>CM076688.1:106035533-106635533 GCA_038501925.1 Xenopus petersii | reverse complement strand
CATTACACAGGAATATTTACAGTCAATAAATAGGGTTAACACATGAGTTTAAACAAGGGGAATAATTATAGTAAAATTAATGTTGAGGAATAATATTATTTATTACTGCTCCTTAAAGATGTTTACTTAGGTAAATATTTTTTGTTGTTATATTATTAGGTTCTCTAGCTTATCTACAATTTTACGGACATTCCATAGGGTTGCCACCATTTTAGAATTCCGGCTGAGGCATGCCCAGGGCAGGCCTATGCTGTAGAGGGGCGGGGAAATGATATTTATAGGTGGGGCAAAGTAAGGAAGACTTACTTGGCGTCCCAAGATGGCGGCGTCCAAGATGGTGGCGTCTCCCATGCGGTTCTTCTCTGTGACATCATGCCAGCATCAGACGTGTCGCCGTTGTCGGATTGGTCTCCAGCGCCGAAGTATCAGCATCGGATTAGACGCCAGCGTCAAGACGCCATGTCATGTTGTCACTGCGTCCGCTTTGACGCCAAAGGAGGCCTATAAAAGACGCTGGAGCACTGCTGACTTTGCCCTACAACAGGTTCTTCCTTGTGAGTTCCTGGGTGCACTTCTAGTTAATCTAATTATTGATTCTGTGTATTGACCCTTGCCTGTTTTCGGGTACTGAACCTATGCTGCCTGAACCGACCACATTGCCTGAACTCGACCACTCTTCTTCTAAATCCTTATCTGTACCTCGAACTATTGGACTGGTGCTTCCTCCTTAGTCCGCTACTCCTGGCTGAGCCTTCTGGCCCCCCACAGCCTCGTGGGTCTTGACCTCCCCAGTCTGACTCAATGTGGGTGAATTCTGAGGGATTGGGATGGAAAAGGTAAGATTTAACAGTAACTACGGCAGATCAGGGGTAGAGCAAGAGTGTACTGAATTACAAATTTACCAGCAAATACATTTATAGTACCAGCTCTGGCCTTGGATTCTATTTGAACAGCTAGGCCAGTGAAATACAAGCACGCGGTAAACCTCACTGGAAAAGACAAGATCCAATAGCTTTTAAGTGGGTTCTGGGTACGTATATTAAAAACTGGAAGGTAAAAATTATTAAAAGATTATTAAGCCCTTGGTACAGAAGGTCTTGGTTGCATAGAACTCTAATGAAGTCACATAATACACACTTTTCACTCTTCATATTCTACTGTACAGCAAACCATATGCAGATGTGCAAGCAGACCATATAGATTGGCTTGGGCAATTTTGACAGCTGTCTAACGTTCTGGAAATCTATGTAATCTTGGAGTTTCGTTTCAACAGACCCTCCTGATTTTTCCATAGTGAAAGTTTCACCTGCTTGTCAGTGGGTCCCTGGCGCATCAGCAGGCAAGAAAGTGATAGAAGTCATAGATTTGCTTGACTTCACATCATATTTAATTGCCAAAAGCAACAGAACATCCATTTGACCAGCAAACATTCAAATTTTTGAAGGGTCAGCTGGCATAAGGCAAGTTAGCCTTTCCACATATGCTTATTATTTGGCCTTTTTGTGCCTTTATACAGTCATGAATTTTCATGTGGCTTCTGATATAATGAAAAATATACCCCCCGTCGGCTCTAATTAAAAGAGTATTAGAAGTCGTATAGACATTGCTTACCAGCATAAAAGCACCAGGTTGCCACTGAAACAATTACTGGGACTGCATTCACTGAGCCATCCATTGGTGTGTACTTCGTACACAAGCTTCAAAGCCTGTAAAAAGTTGTATTGATTTCCAAAATAATGCATGTTTTTTGCCCCTCCTTTTCCCAGCTTTAAGTCAACAATTATAGGATGGTAAAAATAAATAAATGTAAGGTAGAAACTATATATTTACATGTATTCTTTGTTATAGCTTTAGGAACTCCTAGGAACAGTCATAGCTTCAAGCTCAAAAATGGAGATGTGTTTTAAAGGACAACAAAAGCTAAAACACGAGTTCTATCAAAAGTCTGGTTGACTTGTCACTTACAGAGCGGAGTTAATGCTGTCTCCCTGGTGTCTCGCAGTAGTAACATCGCTCTGCAGAGAATGTAGCGTAGGACTACTATCCTTAAGCAAGATGGCGGCCATGTCTTACCCGAAGCACAGCAGAGCATGAAGCATGATTGTATGCTTTAGTATTCACATAGGTGAGCTAAAAATATAGCAACTACGGTCATCTCTATGAGCACTTTAGATTAAGGTTATGCATACATTTTGCCTTTCCTTCTCCTTTAACATATTTTGTTTAAAGTAACATATTTGCAATATCCACAGAATGGTAGCGGTGTATTCCCCATAGTGTAGAGATCCTTGAGTATATTATTTATATGACCAGTGTTGGAATTGGTCTCTTAAGGCCCATATCCTGGGCCCAATCTCACAGCAATTATATGGAGACAATGCCAAATGATGTAAAGGATATATAGACCTATAGTTAAAATTATAAAAGGCTTATGGGGATTTTCTAGGATATCCTCTGGTGCACTGGCAGGTCAGTCAAGCCCTGCATATGTAAATATGCCTTCTTTACTAAATGTATGTGTTACATGTGAAGGAAAACGCAATAAACCTGATACCTGCCTGAGATTATGCACACTTAGGGTTGCCACCGGTCCTGGACAGCCCGGTTTTTAAGAAATCCGGACAGGACATTGAAGTGAATGACATGGCGATAAGCCAAAAGGTGATAGCCATGTCATCAGTCCCACCACCTGACATCACCAGCCTGTCCTCTGCATGTTTTCACCCAAAAAAAGGGTGGCATTTAGGAACTAGTCATGTTCCACCAAGGTTAGAAAAGCTGAACGACCTGCATTTTGAGCAGAATACAGGGGCTGCAATAAAGACAGATGAGGAGCAATGGCAAGAAAGAAGATCTACTGTATCTACAGAAAAAGGGGAAACAAGTGCATGGGGGAGAGGAATTTTGTGCCACCTGGTTGGAAAAAGGGGTGACTACTGCCTATGATTGTGGGAGGTTTTTCAGTGTCTTATCATACAAACACATTTGTCTCAGGCAAAGATCAGGGGCATTTATCACCGAGGAGAGGGGAAGTTTTTACAGATTGTGATTAACTGCTTTCATCAGGCCTGACACAGCACAATAAAATATGAGATACCACGTTCCTTGACTTAAAACTTAATTAAAACTATATATCAAAAATGCAGGACCCCGGGCTTAATAAAACTTGATAAAATTGTCCTAATACACTTCAGTTTCAATCTACGCTTCCCTGATGGAAGCCGGCATGAAAATCCATGTCCATAACCAAATTAGAGGCACCTCTGCTGTAATATTAATAAGGCTCCCCCCCTCCTTTGTCCTACGCGTCTCTCCTGACGAGGAGCTTTGGCACTGCAGAAATACAAAGTGAATGCATCGCAGGGTGGGTGCTGGTTTGGTGAGGCATTTAACCCCTTTCTGCAAGGAAAGAACAAGCAATGGATTTGTGTGTGAGGCAGGAAACTATGTGGTTTAATCCATCATTGTGCTGTGCCTGGAACTGACATGTATACACCAGGGTAGTTTATCCATCTTATGTGGACTCAATACCTTCATAAAATATGCGAGTATATATGCAAAGTGTGCTGCTTAATGTCTTTGTCCTTTATACTTGCATTCATATAATTCATTTGTATGGCTTCCCCATTGACTTTGGGAACTCTTGGGTCTTTTGCAAAAGGTCAGAGCAACTTGTGCTCTTATCCATTTGTCACTTTGTATAGGAGTGGCTGTCTTCTGAAGGGGTTAAAGTAACCAAAAGTGGAGCCAACAGGAGAGAGAAATGGTGAATAGAGCATAAGGAAAATAGGAACAGTAGGGAACATAAAATAAGGCAGTATTAAGATAAAAGGAAAATAAAGGAGGGAGTAGGGGACATAAAATAAGCAAGTATTAAGATATGCCTTAATATGAAGGCCAGTCTGTGTAGGACAAACTGGAACAGAGGAAAGAACAAACATGGAAGAAGTGAGCAGAGGATGGAGGGCAGCAGAAGCAGATGAAAGATACTATGAAATCTTCCATGTGTACAGCTGTGCGTCTGGGAAAATTTTAAGTGTAATTAAGTCTCATTGACACTCACTTTGATTTTTTTTTTTTAGCACTCTGGGGATTCTGAGTTGCAAAATAATACTTGTGTCAATGAGCGTTAATTGCATGCTAATTCCCTCTTGCACTTCTGAAATGTCCAATATGTTGCACCTGTAGTAACCCTCTGCGTGCCAGGCAAAAAAGATATTTTATGAAAGCAGCATGGTTTTATTGTAACCTGTAGTAATTCTCCACATTGTTTCCAGTTTGTATTGGGTTATCCTTAAGAATATTACAGATCTGTCGATTACAACATTTATATTTTGCTGCCTATACTGTAAGCGTATATTTGCCTCTTCTTCCCCTCCTTCCTGCAAATAGACAGTTGGCATGGAATCTAAGAGAAAATGTTCCTTGTCCCTAGATGCCACTGAGCTGTAATAGCTTTAAATGATTCAGTGTTCGTGCCTACGCCCAAAGTTAACAAATTCTGTGGGAATTAGAGTTTTATTGCAATAAGCAGGCTATACTGTAATTGCTTGAAGGAGGTAGAATTTGGATCCCACCACTACAGCCTGTGTGTCTGGCAGCTCCCTAACTTGTACATCTAACTGACTCAGGTTATGGGATGGATAGGGGACAGGAGGTGGGATGCAGAGCTGTGTATAACACAGGCAGAACTGCATTCAAGGGACTTGCTTTGGGTCACTTTACTCCACAATATCTGAACTCCATGTGTAGGTGCAAAAAAAGTGCTGTTTTTTTTTTTTTTTTTGCACACACTGCATTCGTCAACACATATGAACCCTATTTGTTTCCTGTCTGAATGCCCTTTTGGTGATATATGTGCCAGAGACAGGATTGAAATGGACATTCCATCTACAAACTCTGCTGAGCTTCTCTTACTTCTCTGGTCAGTTACCAGAGGGGGTTTCCAAAGGGGTGGCACACCGCTTCAATTACCCACCCGGGTGCACGGTAAAAAGTTATACATTGTATAAAAAGACCAGTAACACTGGGATTTTAGTGCAAAAAAGATCTTGTATTGATGTGAGCTAATATAGTCAATGTATTGGCTCACATCAATACAAGATCTTTTTTGCACTAAAATCCTGGTGTTGCTGGTCTTTTGATGCATTTGGGGGCAGATTTACATAGGGTCGAATATCGAGGGTTAATTAACCCACGATATTCGACTGCCGAATGTAAATCCTTCGACTTCGAATATCTAAGTCGAAGGATTTACCGCAAAAAGTACAGTCGAACGAAAAATCATTTGATCGAACGGTTCGAAGGATTTTAATCCATCGATCGAAGGATTTTTCTTCAACCAAAAAATTGCTAGGAAGCCTATGGGGACCTTCCCCATAGGCTAACATTGCACCTCGGTAGGTTTTAGGTGGCGAAGTAGGGGGTCAAAGTTTTTTTTAAAGAGACAGTACTTCGGTTATCGAATGGTCGAATAGTCGAACGATTTTTAGTTCAAATCGTTCGATTCAAAGTCGAAGTAGCCAAAAAAAACATTCAAAATTCGAAGTTTTTTTATTCTATTCCTTCACTCGAAAGTAAATGGGCCCCAAAATGTATCAAAGTCTACGGATTTCACTTTTGCAATCATATTTGGGGGCTGGTTTATTGACATTCATTTTTTTTTCCTCCATGATTCGATTGTTTTTAGAGCTAATAAACTTGTATGTGTGACTTTGTAACCTCGAAAAATTCTTAAGTAAAAGTACTCCATCTAAAAGCTGCCAAGGCCATGTAGAAGTCAATTGGAGCTGTCCTTAGCAAATTTTAAAAAATTCAAGGTTTTAGAATGTTTTGAAGTTTTATTCAATTGTAAAGGCACAAAAAATAAGCACAAATGAGGTTGAGGCGTTCATATTCTTATTCAGATTTTAAATAAGCCTCTGTGTCTTAAATATGCATAAGCCTTTTTTTGTGCTTTTTTTTTAACCAATCTGTATTTGCACAGTTTATTTGTGAACAGCAAAATTATGCCAGACATGCAACCAATAGTTGCTCCAATAATCCTAGTAAGTGGACTTATTGGGATTGACATTTAAAGTGCTTGTTGTAATGAACCTATATATATTAAAATAGCTCTCAAACCAAATATAGAGCATATTATTAAATTAGTATTCCTGATGTATAAATGTAATACTCTAAGTGACAGAGATGTGAATTACAACCCTGGCCAATCCTCCACCTATGAATATAATGACTGCATGGCATTTCCTTGGGGTTTACTGAATATGCTGACATGTTGCATAAGTGGAAGAAGGGGTTGCACATGTTAAACATGGTAAATTACCCATATAACCATAGGGGCATTGACTGTTACTGGTAATAAAATAAAGCATGGGACCATTACATGGCTGATCTTGGTTTCCTTATTTGTTCACCTGTCTCGGACTCGTACATTTTTAATTTGCTATTTTAGTGTAACTAAATAATCAATACACCATTTCTAATAAAACCAAAGTTAACAAGAGGAACTTGATTTGTAGCAATAGGAAAGAGAAGGGTTTTTTTTACAGATGAGTTGAAACCTGCTTCTTGATGTTGACCTAATTATCTTGCCTCCAACAACCAAGATTTATTCTTAACCATTTCTATTTGTGATGAACAGTCAGCCACCATTCCCCTTTTATGGGATCAATACTCCAAAATGCTTGGGACCTTGAGTTTTCCAGATAAGGGAAGTAATTGTCCTGCCACCAATAAAGAATAATTATCTGTTAAGCTGGCCATACACTATAAGATCCGCTCGTTTGAAGAGATTGCCAAAGGAGCGGCTCTTTTTCCTATATATTCACCAAATGCAGGGCGATATCGGGCTAATCCGATTATTCCGCCCTAGGGCTAAACAATCCGATTAAAATTATGGCAATGGGTACGGTCCTTGATCGCAAAGGTAAAATCAAACCTGCCCTATCTATATCTGCCCTATTATTGGCCAGATATTGATTGGGGAGGCCCATCGGAGCACCCCATACAAGGGCAGATAAGCTGCCGAATCAGTATAAAAGACGTCAGCATTTTAAATCTGCCCATGTATGGCCATCTTTGGTCTGGATTAAGTACAAGCTTCTGTTTTATTATTACAGAGGTAAAGGAAATCCGTTAAATTATTAGATTAAAATGGGGTCTATGGGAGATGGATTTCTTTCTAATTCTGAATAAAAGGTTTTTAGATAACGGATCCCATACTGTATTAGAGTATCATCTTAATTACAGTGACTGAACATGGTGGCACTTTGACACACGTATGAAAGGTGCCGTTGTCAGCACTTCCACAAACCGCGGCATTGATTTACAAAGCCTTTGCCGATCTATAATATTAATATTATTATGGATGGACGCATTGTTGCTCATAATTTTCTATGGAAGCACAATTTCATTGTTCTTGTGTATTTTGAAATAGAACTAGTTTGTACATCTGCTGCAGAATATACTGGGAGTAGTTTACAGCCCACATCTCATTTACAGTTTCAGCGTATAGAAGGTTCCTATGTTTACGTCCTTGTTGAATTTATTCAGCTACCCTTAGGTTCTGTACCAGCAAACCGAGATCTAAAAGCATCTTTCTTTTTATTTTCCCACAGATAGAGCTGCAGTGAAATTCTTGATAAATATCAGTTAATTGGTCTTTAGAGAGCTGTGATTGTAGTTTTTTCCCACCCCATAATGCATTTAAGCTTAACAAATGCTTGTCTGAATAAAGCTGGCCATAAACATTGATAATGCCCTATACCAGATGAATGGATGTAACACTGATCATCTGGAATTCAGAACACATATTTATCAAAAAGTAGGAATATGCCACAGGACGACTCCCCAGCTCTCTCTTGTCGTGTCGTGTTTTTTATGGGCATATGTACAATCGAGGACCTCTAAACATTTGAACTCTATTTTCACTTTTTGATTAATAATATAGGCTATTATCTTATGTACAAATGAGGGCTCATTTAAAAGCCCAGAGGTGAATACTGCTAAGAGGTTGTTGCACTCAATGCTGAAAGGATCATCAAGAGACACAGCTCAGACTTGTCCTTAACAGCAAATGATGCTCAAGTTAGAGGCAGACGTGTGGACACCTATGTGCCTCCTTTCATCTCTGCACTAGGTTCGAATAGTAGTTTGCAGGTCTCTGCGCTCCAAAATTCGTCTAATGGCCAATTATGTCCAGTTTTTTTGGCACACTATGTGGGGCATTGAAACTGACCTCTACGATCTTTTATTAGACAGGCCAAACATACAGGGTGCCATTTAGGTTACTGGCTGCATTTGCCCATTTTTGTGCATTTGCCCACTGTTTTCTGATCATAGTATAACATATTGCGCAGCCCTGCTGTTGTGGAATGGCTGCATCTCTCTGTGCTCCAAAACTAGCTAGCCTCTTCTTAAATAGAGCATTTCCTGCAGCAGACAGTGCTCTATACATGAAGGCTGGGGAGGCATGTAGGCAACCTCCAGTCCCCTAACATGTTCCCCTTATGGAGGGGCAGAGGCACTGGGCACAACAGGGCACTGTCATTACTGCCTGCATATCCTCATGCAGCGCTCTGCAGAATGCAGCTTTTCCTGGGACAAAATTGCTTGTTAGTTTAGCACTATGGGAGGTGATACTGTGCCTTTTAAGTCTCTAGCACAGGGGCCCCCAACCTTATTTACCTGTGAGCCACATTCAAATGTAAAGTAAGTTGGAGAGCAACACAAGCATGCAAACTCCTGAGAATTCCAGTTATGGGCTGTGATTGGCTATTTGGTAGCTCCAATATGTACTGGCAGTCTACAGGAGGGTCTGTTTGGCAGTACACCTGTTTTTTATGCAACCAAAGCTTGCTTCCAAACCCAAAATAAAAAAATAAGCACCTGCTTTAGTACCACTGGGAGCAACATCCAAGGGGTTGGTGAGCAACACGTTGCTCACGAGCTACTCGTTGGGGATCACTGCTTTAGCACATGGTTCCCATATAAATGCTAATTATCCCTATAGTGTACGTAAGCCAATCAGCAGTCCGTATGACTGTGTGCCTCTTGAATTAAAACACGTGGTTGGTGTTCAGGTCTAAATCTTCTGCAGTCCAGTTCCACTGTATAAGGTATTTGCAGAAGAATCAGTGGCTTCCGTAAACCATTTTCTATTAGGTGGATTACAAGGGTAAGGCAGGCTTTGGGACACATCTGTAAAGTACCTACAGCCTGGTTACAAAAAATGCTGGACAATGCTTACCCACTTCGCTGTAATTTTGCAAAATGGGTGTTTATTCACTTGACAATTGTCTGTGGGCATTTTTTCGTAGAAAATATTTCGCTCATCCCTACTTGTAGTAAAAATTCCATGCAGTGTGCAATATGTTTTTCCACAAGGATGAATTCTATTTTAATTGTCCTACTTCAAACCTGTGCAACATTGGGTACAGGCCACTAGGCACAAGCTAAGCAGCCTCAGTTCAGAACTCACATTTGCTTGTAAATTAAGGGCAAGTAGTCATTCTGAATATAACACTGGCTGTATACTAACATGTCCCTTAATTACACACCCAACTTCATTGACAAAGTGGCAAAAGAGCTTAATGCCTGGTTTGGTAAATATGAAATACATCTATGCACCTCTTCCAGTGTGACTCCTTCATATAATCAGAGGCATTAAGAGCATCAATGCTAGCCTTTTTTAACTTAAAGTGAACCTGTCACCTGGACATAAAAATCTGTATAATAAAAGTCCTTTTAAAATTAAACATGAAATCCAAATTAGTTTTTTTATTAAACCATTCATAGGTGTTGTAAACTTGTTTACAAATATCAGCTGTCAATCAAATATTGCCTGCCACTCCTCTGTGCCTTAGGCATAGAGGTGGAGCAGGTAATTACTTTGACTTTCCATTCAGCACTTCCTAGATATCACTGCTCTCCCCACAGTCCCCCTCTGACCCCCTTATTTAAATATGTAACAGGGCATTGGGAATGGACATCAGGTCCCCCATTCTGGTGCACAAACAAGATTCTGAGATGATACAAGGCTTGTCTTAATAACAGTGTCCACAAAATGGCTCCTGCCTGCTTATTATTATTATGAATTCTCAGACTAAAGGAAACAAGATTCAAATAATTTATGCAGTGTAATTAAAGTTTATTTTCCTTGACAAACGTGTTTAAAAAGGATTTGGATTAATTTTTCGGGGGATAGGTCCCCTTTAATAGTAAATAAGCCCCCATTCAATAAAGGTGTTTACGTCCAAAGAAGCGCCTTGCATTTCCCTATAGTCATGCTCGGTGCTGGTGCTGCCAATTGACCCAGGGGAAACATTGAGCCTCTGCCACCTTCAAGCTGGCAGTAATTACAAGGTTCGCACTGCGCCCTGCATCAATAGGTGCAGCCGACTTGCATCTAAGGAAACCGTTGCAAACTTTATTTGGCAAGAAATTAAGCCATCCTAACATCTGCAGCACAATGGTGTCCGATTTGCGTAAAAACAAAAGCTCATTCAAATGCATTTTTATGCCTAGGGCCCAGATCTGTCAGATGCAACTCCTTTTTGTGGGTATAGTGTGGGGAAAATGCAGCATGTACCCACTGACGTGGAACGGCATGTACTATCATTGTATGGACTTGAGAGCTTTCCACAACTTCCCAACACCTCCCCAATTATATTCAGCACAAGCATTACTGCTGTTAGATGTTTAGGGAGGTGAGGGTAATGACGACTGTGATTGTCAGACTTATGGGTCCGTTTACTAAAGCGCAGTAAAAATATGTGCACAAAATATAGACAATTTACCAACCTGCGGTAAATATACATTTGCAAATTTTCTTGTGCACAAATATGTTTTCGCCAGTTATAGCATTTGCTGAAAATAACGCTACGTACACATTAATGCCTGGTTTACTAAACAGCGAAATGTGCAAAAGACAAAATTTACACAAGAATATTCGTAAAATTTTACATAGGTGGCGTAAAAGTATTTTTTTGCCAGAAAATTCTCAAGGGGCAGGAAATATCCCATAATACTTTTTTTTTTTTTTTTACCCATCATTCTTTGCTGAAAGGAGAGAGATCTGTAGTTATTACTGACAGGATGTTTTGGCTTCTGCTTCTATCTGTTGCAACAGCAGCAGATTATTATTATTGGCAGTGGGCATCACAGTCCAAGGATTCGTCAGCCTCTACGCTTTTTTGGTTTCATTGTGATTGGCTACCTTAAACTGTGCATTTCTATGAAGCAAAGAGATTGACTGGTATGATTTCTTGTTCATATGATTCTATTGGCAGAAGGGTTTATATGATGCAGACATGTTTGATTGGTGTTACTCTGGTAATGTTGTTGGATGGTCTAATCATCAGTCAATAAAGTTTATGAGTTTTGAAGATGCATTTCTGGCCATAAATGTCACAGTAAAAATTGCCATAATAACCACCATAAAACCAAGACTATTTTATTGCATAAATATTCGCAAAAACGTAAGTTGTCGTCAACATAAGCTGGTTCGTTAACGTAGTTACCACAAGTGATCGCAATGACTTTTGAGCACATCGCTGTTTAATAAACTGTGTCACTGCGAATATTCTGGCGGGAAAAATATTCTCAGCGATAAAATGCGGAAACTTAAAAGTCAGATTTACCGCACTTTAGTAAACGGACACCATAGTGTCAGTGTACTGATATAGGTAATCTGTAGGGAGGCTAACCTTGCCCAGTTTCATTCAGTTCATTTGCACTGGGTGCTGGGTTTCTAGTTGTCATTGGGCCATTGGCTTATGCTTATTTAAGTGGACATGCTAGTTTTAAATATAAAATGTTTCTGCAAAGAAAACTGCTTACATATGAAGATGAGGTTCTTTCCACCTTAAAACGCTCTGCCAATTGTATTGAACCGCCTCGTAGTGTTACAAAATTAATTAGTTGTAATTTTACCATTATCTATAATTCATATTTTCCATTTGGTATTTTTCTCAATATATTTCTCAATATATTTCCTGAGCCCCAAGTACTGAAAACACAGCTTGATGAGTCACGCCAGCTTTTCTCTCCGGGGAATCGCTCCGAGCCCCTAGAACACAGTTCACACACAATGCTTCCAGTTCTGCTCTAGTGATAACCTGTTAGACCTGCTCTGTGTGGATTTTGCCAATTACAGTACATTCAGCAGGAGCTGCTCTTACTGAAACTTCCAGCAGTGCCCTATCCGCTTAATGAAGAAGATGCAAGATTTCATCTATAGCTTTGAATTCTTTCTTCTTACCATACACACAGAGTTGTAAAGTTGTGCGATGCTCTCCCAGAAGAGCTCATAATGGCAGATATAGTAGCTAGATTCAAGAAAGAGCTGAGTGAGTTAGCAAATCTGAAAAGTCAAGGTTACTGATAATAATTCAAATTATAGCGCGTCGAGGCAGGGATTTGTCTCACCGTTTGATTTAATAAGGAGGAACTGGAAACCGTTTCCTTTCTAGCAAATATAGAAATAATTTTGTATAGTAAAATATGAATAAACTCTGCTGTGTTGTAAATTTTTTTATCTTCCTTGCATTTTGGATTCCATTTTCCAGCATCCAACCAGTACTTCATATTGGAGATTTTTAGAGTTTTTCATTTACTGTCAAAAGCGGCACTTAGTAGCGTTGCATTAACCTATGGAAACTAGGGATGAGCAAACTTTTTCACTCTGTACAGGTTTATGTTGACATTCTGGATTTTACCACTGGGGAAAACTATTGTGAATCCACACTACAATTTTGTCGTGTGTTTTGTTTCTGGGGAAGAAATATTTTTCTTTACACAAGATGGGTGGAGGTGAAGGGAAAACATAACTGAGAGAGATTTTGCTGTTATTTTGTACATATTTAACTGCACCCAGGCATGCTGTGATTTTGTTTGGTGAGTGCTCCTCCATATATGTAACTATATATACTGTATGTAACTGTGCATCTGTATATAGATCTAAAATAAAGCATTTCTCTGAGACGGACACTTATCATTGATAAGCATGCTTGGCAAAGGGTGGGGTGCCACTCGAAACGGTGCAATCCTTTTTTGCTGCGAGGAGATAAGATAAAATAAAGGCACAACGGAGTGCTGTCTATTGGATGATTTACACTTGTTGGGGAGAAGCCCTTGTGAACATGACGTGCACGTGGTCTGAGAATTGAAGCGAAGAGTAAGTGCAGTTTCATTTGAATTGAATACTACTAGATAACCAGTTGGGGAGAAGATTTTTCAAAATCGCCCTCAATTTTTCTTGACAAATTTTAAAGGGGTCTTTCACCTTTACATTACCTTTTAGTATGATGTAGAGAGTGAGATTCTGAGACTATTTGCAATTGGTTTTAATTTTTTATTATTTGTGTTTTTTTTACTTATTTAGATTTTTATTCAGCAGCTCTCCACTTTGCAATTCTAGCAATCTGATTGCTAGTGTCCAAATGACCCTAGCAACCATGCATTGATTTGAATTGGGAGATGGATAGGGGACAAGGATATGAATAGGAACATTAATAATAATAATAATAATAAGTAGCAATAACAATACATTTGTAGCCTTACAGAGCATTTGTTTTTAATATGGGGTCTATGAAGACTCTTCTGAAGATGTAATGGTGAACCACCTCTTTAATTCATGGGAACTTAAAATTCCTAGATACTTAGCATTTGTCACTTGACAGTTGTTCTTAAAGTAAAATTCAACCCTAACGTTAAAAAAACCCTACCCCCCAGCCCTACCTCCCTCCTCCCCCCCAGCCTAAGTGTTACCCCACTTGAAACCGGTGTGGTGGCGCATGTTCAGTTGGAGCAAGTCTCAGTTTCGCGACTGCGCATTTGCTGAAATGTACGAAAATTGCAGAAGCGCCGGTCTCATTCCAAAGATTATCGAGGCTGCTGAAGATGGCTCCCGTGAACTCCGATGCCGGAATCTGCACAAGGGGTAAGTAAAACGTTAGGGGCATTTGGCCGGGGTAACACTTAGGCTGGGGGGACTATGTAGGGTAGGGGGTTTTTAACGTTAGGGTTGAATTCTTCTTTGTCTAAGAACACCCTAAAAAATTGCTCAAGGTTCCCATAAACGGCGCCTCCCTGTACACTGGTGCATTCACACCTTCTGCACCCCCTATATTTATACAACCAATGGCGCCAAAAAAAACCCAACACCTCATATCAACACATGGTTTTGTTGAGGCCTTAAATCCACTTCTGTCCCTTAGGCCCGTGTTTGTGTGATTGGACATTTTATATCGCAATTTTCTATGGCTGCTAATGGGCAAGAATAAATTGTGGTTATAAAACCCTCTAGTTTTTTTGGGGCCTAGAACAGTTGCATCCCATGTGCTACCTTTAGTCAAGATTTGCAATTAAAACAAACAGTAATGTGCCACATGGGTTTAATGGATCTCAAAAAGGTTTGAGCACAGGGCACCTTTACAGAGGAAGCAGACCTTAAGGTGCAGGGGACCAGAGTATAGACAGTCCAGTGAGGCCTTAATTAACAGGCAATTTCATTGTATCATGGTAGAATAAGTTAAATTACGAATATTTTGGGGCCATAAATTTAATTAGCTATGGGGCCCATAACAACCATTTTTTAAGAATTAATACAATTTTCACCTCCAATAAATTAATAAACCAATTAGCCTTAAAGGGGCATATTTATCAAAGGTCTCCAGAAAATTCCATTCTTTTCCCAATTTATCCACAGTAAAAAAAAATTAATTTCAGTATGTATCACTCTTTTCTTCCGAGACATGTTAGGAAATGTTACTGAGTCGGAGGACCTTCCTATAGTCTTGCATTGCGATAAATGTCCCACGGTGAGAAAGATCAACAATTTCTTTGTCATTTTTAACTTCCCACCATGAGCGCGGTTCGCCATGCTGTATTCCTTTATGGCACTTGCTTTTTTCATTTATTCCCCTGAAAGTGCCGCACTGTAAAACATGTTGGTTCTTTATAAATAATAGATAATAATAGACACTTGCTTGGCAGTGTTAATGCCAGTGATGCATGTGTTCTGCAGTGGAATGATTGCACAATTAAATATATTTTCTTTGTAAGCTTAATCTTCCATTTATTTCCCTTTAAATAAACTGCAGTATATGCCATACTGTGTGCACAGTTTTCATTCTCTTCATGTCTCTTCCTTTATGAACTGACATGACAAATTGAATAAAGTGAGTGTAATTAAGTGGAGGAAATAGTTTTGGCACATGAGAAAGAAGGTATGAAGCTACAGTAAATACTGGGGTCTAAAATGGTTTTCGGTGCTTTATAACAGAATCCAATTTCCAGTATACATTAAAATGCTAAATTATGCTGAGAACAGGCGGAATACAGCAGTTTTATGGTGTGAGTGCACAGGCTATAAAGAAGCTGAGGCGGATATTCCTGCTGCAGCTATTTGTACATAATCATACATAACTATAGAGGAAGCAGATCCCGCATTCACAGTGGGGCCTGGGGAAAAGGGAGGGTGCACTGCGGGATCTTCTTCCTCTATAGCCAAGAAGAACGACATGGGGTGGATAAGGGGAGGCATCTGGTGGGGAGGGGTCTGGGAGTGGGTTGGCCCAGGAGGGAAGTGGGCGGAGATGGGAAGTAGGCAGGAGAATGAAGATCGGACTGAGCTGGGCCCCTCTGAAGATTTTTTGCAGGGGGCCCAGCACACCCTAGTTACGCTACTACATATTACCTGTTGTTTGTGGTTGCCCATGTCCCCAATAACAAAAGCGGGCTACTAGTGTATGCAATTTGTTGACTTTTTGTATAGTAGAGTACAGGGGGATATAGGAAGGGATAAGGAAAGTTGTGACCAAAGGGTCTGCGCAGAGTCGAGTTCATAAACACTAAGGAAGACAAAGTATGTGAGAAATAATTATCCATTGAGCTCTCAGTATTTGAAACAAATCTTCTTTTATTGTGGTTATTAACATTCATTTAATTTCCCTTCTTTTTAAAATGTAAAGGTCTCCTAGGGTACCCATTAAGTTCTGAGGTTTGATTGTTACTTTTCTCTTTATTTTTCTATTACTTTTTGGTTCAGCCGTCTTTTGTTTATCATGGAATCTGTCAGTCAAACCTGTTCCTGGTTGCTAGGGTTAGTGAGATATGGAAGATGATGAAAGAAAGAGAGTGAATAATATATACACAACATACACATAACAATCACAAATCATATCACAATAGCATTGTCTGTATCATGCTATAGGGGTCATTTTATGAATTGCTGGGCACAAGGAAAGCAAAATTGTAGCTCTTAGGCCCAAGACACTTGTTCTTAGCCCTTCCATCTTGCACCTGATTACAAGTCTGACACAAGGCCCAGAAGGCAGCACAGACTTGCAAATGTTATTCCCCTATTTAATGCTTAACACAAATCAGTGGTAAATACAGAATCCATAATGCCTTGCACCTCCCAGCTCCTCTAGCTTGCACTTACTATATACCAATTCAAACAATATCCCAACAGGAATCCGCACCCACTGGAGCCAACCTATGTTTACCTATTCCTTGAGCCAAACCTGCCAGTGACATCACTGAGCCTGCTATTGATGTCACCAAGATGGAAAATGTCAGCTTACAACACATGAAAGTCACAGGAATGACTGTGGAAGACTTAGCAAATTTTGACTATGCCCACTGTTTAGCCACCCTCAAATAAAGTTAAAAAGCCAGGACATGCCAGTGAGCTCTCTGTAGAATTGGCCAATGAAAACTCCATTATCCCTCAGACAAAGCATTTTGATGGCTGCAGAAATGGATATATTAAAAGCATTACCATACCCACACTTGAGCAAGCAGAAAACTACAAACTTTTCTTCTTTCCCAGCGCTCCCATGCATGCTGCTGGTCTCTTTCTGCCTCTTTCCCTATGCCTAGTTCAAACTCTTTGGAAAATCAAAGATGCCCATGTTTCCCATAGTCAAAAGCATAGCCATGTTTGCCCCCTTCCCCCCTTCAAATGAGAAAAATCTAGTCTATCAGTAATTAGCAAGTTGCAACCAGTGGCAAGTGGGGCATATAACTGCAAACTGAAAATGCAGATTCTGTAATGAATATCGGGACTGTACCCTACAATTGGGAAGTATATGGCAGGTCTAGCAATACCAACAGCTGGATCCACCCAAACCTGCAGCAATACCTCCTTTTGGGCCCCAAATGCTGGACTCCTGGTTTAACCCAGGGGTGTTGGATACACTTGTGCCTCACTAGTTCTGACTTAAAAGCTACAGAGGGTATTTTTGTGCTGCCCACCTCCAATCACAAAGAGAGGCACAAATCTTTGGCCTTCATTCTGGGAACATGAAACATTGCGCCTCTGGGCACCATGCCGAAATTCTTTTGGGACAAGTCGCAAAATGGAAACAAAGTGGTGCTTTCCTACTGTTTTTTATCTTTTAAATTTGTACCCATTTCTAATTAATGAGGCATTTTAGGGTAAACAGAAGAGGTTTTAGCTTTATTGTAGAGGTGAACTGGGGACAGCATTGAACATCAGTGACAACACTTACCCTGAATGGCAGTTGTAGGTTTGATTTGATAATCCATTGTAGGATGTGCCCACGACAGTGTCACATTCATCAAGAGAATAAATAGTTTGAACAAGGACGAGTTGACTGATGGTTTGTGCAGAGACCTAAGAGTATTGATGGGCTTTGTTGAATTATGCAGGTCAGTTTCTGTGTTTTGTTGTTTGGGGAAATCATTATAAGTGTATTAAAAATTGCACAAAACAGGTTACACAGTAGGCCTCATTAATAAAAAAAAAAAAACCTGGGGAGAGAGTATAAGCTGGAGAACATCAGGTGACACAACTAGGCAAATTTGACCTGTTTCGTCTCGCCAAAAATTCGCTGTCAGCAAAATGTCGCCAACACCCGTGTAAAGTCTATGGGCGTCAACAAAAAAATTGACGTGCAACGACATACAAGTCTTTGGCCGTCATTTCTGCGGCAAAACAAGGTGAAATTATTCGCCCATCCCTAGACACAACATATTGTGCAGAATTGTCCCCTTATACCAGATTGTCTGTCGCTGGAGGGTTTTTTTACCCTTGGCAGGGCATGGAGGCATTGGTGCCAGGTTAAAATTCACTGAGCTCCATGCTACAGCCCATTTTGCTGTAAAATGTTTTTTTCTTTTTGACTTACCACATTCAGTATCCCAAAACCCACAAATGCCATGGTTCTGGTCATGGTTTAGAGGCTTCTGTCTATAACAGACTCCTGAAAAGCGAAGAGTTTACTGGTGTCCTCCGTGAATTTTTGAGGGAACCTTGGCTCCACTGCAGTGTTACCCAGGGGTTTTGGTAGCGGACTGCCTCCTGGGACAGGGGCTGGAGCACCCAGTAACTATCTAACAATAGACCATATTGGGTGAGGGAAAATGGAAGCAGCATCTTTAAAAATTGTGCGCGTGTATGGACATGAGCGATAAAACCAACAAAACACATGCCTGCACAGATGCGTGCACCAAATTTTAAGGAAGTGACTGCGGGCGTCCCTGCAAGTAAAGTGGCAGTTGTGTTCCTGACTCCCCACTAGACCACTAAGTACCGTTACAACTGTGCTGTGAAAGGGGCTATCCCCCCCCCTTGTTAGACAGCTGAGTGCAATGAATAGGGTTTTATTATAAACATACTTTTCCCCTACTGTTTTAATCATGAAAAAATCTATGGTTTTGATCTATCTATGAATTTGAGCTAAACAGGGAAACAGAAGCTACTGCTTGGTCCTTGCGAGGCAGATACTCAGATTACCAGAATACATAAAACAGATTACCAGAGTACATAATGGACCCTTGCTAGCAAACCTAATCTATATTCTAGGACCAAAGATGTAGCTCCAATTTCCTCATTTAATGCAGAAAAAAAACAACAGCACAAACCCTATTCAGCAATGGGTGTGACATAAATAATTATGGAGTTTCTGGATACTTGTGGCCAGGCCTGGCCATATAGGAGCTGATTTATCAAAATGTGAGCGCTCATCACAGAAAAACTTACTTTCTATTCATTCCTATGGGATTTTTAGAATCATATTATCAATTTGTGAACTGTTTTACCTACAGATAAATGCAATTCTAAAAATTCCATTGGATTGAATAGATAGTAGGTGAATTGATCTGTGATTTTTTTTATTAATGTATAGCACTATGCTAGGTTATGGGGGTCATGCCTCTGTAAGGGCTCTTGCTGTTAAAATGTAGAATCTGAAACGAGCAACTGTTCCCAAATGATCTCCTAAAATGTCAACATCTTTGTGTTATAAAGAAATGGAGAAAAATCCCATAAATTATGTTATTTAACTCTATTCTTGGTTAGTTGCTCTTGTTTTTTCTTTCTGGAACATGACTGCAGTGGAGGCAGGAGCTGCTTCCCAATGTGCTGGAAATCTTTATAACGCCATAACATTATGCACCTCCCCAAGAACCATGCTCTGCCGGGTGTTAGCTCATCTGTTGTTGCCGAGAGAGTAGCATTTGGGGAGCGATAGAGGGGTTAACGCATCACTGTGTATATAAAATGTCTATTACCTTGTCGTCCTTCTGATATTGGTGCAACTGCATTGCTTTAGCAGCAGAAAGCCGATACTATCAGGAGAACAAGAACTAATTAAATTTCCAGTGGCCATCAAGCAGCACAGTTTTCTTCTCCCTGCAGTCAGATGCAATCTAATCTGTCGCTTCCAGTCAAACCTAAACGACACCTGCTGGATTTAGAGGGGCAAAAAAAGATAAATAGTTTGAGTACTGGAGTAACTCCCCCCCCCCGCCTCATTCTGCTGTAACTCTGTTCTTTTCTGTACATTATCACATTGACACAAACATTGTCAAACAAATATAGTGCATCATTTGCTAATGTTTATAATTTTATATATATATTGTAAGAGATGGCACAATATTGTGTATGTTTCACCAGTATTAGACTGGTGAATAGTAAACTCCAGGGAAAAATGTGTGTTGCTGCAGCAAGAGTTGGCTGTATTTGTGTACTGGCTTAAGAAGAGCCAGATAAATGGATCCCTGGAGTGAATGGAGGAGAGCAGGGTGGGCCTTCCAGTACTTGATTAAAGGGGACTAGTCACCCAAAAAAATGATTCAAAATCCTATTTTATCACATTAGTCAAGCAAAATGAACTTTAATTAGACTATGTAAATTATTTGAAAATGTGTTTCCTTCAGTCTGGCAATTCATAATTATAGCAAGCAGGCAGGAGACATTTTGTGGACACTGTTATTAAGACAAGCCTTGCATCATCTCAGAATCTTGTTTGTGCACCAGAATGGGGGACCCAATGTCCATCCCCATGTCCTGGCTACACAATTAAATGGTGAAGAGAACAGGGGAATATGTGAAGAGCAGTGACATCTAGGAAGTGCTGAATGGAAAGTGAAAACAATTGTCTGCCCCACCTCTATGCCTAAGGCATAGAGGAGGGACAGACAATATTTGACTGACAGCTGACATTTTTAAAGGAGCTTACAACAGCTATGAATGCTTTAATAAAAAAATAGAAATTGGATTTCATGTTTAATTTGAAAAGAACTTTTATTATAGAGATTTTTTGTGTCTGGGTGACAGGTCCACTTTAAAGTGTTTCAGCCGCCCAGTTAGAGGTAGTTTGTGTAATTAGTCTGCAAGTGAGCTGCAGTAAAAAGAGGCGTGGGACTACACCTCAGGGCTCCCCCTGGAGACCTCCTTGTGAGTGGTCCGTGGACATCTCCATGTGCAGGAAGGAGGTGTGTGTACCTGGGAAAGAGACTGTGATTCCCCACTTAGTAGAAGTGATGGAGAGAGCTCCAAAGTAGAGAGTGGAGAGAGGAAGAGAAAAACCCCAACCCAAGAGACTGTGTGAGTCTAACAGAGGATTCTGGGACTTGTGTAGATTTATGGCTGTAGGTGCTGTAAGTGTGGGTGTTGAATTAGGACTGCTATTTCTTATGTAAAGCAAGAGTGCTGGTGTTTATTGTGTTTCTAATAAAAGCCAGCCACGCTGCATTGAAAGTTAAAGATGGTGTCAGACTTGCCCCCTGCAAAAAAATCTTAAAAGTGTTTCTGCAAACTCCAAAACCCAACCTCCCGCTCACTTCCTCTCATGGCTCTGCCCACTTCACAACTGGCCCACCCACTCCCTGTTTATGCCCCGCCCACTCCATAACCAGACTCCACCCATTATCCGTCCTGTGCCAACGTGCTCTGCTTCTTGTTGGCTATAGAGGAAGCAGACCTGCTTCCTCTATAGTTACGCCACTGGACATAGCTATGGTCTTTGCTACCTGAATGTCACTATATATATATATATATATATATATATATATATATATATATATATATATATATATATATAATTTTTTTTTTAAACATCAAGCTGGACTATGTGACTTCAGACAAGTTGTAAAATCTGATGCCAAATTTCTCCGTACAGTACCAACATGCAGGTCCTTGAGAAAAAGTGACACTTGCAAGGATAAGTCAGAATGTTTACAAGTAAATTTCAGTGGAGCCACAGACTAGATTTAATAAACTGCCACTTCTACTGACATGACAGGCAATGAAAGAAATTAAGTATTTTCATTTATTTTCCGGGAACATGCCGGTCTTGAGAAAAATGTATTTATGAGTTAATAGTTTGTCAGAAAGGGCTGATTTTTCTTCCTCTTCTTAGGAATTCCCAAGTACAGTTCGGTAGAATTATGGACCAGGGCAATGTATTTTATAAACTGCTCATGCGCTTAACATCACAGGCAATGAAAAACAATGAAGTATTTTCATTTGTTTCAAGATTTCAGGGGAAGATGCAAATTGCAAAGCTCCACTAGTTGCTATGAAGCCATGCAGAATGATTTCTTGATTGGAACATCTAGACAATGCTTCAGTTAGTAGAAGTGATAAAAAAACAAAGAAACAACAAGAGAGTCAGTGTCTGTAGAATAAACACTGGAACCTGTCAGTACTGAGATGATCATATACAGTACATTTGTTAACTACTGGTATAGGACCTTTTATCCCGAATGCTTTGGATTTGGGTTTTTCCGGATAAGAGATGTTTCTGCAATTCTCCATATTTTGTCTACTAAAAATCATGTAAACCTTAATTAAACCCAACAGAATTGTATTGTCTCCCATATGGATTATTTATATCTTAATTTGGATGAAGTGCAAGGCATGGTCTTATTTTTACAGGAAAAAAGGAAATCATTTTTAGAAATCTGAATTATTTGATGAAAATGGAGTCTATGGGAGACTGCCTTCCCCATATATATATATATATATATATATATATATATATATATATATATATATATATATATATATATATATATATATATATATATATATAGGGGTGTGTGTGTGTGTGTGTGTGTGTGTGTGTGTGTGTGTGTATATATATATATATATATATATATATATATATATATATATACAGTCCCAAAGGTGCACACCATTTACAGGATAGAGTACCTGGGTGCCGGGAGCCAGCAGGGTAAATGTATAGGTGAAGAATGGCGGCACTCACAGGATTTTCAGGCAAAATAAAGAAAAGCTTTTTATTTAACTCGACGTTTCGATCCCTCACAGGGATCTTTCTCAAGAGTATACAAACTCTTGAGAAAGATCCCTGTGAGGGATCGAAACGTCAAGTTAAATAAAAAGTTCTCCTTTATTTTGCCTGAAAATCCTGTGAGTGCCTCCATTCTTCACCTATACATAAAGTATATATATATATATATATATATATATATATATATATATATATATATATATATATATATATATATAGACACATACAAGAGTCCTCTGCACTCAACCCATTATCAATATATTTAAGACAGAGACATTTTGTGCATACTGCTACTGAAAAATGCCTTACCCTTTAGACAAAACAGGGATTGTTTGTCCATACATTGCAGTATATTTAAGCTGGCCAACTACGTCAAAGTCATCCCATATCTGGCCAGTCCTATGCTTAATTTTCATCTGATTCATTAAGAATTCTATCGCTTCATTATACATTTTACAAAAGGGACTAGTTTTACCTGCAATTTACTTGCTGCTTGCTTACTTGCTACTATATACTGTATGTGTGTACATATTTGCCTGGACTTAGAAAAATGTTCAGCTTTTTTTTTTGAGGAAATTCTATCTACTCTATTGCACTTCGCCGGGTCTGAAGTGGCAAAGGCAAGTCTGGCGATAGAGGTAACGGTCAGTAAATTCAAAAATGTAGTGAATTTGTGTAGTAACGCTCTTTCGCCAGAGCGAAAATTTGCCTGGTGTTAAGAGTGCGAAGTTGCGCCAGAGTCTGTCTCCTTGGTGAAATGACGCCATCGACCATTAGTAAATCGGTGAAGTGCCGAAATGACGTCATTCGCCAACGTTAGCCACTTCGCCCTTTAGTAAATTTCCCCCATATATGGGACTGTCCCTAGTGGACCGAAACGCGACCATGTTTAAGTTTGTTATAATGCGGCCATCATTTTTGCCGTGAGTGCTTTCATCCTCCACATGTTGTATTTTTCTCTGTTAGCAACCGGTTAACCCCAGCACTCCAATTTATAGCCCCCTGGGAAAACCTATTTTTGCACAACTGAATTGTAACTTTTGTACAAAGTTTGTACAAAGTATGCATAAACTGTTAAATTGTGCAGTCGTATGTGTGTGTGTGTGTGTTTGTATATATATATATATCTATACATCTATATATATATATATATATATATATATATATCTATATATATATATATATATATATATATATATATATATATATATCTACATACACATACCTATACTACTAACTGTAGATCTAGAGCCCCTCATAAAGGCATACATAGAATCCGCCATCACCTGGCAGTGCAGTGTAATGTCCTCACCATTTAGAACCACCTATGCTGAATCAAATGAAAGTTCAGTTCTTAAAGCCTAAAGGGTGTAGTTAAATTGTTCCATTCCTTTTACCAGTTAAGCTGCACATCTCAGTCCAGCTTATTAAAATCTTTAATAAGGACATGATCGTGTTTTTGTCACCTGTAAGGGGTAAATTACTAATCAGCGGCCATGTGCTGTTTCTATTATGTCCCATAATGTGGAATGCAAAAACTATTCTAAAAATACAAAATTAAAATTTGCACAATTGTTACTTTAAACTACCTCCCCCGCTGCCTTTCGACCTGAGCGAAGTGTCACTGCTAGTATTTGTCATGTTGCTCTGGGACGGCCATAAACACGGTCTCCCGACAGCTTTAGAAAGGTAGCAAACCGTTCCCTGTTCTGATATACAATTATCTTGATCAGAGATTCTCAAATGAACTTCCTTCTGATGAGTTTTGCGCACACCGGGAGGCAGTAATTATCCCCTAATCCCACACTGAAAGCTGTATTATTACCTCTAATTGCAAAACAGGAAAAATATTTTGGAATACCAATTACAGAAAATGGTGACTGTTTGTCCCTTGAAGGAGAATAATAACTTAATGTTTATTGATTTCAAGAAGCTTCTATATTTGGCACTTGTTTAATAATAATATTTGATATGTTGTATCTTGCTGAAAGCCCAGGAAAGAATTAACAAATGAGCAGGTGAAAACATTTTCACCTGGTTTTCACTGCTAAAAAAATGCCTATAGATTCTAATGCAGTGATCCCCAACCAGTAGCTCGCGAGCAACATGTTGCTCTCCAACCCCTTGGATGTTGCTCTCAGGGTCCTCAAAGGAGATGCTTATTTTTGAATTCAGAGCTTGAAAGCAAGTTTTAATTGCATAAAACGAAGTAAAGTGCCAAGTAAAGCCTCTTGTGGGCTGCCAGTGCACATAGGGGCTACCAAATAGCCAATCACAGCCCTTATTTGGCACCCTAAGGGACTTTTTCATGCTTGTGTTGCTCCCCAACTCTTTTTACATTTGAATGTGGCTCACAAGTAAAAAAGGTTGGGGACCACTGTTCTAATGTATAGTAAAAAAAAAAAATAAAAAGCTGGGCAAAAAATTGCCAATTGACTGATGTGTTTTGGGAAATTACAGAGAAGCAGAACAGGACAAAGTAGTAATCCCCCAAGGATGCACTAAATCCAGTATTCGCTTCGGTATTCGGCCAGGATTCTGCCTTTTTCAGCAGGATTTGGACGGATCCTCATGCCTGGCCAAACCAAATCCGAATCCCTAAATCATGTGACCGTTCACAATTCAAGGAAGTAAAATATTTATTACCTCCCCCACCCTCATTTACATATGCAAATTAGGGGTTGGATTCGGTTCAGTATTCGGACAAACTTTTCATGAAAGATTTGGGGGTTCGACTGAAACCAAAATAGTGGATTTGGTGAATCCCTGGTTTAAAGTGATCATAAGAAAGGTAAGAGGGTTTTGTTGGTCTTCTGCTGACTTGAATGTGATTCCACGAGTGGGTTGTCAGATTACTTGCCCATTATTTTACATGTAGCTATCTAACAACATAGAAAGACTAGTGTTGAATTGCTTATACAAGCCATGACCAATGAGGATTTGAGCTGGAATGCTTTGATAAAGAGCAGGTTGCTGTTTATTTAAATGAGAATAGTAACATAATGTTTATTGATGTCAAGAGGCACTTGCACTTGATTAAGTTCGAGAACCATGATATATTATGTCCTTTGTAAAGCAGAGGGGATGATTAAAAAGTCCAGTCTTGAAGATTCTCAACAGGATTTTGAATTAAAGGTTGAATTCAAACCCAACTAAACAATGGCAATCTGGGCAGCCATGGTGGTTTATTTTCCAACAATACAACCTGCAGCCTAACATGCACTTTGGTTTCAGGTGATTGTAGAAGGGTGGTGTTGGACATCTGCTGACCCTTATCAGCTTCCACTAGTGGGCCAGATTACTCAACCATCATTTCACATGTAGATAACTTAGCATGACCAATGTTGAGTTGCTCTTGTAAGCCTTGGCCAATAAGGACTTGAGCTGGAATGTTGAAGAGCAGAAATAATTCTTAGCTGGTTCCTGTAGCTGTGTATTTCAATAAGCCAATTCATTCACTATCCTTAATCTATCTTGTGCAGACTATTTAGTCTTTCTTGGTGAAATGCTAAAATATTGAACAAAACTTTAATTTTGCTTTTCTTTTTTTTGTTGTAGGAACTGAACATTGAAGTGTGTCCAGTTTGGTATATTTTTTTAATTGATCATTCAGCGTGACAAGATCAACCTAAACGTATGTATTTCATGTATGTATTTTCAGTTTATTGCTTTCTATTCCATTACGCTGTGATAGAGCAGCTCATTGATTTGACGCAGATATGAGTAGCCTAAAAAAGTTTTTATACTGTAATATAAAATATGTATTTTTTGATCTATTGTATTGTTACCATGCTTCATTTCACATTAGTCATATGCCAAGAACATTTTACATGCAAGTGCCATTTTACAACAAAATTGCATCTGATGACAATTCAGTTTACTGAGAGGAAAATGAAAAATATGCTTAAAAAGGCTGTCTACAAACGGAAACGTAATGCATACTTTTAATAATCATATGGGGGGCATTATTTCAATATCTTTTACTGTCTTTGAGTACCCAGATACCTGTACCATGGAACATATTACTGCACCAATGGACTGATCTGATCTTTAAGCAAAGTGATCATTGCCCTCACTATCACCTGACTTCTACCTTCTGACCTTCTATTCTCTCTAACATAGATTACTAAAACTTCCAGCCTTCTGTCGTTAAGAAGAGCTTGCTCAGCTTTAAGGCTCTACACCTTGGTAGAGAGAGCTTTTCTGGAACCGTTCTTTATATACCAGAAAGAATGACATAAATCCCTAGGGTATTCTGGCTGGTACTTACCAAGCATAAATAATACATTACAATGTCTCAGAGGAGATACAATAATAGAATACACTAGGAAGAACGCAGTGGAAGGCAGGAGTGTAATCATTGGAGCAGCAGACCCAGTTGTTGCTGGGAGTCCCTGACTCTATAAAGGGCTCAGTGAGAGCCCATGTGGCTTGCAATGCTTCAGAACTTGATACCAACATGATGAACTTATATAGTCAGTCTATTAGCCAATGCAGCTGGCATAAAACAAAATCCTTGGAGGTAGAAC
Organism: Xenopus petersii; assembly: GCA_038501925.1. Classification (NCBI taxonomy): domain Eukaryota; kingdom Metazoa; phylum Chordata; class Amphibia; order Anura; family Pipidae; genus Xenopus; species Xenopus petersii. Next base: position 106,608,433 of record CM076688.1, on the reverse strand, counting down.
TTTGATGCAATCTGTATTCCAATAAACAAAATTTATGCGTTTTGGGAATGTATACCCACAAATAGCTCCAGGTTTTATTAATGCTATACAGCGCACCATTTCCCTAGTGATACTGTCTCTACTAAAGTGATTTTCTGTTCTTTTCTCACCATGCCGAATAATGATACATTGTCAAGAAAGAAAAAGTAGCACATTTTCCTTAACCATCTGAGTGCTGCCTGTCTACATACAGTTGTGTTCAGGAGGTATTAGCAGTGTTTGGAACTTTGCTAATGATAGGCTGTTTGTTAATTGGCTGCAATCGGACACTAGCCTGTTCACTTTTTATTAGGATACTCTTATAAATTAAAGGAAAACTATACCCCCAGAATACTTAACCCACAGAAAGTTTATATCATATTAAGTGGCCTATTAAAAAAATCTTATGGAACGAAAATATACAATATCAGTAAAGTCCTTTTAAATCTTTTACCTTGAGCCCCCATTTTATGATATTCTCTGTGCTCCCTCTGAGATCACCTGACCAGAACTACTACCATTGTATTCAAACACATTTCTAAATGTGCCTTAAAGTGCTCCCATAACCCTCCTTGTATTTCAGAACTACTGCATAAATTGTATGGTCCCAGGGGGTGGCCATTGGTTCTTAAAATGGCAATTTTCTATTTAGGATTAACCCATGGCACATACTACTAAAAAAGTGTATTTTTATTAAAATGGTTTATTTTGATAAAGCAGTATTTTGCATATAAGCTATATATTTTTTATAGAGACCTACCACTATTGTTCAGGGTATAGTTTTCATTTTAACCATCACTTTGGGTAGTGGAATCTACTTTATGAAAATAGAAAGCATGAGAAAGAAAAATACTTTGTAATAGAGAAATTATAAAATACGCTGTTGAGTTCCGTGTTATAGTCTTGATACCACTTGTGCTTGTATGCCAAGCAGACCTCTAGAGGGCAGTGTGTATGGGAGAATGTTTCAGCACCATGGACAGAGCCAAAAATGCAATCAACCCAGTGCTATATTGGGTGTTCCCAGGTAAATCCTGCATCTATTCAGCCAACTCCTGGTGCCTCAATAGTATCAATATAAATGGGATCTGCTCACCCTTCATTCCATATAACCCGGGTGCATCCAGCCCCCGACCTGACGCTTAAATTACTGGAGTGGATATATCTCCCCACATTTGCAGTAAATAAATCATCCGTTAAGGATTTTACCCGGCTGCCGCCCTGAGTCCATCAGTAAGAAGAATGTATCCACTGATCGTTTGTAGCGGCGCACTCCAGGGTCATCCCAAAAGAATCGCTTAATTCCAGGTTGTAGATAAAACAAGGTTTACTTTATTGGTACATCTTGATACATCATTAAAAATCAGCGCCCGAGGTCTGATGCGTTTCGTGTCACTGCACTCCCTCAGAGACCAGAGCCAGTCTTGCACATGGTGTATAGAGCATGAATGTTCAGTGCCTCACAGTACAAAAGCCCTACATTTAATTGCAATAGCTAAAGGTGTCCTACTAACATCTTCGGGGTCATATACAGTATGGCATAGCTGCAACACTCCTCCAGCACATGTATAAACTTTCTTCAAAGAAGTGTTAACCTCCCCATACCTTACATCTTACAAGGATTGCAGCACTCCCATTCCATAATAATAAAACCTCCTTTATTTCGCATATGGCAAGTATGGCTTGCTTTGTCAGCTTGAAAAGTACCAGGAAGGTCTGCAATGTTGCTGTACATATGTGCCATATGTGAAATAAAGGCGGTTTTATTATTGCGGAATAGGAGTGCTGCCATCCCGGTAATTTGGGGCATGTACAGCAGCAAGTGCAGAGAGCAAAGTGCAATTTTCGACGCAATTGCCATGTTTTTCACACAATTCCAGTGTTGTTTGGGTCACCAGAGTGAGTTGAACCTGTCGCACTTGAGACAGACACTTTAAAAGTGGATTCGATTGGACACCACTGCACTAAAAAAAGTTTTCATGGCATAATTTCCTTGCATTTGGCATGTACTGTGATGTGGCCATTGATGCGGGACATTGTGGGAACCCTAGAGCTATGGCCTGGTTCAGAGGTAGTGGTTGCTCCAGGGTTTCCCTATGTCAGCAGGTGCAACAGAAGTTAATTTAAAACAGGAGGCAGAAAGGACCAAGCTCAACTTGGCGCAGCTCGGTTCAAACAAGTCACTTTAATGAATGGTATTTTTCACTCAACTGACTGTGGGATAATTTACATGACCGCAACTGCGCTAGTAGTCGAAAATTACTTTTTTTTGCTTATTTGTGCTGTTTGTGGATTTGCTGCTCTCCCTAGGGTTATTTGACATACCTTAGAGCATCTCTCTCTTTTTCACATATAACTCATGCTGCAAAGCTGTGGCTTGTATGTCTGCTCTATAAAAACAATTGCCCATGCCCTATTATTATAATAACAAGGTACTGACAGTTACTTTTTAAAATGCAACCTCCATTAAACTGTTATGAATACAGTATACATTTAGCAAAGCATTCTTTGATATTTGGACTCTATGTACTCTATCGCCCACTTTGTAGCTTGTAGAATTTGTAGCTTCATTATGACATTTTCCAGCACAGCATTTTGGCAGCCTTCCCACTGCCGTTCCCTTTATCAGGTGTCCTGAGAAATTCACTAAATGTTGTGCTGAGAAGTCTTACAATAAAGGTCCGCGTTTATGCAAAATTTCTGCTGATCCAGTGCTTCTTGTACTGATTGCTATACGATGGTTTCATTGTGCCCTCCAGGTGGATATATAGTCAAGCCACAACCTGATGACCAGCCAGCTGTCCAATCTGCTCCCTTTGGGCCCCATCCTGGCACAATACTCTATGAGTAATAAAGGCACACATGTTGTGCGAGTGTATTGCATTTGCAGTATTATTCTGCTTGGAAGTTTTTATGTTATTTTTTTAATAATTGAGTTTAGATGTACCATTTTTTTTTACCCTACGCTTTGGGATTCTAGGAAAATACCTCTGAGGACTACAAAAAGTCCAAATTGTCCTGGTAAAGCTCTGTCCCCTTCAGTTATTCAAACAAGCATTAAACAAACCACAGAAGAGAGATTAATATAAATAAATAGTGCAGGCAGTTTGTTTGCTTAATAAATGTTGCTTATTCTATAAATAAATCTGAATTTCACTAAACAGTCTGTTTCACCAATATTGCATTAAGATTGACGCATTGACTTCAGTGCAAAATATCAGGGCTTTGCATATTTTCAAGCAGTTTTACAAGTTTTTCAGCGAAGCCAAATGGGCCAATTTCACTTATCAATTACATATCACTATTCATGAAACCATCATTCTGGTTAGATGTTTTAGCCTATGTACATGTTGCCCATCTGTATTAAAATCTCTGACCAAATGCAACATAATTAATTGTAACTGTATAACTCTAGCTTCTCATCCTTAGCGTCTCCTTTTTTCCTCCACCCTTCTCACTTACACATCCTACTTCTTTGCAAAACACATTTTTGCTTTGCTATCCAAACTTACCCTGTGATTAGATTATTGCAGCTTCCCTCTGTAATGTGAGCACTGCGGCTCTCATCAATTTCTATTGAGCCCTTTCTCTGTACCTCATTTATACAGAAGAAGGTGCTAATGTATATGGGAGAGACCAGCATTGCAAAAGTTTTAATATTGCGTTTTATAATGAGAAGGCTGTATATTGGCTGTTTATTTATCAATTCAATTTAAGGCATATATATGCCTAAATAGTTATTATGGGAACTTAAGAGATTGCTCAGTTTATAGCTGCGACTTATTTGTTCAAAAGGGACTAGTGCTCATCACTTTTCCAACTATTATAATATATACTGAAAGCAGCACAAATCCTCTTACAGAAGTACTTACAATGAAAGAGGAGTCTCTGAAACAATCTGGAATTCATCTGTATTTTTAATCTTGAATCGGAAACTGTAGATTATCACGTATCACACACACTCCCACTTGTACAGTCATTATTTTGTAATGCAGTGCTAATGGAGGGCCTTGTTGGCAAGTTAAGATGCTGTAGCTGCAGTGTTGCATTTTGTTTAATAGAACAACAGAGAAAGCAGAGATGCACTGTATATTTAGAACTGTATAAAAATTACATCTTGCTTTAGTACTGCTTTTAGCTCTTTGTTCATATTATTAACTAGAACTAAAATCACAATGAATTGGGGTTGATGTGGGCGCTCTTGAGTGTTGATCAACTGGCAAGCCACAGGGACCACAGCATGCGAAGAAAGCACCTGTGTATACCACCTAGTCCAAGCTTGCACCCTATGCATCGATGCAGGCACAACTGGAAAATATCCACTCAATGCAAGGATAGAGGAGCGCCTATATGTACAACCATTTTAGTGCAAGTTGAACCTGTCTGCTACTACTTAGGCAATAAGAGATGATAGGTATCCTAAAGACATGTTGTTTGGCCATGTTTATTCATCTTGCAACAAAGCTTGATAGTTCACTTCTTTGCCTCTCTGGCATGAACAGGCATGCCTTCAGTATAGATGTCGATCTACTACAATGCCCCAATATAGATGTATGATTAATTTACTAATAATAATGGTGGTGGCACCATCAGGCGTTATGTCCCACTTACCTACAGAATCCCAAACACATGCAGGACATGTTATATGTGGTTTTATTCTACATTTTATTCTATATTTCTCCTAAGGAAGTTCTAGTGCTATGTATCAAACGTGTAGAGCACTTTGATCTGCAGTTTTGCGTCATGTTTCATATCTGCATATCTCTACCTTGCATTGAGCCCCTAAACTGATTATATTTTTAAATCTTTTCCCACATATGCTTGATTTCTGGACAAATACCAGGATTTCTCTGGAAGCAAAGTGAGCACAAAATCTCTTTCTTTGGAGCTTAATGAGACGAGTATCCATGGGCACCAGCCAAATGCATTCCTAAAATCACCAGTGCATCAACTGGAGTGATGGAAAGGCCAATGACACTGGGGTAGCAGAAACTCTTAACTAAAGCATTGAATGCAACTTGCCTGATTGCAAAATGGCAACTCTATAGTTAGAGAAGAAAGAGGAGGAATTATAGCCTGGTTTGGGCTAGGGTGCCTGGTTCCAGTGAATGCAAAGCACAGTACTTCACCAATACAATAACATTCTTGACAATTCTTAATGATAAAAGTTTGGGAAAGGCCCTTTTCTGTTTTAAGTTACAACTCAATATTGTTCCATGCACAAAACCAAGGTTCATATAAAATTGCTTTTGCAGTAGAAGAACTTGACTCTCCACATCTAAACACAGCTAAAAAACCTGTAGGATAAAATTAAACGCCGATTGTGAGCCAGGCCTGATCCCTAACATTAGTGCCCAACATCATTAATGCCTTTGTGGCTAAATAAAAGCAGGTCTCGCCATTTGCCAAAAATGTATAGTAGATTTTATTATAACACTAATTGGAGAACCAAATACATATCAATACATATAGCAGTGGAATAAAATGTTGGAGGCAGGTATCCAAATCATTTTGGCCATATATTGTATGTATAAGCCTTTTCGCTCATTTGCCAGTACATTTTTTGCTATATTACCTCAGCAATAGTCTGTCTGTCTGTGTTTCTATCTATCTGTCTGTTTGTCTGTTTATCACCTCTACTATTCAGTTCTGTTTACACTAAATAAGACTGTAAGCTCTTCAAGACAAAGACTCCTTTCCTCATTATTTGTTTACATCAAATAAACCGTTCAGGTATTATCCAAAAATAAAACTATCCTATGTTGTCATCAGCCTTATTTATTAAAATAACGCTGTTCTCATTATTGGTTGCATTTCTTGAGAAAAGTATCTCCTGGCCAAAGCATTGGTTTACCCATAGTCTCTGGTTGTTAAGGCATTATAGAGGCTGTGGTCACAATACCAGAGGCAGTATATGCTTAAATTTCTCCATATCCTATGAAATTTTGGTAAAAGAGCCTTGTGTTGCCCATAGTACAACATGGCTTTAATGAACTTTAAGTAGTGATTAAAGCACCATACAAATTTGCATCCTCTACACATCTGTCCATAAAACTCCTGTATGGTTTCCCGTGCAACTACTGTATAATTCAGCCCTCGGATAACTGTATGCCCTGTGGTAGGCTGTGGTAGAACATTTTTATAGAGCATTCGTTCTACTTAAAGGAGAACTAAAGCCTAACTAGATGCCCCAGTAGCTCCCCATCTTCTTTTCTGCTGGTTCACTGCACATGCTCTGTGCTTCGGTCACTTTCTGAGCTTAGGGACCCACTCACAATATACAGTACACATAGAATAGAAATGTCACAATATAAGAGTGATTAGTAATTAATACAGATAATTACTACATGGCAGCGCAGAAACCAGTGCAATTAGCATCAGAATTTAATAATCAGCCCTGTAGCATCAGCTTATATTACAGGCCAACCTCATTTTCTGCTTGATAATTTGTGACGACCCCTAAGTTTAGCTTCTCAACAGCTGCTCAGAGCCCACTGAGCATGTGAGTGTCACAGACACTTTCCAAGATGGTGACCCCCTGTGACAAGTTTGAAGTGCTGGATCATTGAGATGCTGAGATTTTAGGCTGGTGCTATAAGTTCACTATATAAAATATGGCATTTTCAGTCATATTCATTTTTAGGGTCTAGTTCTCCTTTAAGGTTAACAGAGCATGTTTGATGTTTACACTTCCATTATACACATATACAAAAAAAATGTATCAAAAAAAATATCAGTAGCCATTCTCTGGTCCTGTCCTACCTATGCTTACTGTTTAAAAACTCTTCTGATATTTCAACATTAAACATACTATATAGAGTATGTTTTCTTGGTGCTTAACATAGTTTTTTTTAGCTGTGGATAGAAAACATGTAATTTTATTGTTTTGCTCTAAGTGTTTGCCAGCAATCTCTAGATATGCACAAACCAGAAAGCAAATAGGAAACCTCAGCTGAATTAGTATCCGTCAGGAGGCAGCCAGGTTTAAATGGCTAAGTGATATTTTATTTATATGTATATTCCCTGACCCTTCTCTTGCTTTCTTGTATTGACATTGCTCCTTGTCTCTCTTTCATGCTACTCGTTAAGCTATTAAATCACTCCATTTATTTAGTGTGAGTGTTGCTGAGAGCTCATTTTTATCTCGCTGAAAACCAGGCTGGTTCATAGATTGATAATGAAATTGCATAAATATCCCCTTCGCCTGGAATCTAATTTATTTTTCTTGTTCATTACTGGAGAAGGCCATTATGAAACACTGAAGCTTTTTTTCCCCCTGCTTTCAGGGTTAGGACTGAATCGCTTTCTCAGGTCTTTTTCACAAAAAACATATACACATTGATTAAAATTTGTATTTTTTTGCCAGTTTGAGAATCCATTTAATGGACCAATGTTGTCCCACACATATTAAGGTCAAGGTGATTTTTAGGAGGGGGGTTATAAATGGTCAATTTGAATATATTTTTTTTAGCAGTGGTATCTGTATGTATTCATTTTACTCTTGACTGAGTGAGTTTATAGGGGCAAAGTCACTAACCTCCAAAAATTCGCCAGCAACGGTTTCGCTCACAGCGCAAGACTTCGCCAGGAGTAGATTCGGCCAGGCCAACGCTAAGTCATTAAAATCCGAAGTTGCTTCCAGGGTGCCGAACGATGGCCTAGTTGCGCTGGCATTACTGTGCCAAGCAAAGTGAAGTTGCGCTAGCGTTGCCTAATTTGCATACGTCGGGAAGTTAACCTTCAATCGATGTATATGTTGCAGCAAATACATTACACTACACAAGCCCAGGGAAACCTTAATCAAATAAAAAAAAAAAAGTTGTTATAAAATCTGCATCTTAATGAATTTGTGTTGTTACGTCCATTCGCCAGAGCACAAATTCGCCAGGTGTTAGGGAGCAAAGTACCACTAGAGTCTAGAGTCTAGCAAATCGGCAAAGTACTGAAATGACGTCACACTGGCGAATTTTCGCCTGTGTTAGTCACTTTTCGCATGTGACGTCACACTGGCGAATTTTCACCAGGTGTTAGTGGTTCATCCTGCTTCTAACCATTTATTCTATTTCATGGTCAGTCCCTATTTTTGTATGGGAACAAATAGTACAAGGGACTGTTTTATTATAACAGGGGAAAAAAGAAATATTTTAGAAAAGTTTGAATTATTTGATTAAAATGGGTTTTGTGGTAGCTGGCCTTCCAATAATTTGGAGCTTTATGGATAGTTGGTTTCCAGATAACAGATCCCATACCTGTAGTTAGAACCAAGTTTCAGCAAGTTAGATGTATCTGAAGTCCCCATGTATGAAATGCAGCTTGTTTAGAAATGCAAGCCATATGCAGAATTGTAGAAAATACTAAATAATGCATTTTAGGCCTATTTATAAAACATCAAAGTAGTTGGCCTGTGTCTGCTGACTTCACCAATCCTTCCAGCATAACCTGCTCATAAAGATTGAATGGACATGTTTAATTAGGATACTAGTTTGACACAACTAGGGCTTCAGCTGTTTATTTCCTTGTGTTGCCCTATTTATAAAGAACTTCATCTTTGAACCAATAAATCTTTGAAATTTGCCTGCTTTGACCTGGTGAAATTCCACTCTTTTCACTTGGAGGATAAAGAACTTCTTCTGGCAAAAGAGAGATATTGGTATTTTCCTATCTGTTTTGTAAGTAATTGCAGTACTAAAACAATAATGGGATTTCAGTAAAATTTAACCTACATATATTTTACAGTTGCTTTACTCTAGCTCAGTGTTCATTTACTCATAATGTAGTACATATATTTATTGTATAAAGAATATGTACACATTGAAAGGCAACAATAAATGCTGCTACTTAGTAGAAGCTAAAGTGGGTGTCCAAGAGATCAAATACCCCCAATTTACATGGCACAGTGTCAGACATAACCCTAATTTGAGTGGATGCTCAGAGTCCTGCACTAGTGATGAGCAAATCTGTGCCGTGTGGCTTCACAATATAATTTGTGAATTTTGCAGCAAAAAATTTGCGAGACGCATTGAAGTCGATGGATGTTAATAATTTGAATGCGATTGACAATTTTTATACACACGACTATTTGGTCCAAATGCATTAAAGTAAATGGGTGTCTAAATAAATTTTACACAAGGCAATTTTTATGCGTGCGGCAAATTTTTCAACAGCGTATTTTGTTGTCGCAGTTTAGCAAATTCACTTGTGCTGAATGCTGAAATTTGCTGCGAATTTGTGTCTGTCAAATTTATTCGCCTATCGCTAGTACCCACCATATACCCACAAAATGGTTGTGATTTGGGCAGGATGTGGGATGTTTAGTTGTGGAGAATAGTGATGTGGGAATTGAGAAACTCAACACCCGCACCTGATCCAGACCCACGCACGGATTCCCCCATCCATTTACAGATCCACGCCAGACCACCTCACTGATGATGTCAAAAAGGGGAGGAGCAGGGCAGGCGCAAGCCTATAAAACAGGAATCCGGAAGCAGGCAGAAGAGCTCAACCCGAAACCGCCTGCAAGAGGAACAGCAAGGTCGGCCCGAACCCGACCAACCTGCAGTTAAATCCACGGTTATCAGGCCGGCCCACACATCACTAGTGGGGAGATAAATTTGAAAAGTTAAATTAAATAAATGTGCCCCTTGGGTTACTTCCAAATACAGTTCCTTAAAGGGTTATTCCCTTTTATACTAACATATAGTATGATTTTGAAAGGGATATTCAAACACAGTTTGCAGTTTGTCTTCTTTTTTTAGATAGCTAGTAGTAATAAGTTTAAAGCAAATGGTATGTGCAAAGTCATTTTGGAATAGTTTCAACACTCATCCAAGCACCTTCTTCAGTGCCACTGAGTGCTGGGGAATTCCTTTGCATTTTAAACCCTTAATGGTATTACAGTCACCAACAATCCAATCACAGTGGCTTCATTGAACTTATTCATGTGGCTGTTGGAACTCACCCAAGTGTGAAAGTGTGTCATTGAAGACATTAACGGTTTACTACCTGATACTGTAAATCGTACTGGATGGAAGAAAACCTTTGTAGGCCACTTAATTTTTGCTGGTTTTTGAATTTTACTTTTCTTCAGCAGCTATAAGTTGCCTTATACATATCGGAAGTTGCCATTTTACTTGGCCCAGTTATAGTGATCTAATGCGGGGAATAGTAAAGCCTGTTTAGGGTTTTTGAAAATTGTGTACATGCTGCTTTGTCTTTGTCTTTTTTTGCCAAGACAATTTGTGTAGCCGTTTTTTATTTTATATAAATCAAATGTGCAGATGGTCTGGTCTGTGCCCTTATATGTAACAATTTGTAATAAAATAACACTAATTATACAGAACATTTTCCGTTGCATCTTGGAGTGCCGTGTGAATGGTATGGTTCAGTACCCACACCCTAAATTAGAAAGGAGCCTGTATATGTCCTACAGCTACCTTATGCACAATTCTCTTTCCATCTGTCCCTGTTTTGTCCTGGAGGATAGCTCACTAATAAGACAACCTTTCCGTGCTTCACGTCCATAGCTGAAAACATCGATGAACACAGTCTGTAGAAATAAATATGAACTGATGGTTGTGGTTACAGTGTTAGTCCCCTTCTGACCTTGTGTAAGGGAACCCGTGCCCTTCTGTGTATAATATAAGAAATATCCACATACAGCTCTCCTTTCAGCATTCTCTTGTTCCCAACCACATATCAGAATAATAGAGTTGATTGGATAGTTGTGGGTGCCTGAGATAGCTATTCATTTATTTGTTGTCATTGTTAGTTTCCATTATCATAAGTGAGGGTCAGAGATCTTTAAAGTAGTCAATATGACATCTCGGCATTGAGGATTGTGCTTCCATGATTTCCTTGGTATAAGAGTCATCAGAAGGACCCAAACCTGCATCTGGCAAGAGCTTTCTGTCTGAGGTTCACCCTTAGTCTGACCCATTAGTCTACGCAAAAGGCAGCAGACATAGTGGGAGAATGGCAGGCACTGGGGCATCACTCCATACCTTGACATGCTTTTCTCTATCCTACTGTGGTGCACAGCAAGCCCCCATACCGTAGCAACCCCCAATCTGCCAACACCATCTGTGCCACTCAACTGTAGGCGGGTGGTGGTAATTATATATGATCATATCTATCAAGCTGGACACACATACAACTTATTTTCACATGGTATAGTCAATTTACTACCAAACCGTTTCCCATTTGTGTGCAATTGTCCCTTTAAAGGGGTTGTTCACATTTGAATTAACATTTAGAGTGATATTCAGAGACAGTTTGCAATTGGCCTTCATTTTTTGTCGTTTGTCAGTTTTTAAGAACTGTATTTGAATTTTTGTTCAGCACCCCGCGGTTTGAAATTGCAGCAGTTATCTAGTTGTTAGGGTCTAAGTTACCCTAGCAACCAGTAACTAGAGGGGGGCGGGCCCTGGTGCGAAACGTGCAGCCGGACCCTGGTGCGAAACGTGCAGCCGGGCCCCCGCCACCCTCCGTACGCAATTATCTTCCAGGAAATTGCCGGCGCGCGAGCTGTCGGGGGGGCCCTGAGGGGATGCGGGCCCTGGCCCAATTGCACCCCCTGCTCCCCCGGTAGTTCCGCCACTGCTAGCAACCAGGCAGTGGTTTATACTTTTGGTATAATGTATAGAGCAATATTCTGAGTCCGTTTGCAAGTGGCCTTCATTTTTTTTGTTTGTTGTTTTTTAATTACTGTATTTGACTTTGTTTAACAGACTCTCAGTTTGAAATCTGGTTGCTAGGGTGTAAATTACACTAGCAACCAGGTGGTGGTTTGAATGAGAAACTGGAACATGAATTGGAATAGGCCAGAAGAGAGAGCTAAATAAAGTACCAATAAAACAATATTTTCGTGGCACCTTTGTATGTGATTGGTAAAAAAAAAAATCCATGTTCTCTTTTCTTTATGATAAATACTTGAACAAGGGGACACTATCTTGGAAAAAGACCAAGAGCATAGGAAAGGGTCCTGAGACCCAACAGGTTTGGCAAAATTCAGTTTAATAATATCCCACAACTCAAGACTCACTATGAAATATTTATTTATTTAAACAATATATTAAAAGTATATACACCCCTTAGGCTTAAGCTTGACTTCTTTTTCTAATTGATAAGAATTATGCAGTATCTGTATTACAGAGGATATGCCTGTACACACTAGCAATGTTTGGAAAATTGATGGCCTGTTTATGATTCTGTCTCTGTATTTTAAGGTTGTTCTTTTATTGTTTTCCACATCTTGTATTTTTTGTGCTTGTTAAAAAATGAAAAGGTACAAAAATGCATGCATGAAATGTTTAAGACGAGAAGAAAACCTGTGGCATATAAACTGGTTATTGTTGGATAGAGAGGGAGGAAATGTTCAGTAGCTCATTGCTGAGTTTATTGTGCAGTTGCTGGACTCAATTTGAACTGGTTGGGGACAGGTGGCACATTAATTAGGGTTTGGTGGTATATGAACTGGGGAACGTTACCTGTATTAATACGTGTGTGTGTCAGTGAGCACACATTTTAATTGTTTTCTTACTCTCTTAATCTGCTTCTAAGCAATTGAAGGACCTCAACTAACAAACCATCAGAGCATTTGAAATGCAACAGGGTTTGACCAACCTGCATCCAATTAGAGCCTTAAAATGTTTTCAATGAATGAAACTTTAATGAAAACAAATATAAGCATTTGTGAAAGCACCTGTGTAGGAACGTTTATCCACCGACTTCTTTGTACACTGAGAGGCAAGCAAGTTTGTAACATTGTCTGTAAATATAAGATTTAAATCAACATGATTTGTTTCTAAGGGTAGGACTACATGGACGTTTTCGGCGCGATGTGACGCGCTGCGACAAAACGCCAATGCGTATGCAAATTAGCCAACGCTAGCGCAACTTTGCTTTGCTTGCCGCAGTAACGTTAGTGCAACTTCGCCAGAGTTCGGCGCCCTAGACGCAACTTCCGATTTTAGAGAATTACAGATGTCCTGGCGAACCTACGCCTGACGAAGTGTTGCGATGTGAGCAAAGCCATTGCTGATGAATTTAAGGAGATTAGTGAATTTGCCTCTTGGAGTCTTGTTTTGGATCCATACACACTTTATCCCTTACACAGGCAAATAAGATGTCTGCATTGTCAGGAGTCATCAGCCAATGTCTGCTCATCTGTGGCCTTCAACTGCTCATTGTAAATCTATCGACCCTACTGCTTTTTTTTCCAGGTTTGGTAATGCAGGTGAAGTAGCATTGTCCAGCAGAAAAAGCCATGTCCAAGAAAGGGTCTATACCTAGTTTATGTTTAGGCAGTAGACGTGAAGCAGCTTTGAGTGCATCAAGGCATGAAAGAAGTAGTAGATGTCTTTTTTTTATTATTATTATTCTATCGTCATAAGCTTTATATATGGCATGTGTGTTTGTGCTCCTTAATACGAAATCATTTGATAGCCCCGATTTCCATTTCTTCTTTTGATCAAAATTCAAAGCTTTCAAAGCAAATCAAATGCTTTTGGTTGTGTCATCTAAAAAGGAGCAATAAGCTGGTGTATGGTGCAAACGCTGGCTGTCGCTACTTGATATTGCCCTGGAATTCTAGGGAACATGCTGCATTGTGGATGAATTAAATGCTGAATTGTGCATGAAAATGGTTACACTCTTATGCAATTTAAACTTAACTGCAGCAATGAACTCTGTCCCTTTTTATCTCACCATCCAAACACACAAAACTCCGTCCCTGACCATATTTACACCTAAACAGGATGATGGCCCTGGCAAAATATCTTCCAAGAATGTGAGATCGTTTTCACCATTTAATATTAAATGACTAGTACATTTAACAGTCGCTAACATCACAGAGGACTTTTCAGCACCGTAAGGGTCATTTGCCTCTGTTGGTGTTGCCAGTGTCGTAAGGTGCCCAGAGCAGAGCTAATTTATGCTAAATAGAGCCAGGCAGGGCTTTATTCTAGGAGACTTGTGAGAGAGCGAGAAGCATTCTCAGAATCCTCTCACCTTGATTAGACTTTTCAAACAAATCAAATACAAACATAAAGAAAAAAAAACACACTTTTTAATTCAGGAGAGATCACAGGGTCTGTAGCTTTAGTTTAATGTTTCAAGGGCATGAATGCTAGTGAATGCTAATCTAGTCCTGGAGAACCTCATTCCAAATCCATAGCAGCCCCTTCCGCACGCTCTGTACTTTTGCCCGCAAGGCTGGAAAAGTAACGCTTGGCTGCAGCTCCCAATGCAGAGCAATCACTTCTCCCTAATCCCACTGCTTGGCAGTGCATCCTAATCTCTGTGTATATCCACCACATCAAAGGGACAGTGGAGCAGTGACAGTAATTGCATCTCCAGCTTCTGTGTGTGTGTATGTATGCATGTGTGCAGTTTTGTACCTCTTACTATATGAAATGCAAAATCCTAATAACTAGAATTGCTTTACAGCAGGTACTCTTTATATTATGTGCAAGCTTGGGATACTTGGAGGAGATATTGCCTGCCCAAATGGGCTATATATGGCACTAACCTTTATTCTACAACCCAAAACAAGCCATGTCTATTGTCCAATAATTCATGCTGCCCTTCAGATCACAGCTCTATGGAGAGTTCTTTAAACGTCTGCTTCTGAATTCAGCAGAAGATATATTATTATTATGCAAGGAAACGAATGGACATATTTCTTTATTCTCTCCCATCATCAATGGAAGTATTTCAGCCAGATGACAAGAAATATATCAGCAGAAGTAGAATAAATAAATATATATATATATATATATATATATATATATATATATATATATATATATGCAAAGTATGGAGCGCGCAACCAAAAGAATAGTGAGGTATGGGTGCCAGAGCAAAATTGAAAATAATTGTACAATAGCACTGTTGTCGGCACTCCCAAAACAGAAAATCAAAGAAGCAAAAGTGCTGGTTAGAGCAGGTTTATTTTATCCAACGTTTCGGTTCTATATTACAACCTTCCTCAGGGAACAGAAAAAAAAAAAAAAAAAAAAAAATATATATATATATATATATATATATATATATATATATATATATATATATACTCCTAAATCTTCAAACGGGCACGCCCTTAAAAAATCTTTGCCTGTGCAATATATATATATATCGGCTTAAAGGGGCGTGACAGAATTGTGGCCTACAAAGGGGAGCTATATCATATACTGTATCATTATACTGCGCTACCCCCTACATGGGTATTACCCTGAGTTATTGTTTGATCTGAGCTAATCCCTAAACGAGCATTTGCTTAAGCCAGTACTGTTAGCTCTTTCGGCCCAAAAGAGGGCCAGTTATTTCTTATACTGGTATAGGATTTGTTAACTGGAAACCCATTATCCAGAAAGTTCCGAATTACTGGAAGGCCATCTCCATAGAATTCAATCTTTTTCTCTGTAATAATAAAACAGTACCTTGTACTGGATCCCAGCTATAATATAATTATTCCTTATAGGAGGTTTTAATTCATATTTAAAAGATTTTGTAGTAGTTTTGAGCTATGGCGATCTTAATTACAGAAGGGCCCCCTTATTCAGAAAGCTCCAGCATTCTGGATAACATGTCTCATACCATACCATGTACATATATGGCACCTGTTATCCAGAATGCTTGGGACCTGGGGTTTTCTGGATAACGGATCTTTCTATAATTTGGATCTTCATACCTTGTCTACTATAAAAAATTGTTTAAACATTAAATTAACCCAATAGGATTGTTTTGCCTCCAATAAAGTTCAATTATACGGTACTTTGGATCAAGTACAAGGTATAGTTTCATTATTACAGAGAAAAGGGAAATTATTTTAAAAAATTGGAAATATTTGGATAAAAAACAAAATCTATGGGAGATGGCCTGCCTTTAATTGCTCTTTTGGTAATGGGTATCCGCATAACAGATCCCATATCTGTATTAAGTAGACGGATTATATTAAAAGGATGATGTTATTCTGTGAAGTCTGTGGAAGATCAAAAACCCTTCCTTGCTTTATATGCTAATATAGTCATATAATTGAAGAGTGTCCGGTGTACGTATTCAATAATAATATGAGGGCTTCTTGGGCCATTACCTGCACATCACTGTTAGACACAAGCCTGAGGTGTTGCCTTAGTCTCAGCAGTTTTCCTTTCCCTTGTGACCTCCCTGCTCTCTCACCTCCACTCAAATAAAGCATCTCCATCTTGTGCATGAATATTAACATGTTTTCTCCAGAGCTTGAAAGAGAATAATGGGAAGAAGAAGGCAAACACATCCTCTGAGCCTGATGGAGAGGTGGCACCTTTTCCGCAGGAGAACGGGGAGCAAGGCAGGGCAAGCAGATTAGAGGGTAAAAGTGCCAGCATTAAATTTTCAATTGTGCGGTTAGTTAACCTTTTTGCTACGTTTGTCAGCTGCTTCTTTTAACCAGCAACACTCCCTGGTGAACTTTCAAAGAATCCTAGATTTACAGCCTTAGCCGCCTTTTACCTGATAAGTCTCTCTGAGAATTTGCTGGAACAGTTAATAATGAAATAAATTAGTTGGATTTCAAAGCGCTGACCTGGGGAATATCCTTTGTTTTATTCTTTTTCCTGTGCTTTCATGTCCTCTGCGTTATTCTTACTTGGAATGAAACACCAGAGCTAAAAACAGATTTCTGTGGGTGACTGAGCTTTTAACATTCATTTTAAACATTGTTCTTGTACCCAATTCAAAGAGGGTGGCTTGGCATCCAGGGCTACTGGTCCAATTAAGAAAATGTCCTAACTGGGCAGTGTTTATTCAGTTCCATTATTCGAATATGTTTGGTTTATTGCAAAGGATTTATTTTGTCCATGATCATTTTACTTGTAAATTTGGATATTTGGTTGCTAGATTCGTGGGGTGAGAGTGGAAAACCTAGGTGCACGGGGGCTGCACTGTAATACAGAAAGGATCAAATTAAGAATCATATTTTCTGCATAGAAGCTGGAGCAGGCTAGAGAATGAATAGATGAGAAAGATTAATAAAATAGGCCGCTTGGAACCAAAAGCTGCCCAGAAAGAGAGGAAAAAAATGTTTTACAACCATCACAAATTTTATTTTAAGTATTGTGCAGGGAACACATGCTCCAGACAAAGTTTCATGTTTTCTCTAAGGATAGACTATGAGAAACAAAAGGAAATTCATGCACCTTTCCTAAGACTGCTCTGCATCATTACCAGGTCTGTAAGTTCTGACCGATGATCATCTGATTAGGCCGCACTGTGTTGTTTTGACTGTAATTATCATTAACGTTTTAGATTTATATTGGTAGAGATTGTTAATAGAGCAAGTAGTATGTGGAAGGCTATCTCTGCTAAATTAATCTGCCATAGAAAATATGTGGATGTGTGCTGATCGGTGTTTGCATTGGCTAGAAGAGTAAACAATCTAGAGATGTGTAAATAAGAGGACTCCCTGGATCATAAGGTGTAATGTAATAATGCTTACATCAGAGCTTGTGAACTAGTGAGGTTGTTTCCTTAGGTGATCAGCCTAAATCATCAGTCTGTGTCCTCAGTAGCCATGCATGCACACCAGTATATAGACTGAGGGTAGAGGTGCTTCTGGGAGTTTGCTTACGGCTGTGCCTCTAAATGCTAAAGGTAGCTCCATGAAGGAAAGTGTAGCCCATTCTGATGGAGATGACCTGTTGCTAATGACCTCTTTGCTAGATCAGGTAAGAGGCTTAAATGAAGTATGGATGTCTCTTAATTGTCCTGTATCATTCCCAGTGACTGCTCAAGCAATAATAGTCAGGGCCTAGACTCAGAGACTCTAGTAGGTTGGAGTCAGGACCAAGGAGGAAGCTGTAAACAGTTTGCCAAATCAGAAAGGTTTAAAAAATTTGTAGTTGAGTCAAAAGATCAGGGCAGGCAGAGCATAACGATGTCAGAATCAAGGCAGGAGGTCCGTAACCAAAGGATCGAGTCAAAGACCTATATTTGGGCATTGAACCTGGGTCTCTGGTGTCCTTTTATTTTGAATTTTCACCCTGAAACTGGGCAGATTAAGTCATGCGCTACCCCGTCATAACACAGCACGATGACGTCACTATGCGACCACAGGCACCACCATCTTGGACACCATGGTGATCTGCAAAAGAGTGCTCCTGTCAATGATGTCACTGGAACTTAGCTCCTCCATCTGCTAGAGCTATATGGGGGATCCTAGATGCATTATATTGAATTATAGTGTAGCAGTGCATTTGCCCAGTTTATCCAAAAACATATTTGTTTACAGAAAACCCAGAAAATAAAAATGGCAACTTTTCCATTTATGGTTTGTATTACCTAAGACTCCATTGAGCACAATAGACCTGGTTGGGTTGTGGTCTGACAACAGATAAAATAAGTCTGAACATAGACAACAGCAAAAAAGTAGGCATTATTCTTAAAAGAGAAGAGTAATTTAACTATACCTCTGGTTCCTTTGTCATCATACTTTGAAATGCTTTAACTATTGTTAATCTGGTCCTGCCCAGAGGTTATCTAACTGCAGAGAGTTGAAGTGGCATTAAAGAGGTGGTTAAACTTATATGTGATGCAAAGGGGGGATAACGTGGGGCAGCTCATTATGGCCCTAGAGTGGGAATAGTTGTATGTATTTCTGTGATCTCCAGCTGTTGAATTATGAATCCAAGCTTTTCTCTATTCTCTAAAGGGATTCTGAGGTTTGTAGTTTGACAGCAGCTGAAGGGCTACTGTGAGCTAATAGGAATAGATATCAAGGGCACTTAGGGGTCCCAAACATATTGTGCAGTAAAGATTGTTCGAATTAAATCGGCTTATATATTGTGCTCCTCATAATTTTATTCTGCACTAATAATGGCAACATAAAACTTTAGAACAGCTGCATGTGAATTTAGGACAAAATGATTACCCAGTACAGACATTCACTTGGGACTGAAAATCCACATTTGCATTCTGGTGCCAGCTTTTTCCTTATTCTCTTCTGTATGGCCCTGTCAGCACCAGATAAAGCCATCGCCTCTCCTCATTTTGTCCCTTCAGTGATGGGTCTGGACACCTATTGGCTCACATTGATGGTATCCAAATTAGCCAATAGGGTACATGGGCAAATGTACACTAAGTATCTCTATTCATCCAGATGTATCGACACCATTAGGGATACACTGACTCTGGGGTTTGGTTTAGGGTTTGGCTGAATCTGAGCCTTTTTCAACATGATTCAGATTTAGCCTAATCCAATCCACTTTATCAGTAAATAATTTTTTTACTTCTATACTTTTGGCCCTCTGGATTCCATTCAGCGTCGGATAGCCCATTTCTGTTTATCTGCTTAGTATCGGTTTCCTTCTAGGGCTGGTGCAATTGGGCAATTAATCTATTTGGTGATTTATCTACTTTGGTTATTTGTAGCGCCTCTCTTTTCTCTTGGCAACCCAAATCGGAACCCTACAAAGTTAAAAATTTGTATGCGTGCACATCAATTCCTTGGTGGAGAACACCCATTTACGGCCTCGAGAAAGGATTTGGATTTGTTCTGGATTCCACTGAATACTGTGTGAAGGCCAAATCCAGAAAAGTAGTATTCAGTGCATTCCCTACACACCATAGAACAAAACCAAGATTGCAGACAGAAAAAGTAAGGCGTTTGTATGACTGTGCCCGTAGCATGTTAAGCCATTGCAGAATACGGAGCACTTACACACATGCAGGTACCAATTAAGAGACTCTTTACTGCTGCTAATGGTGCCTTGTGCTTCTGTCTCTCCACCTGTAGAAGAGGAGAGCTGCAACCTAGCAGTATATAGCTGTATCAGGCACTGAATTTAAACTGCCTCAAAATTGGTTTCTCTGAGGAATCGCCTTTATTTGGTAATAATCCACCCCGCCATCTCTCACTGTCATGTCTTCGACAGCTGCTCATAACTTCAGCACCAACAAATTACAATGATTATTCTGAAGCGCTGAAAAATTCAATTTTTTTTTCACTCAAAAGTGACCATGAACCTTGCAGAAGGGCACAAAGGAGCAGTGGGATTTTTGTTTAATTAAACATTTATGCGGCAGCTTTCTGTCTCTCCTCCGTACTTACGCTTTTAACAGTGCCCTTTAAAGAGAATGACTTAGGAAATGTACTTAATGTACATGTGCATAGATTTCAGGCTGCAAAGAATAGGAACTATGCATTCATGCAAAAGCTGATGTAATGTTTTTTAACCCATTTGTTAGTGCCACAGATAGTGACTGAGAAGGGGGTCCGTGTTTCCGGGGGCGGGACCTCCCTAAACCATGTACATGTACAGGTGAGACCCACATTTGATGTGATCATTTATCAAACTAGTGTTGTCCATTTGCAGGGTTGGACTGGGGGACCTGGAGATGCCGTCTCAGGGCCCCCTACCACAACACTCGTTTAACCCCCCCCAGTGGCGTGTACTTTGCCGTGATCGGCCCGGAGAAGGTAGGTTGGTGGCAGGAAGAGGATTCCACCTGATTTTTGGAAGGGCTGCCTGGGTGAAATGTTCGAAATTTGGAAATCCAGACAGGACATTAAATTGAATGACATGGCGATCAGCTAATCACTGATTGCCGCGTAATCAATCATGCCCACCGACATCACCCGCCCCTGACATCACGCGTCCTGCCCCCGATGTCACTATCCTGCCCCCTGCCTGTTTTCTATAACAACAAAAAAAAAGATGGCAACCTTACCACCAGCACAGTCCGACCCTGTCCATTCGCATAATTGAAGAAAAGGACATTCAGAGCCACATTTAAATATATAAATGAATTTTTTATTTTTTTTTTATTTTTATTGTTTTCAACAAACATGTCAAATACAGAAATAAAAAGCAATAAAAAAATCAAAACAAAAAAATACATATCAAGCAGTCGTGGGTAATATCAATAAACATTAGAATGCCTCCCAACAGTCTGACAAACACAGAAATCACAACACTACAAATTCAAGCAGTAGAAGGTTGCAAAGGACAAGTTAAATTTTAGCCGGTTCAGGGGTTACAATTCTTATACATTGGAGAGTCCAACCAGGGTTGCCATACAAGTTCAAATGTTGCCCGGGTTTTCCCTCTGCATGTACACCAGTTGAGCCAATGTGAGATGTTCCTGTACCAAATTTTTCCACATTGCTATAAGAGGGGGTTCCCCTGCAAGCCATTTTAGAGCAATACATTTTCGGGCAAGAAACAGTGTTTACCTTAAAAGAATAAGTGTAGAATGTGACTTAGTAAGATGTGATACTATTCCCAGCAAGCATAATCGAGGTGTGGCAGTAACCTGCAGCGCAGTGATTTCGGTGAGAATTTCACAAACACGAACCTAGAATAGTGCTACAGTAGGACAAGTCCACAGCAAATTAAAAAAAATTGCACCAGGCAATTGACATTTTGGACAACAATCATCTGGTCTTAATTTCGCTTTATACAGACGAGTAGGGGTAATGTATGCCTGATGTAAGATAAGTATTTGTGAGAACCTACTCCTAACATTAAATGACACTAAGCTAGGGGCTTCCAGTGCCTCCTCCCAATCCTCATCTTCCAAATCAGGAACAGTACTTTCCCATTTAGTCCTAGCATTACTGGGCGTGTGCTTCTTATTCTTAAGTAGAACGGAATAAATCCATGCCAAAGGATGAGTTCTACATATAGTGACCAGGTAGTCCAATATATTTTCAACCGGTGATTTAACAATTTTAACAGGTGAGATTGGCCATTGCGCCTTGATCGCATGGTTAAGCTGGTAGTACTGCAACCATGCCTTAGATGTAACCCCATAATCAGCCTGCATTATGAATTTTTAAGTTATTTGTAAATGTTACTGTTTTAGAAAGCAGTATCTTGTCTGTTTCTTTCTAATCACTGCTAGATCTGAACCTTTAAAACCGATATAACAAAATCCGGCTGATTAAAAGAACTGCAGGTCAACTGATGCATTGTTCTTTAAACCAAGTGAGTAAGCTTCAGCTGATTATAGGGTCATCCTTACAAATTAAAAAAACATGAATTCATTCTCAGAATCCCTGCCTTTTTTTAAAAAAAAAAAGAATTTATCACCTTTAAATTAACTTTTAGTATGAAACAGAGAGTGCTATTTTGAGGTCGTTTGTTATTGGTTTTTATTTATTATTTGTGATTTTAGTTATTTAGCAGCTCTCCTGTTTGCAATTTCAGCAATCTGGTTGGCAGAGTCCAAATTACCCTAGCAACCATGCATTGATTTGAATAAGAGACTGGGATATATATAGGGGAGGGCCTGAGTAGAAAGAAAAATAATAAAAAGTAGCAGTAACAATACGTTTCTAGCCTTAATGAACACTTGTGTTTTAAATGGGGTCAGGGACCCCCATTTGACAGCTGGAAAGAGTCTGAAGAAGAAGGCAAATAATTTGAAAGTTATATAAAAAAAAAAAGGCCAATTGAAAAGTTGCTTAGAATTAGCCATTCTATAACATACTAAATGTTAACTTAAAGGTGAACCACCCCTTTAATACAAACAGAGTGGAACCCCAGTGACTTTTCATACATTATAGTTTACCCAGTGGTGAAGCTTCTGTATGTTCATTGTATTACCCATTTACTGTGCAGTGCTGCAGAATATGTTGGCACTTTAAAATGCATGATAATAATAATAATTAGAATATTAGAATGATTGTTATTATTATAGGCCAATGTACTGAGTAAGTAAGTGGGACGGTGCCTGTTCTGTGACAGTGCTGATATCTCTGGGAAGGTGATATTTGCTGCAGGATATAATGTGGTTAAAGTTTGCCAGCAACAAGAACTCTAAACTAAAAGATGTAGTTAACCAGGGTTGGACTGGGACAGCTGGACACAGAGTAAAAACCCGATGGGCCCTGCCAGCCCAGACCTGCACCATTTCCTGCCCGTGCTGCCCCCTGATCTTGTGCCGCAACTACAGGACACCAGTTAAAATTGCTGATATGGGTATTTCTGGCACAAATAGTTTCATATTTTATAAGCTTCACCTCCAACAGGGTTAATTTACTAATACAGCAGATTGCATTTATATGTAGAAACTTGTAGTGGCCTTGCCGCTCACCTTTATCTTGTGGTTAGTAATTTTCTGTTTGTTGTTTTTTTACTAATCATCAGACCTTTCCAACAACTTGATATGGCTAAGAATTCTAGACTCCATAGCTACAGAACAAAAAAACGTGAAATCATTCCAATGCCACAGTGAACATAAAGGAAAGACTGCAGACCCATTTACAAACGTATCTGTTAAATTACAATCAGTAATTACTAAATTACTAAGTGCAGTTGCCCAGTGATGTAACTAGAGTGTGCTGCCCCCCCCGCAAAAAGATCTTCAAAGAGGCCCGGCGCTATCTGATCCCCATCCTCCTGCCTACTGCACGTCCTGCCCATGTCCCGCCACCACCCCACCCACATCCTGCCCTGACTCTGCCCACTCCCTCCCACTTGCTTCCCCTTCCTCAGCGGTAAGAGAGAGCAGCAGGGGAGGAATTAGTTATAGAGGAAGCAGACCTTCCTCTATAGTTAAGTCATTGCAGTTGCCAATGGCAAACAGCATTCTTTTTTTTTTAATTCTTAGTAGATTGTTCAAAATTAATTGTTGGCTATTGGCACCTAAATTTGTGCAATTTAGTGCTTATTCTTCTAGATCAGCCACACTATCTACATCATGCTAAAATATTATTTCAGGATGAATTGCCCCTTAAAGGAGAAGGGAAGTCATCCTGCACTTGGGGTGCCAAATGTTAGGCACCCCCAAATGATTGTATTGACTTACCTGAAACCCCGGGCCGGTGCTCCTATCAGCAGAAAACTGCACCGCCCCGGGGATATACAAGTGAGCACCACGAATCACTTCTCCTATGTCTTCTACTTTCTTTGCGCGGCTGCGTATGCACAGTAGAACAAAAAGCCTTTAGCTAAAAAGTCGGCTATTTCGTTCAACTGCCCATGCATTTGCCCCGGGAAATTTGAAGCAAGAAGAACCTGCAAGAGGATCTCTCCATGGTGCTCACTAGTATAACCCATTGTATATATGGTATAACCAAATACAATCACTTGGGGGTGCCTAACATTTGGCACCCCCAAGTGCAGGATGACTTTCCTTCTCCTTTAAAGGTGACTATACCATGTAGAACACATTATCACTGGGGTCAGGCACATTTTAGAGGCTCACTTGCTGATCTAGCGGAATTAGAGGTACCTATACTGAAATGGGTTTCTAAGATAAATCATTGCTGTGTGCTGCTTAAAAAAAGAACTGAAGATGAATGTGACTTAGATACTGAATTCCATTTACCAGCAGAGAAGTTCAGTGGCCCATGTATCCATTGTTAAATATCCCCATCCTTTAAAATAACAACCCAATTTCTTCATTATTGCTTCTTTCTGGCTCCTACCACTAAATCTAGAAGACGTATCTTAGTCCTGGGAATTAGTGTATATTCTGGGGTGTTCTTACACCGTAACCCAGGTGCTAGATCTAGTCATGGCCTATAATACCTCATAAAACTGACAGAGAATTGTTTTAGTTTAGTGCAGAGCACAGCACATCCCTCGGGGCTCGCACTATTTGGGGTTTCTGTCCTTTCTCATTCAATTCACCACTGACACTAATCCCTTTCAGTTTTTTTTTCACCCCGCCCGTGGGCAGAAGCCGGATCCCTCTAACTAACCGTGCCCCACTTCCTCCTCTGCCCTCACACTGGGACGCCGAGCCTCACTTCCTCAACCTCTGTCAAGATGTCATTTCTGAATACATTAAGAGCCACTGTTGTGTGAGAGACTGGAAATGCCAACCGTGCTGTGTGATTTCCCAGTTGAGCCGTAGTGAAGAGGGAATGGCAGAGCAGCCTGTTTCTCTTTTCTCTGGGCACCTTCTGCATGTGCCGCAATGGCTTCCTTTATCATCTATGGCCAAATAAATATGAATTCCAACTTTCTGAATTTTCTTGAGATGGAGAAATTTCTCTTTTCTGCGTGACAGGTTGCTTAACCTTAGGGAGGCAGCAGCTCAGCTGTCTGACACTGACCTGTGAGTGAGGGAAGCTCGGCTGAACGCCGGCTTCTGGGTCTTGTGATCTCGGGCTGGTTGCTTTATCTCCCCGGCCCTTAAAAACAAAGACAGATTGTTAGCTATAGGGGGCAATGATGCATTGCATTGTATCAGACGGCAACTGCATACAGCCTTGTATAACCTTTAGCAACGTTAGTAGCACAGCTATTCTTGTTTCTCTAGCATGGAAATATCCTTCTCCCTCTAGCCTTATTATAATAAGTATTATTATTAATATTATGCTATATTTATATAGTACTGACAGATACTGCAGCTCTGTACAGAGATTATACATCATTCACATTATTCCCTGTCACAGTGGAGCTTACAATCAAAGGTCTACAATTCCAGGGTGGCGGGAGGGGGGTCAAGAATCGCCCTTTCCTATGCCTACTCCTTAACTTGTGGGTGTGCAGGTTGCACAAGATAGGCGTCGGTAGGGGAAGATGCCTTAGTGCCTCCACCCTTCCACACCCCAGCAATACAGAGCTGACTCTGTGTTCTAAATTGCAGTCTTTTTTGCACACTGCAGTCTAAATGACCAATGACCATTAAATCCACGGACAAGCAAGCATACCAACTCCTTGCATATGTAGAGACTGTAATTCACTGGAGGATTACTTATTGATATAATGTATGGCAACAATTTGAGCCTGAGTCCTGATAAATGTCAGCACCTTCCTTTATTTTTCCCATGACCTTCTTAATTGTGCACTGTAGTGTATTCTTTCAGGCTAAGGGAGTCACATATGTCATTGAAAGTAGTAGCCATATAGATGGATCAAATGCAGAGTAGTCTTAGCAAAACAAAGGTCACTTATTAACAAAGCCAGAGTAAAAGACCCGAGTCATATGGACTTACAATCTGTATTGTGCTTATTTAGCAATAAAATTCTCTCTTTTATACATCACTTAGAAAGCATACGCGTTTGAACACACACAATGAGTTGAATCGTTACATTTAGTATTTGAAGTACAGGAGGGCTCATTTATTATGTTAGGCCTTTGTTGGAACCAGTGTATTACGGTAAACCATAATCCGAAATGAACTTTGATTGGTACAGTATATGTAGAATGATGAAAGGAAATTTTTCAAGGCTAACTAAGGGTTACTACACTGCAGCAAATATGCAACTGTTATAGTAAATGAGGGTGCAGGAGATGAAGGGACTACCACAAGGCCACAGAGTACAGTAACATAACCCATTTTACCTATTGTACTGGGCATCGGGGTATTTAAATCCTGCTCTATACATTGTATATTCAAGACAGATTACAGAAGTATATCTCAACCACTTCACATTTTTATCAATTGGGTATTCAAGCCACCAGGTGTCTGCCTGCATTGTGCCAGGATCTCTCACTGTTGCCTCATAGGGATATAAACACCACTCAAGCCACTAGAATTCGTACAAAATTGTGGTTGTCTTATAGGGAAGTAAACTCTACCTCACAGTACAGCACACAACTGCTCTTTGTAACTCAAACTCCTAGGGGGGAATTCACAAAAGTGTCGGTAAAAAAAGTGACGCAGAAGTGGCGGTCGACAAATTTGTAAAATGTCGTATGAACGGCAAATTCACAAAGGCAGATGTTACCATCTCTGAATGTCTCGTAAGTCTGACAATTTTCTAAAATGTCGTATATCTTTTCATCGTACAAACAACATTTACCAAGACTTTTTAAACGACAATTTGTCTGACATTTTCATTTTGGAGAGCCTAAAGTATCTGAAAAATTGTCGATAAAAAAAATGAGTTTACCAGTAATTCATAAAAATGTTGGGAAAAGTGGCGCCGAAAAAACCACGCCCACTTTTAACGACACTAATTTAAAAGTGTCGCACTTGTCTGAAAATTGGCGGAGAAATGCTCTGTGAATTTGTCGGCTGTTGCTACGACACTTTCTACAACATTTTAAAGACATTTTTTCGTTCCCGACACTTTTGTGAATTCTCCCCTTAGAGTGGGCTATAACAACTATGGCTGCTGCCACTTACTACATTCTATATTCACAGGGTCCCTTTCCCAATTTCTAATAGGGTTGTCCACCTTCAAATTCTTCTCCTATACAAAGCCCTCCAGCCTCAGGTTCTCCAGCAACATCCAATCTCTTCCTAGAGTGGAGTCCAAAGATCTATGGGTTCCTTTTACTGTTATAGACTTTTCCAAAATGTAAGTTTAAAATTTGATGTAGTGAACTGTTACAATTTGCTCCATTAGTGGATACATTTCTCAGCAGCATCTGTGGAATATTAGCAACTATTATATCAATTATATCAGCTGAAAATCAAGGATTGTGCTCAGCAGCAACAAAGATAAGAAGTGTATCAACTGATGTTTCAATTAAGAACAGTTTACATAATTGGTGAGCCTCCTTCCAGAGCTGATTTCAGAAAGACATAAAAAGGTAAAAAAAAAAAAAACTTTTAACTCCAATATTAGAAAAACAGTCACAAATACAAAATAGAAAGTAATTGGAAAAAGCCTTTGTTTCTGGTGAACTGTCTGAAACAAACTGAACTGAAAAAAGCGTTGGCAAGTGGAACAGCGCCTTGAAGTAAAGCCAATAGGAATTATTTGGCCACCAATATGAATTAAGTGATATGTTGTTTGGAATCAAGTACGTGGTACTGTTTTAATATTTCAGAGAAGGAAATCATTAAAAAAAAATGTTTTTCTTAGAATGTAGTCTATGGGAAATGGCCTTCCTTTAAGTCAGAGCTATCTAATATCAGGTTTCCAGATAAAAGTTCTCATACCTGTTCTAGCTCTTCTATTTAAAGAGCAGAGTACACATTGGGCACCTTGTTAGCACATTTGCATTGTTAGCACATCCTCATGAGGCAACTTCGGAAAATGAAGCGCTCTTCATTGGCGATTTACATTCTAGCCGGCGGAGAGACAGGGGAGGACAGTTCATGGAGATTAGTTGACTAATCTGACAGTATGGCTCTGCCCTTATAGTGAAGTCAAAGTTCCCTGAGTTAGTGTTTGGTATCAAACACTGAGCCCAGCCTGGGAAGTACTTTATGACTATAATGCACATACATTCATGCCTGCTGTACATACAGATTGGAAAGAAAAGCAGATATATGATTCTTGTTATCACTAAGAAGCTCATCCCTTTCTGATTATTTTGATCTTATTTGGCAGCAGATGTAAAAATGTTTCTATGCCCTAAACAAGTATCTTTATGTTCTCTCCCAGCTTTGTTTGTGGCAGACACTGAGAAGAGGGCGTCGGAAGAGAAAGTTATAGTCTATATAAACAAACAGCAAAACAAAACAGGGGAAGGATGTAAAAGAGGTTTTACTACTGTATTTCCCTATAAAATTGCAAATCAACAGCTTGCCTCGTCTGCACTGCATAGATTTGTTGGCATATTAGGCTCAGATGGGAGGTATGGAACAGTGCCATTTGACAGCATGGCATTTCTTTGCTGACATGACAAAAAATCCTGAAAACTCAGGAGGAATGCCAGAAAGCTGATGAATTACTGGACATTACATTCTTTCCAGTAGGGTAACAGACGTCAGTTTGGACACTTCCCCGAAGAAGCACTCATCAGTGCCTTGCAGTATATACAACATTCATATTTTTTTTTCCACGGAATAAAAATCGAACCTAAGGGCAAATTTATATAGCTGTCTAAAAATGGTGTAAAAATAGAATTTTCAAGTGAAATCCCATTTTTTATATTATTGGTGACTGCGTAGCTGAAAAAATGAAAAAATGCTGCATGTATGGCCTTTTTATGCAGCAGTCAACATCAGATTTCAATGGTAGAAAATTAGTGTTTGAATGTGTCCTATTGACTTTTACATACTGGCCCAGCTCTGGTGGTGTAAAATAATGGTCCTAAAAGATGGCGCTGGAGTGAACAACATATTTATTTAGTAATGTCGGGATTTTCTCCTTTTGTAAGCAAAATTCACTTGTGTATTTTCACAATGCATCTTATATATTTATTAACAATCTTTGATAAAGCTTTTGATAAAGTAACACACAGAAAGTGGTTCTGGTAATATTAAGGAATACAGGCCTGGAACATATTATTAGTACTTGGATAGAGAACTGGCTGAAAGTATAGATTACAAAGTGTAGTGGTAAATGGAACATGTTGCCTCTTTAAAGGTGCCTGGTAAGGCTTTGCCTGGAGTATGCAGTGCAGTTTTGGCCTCCGGTCCTGAAAAAAGGATATAAATGAGCAGGAGAGAGTGCAGAGACTAAGTGCAACTAAACTGGTTAAGGGTATGGAAGATTTAAAATATGAGGGTAGATTGTGAAGGCTGGGGTTGTTTTCTCTGGAGAAAAGACACTTGTGAGGGGACATGATTACTCTTTACAAGTACATTAGAGGTCATTTATAGACCGTTATAGGAGGGAGATCTTTTTTTTTTTTTTATAGAGGATCACTGCACCAGAGGCCTCCCCTTTAGACTAGAGGAAAATAACTTTCATTTGAAGCAGCGTAGGTGGTCTTCACAGTGAGGGCAGTGAGGTTGTGATGGCTGGTTAACATCTTTAAGAGGATCTTGGATGCAGGGCTGGAACTAGGGGTAGGCAGAGTAGACATGTACCTTATCTGCCTTCTACCCCTAGTCCGATCCCTTCTCTCCTCAGCGATTTGCGTTTCCGTGCTTGAGGCAATTCGCGCATGCGTGCTTCCCAGTCGGCCAGGTTTCCTAGGGCGTCTGTCCGGTCTGGCACGGCTCTGCATGGATGATTTCTTGGACAAGCATAATATCCAAGGCTATTGTGATACTAAAATCTACAATTAATATAGGTATTGGTGTATAGTATATAGAGGGGTTGGTGTGATTATGTGTATGTATGGACAATGGATTTCATTTGGATCAGTTGAACTTGATGGACTTTGGTCTTTTTTCGACCCAACTTAACTATGTAATGGTACTGTAAGTATGCTGTTGCAAGAGAAATATGGTGAGTTTTCTCTGCATACAATTGTATTTGTAAGAATTCACTATAGGATTTATCCTGTTAAGTGACGTGTTGGAGATTAGCATAGAGGGGGAGATTTAGATAATGTATAAAGAAAGAATTGTTCTGTGTACCTTCCTAAAAAAGCAATACGTTTTCCGAACGAAAGAGGTGTGATTACCAAAATAATGTGTTATAGAAATGAAAAGAAGTAAAACCCCTCTCTATTCAATTGACCACCAATTAAAGAAGATTCAAATATCAGTGCAGCAGTGTCGGAGTTTATTAACAGTTTCAATTGATTGGTTAAAGGTTACTAACCCAGTGTTGCTTCAATAATTGGGCAGCCATTGCTGGGTTACCCAATAAAGTGCTAGGTGCTAATAATTCATCAGCAATTAAAAACCATGTAACAGGATTAATTAATATTGTGCTATAAAGTGCTAGTTCTTCAAATGAAATTAAGAAGTTGACTTAAATAACCAGGATTAAATTGACCCAGGTGAGATTAAGGTTAATTCATTATTATATATCACACATTAAAATCCATTCATTATAGAAGATTGTAAATAGCTGATTAACTGTTAAAAAGTAAACTTTACTAAATGCATTAAGATTGCTGCAAATCAATTAAGGTAATCTTTGAGAACTGCATAGAAATTGGTGAGTAATAATTAATCCATACACCCCCGTTAAAGTTATAGGGTGTTAAAAAACGTTTGCATGAAATTATTCAAAGGAGACCAGCATTAAAAGAGAAAGGAGGAATAGGAAAATTGTTAGAGGTGTATTTTTTCTAAGTCTGGGACCCCACACGGAGGAGAAAGTAGGTCACTGGGGACTGTAGTCTCGATTTTACCTTGCTATCTTATAATTCGGAGAGCTAATCTTCCCTATAAAACTACAAATCCCACAGTGCCATTGGATAACAGGTAAGATTTTAAAAGAAGAATCAATGCGGTCGCAAAGGTTTAAAATCAATAGAAAATTATTTTGCAATAGTAAAAATAAGGAAAGCGCCCAGGAGACTTCACAAAAAGTGCTTCCCAGTGTGCCAACACGTGTTTCGCCTGCTGGCTTTGTCAAGGCAAAATCTAAAAGTGACTCGTTTGGTGTGGCATCTTTATCACTTCCTGAATACAAAATCTCGCGATACTTGGAAATGAGATCTCGCAATGAGGTCTCGCGATACTTGCAAATGGGATCTCATGATGAGATCTCGCGATACTTGGAAATGGGATCTCATGATCAGATCTCGCGATACTTGGAAATGGGATCTCACGATGAGATCTCGCGATACTTGGAAATGGGATCTCACAATGAGATCTCGCGATACTTGGAAATGGGATCTCGCGATGAGATCTCGCGATACTTGGAAATGGGATCTCGTGATGAGATCTCGCGATACTTGGAAATGGGATCTCACAATGAGATCTCGCGATACTTGGGAATGGGATCTCGCGATACTTGGGAATGGGATCTCGCGATACTTGGGAATGGGATCTCGCGATGAGATCTCACGATAGTTACATTGGAGAAGATATGTGTATATCGTTGCTACGATATTTTTATATATATATTATATATAGTTTTATAGGGAAGATTAGCTCTCCAAATTATAAGATAGCAAGGTAAAATCGAGACTACAGTCCCCAGTGACCTACTTTCTCCTCCGTGTGGGGTCCCAGACTTAGAAAAAATACAGGCAGCTAGAACTTGGGACTTCTCCACCTCTAACAATTTTCCTTTTCCTCCTTTCTCTTTCAATGCTGGTCTCCTTTGAATAATTTCATGCAAACGTTTTTTAACACCCTATAACTTTAACGGGGGTGTATGGATTAATTATTACTCACCAATTTCTATGCAGTTCTCAAAGATTACCTTAATTGATTTGCAGCAATCTTAATGAATTTAGTAAAGATTACTTTTTAACAGTTAATCAGCTATTTACAATCTTCTATAATGAATGGATTTTAATGTGTGATATATAATAATGAATTAACCTTAATCTCACCTGGGTCAATTTAATCCTGGTTATTTAAGTCAACTTCTTAATTTCATTTGAAGCACTAGCACTTTATAGCACAATATTAATTAATCCTGTTACATGGTTTTTAATTGCTGATGAATTATTAGCACATAGCACTTTATTGGGTAACCCAGCAATGGCTGCCCAATAATTGAAGCAACACTGGGTTAGTAACCTTTAACCAATCAATTGAAACTGTTAATAAACTCCGACACTGCTGCACTGATATTTGAATCTTCTTTAATTGGTGGTCAATTGAATAGAGAGGGGTTTTACTTCTTTTCATTTCTATAAGAGATTTAGATAATGGCCTGCAAAGAAACTGCTCTATGTTTAATATGGTATTTTGCCGGCCTGACCCTTGAGAAATTTCTCTTGGTTAAAATGATTGTGCTCTTGGTAAGTGGGCAAACACTCATTGGAGAAAAGTAGTGAATGTTCTCTAATCCAAAGAAAATTTCACTAGTGCAGACTTAATTCAGCCAAACTTGCCGTGTTCTTCTTCTAGAAAATTGTCGATGTTGTGGGGAATTTTCATTTTTGGTGAAAGTACTTTAAATTTGAACTTTCATTTTGATTTTCCCATATATATTATGCAGGCCTGAATACGTGGTCAGTTATATATTCTGTTTTTATGAGCATATATTAAAGGGATCCTGTCATCGGAAAACATGTTTTTTTCAAAACGCATCAGTTAATAGTGCTACTCCAGCAGAATTCTGCACTGAAATCCATTTCTCAAAAGAGCAAACAGATTTTTTTATATTCAATTTTGAAATCTGACATGGGGCTAGACATTTTGTCAATTTCCCAGCTGCCCCTGGTCATATGACTTCTGCCTGCACTTTAGGAGAGAAATGCTTTCTGTCAGGCTGCTGTTTTTTCTTCTCAATGTAACTGAATGTGTCTCAGTGGGACATGGGTTTTTACTATTGAGTGTTGTTCTTAGATCTACCAGGCAGCTGTTATCTTGTGTTAGGGAGCTGTTATCTGGTTACCTTCCCATTGTTCTTTTGTTTGGCTGTTGGGGGGAGGGAAGGGGTGAGATCACTCCAACTTGCAGTACAGCAGTACAGAGTGATTGAAGTTTATCAGAGCACAAGTCACATGACTTGGGGCAGCTGGGAAACTGACAATATGTCTAGCCCCATGTCAGATTTCAAAACTGAATATAAAAAAATCTGTTTGCTCTTTTGAGAAATGGATTTCAGTGCAGAATTCTGCTGGAGCAGCACTATTAACTGATTCATTTTGAAAACATTTTTTTTTCCCATGACAGTATCCCTTTAAGCTCTTCCTGTAGGTGGGCCAGATAACTTCTGCCTGATTGTGACAGTGCCTGGTTATCTTGAAATTGCTGCTGAGCCACTGTGTGGTTATTCCCTCAGTTTTTGTATCAATAATGTACTTATCTGGTTTAATGTTTGTGGTCCGTTTAATCACAGAACAGAACCTGAAAGAACCAGTCTCAATATACTATCTTTGATGTCCTCTGCTAGGTCAGGATATCAGGAGTTATTTTCTCTACCTTTCTTTAACTTATCATTGCTATAGAAAAGGATATTGCAGTAAGCAGTAGAAAAAATCCAAAATTATTTTTTAAATATGTTAATAGTAAAAAAATGAAGCAGGAAGGGGTGGGTCCCTTACTATCAGAGGGGGGTCAGCTGGTTGATGAAAACAAATTAAAAGCGCAGATTCTGAATTCATATTTTTCATCTGTCTACACAAATGAGGAATCAGTAAGTGAAGGTTTCCTTCTTAACAGTCCCAATTCTAGTAATACAACTAATGATGCATGGTTCACACATGATGAAATTCAAAAGAGACTAGAACATGTTAAGATTAACAAAGGTCCAGGGCCAGATGGTATTCATCCCAGGGTAATTAGCGAGCTTAGCTCTGTGATTGCCAAACCTCTTTACTTAATTTTTCAGGATTCATTGAGATCTGGCATAGTGCAGAGAGACTGGCGAATTGCTAATGTGGTGCCTCTATTCAAAAAAGGATCCCGTTCTCAGCCTCAAAACTATAGGCCAGTTAGTCTGACGTCAGTGGTAGGAAAGCTTTTCGAAGGGTTAATAAAGGATAAGATACTGGACTTCATAGCAAATCATAATACTATGAGTTTGTGCCAGCATGGTTTTATGCGTAATAGATCTTGCCAGACTAACTTAATTTCTTTTTATGAGAATGTAAGTAGACACCTCGATTCTGGGATGGCAGTGGATGTGATTTACTTAGATTTTGCTAAAGCATTTGATACAGTGCCACACAAAAGGTTACTGGTTAAATTAAGGAATGTTGGCCTGGAACATAGTATTTGTACCTGGATAGAGAACTGGCTAAAAGATAGACTACAAAGAGTGGTGGTAAATGGAACATTTTCTAATTGGACCAATGTTGTTAGTGGAGTACCGCAGGGCTCTGTACTAGGTCCCTTGCTTTTCAACTTGTTTATTAATGACCTGGAGGTGGGCATTGAAAGTACTGTTTCTATTTTTGCAGATGATACTAAATTGTGCAGAACTATAGGTTCCATGCAGGATGCTGCCACTTTGCAGAGTGATTTGTCTAAACTGGAAAACTGGGCAGAAAACTGGAAAATGAGGTTCAATGTTGATATTACTTTGGCAAAAATAATATAAATGCAAGTTATACACTAAATGGCAGTGTGTTGGGAGTTTCCTTAAATGAGAAGGATCTAGGGGTCTTTGTAGATAACACGTTGTCTAATTCTGGGCAGTGTCATTCTGTGGCTACTAAAGCAAATAAAGTTCTGTCTTGCATAAAAAAGGGCATTAACTCAAGGGATGAAAACATAATTATGCCTCTTTATAGGTCCTTGGTAAGGCCTCATCTGGAGTATGCAGTGCAGTTTTGGACTCCAGTCCTTAAGAGGGATATAAATGAGCTGGAGAGAGTGCAGAGACGTGCAACTAAATTGGTTAGAGGGACGGAAGACTTAAATTATGAGGGTAGACTGTCAAGGTTGGGGTTGTTTTCTCTGGAAAAAAGGCGCTTGCGAGGGGACATGATTACACTTTACAAGTACATTAGAGGACATTATAGACAAATAGCAGGGGACCTTTTTACCCATAAAGTGGATCACCGCACCAGAGGCCACCCGTTTAGACTAGAAGAAAAGAACTTTCATTTGAAGCAACGTAGGGGGTTCTTCACAGTCAGGACAGTGAGGTTGTGGAATGCACTGCCGGGTGATGTTGTGATGGCTGATTCAGTTAATGCCTTTAAGAATGGCTTGGATGATTTTTTGGACAGACATAATATCAAAGGCTATTGTGATACTAAGCTCTATAGTTAGTATGGGTATATAGAATTTAATTAAAAGTAGAGGGGTGTATGTTTGGATGCTGGGTTTTCATTTGGAGGGGTTGAACTTGATGGACTTTGTCTTTTTTCAACCCAATTTAACTATGTAACTATGTAACTATGTATCATGGTTAGTAAATTAGGAACATTTTTAACATGGTAACATAGCAATTGAAGTTTAAAAAAAAAAAAAAAAAAAACAAATTCATAAGGTTTGTGTAGATAATGCAACCAGAACCCTCCTGTAGCACAGGTGCCAGTTAAGCTTTACAGATAAATAGTTTCAATCTAGTATTAAGATGCCAATGGGACAAATCCCAGCATCGGCCTCCATGGATTTATTTTAATGATCTTAATTACATGTGCCATTTCTTGCTAGAATCCATTTTAATTCCAGCCAATTAATCACTAACTAACTATCTTCACTGGTATGGAATAAAAGTGGGAAAAAAACCAAGATTTGCAGATTTATTATCTCACAAAAGCACAAAACAATTATTTGCTTTGCTCTAACTCATTCACCAGTGACAGGCCAGCTATTTAATAATAGAGTATAAATACCAGGTAATGCTTTCGGGAATACTTTGCATCCTAGGAATAGTTTTAAAGATGGAGGGTTGGCTTGACTTGGCTGACTACTCTGGACAATGAAAACATGATGTGCATGTATTGTAACTGTATCTTAAATAAAATTGGAATTATAGCAGGGTGACCATAGTGTGTATTTTTTCAAATAGATTTCGACCTCAAAATTCAAAACAGCGCTAATCTTAGAGGTTGTAATATGGGTTGATCCTGGGGCTCATTTATGAACATAGATACATTTTTATCATTCTACTACCAGTTTGAAAAAGAATGTAATGATCTGACTGACTGCTATAGCCAACTGCACTGGTGCAATTCACACAGGATATATTTTTGACATTTTTTTTGCACATATTTTTCCATTAACCTTTATTACATTCCCACTGTATGGGCTAATGATATATGCTGTAATATTGCTCAGGTCTCATGATGTACTTAGGGTTGCAACCTAAACTGTTGAAAACCAGGCACCTAGTAAAATCCTCATGAGTATGGCTAATTAGCAATTAATTTAGATGCATAGTGCAAACTGCGCTCTATTTTGTGTAGCCATGCAGCATTTATCTAATTGAATTTCTAATTAGCCACACGTGATATGCATTCAGTACATGACCAGTTTTATAGGGGTGAGGGGGCAACCACACAATTCATATGTGATTAAAACCTCTACAGCCGCCCTCATAAGGTAAATTTCCTTTATAATATTTCTGCAAAGAGGGCGCAAGTAGAAAGTTTGGCAATAGTTGTACAGATCATCCAATACAAAGGGTCGTATTTAAGAAGAGATTTAGATGATGAGGACCAGGGTGCAAAGCAACTGTGCAAACTACAAATAAACTAGATTAGATTCCTATTTATGCTGAACTGCTCCCAGGCACTGTGGTTCCTTGTGACATATTATTTTCCTGCTAATCAACATGAATAACAATAAAAGGCCGATCTCGCTGAAAGAACTAGAAATTAACTGGGATAATGTAGTTCATATCATTTTGTTTATTTCAGTGTAATTGTCATAGAAATGTTACAATTTCAAGAAAAGGAAAGGGGTTCCAATAGGCGTTTCCCATACATACATACATGTAAAAAGCAAAAACTAAATGTGACAGTATGAAGATAGTGCAAAGTTAGTAACAATTACGTTACTGGGGGTAAACCAATATAAAATAGTACAGTGACCCACTTCATGTCCCAACATATAGGTTGAGACTCTGTTCTCATTCTAGATGTATGGCAAGGAGATCAAATTTATATAATGGCACCTCTGAATTTCCATAATGATAATAATAATATTGTATCTTAAGCGTTTTCATTCAAGTCCTTTGAGCATTATATTTATGTTGTCTAATGCTTCTCAGTCTGTGACCTGCAAAATAGTCAACACTTAGAGGGTTGAATTTTAGAGCTTTGTGAGATTTTTAAGACCTTAAAAAAAACTCAACTCGAATGGTTTCTAATTTAAGAAAAAAGCATAAAAAGTAAAAAACTCAAATAAGTGTAGTGAGGTTAAAAAACTCGAATACTCAAATTGATTAAGTATTAGGCAGAAAAATGTTGACTCGCTTGAATTGATCAAGTTTTCGAGCGAAAACCACCACAAAAATCTTGAACATCATAAAAGCTATTAACATCTTCAAATGGTTCAAGCGATCTCTGCCATTGGACGCCTACATGACGAGACAGGTGTTAGAAAGTGTATTTTTGTATATTTCGGATTTTTGATTTTGAATCAAGTCAATTTGAAAACTGAAATTTTTCGTGGAAAAAACAACTCGACCTTTGATAAATAAACTTAAAAACTTTAATCAGGGTATAAACTATTCATTCTGTGAAGCAAACAAAGCTAAAAGCCCAGTGCAATTTTGTAGTGTTTATACAAATGGCCTGTAGATATCATTGTGCTCAAGACTTATACTGTGCATACTTTCTATACAGCTTGTGGTGTTGCTTCATGTTGTGTAATTGCTGCATGAGCTTGCTAATAAAGCACTGTTATACTCAACTCATCCTCGGGTACCAAAAACATAACAAATTGGCGACAAGATGTCTCTTCTACCTCTGCAGCAGCCTGCACCCTTTCTCCCAAACTCTGGAGAGCCTACCATACCTTTTACTGCTTGGATCCGTATGTTTGAAAATTACATTATTGCTGCTGACCAAGGGGCGATTTCTGCTGCTCGAAAGCGTGCTTTACTTATTCATTGCCCGGGATCAGAGGGACAGCGTATATTCTATACATTACCATTACCTGATGAGTTTCTCTCATATGAGTTTGAATCCTTTCCGAGAGAGAGGAATATTGTGCATAGGAAATCTTCAGTGTATAACCCACAAGCAAATGGAGAAATCGAGCAATTCAACAGAAGTCTGAAAGAAACACTACAGACAGGAAATCTTGGAAAGTATTTACAACAGAGTTCCTACATAACTACAGAGCAACGTGCCATGCAACAACCCAATCATCTCCAGCTGAATTATTACATGGCAGACAGATGCGCACTAAGTTACAAAAACCATCAAACTTCCACAAAATACTGTGCCTACAAAATCACCTACTGCTGACATTGTGAAACATCAACAAGCCAAATGCAAGGCTTATACTGACAGAAAACGTGGTGCCAGAGAAGTACATTTTCAGCCTGGATCTTTAGTCAGAATAAGAAACCAGGACTACTGAAACAAGGAAAATCTAAATTTACTACACCACTTGAAGTGAGACTCCAGCGAGGACCATACAAATATGAACTGTCTGATGGACGCGTATGGAATGCAAGTCATCTTGCTCCTGTTAGTTATGACTTAGGAGAAGCTCTATTTGATGAAGGACATTTTACTACTCCTGATGTCAACTGCAATAGGTCTGAAGAAAGTGAACCTATAAGGCGTACTGAAAGAATCGGAAAACTACCTGCCAGGACCAAGGACTTTGTGATGTGAAGAATGAATAATATTGTTTTAAAATTCATACTTTTTAATTGTTGCTATTTATTATCTATGTCCAAATGCTTTCCTACTATAGGATGAATATGTGGTGTTTATACAAATGGCCTGTAGATGTCCCTGTGCTCAAGACTTATACTATGCATACTTTCTATACAGCTTATGGTGTTAGAGTTGCTTACTGTTGTGTAATGGCTGCATGAGCCTGCTAATAAAGCACTGTTATACTCTACTTATCCTCGGCTACCAAAACATAATAAAATCCTCCAGTGCTTTCCAGTGTATACCCTACAAAACAAGCCTCATAAGAACGTTCCTTCTTAATTGTAGCCAAAGAAGCAATGTTCCTTTATGTCCTGTGCCTCTGCCTCACTGGACCCAAATGGCTTCTCTAGGTCTTTCTTTAGAAGCTGCGAAAAATACTTTTTTTTTTTTTATATCTACGTGTCCAGCCTTTACTTGTCAGTACACTCAGTCATAACACTTACAACACAAGTGGGAACATGGCAATGATTCAGAGCAACAGAGAAAATTGTGTTCCCCAGGTACAATAAACGTAAGCATCATATTAAAGATACTGAAGTCCCGGTGCTAGCTTACCCCTAATATTAAATCCACAGCATTGTCTGTCAAGAACAGTGGATAATGAGAATCATTTCAAGTCTTCAATGAAATCTGCATAGGGGTAGTAAATGGTCTCTGAAAAGTTGGACATTATTTAGGGAGTCAGGATTTATAAACACGGTACTTTTAGTTATACTGTAAATAATGTTTTTTTGCTCTAGACTGCTTCTACCATTAGAGTTATACAGTATGTTTATTTGGAAGAAGACTCCCTGTTACAAACAATACCGGTGGGAAAATTAAATATATTGTCAAGGAGTAGAAAATGAGGACAGAAAAATAATAAATTCTGCTGACCTTGCCTAACCACCAATTCAAAAAGTATCACCCTGCCAGCCCACCAGTCAACAGATCCATTGTAGAGCTCTTCTTCCAGTCATTTATGTCAGACTTCCAACATTGCGGTTGGTGCACTCCTTTCCTTCATCACAAGCAGTTAGCTGTAGGTCAGTGGGGCTCCCTTTATGTTCTGTGTATAAAGCATAATAAGAAAAAACATTACCTTCTTTGCTTAGTCCAAAATCTGATATCCCTCTTAGCTGGCTCATAAATTCTGCTGGTTTTGTGATTCAGGCACATCACACACAGAACTCAAAGGGGGCAATTCACAAAAATGTAGGTAAAGGAAAAATGTTGTAGAAATGTCGAATGTGTCCCCCGACTTATTCAGAGACCAGTTTTCTATAATTGTCCCACCTCTACCAGCAGTTTTCAAAAAAATGTTGTGGATGTGGATTATTTTGTGTCATACAACATTTTTGACACTTAGTCATACCCATTACATTTTTTAAGACAATTTTCTTCTGCCATAATGAAAATGTCAGGGAAAATGTTAACTTTTACTATGTCATAGAATGCAACTTTGCAATTGGTCTTCATTATTTATTTCTAATAGTTTTTTTTATTTTTTGCCTTCCTCTTTCCAGCTTTTAAATGGTGGTCACTGACCCATGGCAGCTAAAAACTCTTCTGTTCTGTAAACTTACAATTTATAATATTATTGTTACTTTTATTCCTTGACTTTCTGTTCAAACCCTCTCCTATTCATATTCCAGTCTCTCGTTCAAACCACTGCCTCGCTGATAAGTTAAACAAGACCCTAGCAACCAGATAGCTGCTAAAATTCCAACTGATAGAGCTGTTGAACAAAAAGCTAAATAACTGAAAACCGACAGATAATAGAAAATGAAAATCAATTTAACATTTTCGCTGTTTACATCATACTAAGGTTCATTTAAAGGTGAACTAACCCTTTAACTCTTATTTTCCATCACTCTAGGTGGAATGGTATGGCAGATCATCTTTATTGTGGCCCTTGGCATATCTAGGGATCAGAAATGTTTATTGTCGTCTATTTTGGGTGATGTATATGAATTTTAAAATAACACATAGTAACAAAACAAATCCCATCTTGGGCTCTTCTTTTTTCATTTGCATTTGTGGCCTTTCTTGGACTAGCAGGTGATAAGTGAGTACAGCTTGGTGGCTTCCCCTGCCTCTTGCTCTGGAGTCTGATCATTGTCAGTGAGGCATGATACATCCAAGACCTTACAACAAAGTCATTTGTGCTGCTGGTGCAAGCTGGGCACTTCTGGGGACTAATGTCCTCTGTCTCACTAGCCTTGGCATCTGCCTCCTGAGTTGGAAGATCTTAATAAAAACTGGTTGGACATTACTTTTTTAAATAAATCATTTAACGCTCTGCTTTGCACTGTAGACACGAAAATATATACCAATGCAGTCATGTACAGTATAATCTATGCACTGCATGCTTGTATAGCCATATGCTATTCTGGCTATATATCCTAAATCTGACATTCTGCAGCAGAGAGAGCACTTGTTATATACAGAGATAGATGCCTTTATTGACCCATGTCTCAATAAAGGCATTTTAAGCAAAGGAATCCATGACTGGTGCTGTCAATATCTGAAAATCGTGAATGAACGGACACATGGTGGAAACCGTTGTGCGTGCATCAGGCCCTAAGATTTGGGAGGTTACAGGTGCTGACTAAGAAACCTAACTCATATACAGAGATAGATGCAAATGTTTATATGCCAGGAGTTTTTCCAGTTTCCTCCCAGGATAACTAGGGACTCTGGCCGAAAATTGTACAGGATAAAAAGTATGAAATACATACATATTGGTTTATTTAATACATATTGGGTGATACTATTAGGTGGCGCACTGGAACTCCAAGGGGCAGATTTATAAAAATGTGAGATTAAAGGAAAACTATACCCCCAAAATGAATACTTGAGCAACAGTTTATATCAAATATAAATAGAATCTTATCAAACTGGAATAAATATTTGAGTAAATATTGTCCTTTTACATCTCTTGCATTGAACCCCTATTTCGTGATGGTCTGTGTGCTGCCTCAGAGATCACCTGACCAGAAATACTACAACTCTTAACTGTAACAGGATGAAGTGTGAGAGCAAAAGACAGAACTCTGTCTGTTAATTGGCTCGTGACCTAACATGTATGGTAATCCTACGATCCCAGGGGGCGGCCCTTATTTTTTAAAATGGCAATTTGCTATTTAGGATTACCCAGTGACACATACTACTAAAAAAGTATATTACTATAAAAATGGTTTATTTACATGAAGCAGGGTTTTACACTTGAGCTGTTTTATGCAATATCTTTTTATAGAGACCTGCATTGTTTGAGGAGTATAGTTTTCCTTTAAAGTTCGCCACTTAAATATTCATCCGCTTTAGTTTCATGAAAGTTAGAGTAAATATGCTTCCAAAAATCCTATAGGAATGAACAGAAGGTGGGGTAATTTCTCAGTGGTTAGGTCTAATCTCATATACTAATAAATCTGCCCATTCGTGTTGGTGCTTGGTTGCAGAGCTTACAGTTTCAAGGTGGGTGGGTTGAATACAATTCCATGAACCATCGGAAATATCTGAATATTGATTTTGCTAGGTATTTTACAATACCAGAAATACGTCCGTTTTGTATTGCGGATGCAAAAATGGATTTGTGGTTTGTATACTCCATTAAATAATCAAAATAATTTAAAATAATTCTGTTTTTAATAATTATTTTCCTTTTCTCTGTAGTAATGAAACAGTGCCTTCTGCTTGATCCCAACTAATATATAATTTATCATTATTGGCTGAAAAACAACTCTATTGGGTTGAATTAACATTAAAATAATTTCCTAGTAGTCTTAAAATATCCAACTTATGGAAAGATTCCTTATCTGATAAAAACCCCAGGTCACGAGGATTCTGGATAACAGGTCCCATACCCGTACCAGAAAATTTGCACAACCCATATTTGCTCATTAGATGTTTCATTTTAAATAGGTCACCAGTAACTGGTATCATCTGGCTGCTGGTTGCTATGGGTTACTAGACCAGAAGCAAACATTGCACCGTTTATTGTAAGACTCCAATAGTATTTGAATTTCTATAGGATGCTCCAATTTGCTCATGGATTTTAAGGGATATCTCCAACTGGTTTTTCAGTAAATTTTGTTTGTGGCTGCTTGTCATAAATGTTCTTTGGATTTGTGCAATAATTAAGTATGAATGGAAAATTCTATTTGATTATTTATCAATTTATCGCCTAATGGAGTAGCATGAATGGCAGGCTTTGCCATGCAAGAGTTAAATCTCCTTTGCTACTTCTGTGCTTTGCTTCTCTATGGTTTATAGTGGATTGATGGATACTGTAGATGCTGGTGCAGCTCTTTAAATGAGTGATATGTCAGATTTCCAATTTTGCCATGTGATTAATTCCCTTTAATAATTCTCATCATGGAAGGAAGGAAGTGGAAGTTATGCGTTTCATTCTCAGTGTTCTATATATCAGTGATTTGGAAGTCATTTCTGCCTAATTGTTCCTCTAGTGAATTCTATGCTGACTCCTGCATATAATTTATTGTACGGATGAAAGAAGAGGGAGAGGTTTGTGCAAGTCTGTGTTTAATTACAAGAGATTGACTTATTATCTGTATATTTAGGAGAGTGTACACTCCAGTAATTCTAACCTCCTTTTCATTGATGCCTTACTCCCTCTCCTTCTTATTCCTGAGTTTCTTCTATGTTTGTTCTATTTCGTTTGCACCTGGAAGAGCTCAATTTATCTCTGTCATGTCATAGAATTCAAGTCGCAAATTCCATGGTCTTTATTTAAAGAAATGGGGGTGTCTTTTTCTTGATAGCAAAAAGGATCAGAAGGTGTCACAGCAGTATACTGTACATATGAGCTAAATAGAGTTGTACATACAGGATAGACTTATCTTTCATGGAATTAATGTAGAAGCTGTTCTAACATCTGTACCCCGGCGGATTCAGAACACTTCACACATCCATTCATGCAACTCTCACAAGTAACACCTGTATCTAGGAGTTGCATGACACATTGGATAATCCTATCACAACTACACAGAATCAACACCTCTGTGAGTTTCTTCAGATGTCACCTCTTTGAAGAGTTACAATGTGCCATTGTAAATGGATTAGTGGAAGAGTTTATATGCCGAGAACTTCCCACACCAGTCAGTTGAACTGAAGAAGCTGCTCGGATGAGTAGTGA
The DNA here is from genome assembly GCA_038501925.1 of Xenopus petersii. Lineage (NCBI taxonomy): Eukaryota > Metazoa > Chordata > Amphibia > Anura > Pipidae > Xenopus > Xenopus petersii. The sequence goes on along the minus strand of CM076688.1, from coordinate 106,564,341 downwards.
AACGTCTTCATTGATTACTCAGCAAGTCCAGTTGTTTTTTAGATTGACCTATACTAGATATACTGGTTTACACTGTAAAGACAACAGATAATACTGAATTACAGTATATTGCTAGTTCCCTCTGGGAAACTATGATAGATTGTGTAAACTACACAGGCATCTGTAAGCTCAGCCATGATCAACAGAGGTACATAAAAGCTATGTGCTGCAATCTACCTTGACTGTTAAATGTTTTTGAGATGTTGTAGGTACAGGTACGTATGGGACCTGTTATCCAGAATGCTCGGGACCTGGGGTTTTCCGGATAATGGATCTTTCCTTAATTTGGATCTTCATACTTTGTCTATTAGAAAATCATGTAAACGATAAATAAACCCAATAAGCTGGTTTTGCTTCTGATAAGGATTAATTATATCTTAGTTTGGATCAAGTACAAGTATGGGACCTGTTATCCAGAATGCTCGGGACCTGGGGTTTTCCGGATAATGGATCTTTCCGTAATTTGGGTCTTCATGCCTTAAGTGTACTAGAAATTAATTTAAACATTAAATAAACCCAATAGGCTGGTTTTGCTTCCAATAAGGATTAATTATATCTTAGTTGGGATCAAGTACAAGCTACTGTTTTGTTATTACAGAGAAAAAGGAAATCATTTTTAAAAATTGGAATTATTTGGATAAAATGGAGCCTATGGGAGACGGCCATTCCGTAATTCGGAGCTTTCTGGATATCGGGTTTCCGGATAATGGATCATACACCTGTACAAGCTACTGTCTTATTATTATAGAGAAAAAAAATAATTTTTAATAATTTTTAAATGATTATTTTAAAAGATGATTTAATTATTGGGGTCTATGGAAGATGGCATTTCTGTAATTTGGAGCTTTCTGGATAATTGGTTTCTGGACAACAGATCCCATAGCTGTACGACCATCTCCTTTCCGTTCTATGGAGTTGCAAGATAAGTAGATATAAGATTTTGTCTGGCATAAGGTATAAATTAGGAGATTCTTCAAGGAAGCTATTCAAAATAAAATGGTTGATTTATTTAGAAACATTAGAAACAACAATAAGACAATTTATTTACACGTTTACGGGAGATAATCCCTGTGGTCTGAAAATACTTGGATACCTATTTTGAGCTTGACTATGCCATTTACAGGTTATTAATATTTCAGCTAATGTTTCATTCACATTATTATATGTGATATGTTACTGTGTGATATGGTTACTAGTGATTTCAAAGCCTGGATTGACAAGAGATTGAATTGTGAAATCTTCCGATAAATGACACACTAGGATTTTGTCTGGAGAGAGAGAGAGAGAGGCTGCTGGGACAGTCACAAATGAGTCCTAATAGCACCAAACCAGTAAAAGTATGGATATATAGTGAATAACCTACACCCTATTGTGTAATACAAGAATATAATTTACAGGATACTCATGGCACTGGTGTATTATAAAACAATACCTATTCTCAAGAGTAAAAACATTGCCCATTCTTTAACATAAGACCCACTTTTCCTAAAACAAGTGGCATCACCTCCATCTTTAAGTAGAGTCCTCACCCATTATGTTAAATTTCAGCATAGTAGTGGGGTTTTTGGGGGAGAGGACGGGACCCTTGGCACCATCTAGTCCAAGTCTTTCATTCTTATCAATTCATCCTCGAATTTCAAAGAGGCTCTCTAAAGTAAAATCCTTGTCATTCAAATACCTTTGTACACAAATACCTTTGTGTCAGCTGCAACTGAGCTTATCTGGGGTGTCCAGAAATGATATAAGATGTTATGCTTGCTCTGTATTCTTACTTATCTTGTATTTTTTTTAATGTCTTTCATTCTATCACAAGATGAACTCAAGCACATTCAGGAATTTTCTCTCTTGTATGGGATGATATATATATTACTAAATGTAATGGGATGTTCTAAGCATAGTAATAGCAGTAACAGACCCCAAAATTTATTGCACTTCCCCAAACATTTTCTTTGCGTTCGAAAAGCAATTTACATAAAATGATACTATAGGGCTTATCAGAAATATAGCCGTCCATGTATTAAAGGTAAAATATTAGTGGTATTAAAGCTTTTTGAAACCATGATTATGCTTTAGTTCTTTAAAACCATGAGTGGCATGCAAGTTATTAAAAGATCTGAATATAAAAAGTACTCGCATAAAAAAGTGCTGAACTATCCAAAAAATACAAATAAAACTGAGATTTTCCTACAATTACAAGCAAAAAAATCCAAAACTTCTAAAAGTCTGAATGGCTATAAATAATGTCCGATAGGATCAGTGCTGCTCCCATTGACTTCTGTGGAACTTTGACTGCTTTTACTTGGAGAAGTTTTGTATTAGAGTTTTTAGTGGTTTATACTCTATGGGGGGTTATTTATCAGAGGTCGAATTTTACAGTTATGTGAGCTCTTTTATAAGTCATAACTCGAATGGATTCTAATTTAAGAAAAAACTCGAATTGAAAAAACTTGAATCAGCGAGTTCAGGTTAACAACCCAAAAACCAGAACTGATTGCGTTTTCGGAAGAAAAAAAACTCGAATCAATTGAGTTTTCTGGACATCGTGAAGGCTATTAACGTCTTCAAATGGTTCAAGGGTCCTCTGCCATTGACTTCTACTTTACCTTGAAAGGTTTTAGATGGTGTATTTTCATATTTGAGCTATTTCCAGGGTTTATACCCCCCCAAAAAAAACTCACATTTTTTATGGAAAACACAACTCAAACCTTAATAAATCTGCCCCTTAAATATAACATTTTTAGCATTTAGAGAGGAATAAAAAAAAATATGATTCATGGAAAATTAAAGAAATCTCAATGTAAGCAGGCCCCATAGTGTTTCTTCCTCTGATGTACTGCTGGCAGCAGAGAAATTCTTGTCACAATTTGCCTTGAATGCAAACCTCTTGTCACTGCCACCGACCAGATCTATTTCCAGGTAAAAGATCTCATTGGAAGCTCCAGAAGGTGAACTTGAATGCTATAAGGCAGACAAAAAAAGTGTAACAGAAAGGTCTCCTTGTTTTGTGCTCCTTGCTTGAAAACAAATGGGCAGAACCTCTTGGCCACCCTCTACACTGGACACCACAAGAAGAAAAGCACCTCACTTAAGATATGAAGTTTCCTTTAGAGCCTTTGCTTGAATAAAAAGATGCTTATGTTGTAGAGCAGGCGAAAGGTCTAATGTTAGGCCCAAGGCAAATGCCCTGTTCACCCATTTATAGAAATGACTTTGGAGGCGGAACAAATGCTACTTTTAGCATTAGCCAAAGGAAAGGAAAACAAGCGTGTCTCTTTAAGTACAAAAACGGAAAAGATTGGCAAAGATTATACAATATTGAGGCTAGTTGCTTATATTTTAGGAAGAGTTTTCACGAATTGCTCATTCTTTTTTCAGGTCAGCTGGCACTGAATCGCAAATGAATCAGCCAGCTAGAAACTCTGAGATTTACAGGAGAAGATAATGAGCTTGAGAAGCAGAGAAAAGTTAAATCAACAAGGTCATAAATATTTTGAGCAGACCATGGGAAAATAAAGAGAAAATAGTTAGAAAGTAGGCAGGATTCCATTCTAAGACAATACTGATAAATTGCATATTAAATTTCATATTTGAGGTGAGGTAAGATAGACCTGCAGTACCCTGGAAATTAGTTAATTTTGTCAGTACAGACATTCCTAGGTGTATCCACCATTGTTGAAGAATTCCTTAATTTGATTAATAAGGCTCAGCCAATGGATTTATGGAGGTCCCTAGCCTTAAAAATGACTATGTTATCCTGTCAAGACTGACAAACTTCTGTTTTTTCTCTGGAGGCTTGTATATTCTGATAGGTCATATTGTTATATAGGCCAAAAGATATGATACAGGCAATTAAAATATAAATTTCAAGTGTTTTAACCCTTCATTACATGGCCTTTTTTTAATCTAATGGCTGGGTCCTGATCATCATTAATGCCTAGAAAGAAAAAAGAAAAAACTCTACGAGTGGCTGCACAAGTAAAAGATAAAAATAACATTCCCCCAGCAAAGCAGAGAACCTTTAAGTAAATCTATATTAAAGTACCAAATATTCACGTAGGTCCAACATGTGCTTTCTTTAATAGGCTCCTGTATGCCCTGCGATGCTTAATATTCCTGTGGTGTGACTGACAGTGGGGAATGTATTTATGTACCTGCACAACTTGCAGTGTGTTGTATTGCTTTGTTAATGTTCCTTTGTTCCATGTCCTCAGTGTCCTCAGGTTTTTATGAGGTTTTATAGTTTGTCAGCACTGGGGTTTGGAACAATTTATATATTTAATTCTGTATCATCCCTCCTTAGTGGTTTTGCAGGCTAGGTTATATAGGCTATATGTATGTGTGTGTATATATATATATATATATATATATATATATATATATATATATATATATATATATATATATATATATATATATATATATATATATATATATATATGTATATATATATATATGACTAGTCTTTTTACTTTTTCCTTGAAGTTATTGTTGACGTTCATTTTTGTAAGGTGTAGGCTAGGGATTAACAAACTTTCTTGTCAAGTATAGTTTTGTGCCGCGAAATCCATAGTTTCACCAGCAATGACTTCTTTGGCAAATTTGTTCTAGAATTTAACCATTCAGTATTTTGTCTGTCTATCTTGGGAAGATGGGCAACATGGGAGCTTTTATTTATTTTTTTTTCAATGAAGTTGGAGCAAAGTGGAAAGGAGCTTCTCTGATAACATAGGGCCATGTTTATGCTATTGCAGAGCTCAAAAAAACCTTAGCTACAATGTATCTAAGCCTTCCAATTGACTCCAATTTATTTCAGTGCCAATTTATGATATAATTAGTAACTGGGCCTCTCCAGGGCTGGATTTACATAGTGGGCACCCCATTCATCCCCCGCTCCCTCCCTTTTATTCATGCAAATTTTCATTGGGACTGAGGAAATGGGGATTGGCTCTCACTCGCATATACATGTGGAGGAAGGAAGAGGCATTGCAGGACTATGACTATACCTCTCATATGCACAAGCAGGATTTCTGGATGACAGAAGTTCTTGAACCAACAATAAAGGTATTTTTAAATAAAGCACTCGTGCAATACCACAAATGGAATAGAGGTACAGTGAGTGGTCACATCAATACAAGTGCAGAGCTTATCCCACACTAACACTACAATTCTGTGGCACACTTAAATGGAACTGGATTACCTCCATGGAAATCTTTCAACCTGAATCCTTTTCCACTATAATCCCTACTTCCAGACCCTTATCACCACGATTAGAGATTAAGGCAGACTTCAGTTCAGAGTGTCTCCTCCTCTTTGCTGCATGCACCGTGCCCATTCAGCTGTCCCACTGGCAATGAGGGCATTTAATGGCAAGTCACACAGCTGTCTGGTGACATCTCCTGTGAGTTTTCCACAGAAAGGAACAATAACCGTACTGCCGCAAGTATCTTCAAACATATCAGTCCAGACATACATTTTGGCACTTTCTCTGCACTTTTTGTGAGGTGCCTTTGTGAATTCCAAGCAATTGTCCTCTTCTTCCCATTTGAGTCCCATCCAGAGTCAGCCATAACACAAGGAAATTACTTTTCACACAATGTGTAATTACTTGCCACAGGGAGCACACCAATGATCACTACTTCCAACAGAACTGCCCCTCTTCCCCACTTCCTAAAAATGGCGGAAGTGACGTTGTTTCGTATCCCCAAAATCTGGATGAACGAGAGCCAAACACCAAGTGCAAGACTCTTGTGACGCATTTATTGTGTAGGGACATTCAGCTTTTGTACAATAGGAATATTTGAAAAATATTTCCAGGGATACTCGATGGTTTCATTTTTCACCTCTCACTAAAAGCAGTTAAATTAATATTTCCTTTTAATTTCATTTCACTGTATCAACAATTGGTTTCATGTTTCTAAGCTCAGTATCACATATTATCCCTTGCAGCAAAATTTCTGATTTCCGTCAATGTGAAGCAGTGGCAGTGATTCACACGGTGCAGCCCAGTTGGGTTTCAGAAAAACGACTGTGGGGGACACAAAGTGTGCCCTGCAGCTGTTAGTAAGGCCACTATGGTTAACAGAACCCAATGCAGTGCGCTAGCATGAGCTCACCCCTCCATTAACAGATGAAAGAAAGTTGCTTTCTGTAAGTGGCAGTCACTAAGGAAACCACAGAGCAATCGCTGCCTCATTTCTCTTTGTATTTAATATAACAATAATTTGTCCAATTTAACAGATCTTTATCTCATGTTTGTAAACCCTTTGGACTCCCATTAGCCTGCAGTTCATACACAAATCTAATATTTATTTTCCTTTGTTTGGTGCAAAACACACACGTTCACTAACCTTGACTTTTTTCTCCTTACTGAAGACAAAAAAATTGCCCCATTAAAAAACCCAGAATTGCTACATTGGCCACCTAGATTGACTCCACCAAGGTCCTCTTTTCATTCTTCCTATGTCATCTTGGGAGACTATTGGAGAACCTTTTTCTTCTAGGAACAGGACACTCTGCAATATATAAATAATATAATGTTCTGTAAACGTTGGGCCCATTAGAGTATATATTTGAGTATATATTTAATACAACAACGAGAGGGCCATGCTGACTAACCTCCTAGAGGAAACACTTTATATCATTCATATTATACCTCCCAACTGTCCTGTTTTCAGTGGGACAGTCCCGATTGTGATGGCTCAACCCGCAGTCCCGGATTGTTGCTGAAATGTCCCTACTTTCTCTTTGATCTCCTGCGCTGAACAGCCAGAAAAATATGGGAAGAAGAAACAATGTTTCTGATTAAATTAGCTTTTGGCAGAGAATCTAGAATATGTGACAGATACTTTTGTGACAATTTAAGATAAGCAAAGAAACAATTGTTTAAATTTAAAATAAGCAGGTCTCTAGGGCAATTAACCTTTATTAGCAAAACTGTGATAACACTTAAAAACCACAGAAATGTGTTCAAACTTTCATAACCTGCCAAATTTTGAAAAAATTAACATGGTAATTAGGGGTTGTGGCCACAAAATGGGCACGGCCAAAAAATTCACTGCATTGTGCACGCCAAATCTTTTTATCTCTCTTTCTATTTCCAAAATGTTGGGTGGTATGTAGTAACACTTTATTTAAAACAGGACAAGCTAGGATTAAATGTTATATAAACTATAAAATAAAGTACAAAGCAGTTTTCTTGATACTTTATTTATAAAAAAAAAAAAAGTAATTGTGACCCTCTTACTGCAGATTAGTGATGTGCGGGTCGAGAAAAACTCAACCTGCACCCGACCTAAACCAGCCAGAAGTTTCCTGGTGATTGACTCTTCTACTTGCCTTCGCTATGGTATCCCTGTAGCCACATTATTTAGTTGAGACCAGGCCAGTGGAACCAGCTGTTCCCCATTTAAAGGAGAATTCAACTTGTGGGGAAAAAAACCCATATCCCCCACCCAGGTAGACCCCCCCCCGGAGAAATACTCCATACTTACCCCTCGCCGCAGATTCTTCCAGCGGAGTTCCACGCGTCCATCTCCCGCGTCCTCTGTTAGCGGAGATCAGTATTTCTGTGCATGCACAGTTGGAGCAGTTTGGGACAGACAACTGCGCCTGAGCGGAATTGCACGGAAATCGCTGATATCTCAGTCCTCTTACTGGGGAGCCAGAAGATGGATGCGTGCAACTCCACTGGAAGAATCTGCAGCGAGGGGTAAGTATGGAGTATGGAGCATTTCCCCCGGGAAGGGTAGTTAGCATGGGGGCAGGAGGGGGGGGGGGTCTACCTGGGGGGGTATGGGTTTTTCCCCCACAGGTTGACTTCTCCTTTAAGTACATCCTTTATCTCATGTCCTTGCCTTGAAGATTGGTGTAGTTGTGGCTTGCCCCTAGTTCTAGCTCTGCCTTGGTCTTGTTCCTGTCCTTCCTCTCTCTTGTTCCTGTCTTGCCATGGTCTTGTTCCTGTCCTGCCATGGTCTTGTTCCTGTCCTGCCATGGTCTTGTTCCTGCCCTGCCTCGGTCTTGTTCCTGCCCTACCTCGGTCTTGTTCCTGCCCTGGCTCGGTCTTGTTCCTGTCCTGCCTTGGTCATGTTCTCATGTCCTGCTTTGGTCATGTTCATGTCCTGCTTTGGTTTTGTTCCTGTCCTGCCTTGCTCTTGTTCCTGTCTTGCCTTGGTCTTGCACCTGTCCTGCCTCGGTCCTGTTTCTGTTCTTCATTGGTCCTGTTTTGCATTGGACCTTCTTCTCCACCTGCTCTGTCCTGCTTGCTCCCAAGCAGTTCCTTACCTGAAGGACTTGCCACCCTCTTATCCATGCATTGTAGCTATACCCCCTAAATTCTTGACACTGAGTCTTTATTTGACATAATGTTTTGCTGAGTTAACAGAACAGGTCAGTGGGTATTTTGGTTACTGAAAATATTGATAATGGTAGAGACAAAGGACAGCAACATTGTACCCTTGGACTTTTGACATATAGTTCCATGCGGAACTTTTCTACTTTCCCTAGTATGTTACATATCGACGGATTTGATTTGGTGCAGTCTGTTCCCTATTGTGTTGCAGGATAACATTTGTTTGACCTTGCCATGTAATTACAGTTTCTACTGAATTCAAGGTGAAACTCTGTCTGTGAACCTGATATTGTTTTTTGTCAGTTCAGGGTTTTCTACTTTGGGATAAACAGCAGCAAATTTTCAAGATGAACATCATCTGAATTACTAAGGAATTAATTTGGTGTTTAATCTTTTATGTTTCTGAACCAAGTAACCACAGATCAATATGATATGTCTCTCTCATAGAGAATTAGAAACAATGCATTTAATTCTGCTTTACACATCCATCCACCTGCTGTCTTTGCCTATTTTCTTTGTTCTTTTCCTGCTCCCATTCTCTTGATCATTCTTTTTCCTTCTCTCATTTGTTTCTTTTTTTCCCTCTTTTTCCCCTGGGTTCTGTTTCATCTGAAGTTGAATGAAGCATTTATATGTGCTCCCCATTATCTCTGTGTGAGAGATCACAGGAGTTGGGCAGCAATCACACATCCTCCCTAAGGACCCATTTCTTCCGCATGTAACCGGCATCTCACTCACTGCTGAATCTCCAGCCTCCTTGAATAAAAACATTACAGAGAAGCAGCAGGCAAAGGAGCCAGGACACTGGCCCCATTTTAGTTGTTTTAATTTGGCTCCTAAAGGTTTAGTCTGCAATTCTATAGCAACATGGGAAGAAAGAGAGGAATACGTCCAGGTACAAATGGCTAAACTAATAAACATACCAAAAACCCTCCACATTGGCTGAATTCAATAAACTAAATGCAAGTTATGTGATTGGGAATAAAGCTATTATTGCCATATTTGGAATTGATTAAGGTATAAAATGATTATTATAGGTTTATTATGGCCCTATTGAAGGCCAACCTTTGGTCGGAACCTTATCTTAGAGCAAGAATACAGATACATGAAAACACTGACGTATCAGTCATTCATCTTTATCGGTCCAAGAAAGTCTTTAGCAAGCAAGTTTTTACCATAAATCTCATCCCAAGTGACCTTCAAGCTAGGATTTCAGGTGTATGTAGTCATTCTTCCCAAATTTTACCCTACAGGGATTGCAGCACCAAGGTTTGGCAATTGCTGCAATAAAACAATGCACTCTGTCTTTTCCATGACACATGGATAACAGAGCCATCTGATTGATGATTCTGGTCAATTCAGATTTGCTGGTTACCCCACTGATGACAGTCGTGCAAGCCATTAGAGTTCATAGGTCCTATGTCCTATTGTTGTACCCTACATGCTAAATGAATTGCCGCAGGTCCCTATGTTTCAAAATGGAGTGCTGAGATCTGCATCTGTCTGCATGAACACAGTGCTGCCTGCAGTTGACAAGACTGTATTCATGAGGTTCGTAGGTACCCCCCCCCCATTGAAACCATGTGTTCCCTAAACTGCACACCGTTTAGACTAAACGTGGGAATACCTGCAGGTGCAGTCTGCATTGGGACCTGTACTCCTTTTGCTCTCTCTGTTGCTCCTGAATTTTTGACAGGGCAGTTATAAATTATACCTATAGTCTGAAATGCAGACTGGGTAGAGCGGTGAAAAAAACGTCATGCTTCCTAACATTCTGCATAATATAAGCAACAGCTAGTTATGCCCAGCTCCACCTCCATCTGCAGTAAAATTCACCCGTTTTCTGCCATGTCATACACATCTCCTAGTCCTGGCTAAATAGAGGCAAATTTGCATAAGTTTTTGGTACTTGTGTTCAGGGAAGGTTTGAGTTAAAGATACAGTGTATAGAAAGAAGTTAAATCAAAATAATTTGCAAAACCCTCTTGTGGCTCAGCCAGGAAGTGAACTGCTCAATTATTGCATGGTCCTGGGTAGGGGCATATCATTTCACATATCTAAAGATTGGTGTGTGTGTGTAATGCAGAAAGGGTCACCACATTGTCAATGCCATGTGTACAATGCAGCAGCCTTTTGTGCTTGATAAATACATTCCATGGATGGATGCAACTGACTGTCTAATGCAATGGGGTACAAACTTTCCTTTGGCTGCAGTTAGCACATAACCCAATTATGTGAACGTTTACAATGATTTTTACTGTACGTAGCAAAAATTAACTGTAAAATACCAGCAGGCCACTGCAATTTGGCAAACATATTTAAAACACGACAGGGGGGATAGGTTTTTTTGTTAGAAGTTTACACTATGTACCCCAGCCCCCCAATCATGGTCTTTACTAAGCATTCCAGCGACAGCACTTCAGCTACTACTCTGCTGGTGTAGCATATGAGATTATCAGGATGCTATTAGGGAAAATGTAATTGTATCCTTATCTTCCTTCCTTGCAGTTCACCTACTCATCTCCCCTGGGTTACAACCCCATTGAAATTTAAATCAGGGATAAAAATGTGGCTAGACAAAAGGTGACTTACAAGGGTAGACTAACTGGATAACTGGAAAAAGGGGCTTCATTATTAGTCAGGTCAGGCTCTGCCAGTTGTCCACACAAGTGCATTCGCTGCAGTATTCTGTGATTTGCCTATATCATTTTGTCACAACCCCCCAGGAGACTTTGCAGTAACAATAATCTGAACATGAGTGAGTGGTTGTGGGTATAAAACTACATGTGTGAGTGGGTATGACTAAGCAGTCGCCGTGATTCAACAATATGACCATCTGGAATTAATAGGTAGCTAGTTGGGAAGCAGACAGGGTCTATATAATTGCTGTATTCTGAAGTTCCCTATTATCAGTAACAGACAGCGTACATGGTGACAGAATAAATAAACTAACAGAACAAACACAACATATTAAGGACACAATAAACATTTTAAGTCGAGTTCACAGGAAGGCTATGACTAAAGATGGCCATACACGGGCCAATAAAAGCTGCCGACAGACCGTGTCGGCATCTTATCGGCCCGTGTATGGGCCCCCGACGGGCTTCATCGATTGAGATCTGGCTGAAAGTCGGGCAGATCTCGATCGGATGGGACAAAAAATCACATTGGATCGTGGCCGCATCTATTCGTTGATGCGGTCCCGCGATCCGACCGCCCGTTAGGCATCGTTAGGATCCGATCGTTGGGTCCTAGGGCCCACGATCGGATCAGCCCGATATTGCCCACTTCAAGGTGGGCATATCGGAGGGAGATCCGCTCATTTGGTGACATCGCCAAACGAGCGGATCTCTCCATGTATGGCCACCTTTAGTTGAGCTTCAGAAAGTGCAGCCAAGAGGTGGGAAACTAAAATGTCTATCCCACCATCCACAGCAAGTAAATAAAGCATATAAGTAACAAAAAATAGAGATAGGGTTCTTGGTTTGAGATGGATGATGGGGCTCATTTCTTACAACTCCAAAAGCAATTGCAGGCCCCTACATTCAAAGTCTGACTGGTGCAAAGCAAGGTGTTATCAAGCACAAGGCAGCCCAATATTAAATGGCTGCTATCGGCAGTTGGTAAATACAGAACTTTGCTCTGCCTTTCTTTTCCTACCTTCCTAACAGATCTGAATGATCCTCCACCCCTCATGAGTCCACCTTTGTATTCATAGTAGAAGCACAGATATTTGCCTTCCATTCTGGACATACACAGGCAGATTTAGGCTGCTGATTCAATGTATGAGTTTTTCCAATGGCCTGTCCCATATATGGCCAAAAATTGTCCAGATATTAGATACCGATAAGAAAGATTGTACAAAGATCCAATAAACCTTGCCGGATCTTTGTGTGAATTAGTGTTACTGCAGGCAGGGTTCAAAAAAGCAGGTGGTTTGCCATGGTAACATATAGTTAATATACTGAAGAAGGTCAATATAGCCAAATCCTGGAGCACCTCTTTTTCTCAAGGAGGAACAACCAGTGCCTCCATTAGATTATAAAATAATTTATATTCCATGTAAGGTTGTGGAATGCTGTACCTGGTCTACCTGCCTGTAACGGCAGATTCATTAAATCCTTCATAAAAGGCTATGTAGAATATTTTAATATTTTTATGGAGTGAAGAAAGCAACCCCTAGAAGGCTTACTAATATTCAATTAGTAAAAGTATCTGATGTCCAAATATAATAGAGCAAATGGTTGTGGAAGGAGGGTATAAGATGGGATAAATGTGACACAGGTTTGGGGTCCTTAAGCGCTGTTTGTATATACATTTTATGCATTTTCACCTAACCCAATACCTAGGAAAACCAAAGGATAAATAGGGTGTTCGTAGGTAAGTATACACCAAACTTCTTGTTTCTTTTTTGTTTCTATTGGTGAAGCAACAAGAGAACAATATCAATTTAGAGGGAACACCATTTTACAGTACATTTTTTGTTCCTTTAAAAATCAGTTACTCTTTGCAGTAGTATTACATTGTCACGTTAAATGTCCATTGCAAGTTTTTTGTTAATTTGGAAACAAAACACCTGGCTATTAGAGAACTGAAGCGAGATGCAGAGTTTTGTATAAAAGGCAGACTTGGAAAAGTATTCCCCACAGTCATCTGTCAGACCTTTCTGATGGTCATTATCTGAATAAAAGGAAGGAGCTGATGTACAGATAGGCACAGTCTGGGCTTTTATTTCAATCGAGTCGTTCCTTTTGGTGCCTCTGATTGAATTACTGTAACTCCTGACTCCTGAGTAATGTATTGATCTCTTCGCTATCACAGAGTTGCATTATGCTGTAGGGACAAGATCTTGTTCTACAGCCTCTCCCCTGAAAAAAGCCATTTCTCATACGCTTCAAGGAATGCCCAAAAAGGCAACCAATGTTTTTGGATTAATGACACAAATCTATCAGGGGTGACCAAGTTCAGAGCATGACTGACAACAGACAGATTGTAGGGACTTGGGAATAGACGTTGTTAGAAAGTTTTGTTTGTGAGAGCCTTGTACAGGCTGTGTATTACAGGCAGTTCATTCCTGTAATAAAGCTTTATTTGTGTGACCAAATGATAAATCTATACATTATAATTACGCTGTAATTTTGCCAAATAAAAAAAAACGGGGTAAAAAGCTGTGTAAAATAAATGGCAAGTGAATCAAGATGTGTGTAATTATAAGCCATTTATATGACAGATTTGCCACCATTATTTTACATTGCTTTCGGTGGAAGTCACTCTAAGGGGTCTATTTATGATGCTTTGTAAAAAGTTGTGTGAAGCATTTCCGGTGGTGTTGCCCAGAACAACCAATCAGCAATTGAGTTCAACAGTTAGAAAACAAAAGAAAAGATCTGATTGGTTGATATAAGCAACATCACCGGTAATGCATCTCACTTTTTACACAGCATCATAAACAGACCCCTAAGAAAAAATAAAATGTTATGCTGTTTTTGTGCTATCTTTTACACGGCAAAGCCTGGTGATGTGTGGTGTATTATCCTGCTGTTTTTTTACACAGCATAATAAATATGCCCCTATGAGTAACTGGGTTTCTTATAAAGATACTCCGTATTGTATAATAGGAAATGTTGGAATTTGTTTGTTAAAATGCTGTGCCTTTGGGCAATGTAGTACTTCTAGCCCTCCAGAAGTCAAAAACTTCTGGAGGGCTAAGAGTCATACAACTCATGGGGGGTCATTTATAAAGTTTGCGCACTGCATATGTATTCGCAAATAATTGTATTGCCCATGCTTTTTCCTGAACACTAAAATATTGCACTGCTTGTGCCCATCTTTTAATTTTTTGTGAATTCAGATTATGAATACATTTTCGCAAATGGCTTGCAAATGAGATGGATGTCTGTGTGAGTGCACCCAGTGCGTGAGGTTGTTGTGGGCGAAAATAGCGTTGACAGAAACTTAAATTCGCAAATTTGCAAAGCAGAGCAGAGTATCTGTGTTGGACTGGGACACCAGGGGCCCACCGAAAAATCTCGGACTAGGGGCCCACCAATTAATCTTAGACCAGGGGTCCACTCTCAGAACTATTATTCTTCCTCTCCTCACTCAACCTCTATTCTCCTAGTCTCTTTTCTTTACATACTATAATACTATAATCTGTTATTCCATCTCTTTAGCCACTTTGTTCTCATAAAAATAGGGAATGGCCATGAAATAGGCCAAATGTTTAGCAGCATGAGGCCCACTGACACCTGGGCCCACCGGGACTTTACCTGGTATCCCGGTAGGCCAGTCCGACACTGCAGAGTATTCACAATTTGCATTTTTTGCCATATTTAAAAAGCTCTTATGGGCATTCGCAGCGTGAAAAAAATAATCGCAATTCTGTTTGCACATTAAGTACACCACACTTATCCAGCTTTATAAATATAACCATACGCAGGACAAATATTTTCACTGTGTGATTCATTCTGCCCTGTGCGAAGTTTATAAATGAGCCCCATGGTGCCTTAAGTCTGCTATATGTTCCCTTTATTGCAGTGGTTTACAGACTTTTTGGGTCCCCTTTCAGACACATCATTTAGCCAGGCCCCCCTTAGTTCATAAGTGAAGGATAGAGACTTATGTAAGGATCACTGTATCAGTCATTCAGTCATAGTTTGAAGAATACCAAGTGTTCATCCCCATATCTCATTCTAATTCACATTCAAAAGTATCTAAAGGAGAAAAGGAGTGTTGTTAACCCTGGTTTGGACCGTCATCTTTCTAATGGGTGAGGCATACTGTAGCTGTTGAGAATGAGAAACATGTGAGGCTTTTGGTGTAAACGCTTGAGAACCACTGGTCCAGATTAAATCTAAGTGGTGCTCAACGAGCAGTGGAAATTTTAAAGGACAATCTCCTAAAGTCCAAAGTAAAAATGATGCACCTTATCCATATGCTAAATCTATCTGCAGATATGGACACCTGTTCCATGTGCTCACTAGTCCTTCTTGGCTCCTCATTTAGCCTCTGGCTGCTTTACTATCTACCCTGATCCTACCTCTGACTAGATTGAGCTAATGCAACTCTTTCCTAGCACTTACTTCACCTACTGAAACCTACCTCTGCTCCAGACTCCAAGCACTCACTGTTACTTCCTCCAAGGATGGAAAAGTCAAAGCACATTTTGGTTTCTCTTTTTATAAACTAGGGCAGTGATCCCCAACCAGTAGCTCGTTTTAATAATGATTTTTATATTCAAGTACAAGGGACCAAGATGGGAAGTAACCTCGCACCTAGCTATGCTAACATCTTTATGCACTATTTGGAGCAGAGTCTGATACTTAATAATGTATTTAAAGACCACATCAAATGTTATTTGAGATTTGTGGACGATGTTTTTTTGATCTGGAGTGGAAAGGAAACTGAATTACAAGAATTCCTACAATTTGTAAATACCCAACACAAAACAATTAAATTTACTGCTGAATACAGCATTGAATCAATACATTATCTTGATGTGAAGGTGATTAACAATAAGGGCAGACTGGAGACAGATCTTTATACTAAACCCACCGAATGCAATAACCTATTACATAAAAAAAGTTACCATACTCCTGGGACACTACATGGGATCCCAAAAGGTCAATTTTTAAGAATCAGAAGGATTACATCTGATGACCAGAAATATATTACTAACACCAATAAACTCATTAAAAAATTTTGTGAGAGGGGATATAATGAACAGGAATTGATTGACACAAGGGATAAGGTGTTAGAAATTGAGAGAGAGACACTACTGAGACCTAAACAAACCACTTGCCTTAACTGCAGTAATTGCAACTCAATCATAAAGGGTCCTTTTGTAACACATCCCTTAAAAGGAAATAAAATTGCTATTAAGCATTACAGCACATGCAACACAGAGTCTGTAGTATATGGACTTAAATGCCCTTGTGGCAAAATGTACGTTGGCCAGACTAAGAGGAAAGTGCGGGTTAGAATTGGAGAACATAAACGCTCTATTACGAATTACAACCCCACTGATGTTAAAACTCACACCCCAGTGGGTAAGCACTTCCACGACTATAGACATAACAGTGCCAGTTTAAGGTGGCAAGTACTTGAGGAGGTGAAAATACCGAAACGGGGTGGTGATAGAAAAATGTTATTGTTACAAACTGAAGCCAAGTGGATAGATACACTTAATGCAATGGAACCATGGGGATTGAACGATGCCTTCAGTATTAAATGTTTTTTGTAATATGAATATGTCACTAATATAAACTTGTCTTTTTTCTGCAGAGTTGAACTGCAACATTGTATTTACGTCAGTTAAAGATACTAAATATCTACAAAGGGTAGGAAACCACTACTTCCTTTTGAAACAATGTATACACCGTATCATGACTATTATTACTATGTATACTTTTACACTAATATGGTAAAAAGGTGTATTTTTGGAGTAGGCCACAAGATGGCAGTACTCTTTAAGATGTATTGGATATTATTATGGTCTGGCCAGAGGGTGGAGCTGACATCACATGATCGGGTTTGGGGATGTATTTATTCTCTTGTTTTTTTTTTGCACTGTGTAATAAGCACCTGATGAAGAGTCCTTGGACTCGAAACATGTTGTGTATATTGAAATAAACAAAACAATTGTTTGAAGGTTCTCCAGGGTAAGCTTTATTCATTGATCTCGTGAGCAACATGTTGCTCTCCAAACCCTGGGATGTTGCTCCCAGTGGCCTCAAAGCAGGTGCTTATTTTTGAATTGGAGGCAAGTTTTGGTTGTATAAAAACCAGATGTACTGCCAAACAGAGCCTCAATATAGGTTGACAATCCACATAGGGGCTGCTAAATGGCCAATCACAGCCCTTATTTGGCACCCCAGGAACATTTTTTATGCTTGTGTTGCTCCCCAACTCCTTTTACTTCTGAATGTTGCTCACAGGTTCAAAAGGTTGGGGATCCCTGAACTAGGGGAATCCTGACAACCCGTGGCTAAGTACTGAACTGCCAACTGCTCCACCTCCTAGTGTAATATTCTGTCTGGAGTTGAACTGGGGACCTGGTGTTTCTGGACTGCCTGAGTTACTGCTGCTCTATGTGAGCAGACAGCTGAGGCCCTGGTTCACTCCCATTGCTATACTTGTAATTGCAAGTAGGCATGGCTTTGTTCACCTGTTATCAATATGGCCACAGGTGCCTGGTATTAACCATTATACTGCCTATATAAACCTCTGCCTGCACTCATGGCTGTTATATGTCAAGTGTGCTTGGTCATAGGTGCGCTGTTCCCTGCAACAGTTGTTTCTTTTACTTCTGCTGCCTGCTCCTGTTCCCTGTGTGACTTCCTGGCTCTGACCCGGCTTCTTCCTGACCTTGAGTTTGCCTCACGTTTCTTCTCCTGCTATCTGGTTCTGACCCTGCCTGCCTGACTACATCTAGCTCCCTCCCAGAGTATATGTTTGGCACCCTTGCCTGTCCCTGTGGGAGATTCTGGATTGTCGTGCAGTAAGTCCTGGTGGTAACCAAGTAGCTGAGGGCCAGGCCCAAAGCCAAAGGTGATTGTTATAGGCAGAAAGCATGCCTAGACAGGAATCCAGTCACTCCCCTGGAGGTTGGGTTTGCCTGATATCACATCAAGCTGTAATAATCTAGTTTGCCAAACCTTCCTGGGGAAACTGAAATTAAAGGTTGGGAAAACCCTCCTACACCTATTTTTCCAAATTGCCATGGTTGTTCATGGTGTTCTTAAGACAGGTGTTGTGGTCAGTTTTACTGACTTTGTGATTAAATGCCATACCCTTAATTCACGTTGAACTACATATGAAAGTCCCTACAGTTCCATCTAAGCATATCAGAAATCCAAATTGGTTGATACTGATACTGAAAATAAATTGCACCTCTAACACCCTTGCTTAATTCAAGGACTTGAAGTTGAAGAAAAGACCTGGTTTGACAAGATAATTGTAGAAGTACCAGTGCAGAGTTCAGTAGACCGGCTTAGGTCAGGCTTGGAGACAGGCAAAGGATAGTAAAAGATTTAGGTGAGGGCAAGAAGCAGGCATGGCATAGTAACAGGCTGAGATCTGGGCATGCAGCAAGCCGGGTGCAGTCAATAACAGGGTGAGGTCTTGGCAGGCAACAGTTGTCCATGTGGGTGTAAATTTTGTTAGGTGCAAGGCAGTTGTGCATGTATGCACAATATGTAGAAGGAGCATTAGATGTGATACCTCCTTAAAGGACCAGTAACATCAAAAAATTTAATTGTTTTAAAGTAATAAAAATATAATGCAGTGTTGCCCTGCACTAGTAAAACTGCTGTGTTTGCTTCAGAAACATTACTATTGTTTATATAAATAAGCTGCTGTGTAGCAATGGGGGCAGCCATTCAAAGGAGAAAAGGCTCAAGTTACACAGCAGATAGCAGATAAGCTCTGTCTGTCTAATGGTGTTATCTGTTATCCATTAGTTAACCTATGCCATTTAGCCGTTTTTCAATTTCCGCCATTGCTACACAGCAGCTTGTTTATATGAACTATAGTAGTGTTTCTGAAGCAAACACACCAGTTTTACCAGTGCAGGGCAACACTACATGATATTTTCATTACTTTAAAACACTTTCCGTTTTTGGTGTTACTGTTCCTTTAAGGCAGGATTTAATTGTTGCTCTGAGAATGTTGGCAAAGGTAATATTTAGAATTTAGCCACAAAATTGCTTGCAATGTATCTTTGTTCTGAAATGGTTGTTGTCTACCAAATAATAGAACCAAATTTATAAATGATTTTTTAGATCAGCCAATATTATTATTTTCAGATTCAACTTAATTTTCAGAGAAGTAATGGCTAGTGAGTTAATCTCAGATAATGGTTTCATTTCTTGCAGATGTTTGTATGGATTAATATTTTCCTGTTTGTTTTTTCTTATCAAAATAAAGTAGCAAATTTAATAAAATGGAGAATATGAATGGTGAGAAGTTCTCAATCTTTACTGCTTTGATCAAACCAATTAAAGGAGAAGGAAAGCCCCAGGGCGCAAAACCCCTCCCCCCCTCCCCTCCGTTGCCCCCCCTCCCTCCTCCCCCCTGGCCTACCCCTCCCCCTGGGCAAATGCCCCTAACTTGTTACTCACCCCTCTGCGCAGGTCCTGTCCATGGAGTTCGCAGTCACCATCTTCTTCCACGCGCGTCTTCTTCCTGCTCTGACCGGCGTCTTCTGGCGCATGCGCAGTAGGAACAGTTACCGGTACGGCTCTACTGCGCATGCGCCGAATGTTACGAAGTGAAATCGGAAAACTTCGTGACATTCGGCGCATGCGCAGTAGAGCCGTACCGGTAACTGTTCCTACTGCGCATGCGCCAGAAGACGCCGGTCAGAGCAGGAAGAAGACGCGCGTGGAAGAAGATGGTGACTGCGAACTCCATGGACAGGACCTGCGCAGAGGGGTGAGTAACAAGTTAGGGGCATTTGCCCAGGGGGAGGGGTAGGCCAGGGGGGAGGAGGGAGGGGGGGCAACGGAGGGGAGGGGGTTTGCGCCCTGGGGCTTTCCTTCTCCTTTAAGCATGCAAAAAATAATCAGGGAAGCTAACACTGAAAATGAAAAGGGCATTGCTGTTAAAACACAACACATCACAAGTGATTAAAATATATAAACATATAAAGTAGTGAAGCAGGGTTGTGTGGGACTCTTGGTTTCAGTGTCAGGTTATTGGTTAAGCGAGAGGTACAAGTTAATAAAGAATTGGTTTTTAACCCTCTAAGTGCCAACAGAATTTTGTATTTCAGTTACATGAAATGCCATACATTTTTGAAACATTTTGTGCTCTCTCACTTTAGGGGCATTTTCTGAGGGGAAACTTTTGCTTACCTGAGAAAACTATACCGTTTTTTTTTTTGGGAGAATCTGGCTGAGTTTTCATGTATTTACATCTCTGCATATTTATAGTGCTAAATACCAAAAAAATTAGAAATTCCTATTTTTAATAATAATGCATTTATACCAGAAAAATATTATATATAATATATTTTATAATAATATATAATAATATAATATATTTTATGCATGAAAATCCAACTGATTTGGAAAGCCTCATGTCCTTCAAACGTGCTAATACCAGATATTTATAGTTTTGGGAGATTTAGGACTTCTGTACAGCAAAAACTCCCTGCAGTATATTAATATTAATAAATTATATTATAATTTTGAAAGCACTAAGGCAGAATTCTAAGACCAAAAAATCCTGAAAAAGTAGGTTTATCCCAGAAAACCATATATTTTTGAAAAGGACATATTCTGCTGATTCCAAAATGGTTAACTATGTCTCTCTACTACTAACTACCAAACATCAAAGCTTGTCTGAACATAGCGGTTTTTATAAAAATGTTTTAAAATGTCAAATGTTTTATTTTGCTGCTCTGCATATCCCACATTATTTACCAAGAAAAAGCAACCTGAATATGATTGCCAGGGGTCCACTGAACAGTTTGATGCCCATTATGCATAGGTTTACCAAAGTATCTGGCATTTAGAGACCCCAATATGGATATATAGCAGACAAAATTTCCATGGGTAAAACAAAGTAACAAATAGAGCGAAATGCATAAAATCACTAAAATCCAACAAAACCACATAAATCAATGCTTTTTTAAAATTTTGTGCCTAGTGTAATCAGCAGTCAGAGTCAAAGTTTCAGTATTTTAGCATGGCGAAATAGGTTATACGGACAGAAATATGTGAACAACACCTACACAAAGCTGAAAATGCTATAAAATGGCGAACCTTGCAATAAAATGGCTAAAAATCACAAAAATTGCAATACAAATAAACATATAAAAGGTAATGCACAGCTTTGTGAAGTGCGATTAGTGAATATACTATTCTTAATGGCAATAAAACATTTTTTTTAAGGCAAAACAACACATGATGCAGTAAGAAAAATAAAAAAAGCTATAAAATTGTGTATGTATATGTGTGTGTACACTAGGCAAATTGTGTGACTGTGCACGTGCAAGTATGTGTGTGTTGTGAATGTTTGAAACCCCCTTGATCGCCCCAAAAATGTATGTGTAAATGTGTGTAACAGTGTAAAAAGTGTGTGTGTGTTAACACTAACTTGCGGTGTGTAGGCTGCAGATCTGTGTCTAAGAAGGCTGGAGGACTAAAGGAGCTGGAGGGGGTCGTCTGATCTCAGATTCCGGGTCGGGGGCGTCGCTGGAAGAAGCAGGAAGTGAGTATAGCTGCAGCAGGCACACGTGCTTGCTCATCTATTGGGGCCCCTGGGGCGATCATGCCCCAGGGGCCACTTTTCTGCCCACTCTGCTCGTTGGCTAGGGGATTCTGAGCGAGCAGGGAAGGAGCGAGCAGCTTTAAAAGGTCAGCAATGGTTCATAACCTAATGGTAATTAGCTTAGGATACTTAAACAGCTTCACTTAATCTTATTTATCATCATCTATGATTTTTGATGTCTAGTTTTGCATTGGCAGATTAGCAGGCAGAGAGTAAGTCATTGGCCCAAATGAACAGTAGAATGTTGATTGGATAACTTGTATGAGCATTTGTACATGAAGAGAGAATTAGAAAGATAATACAGTGGTGATAAATGGAATGTTTTGTACCTGGACCAGTATTTTTAGTGGGGTACTTCAGAAGTCTGTTTTTAGTTTATTGCTTTAAAACGTATACATATACGTTTAGCACTGTAAGCCCTCGTGATGGATCTCTTGTAAGACCTCACCTTGGGTATGCAGTGCAGTTTTAAACGCCAGTCCTTACCATTTTAATGAAATAGTAAAATGCATAGAGGAAGGGAACAATAGCTGTTTACAAATATGCTGAAGGACATTTATAGACGGCTATCTGGGGACCCTTTTTCACACGGAAAAGAACAAAGGACAAGGTACCCTTGAGAGAGAGAGAGTAAGAAAGAGGCAAAGTTGGTGAGTGTAATGAGGTGTTTTTTGCCTAATGTGGGTCAGTGTTGCTTGGAGATACTCTAAAAGGTTGAACTTGATGGACAGTTGTCCTTTTTCAACCCAAATGAACCATGTGCGTCAAAATACAATTTTATCAAAAGGGCCTTGATGCCTGGTCACTGGAACAATATCATTTTATACTGCCTTTGTGTGACAGTCCCAATTATTCTCTTGGCCTTGGTCAGTGTTTTTTGAAATCTAATATTACTTTGAGAAATTCTGTTAGTACTCTTTTAGTATATTTCATACGGGGAGATGAAAGCATCCCAGCTTAAAGAGCCAATGTATTTTTATTATTAATTTAATTAATTTTATTTTTATTTAATTATAAAAATAAACATAATATTTAAAGGGAAATTATTAATATGACCTTGCTAATAACAGACAATAATAACAGACATTTTATTTCCTGCAATTACCCTTCAGGAGTCATGCCTGTTTCTCCAGTTTGGAGTGCACAGAGTTGCACCTAATAGCGGACCCTGTCGTTCTTCATACGTTAAGTCTATTGGAAAATCATTTAGACATCAAATACACCCAATAGGCTGGTTCTGCTTCAATAAGTTAGTCTGGATCCAGCACAAGGTATTGTTTTATTATTAGGGACAAAAAGAAAATGATTTGTAAATATTTGGATTATTTGGATAAAATGGAGTCTATGAGAGATGGCTTTCCCATAATTTGGATCTTTCTGGATAACAGGTTTCCGGATACCATATCTGCATTTATTGCATTTTTTGATTTTAAGTAGCGGTCATGGACTTTGAAACCATAAAACCTTTAATATTTTATGTATTTTATTATTTGCTGCCCTACTTTAAATTCCAACTGCTTTGTATAATACTCTTTGCTCTACAACATAGAACACAGTTGTTTTACAACCGCTATTTCTAGTGCTCAGTGTTAGACCAGACCTGGATTACAAATGAACCTTCCCCATACTGTTTGAGTGACTTAGACCAAAATGTTGACTGAATTGCCTGTGTATAAACCAAGGGAATTTTTTCAGCTCAAGTGCCCCAATAAGTGGATCTTGTGTTTCCGAGGATTAGAAATGCTTTTTTCTAGAGTGCGGCAAAGTCATCAACCTTGAAAATGGAAAACAGCATAACTGTAACACCCTATTGTGGAAGGTGATAGCCAGTGTTAGCTACTTTCAGTCAGATTCAGCCCAGACAAGAATAGGTCTCTTTGCAAGACATTGAAATTCAGTCCTTCAGACTGCTTTTTATAAAGAACAGTCAAATCCTACTTTTTGGCAGACTATATTATCTTGGCTCTAGAGACAAACTGGCAGGAGAAACGCTGGAAACTCTACAGCAAAGGGGGGAAAATGAAGATATAAAGCTGCTCAACCTGATTTCTTATGAAACTAAATCAAAACAAGTGTACAAGCTTCCCATCTGCAATAAACATAGTTTAATTCAGGCAGAATGATATCAATAATTTTAATGACTGGAAGACATGTAAGACAATCAGAACTTCAATTACATTAATAAAATGAATCAATCTTCTTGCACAACCCTGCATTTAAAATGCAAGATATGGGATATTATGATGCTTATGTAAAAAAAAACAATATGGACATGGTTTTTCTTTGCATACAGTAGGTGCACAATGTATGATAGCTAGGGGCCTCCCATACATCATATTTATTCTTGCCCCCTCTAGCACCAACATTACTGAACCATTCATTCACAAGGGTAAAGGAGCTACATTTCATTATAAATAGAGGCATTACATTTTTATCATTGGTACATTTTTTTTTTTTTTGCTCATGTAAATCAGTTATCAAATATCTCACTTAATTGAGATAAACTAGTGCTAGGGAGGTTTGGAAGAACAGGCATGGGACCCATTATCCAGAATGCTCGGTTTAATGGATCTTTCTGTAATTTGGATCTTCATTCCTTAAGTCTACTAGAAAATCATATAAACATTAAATAAATCCAATAGGCTGGGTTTGCTTCCAATAAGGATCAATTACATATAAGTTTGGATCAAGTCCAAGGTACTGTTTTATTATTACAGAGAAAAAAAAAATTATTATTTGGATAAAATGGAGTCTGTAATTCTGAGCTTTCTGGATAATGGTTTCCGGATAAAAGATCCCAATACTTTAATTCAGCCAGTGCCTTATCCATTACTAGTGCATTTGTTGAGCAACCAGGCAGATACTTGATAAAGTAATACTGTGCTGCTCTTCTACTTTAAGCTTCACCCAAATTTGCAGCAAGTATTTAGTGGGGTGGGTTCTTGGAGCTTGTTTGTGAACTAGTCTGCCATATAGATGTGTACAGCTTTGCTAGGGCAGTCACTGGCACTTAAAGCCATCTGACATCTGTTTGAATCTGCTGCTCTCAATCTGATCCCTGTGCTCTCCTGTTGAATATATTGCAGCACTTTTAGTACATAGCGATTCTGTTTTAACTGGGGTGCGCAGGGCAGGGCAGAGAGCACGAGATTTAAAGAGATGTCAAGAGATTTGGATGGCAGCTTCTCCATACCTCCGAGATGAAGGCAACGCATCGACTTAGCCATCCATCTTCAATAAGGGAGCACAGTTCAAACGCATCAATAGCTTTGGCTGGCAGCAGCTCCATTCCCTTCACCTGAAGAAAGCAACCCAACACTTTCAGTGACTTCGCCATCCATCTTCAATGGGAAACACACAGGCAGGACAGAGACCAACAAGTTAAAATACATCAAGGGCTTCAATTGACAGTAAGCCCTTTAACTTTGCCATACGACATGGCATTGGGGGGTAGGGGATTTGACATAACTCCAACTTGAAGTACAATGAAAGCAAAGAACAAAGTAAACAATAATTTAATATTCCTTAACTGTTTCTACATCTCTTGTTAGGCTTCCATTGCTAAAGTTGGGGCGTTGCCTTAATGTATCTGAGTTACTTACAGTAAAGGCTTATTATGCCCTTGCTGGACAGAATTTGCTGAAATTTATACCTGCCTATAAAATAAATCCATTCAGATCCAGCGAGTACAGATTCAAAATCCATACTATGCTATCTTGCCTGCCAGACTGGCCTGAAGAGCATCACTGCAGCGCATCTGTCTATTAAAGATCAAAAAGAATATCCTATCCAGTGTTCATTTAGGATTGCGCATGTGCTAATACTGATTGTAAATGATTGTTTTCTCGTTTAGTACATGTCTATGTGCTGATTAGCAAACGCAATCATTTAACAATGGAGAAAGATTAATAACTAAAGTCATGGGTTATGCTGCAGAGCAAGTTGATTTATAGGTAGATTGTAAGTTAAGCAGTGATTAATAACTCAGCCCGGTCTTCTTCTTCTGTTCACTTTCACTGTGTTACAAAGAAAGTAATCTACCACTCCAGCGTACACAGTCTTCAGCCTTCCTGGTGGCACTAGGTGGATGCAGATTAATGAAAGGAGTTGGGTATGAAACAGATGGTTTGGTGAAAAGTAGAACATTTTTTAGTAAGTAGAGTCATGGGAATAAATTGGATTTTACAGTAAGGTGCAAAGTGAATGAATGCAGAAGAAATGGCAGTATAAATACAATTATAAATAGTGAGGAAGCCATTTAAAGAAGGAGGAACTGGGACTAGTTGTAGCAGCCGACGGCAAGTTGATGGAGGAATGACGCTAATAAGGAAAACCAAATGATGGCAGTTCAAGGTTATAGATGTATCATTGAACAGTATGAGATGCGTTATCTGGAAACCCCTTATCCAAAAGGCTCTGCATTATGGATAGGCCATCTCCTATACATTCCATTTTAAGTTTTTAAATATTATTCTCTTTTTCTCTGTAATAATAAAACAGTACCTTGTACTTGACCCAAATTAACATATAATTAATCCTTATTGGAAGCCAAACCAGCCTATTGGGTTTATTTAGGGGGTTATTTATCAAAGGTTGAGTTGTTTTTTTCCACAAAAAATTCAAGTTTTTGGTAAAAATATTTTTTTAGGTTAAAAAAACAACTCACATTTTGTTTTGTTTTTTTAAAAAAACAAAAAACAAACATTTTTCTTTTCAATATTTATTATACCCTGACCGTGGAAATAACTTGAATCCAAAAATACACAATCTAAAACCTGTCGAGGTCATGTAGCAGTCAATGGCAGAGGTCCCTTGAACCATTTTAGATGTTCATAGTCTGCATGATGTTCAACTATTTTTCGGTGGGTTTTGCTTCAAACTCTTATCAATTTAAGGAATTTGAATTTTTTTGCTGAAAACTCAATCATTCAAGTTTTTTCTTAAATTAGAAACCATTCAAGTTGTTAGTACATTCAACTTCATTCGACTTATTTTTTTTTAGTTTCATTTCCACCATTTACTATAAAGTTGAATCTGACTAGACATGAACCATTGGTTCACTGGTAAGATGACCACAATCTCTATCACATTCCGCACGGCTCCTTTTGTTTATATAACTCCATTTAAAGAAACTAGAAAGAGGTGTAGTTGGCAGTTCAGGGGTGTGGAGTAACATAAAGATCAGACTAGCTAACAGTGACTGTAAATGGCACTTTCCACCCTAGTGATAAGGGTGATGGCTCACAGGGAGGTTTGTCACATGTGGGGAAGTCATGGCTTATCAAAGAATGGCAAAGAATGGCAAAGAATGGCATAGCTTCTAAAAATACTTCTTCATTGTCATGAATAGCAAGTGCCGTGAATAAAAATCAAATGGAAATGCGGGACAAAGCGGGACAATTTTGCACAATTACACAAATGCGGGACAAAGCAATTTTGCACAATTACACAAATCTTTAATCTGCGTTAGTTGCAAGTGAACGGTTATTCTCAACCAATTTGTCACCTGCAGGGAGTGTGATTTTCCCAAGGGCGACAAAGTGACCCATGTGACATACCATAAATCTATGCCAGCATATGTATTCTCCTTAACTAAGCACAACTTTGCTGGACAATTTAAGGGTACAGTAGCTTTTCCAATGAATCAAAGTGCAAATCAATGGATATTAAACTTGCATTGGTACATTATAATATCTCTATAATGAGGTTCACATACCTGTGCAGTAATTTAATGGCATGAGTATTGCAAACATGATAGGATAAGAAACATTTGCATTGTACAATATTATAAGATATGCTTTTCCCAGTTCAAGTTCAGTCTCACCTAAAACAATTTAATGGCCTGGAATCTGTGTACAATCCATTAAATATTTTTTTTCTCAAGAAAAAAGGAAGTTATGTCCTAGAATGCTTCTTCTGACTAAGTGCATAATGAGTTGTAGCCCCCGTACCAGACACATATAGCAGGGACCCTCCCCCAATGTGCGGTTAGTGCAAACAAAAGAATTAATGGCAAGTCATTATAGAAACCATAGTACCGTTGCCTTGGGATATGCTGATTTTGAGACCCTGGTGCTATGGAGACTATGGAGCTATCCAGTCAGTCGTTTTTCTCAAGCAGAAACTATCTTCTCCCTTTATAGGCTTCAATTCACAACAGTCCCACCTCAAAGACCAAATTCAACAAGATCCAATTGACATTTATTCAAGCAGATGTGTTCCAACCATAGAGCTATCATCAAGGATACCATGTTGACACTTGCTATAGAACCTGTTGTCAAGGAGGCCGTGGCATGTAATGCCATGGAGACAGTGGCCACAATTGCCATGGATATTGACAACCACTGCCATGGAAATAGTTTCCATGCATATTGTAAGATTATATATACAGTTTTTGTGATCTTGCATTTGGTTCTTATTTACGAAACTACAGCATTGCGGGACACTTCAGTGCATCAGCAACAGATTGGTACATTCTACTAATGCCTTCAACGAGATGGGGCAAAACAAAATTACAAAATTGAAACATTTTCTGTCGGTAATATAAAACATGCTTCAATGGAATGATTTATAGGCAAAACCTTTACAAATGTAAGCCTAAAATGTATATTTGTATACCCCACGTAGTACATTTCAACTGAAACAGTGTGTGCCCCTTTAAAATCTTATTTGCATAATGTTAATTATATGTGTTAGAGATTTTTTGCAGTCCAACCAATCCACCAATTTCTGATCAGTTTCCTCTTGTCATTTGCCATACAAAGATCAAACAAGATCTGTTTGCAACACTCGTAGCACACATATTTTCACATGTAAAGGGACCATTTATATTTAACAAACCTCATGTATATGTATACACATTTGCAACATATAATATCACATTGACACAGAAAGCATATATGTAGGCCGTGATCAATGGTGTCATTAGATGTTAATGGGCCCCAGAGCAAGTTCAAGTTAGGCCCCCAAAACATTGCTAGGTTGACCACTTCTACAAAGATATTTTGAAAAGATATATTGAAATTGCTCATTAATTAGGGCCTTATTGTGCCCTTTACACTCCTGGACCTTCCAGAGACCGCAGGGTCCAATTTGTCTGTAGTTTCGCCCCTGCCCGTGATTGAATTCTGATTTGTAAGGAAAAGAACAGAATACTGTCGGGATTTCACAAAAAGGGTCTGTAATTACAACTGATGGCAAAAATAAACACTTCAAGTATACTGATATTTTTGTTACTGTTGAATCAATTGGGACTGAACCTCAATGCTAGGAGTTGCTGTGTGCATGAATATAGAGCACGCACATCTGGCCCTGTGCAAGTCTCTAGGCAGCATTATCAGATAGGGGGATAAAAGAGCAGAGCCCCTGGCTAAGCAGATAAGCACGGCTCCAGTGGGGGAGAAGAGAAGAGCGAGGTTTCGCTTCACCTGCTAAACTGTGTCATCATTCCCCTTCTGTTATCTGCCTGGAGCACTCCTGCTAACACGTACACTACAGCACACTAGCAGCCTGGGCATGGAGGGATTCTCCAACTGAAGAACAAAATGCAAGATCACATAGGAATGGAGCAAACTAGGGGCATGAGGCAAGCAAGTCAATGGTCAATACAATAAGAAAGATAAGTTTCTTTAAAAGTCTCAATATTAGCAGCAAAATACGTGAAGGCAGTTCTACAGCAAATCCACACGCGTTAAATACATGCAATACTGTATATCTACAAAAAAAAGTGCCTTTGTAGGGTAAAGCAATTACAAGCCTTTCTTTGGTGGATACAACTACCTGAACTCTCCAAGGCTTATTTATGAATGCATTTTATTGTGCAAAACCACAAAATTCAGTAAATCGCTACATTTATTGCCCACCTTACAGTAGTTTTTCATAAAATTACAGCAAATAACACAATTGTGCCCGTATGGACACACATTTTGGTAAATCATTCACATGCTTTTTCCAACCCATTTGTGTTTCTGTCAGGGCCCGAAGGCTCAGGTTAGGAATTACGGACCTAGGAGGAAGTAGCTGGCACCAAACACAGTTCAACATAGTCAAGTCCAGGCAAGGGTTCAGTAAACAGTAAAACAGGCCAAGGTCAAGATCAAAATCTTGTAGAATTAATAATCTAGCGCACCCAGGAACACACAAAGTAGAACCTATAATCGGGCAATGTCTGTAGGCCTTTGGCATCTTTTTAAAGGCTGATTTCATGATGCTACGCATGTTTTGACACATTGGAGGATCCCCTGGGTGCTGCCATCTGGCCGGAGACGCCGAAGAAGAAAGGAGTGCTGACAAGCATTCCTTACACTTCCATACTTCCATCATATGGCTTTTTCAGCATTGGCACCTATTGATGTAGCCCACAAGGGAACCCTCGAATTAGCTCCAGATCCAGACCGACAGTAATTCCAGGGTTCCCTCTTGTCAAAATGCGCATTTGAGCGTTAATCATTAAATCAGACTGAAGAGGTGCATTGGTGCAAGCTGAATAGAAGCGAAACAATATTTTTTATTAAAACCACTTAGAGTAGATACATAAGAGGAGCATCATGCAAGATATTTTTTGGGTTTTGCTCAAGAAGATCACACACCCCAATTCAATTCCAGAACACAAATACACCATGAGATGCATCTCTTCCCCTTCAGGTTGGGTATTCAAACACCAATTGTAGAAATAAATTTCTCAGCATATAAATATTTATATATTGATTTCATTCATATAGAAGGTTTATGCCTCATTTCTGAACAATCACAATGAGCTTATCACAAAAGATCAACCCACAGGAGCCATGTCACTTGTGAAAAAAACATATATAGTATACATTCATGTAGTATGTATTAAATCACATACAATTGTAACAAAACAATAATTATACAAGATGGAAATTACCACAGTCCTAGGTGTGGCCTCAGAGTCTATGGCTAAATACTTTATCAATATGTCCCATAGCACAAAGTATACTGCTTAGTAAGGGACACATGTTACTCAAACCTTTGGAGGGATCTTATGTTAATTTTCCAATGGCTCTGGCCCGTGCTGTCATATGTGAAGCCTCAGTATACTGACTTCAATATTGAAACAATGTTACATATATACAAAGCTGACATGTATAATCTCAATACCTTGAGAACTTGCCAAAGAACTAGTGTTACGGATGCCTTTTTTATGGGTTCCTTATCATGGCCACTGCCTTATGAGGAACCTTTTATTTTTTTTAAATCTCATCACATATTCTTATCCACTGGCAATTTATATTAGTAAATAAAGCACAATAGTTTTAATTTTATTGTCATCTTATATATCTATACATTGTTATCATATACTCCTCTTCAATGTAAATAATACGAGCTTAGTCAGTCTGTCTTTGTGGCCCTTTATTAGCTCCGTAGCCCTTTGCTGGACTATCTCTCCCTATTTTAAATAATGTATTTCTGTGTTCTGAGGACCAAAACCGACTTGCAATCTCTGGATGGTGCCTGACTTTACAACATGGGAACAATAATGCTTTCCACATATTAATATATGTCACCTTTAATACAGAGAAATATTTACCTATATTGAGAAGTTATGCAAGTGCTCCAGGGTCCATCTTCATTGAGGATTTACTGTACCTAAAGTCCTCCCATTAAATGTATTAGTAGCCTAAATATTTATGTTTATCACCACTATGCCACTTTGTTGGCCAGTTTGCCCACTTCTCCTGGCAGCATATATCCTGCATATATTTATTTGTTCTTCATAGTAGGGCTTGAGTGGTGAAGAGTTAAAATAAAAACATGAACACTCTGGGGCAGGTTGAAACCAGTGAACAGTTGAAATTTGCCAAAGACCAATGAGAAATTCCCAGGAGAATCAAAGTGATTCATTGAGTTGCATCGTATTAAGCTCCAAGTTGCATATGATTTGCAGTAATTTGCTACATTGCAATTGATATCCTAATCCAATCATGGGTAATTCTCTCATCTGTAGTTTAAAAATTCAAATGTTTAATCCCTCGGCATCGGAAAGGGTTTCTGGTACAAAGAGGCTTCTGGATTCTTAAAGAGGTACTCTCGTTCCATGTTTAAAAAAAAAAAAAAGTCTGCTCTGCGTAAAGCAACGCCAGAATACCATAAGGTGCTGCTGGCATTTTCACTTTAAGCATTCCGTGAAGTTTTTCAAAGCCATGATATTACATGTGAGTGAGTTGCTTAAATGTCATCCAACTGCAGGTGCTTTAAAATGGCTCCAACCATTTGTTCTGTGGGGGTGCATTACACAATCAAACTTACTACAGCAAATAAGCTTCAGGAGATGCTTCCTGCATTAGTAGCTTAAGCTTCTGGCTTGCTGCCCAGCCCGCAAGTAAAGAAAACATTAATACAGGTATAAAGTGTTCAAAAGTGCAATTTTACATTAAAGTGGTTGTTTACCTTTATGTTAACTTTTTAGAATGTTAAAGCATGACATATTATGAACAACCTTTCAATTGGCCTTCATTTTTTATTTCTCATAATTTTGTAATTAAGTGCTTTTTCTTCTGCTTTTTCCAGTTTTCACATGGTGTTCACTCACCATGACAGCAAAAAAAAAAGATTGGTCTGCCAGGCTGCAATTTTATTGTCATTGTTTTATTATGACAATAAAAATCATAAAAAAAGTACTCTCTACATTATACTAAAACTTAATTTAAAGGTGAGTTACTCCTTTAATATATATGGGTAGATATCGGTTTTCTTTAAATGTGCGTCACAAGGCTCTCAAGCCAAGGTTGGAATAAGCTACCTCGGCTATTTCTTTAAGCATTGAGGACTTCATATACCCAGGGTATATTATAACTATACTATAAATATTTTCCTCTGCAGTTATAAATATGTATAGATATAATTAAGATAAGCCTCAAGAATTGGTGCTTGATACTGTTTCTGTTGTCCCTCATTCTGAAGATACCAGGTTTTCAACATCACAGTATATCTAAAGAACTTCTGGCTTGGTTACAATTAGATAGGTGGTTTAATTTAAATTATTTGTTAGATACACCCATGGCATCTGTTATCCGGAACCCGTTATCCAGAAAACTCCGAATTATAGAAAGGCCATCTCCCATAGACTCCATTATAATCAAACAATCCGCATTTTTAAAAAAGATTTTCTTTGTACCTTGTATTGATCCCAACTAAGATATAATTAATCCTTATTGGAAGCAAAACCAGCCTGTTGGTTTTATTTAACATTTACATGATTTTCTAGTAGATTTAGGGGATTATTTACTAAAAACAATATGTGTAATGGCAGGGTTTGTGTCAATGCCATACAAAAATGTATATACGGTACTACTCAAAAATAAATCATGAGTCAAAAAAGTTGAAAATCAAATATTAAATAAACCTAAGAGGTTTTACTCACAGTTCACCCCAGTCCCAGGGTGCAATTCCAGAACAATATTTCAAAAAGAGATGTGAGGAACTCCAGTAGTAAAGAAACAATCAGTTAAAAAATTTAAAACATTTATTAGGACATAAAAAAAACCTGCGTTTCGTGCCTGTTAGGACACTTACTCATAGGCTGACTGGCACACCCCTGTACACGTGTTATAAAGGGGCTGTAGCCAATCACAAAACAGCTATCATGTTAGCACTTTATACATTTTGTGAAATTCCACCTAGTGGTCAAAGTACTAATTGTTACAAACATATCCATGCAAAATCAATAATCCCAAAAAATTAAACAAATACTAATTATGCAATACACCTCAAAAACAGACAAGACAATCCAAATACAATTACTGAAAAAGTAATAATAAATGATTATAATTAATAATATATGAACAAATGAAAAAATAAATGAAAAAAATAAATGAAAAAAGTAATAAATGAAAAAATAAATGAAAAATAATGAATGAATGGAAATGAAGAAAACATGAAAACATAATCAATAAAAATTCAATTAGAGCAGGTTTTCCCCAGTTACATTTTAAATATACACAAATTATTTGAATATAATGTGTTTAATGTATTTAACTCATATTTTCTGTAGAAAACTACAACCATAATATACAAAAAAAGAAGAAGAATGGCAAGTCTTTGTTGGACAGCACAGAAATTACATTAAGAGAAAGAAACATTTTCAAGGGTAAACTACTTAAAGTGAGCCACTGGTTGCTTAAAAAAAGCATGTGACATCAAAGTCGCTATTTAAGACAGAAGCTTTCCTGCTCTGTAAAAAGAAAATCCACTTTGTTTCCAAACGGAGTAACTTGGGGGGCAGGGCATCTCCCCCTCGTTTTCCCTTAAACACTCTGTCGATACCTAAGACAGATAATTTAGTGATATCCCCCCCATTGCATTCTTGAAAATGCTTTGCTACTTGGGAGTCTTGATGTCCCTTCTTGATATCCAAGATATGCTCTCCGATTTTTCAATGGGCGGGACGTTTGACCTACATATTGAATGTTGCAAACCTTACATTCTAGAAGGTAGACTACAAATGAGGTGTTACAGTTTATATACCACTTAATGGTGTATTCACGTCCAGTAACACTGGACCTGAAGGATTTAGTTTTAGTAACTTGTGCACAAGTTAGAAATCTAGATGCACCATATTTATACATACCCTTGGTGTTTAACTAGCTGGTGTTGGTAATGTGTGCTTGAACTAAACTAGGGGCAAGTTGGTTGCCTATTGTACGTGTACGACCTGTGTCAAGCACCTGATCAAGGGCTGGATCTGTTCTTAATATGCTTAAATTCCTTTCTAACATTTTTTTATACTATTATATTGTGGACTAACTCTGTAATAAAATAAACAGGGTTATTTATTCAACCTTGTGTACTGATGTTTACCAATGTGTTGTTTTCTATCCTCGGGCACGTCCTATCTCGTTTTTCACTAGGATGAAAGTTAAGAGCTTTGTTAAAGGCATGGTCTAAATGAGTTTCTGAATATCCTCTGTCTAGCGCGAAATCTCTGTTGTAATGTTTCTGACTGGGATACAAATTCCTGTGTGTTAGTACATAATCTCCGCAATCTCATAAATTGCCCTAGTGGTTCTGCCCTAATCACATGTTTGGGATGGCAAGAAGTTGCCTGCAGCAAAGAGTTTCCTGAATTCGGTTTTCTATATACAGTACAGTGGACACAATTCACCCACTATCTCGATAGAGAGTTAAATCAAAAAAATTGATGGAATCTCTATTAGCAAAGTATGTAAACGTAAGACCCATTTCATTTCCATTCTCATATTCTACAAACTGCAATAATTCTGCATGTGTGCCTTGCCATACCACAATCAAGTCATCGATATACTGACCAAAAAACACAATGTATTTTTTTTTAAAGGATTATCCATGCTATAAACAAACTTCTTCCCACCAACCCATAGTAAAGTTGGCATACTGTGCCATGTTGCTGTAGGTAATACTTGTTATTAAACAGGAAATAGTTGTGTGTTAAGATATTCTATTGCATTAAGTAAGAAAGTTTGTAAGTGCAAAGAGTAAATACTATAATTAATAAGATGATATTTAATTGCCTCAAGGCCAACTTGATGGGAGATACAGGTATATAGTGATACAACATCTAAAGAGGTCCACATAATACCTTCCTTCCACATAATTACAGATAGCTGTTCCAAAATGTGTTGGCTATCTCTAATGTAACTGTGTAAAACTAATGGTTGTAAATAAGTGTCAACTAATTGTACCAAAGGTTCTCCTTGGGATCCTATACCTGATATTATGGGTCTCCCCACAGGGGGGGCGTGTCTCTTTATGAACTTTTGGTAAATGATAAAATATCTGAATAACTGGATGTTTTACTTTAAGAAAATCGACCTGCTTCTCATTCAACAAATGTATTCGTTCAGCTTTGTTTCTTTACTACTGGAGGTCCTCACATCTCTTTTTGAAATATGCTTATTTACTAAACTCAGAATGCAAAAATCACGAAAAATGAGTGATTTTTTTTTTTTTTATAAAATCAAATTTTTTGGAATTTATTAAACACCGAGGAAGGAAAAGTCAGAATCTGAAAATCCGGCATCTCGGACATGTCAAGGTTGCATATAAGTCAATGAGAGAAGTCCCAATGATTTTTTGATTTGCGCTGGGTTTTTGGCAATATCCCGAAGTTTTCAGAGTTTTCAGGGGAAGAATCTGAAAAAAACGTGAAAATCTGATGAAAAATCCAAAAAAAAACCCTTGAAAATTGGAGGAAAAATCTGAAAAAAACATGAAAATCAGATTTTTCACGATTTTTTCCCGCAAACAAAATTTTCAGGAATGTGTATTAATAAATAAGCCCAAAAAACCTGTGCGGAGTTTTTTTTTCAGAAAATATTGAGATAAATTCGGACTTTGATAAATAACCCCCCTCAAGATTCAAATTATGGAAAGATCCATTATCTGGGAAAACTCCAGGTTCCGAGCATTCTGGATAACAGGTCCCATACCTGTACATGGTTCTAAATGTTGAGATACCTGTAGTAATAATTGACTATATCACTTACAATAGATTGTTTGCTATCTGTGTTTTGTGCCACAAAATGAAAAATAACTTTTTTCTTTCAACTGCACACAATATGCATCGTTTAGAAAATCAATGACAAATTTAATTTTATATCCAAAATCAGCACTCTTAAAAAAAATCTTTAACGTTCAGACATAATTCGGACTCTATTGCCAGTAATACTTTATTATATATTTTTTTCATCTCATAAAATGTAAGAGTAGCAAATGGCGCCTATGTTATGCCAGCTCTTGCGGTATTTGTATTCCATCTATTTCTGTCTAACTGGTGTGAAGCAACATGGCACGGTAAATTTGTCCAGAATTTCTTGCATGAATGCATATGTGTGAGATCCTAAGTGATAGTTTTAAGGCGAGAATGTTTGCAAGTATGCCATTTGATTGCAAATATCCATGGAAGCAACATTCTGTTCTGCGTATTCACACTTGGTCTATTAAAGGAACTCGTTTATATAATAGTTTACTTTTTTTAAGTGGCGCTTTTAATCTGACTAGATGGTTCTCCTATATTGTAGTTCAACAGTGTCAATCTGATTTATGACGCGTGATGCCGGTCAGATTAAAGTGGAATGCCACTGAACAAATCTGAGAAAATTTAACAGTAGTGCAGTACAGTTAAGGGACCTGTTATCCAGATTGCTCGGGACCTGGAACGCCACTGAACACATCTGAGAAAATGTAACAGTAATGCAGCACAGTTAAGGGATCTGTTATCCAGATTTCTGGATAACAGATCTTGCCATAATTTGAATCCCCATGCATTGTCTACTAGAAAATCATTTAAATATTAAATAATCCAATAGGCTGGTTTTGCTTCCAATAAGGATTAATTATATTTTAGTTTTTTTAGTCAAGTACAAGGTACTGTTTTATCCTTCCAGAGAAAAAGGAAATGAGTTTTTAAAAATGTGTATTATTTGGATAAAATGGGGTCTATGGGAGATTACTTTCCCGTATTTTGGAGCTTTCTGGGTAACCGGTTTCTGGTTAATGGGTTTCCAGATAACGAATTCCATACCTGTATCTGTTTATACCAGTTCATGGGCAGGCTGTGGGTTGTATAAAAGGACTCGTTTACAATGCACTCGCAGTGCAAAAAGTAGCCACAATCAGACATTCTTTTGTGCCTTGCACACTTTATGGTGCCTTGTGCAAATAGTCGCAGACTTCTGCATTCCCTTCCTGAAAGCAAATACCTGCAGCTTTGGTTGCCGGTGCCACCTGTCCGGCTTTGACCTGGACAGCCCAGTTTTTAGAAGGGTTGCCCTGGTCAAAATTAATTAGGAAAACCGGGTAGAACTCCCCTAGGTTCTCGTGGTGATTGGCCGAGAAAAAGAAATAATAGGCCAATAGAACCAGCCACTTGTGCAAACTGTATGTAACTAGTAGCTCCTTCATCTTACACAAACATCTGTTAACTAAAGGGTAAGAACTGCGATAACGGCTTGATCCCAACATACCTAATTTACAAAACTGCAAGTACTTCTGTCAGTGATTTTTTTTTGGCACATATATGTTATTGCATCCACCGTGTATAAGCTGTATTCCAGAGTAATCACCAAAAAATCAGCAACATTGTTGCCTCTGCCACTACCTAGGGAGCCTTTATATAGAAAAAATGCAAACAATTTTAAGAATTATGCAATGACTATATTGAAAATAACGAATGCTTTATTATTTTATTGCATATATTATTGGATAAATAAGAGATATTAAGAATGATAATCAATATATTATATTACATGCTAGAGCCATAAATATCTGTAAATTATATCCTTATAAATGGGGCTTAGACCGGAATCAGGATAGGAGGACGAGAATAGTCGGAGGGCAGGCAAAGGTCAGATTGGAGAGGTCAGAGTAGTCACAAGCAGGCAGGATCAGGATTGGAGAGGTCAGAGAAGTAAAGCAGGCAGGCAAGGGTCAATACACAGTATAACAGAAAGGATCAAACTAAGCAAGGCACCTAGGAACTTTCTAAATAGAACCTAACAACGGGCAACTTGTTACACACAGAATTCCCCTTTTATAGCACTTGAATTTTGCGCCATTGCGCGTTACGTCATCACGCCGGCGCATAAACCAGGAGGTGCACCGGCGTGGGCGCGATAGGGGAACTGGAAACTGGGGAGAAAGGATGCATGCGCCGGGTGTCCCCATCGGCGACGTGGTGGGGAACCCCCGCCGCCCACTAGACCACCAGGGTGTGACCCCCCCTCTAGGAGGGGCCACTGGACCCTCAAGCTTACCAGGAGACTTAGGATGGGACTGTTTCCTAAGGTGGTCAACCCTGGCATCAGATTTAACCAGAC
This sequence comes from Xenopus petersii, assembly GCA_038501925.1. Taxonomy (NCBI): domain Eukaryota; kingdom Metazoa; phylum Chordata; class Amphibia; order Anura; family Pipidae; genus Xenopus; species Xenopus petersii. The sequence continues at coordinate 106,525,866 of CM076688.1, read as the reverse complement.
TTCTCACCAACACTGGAGGAGGACAGGATTGCTGATGAACCTGTATGGCTGGTTTTAACATAGAAACAGAAAACAAGTTAGATAACTCAAACAGGTCAGGTAACTCAAGACGAACAGAGGTTGGGCTCACAATTTCCACAATAGGGTATGGACCTATAAATCTGGGCCCCTGCTTAAGAGATGGGATTTTAAGCTTAATATTCCCTGTGGATAGCCAAACCAAGTCCACAACCTGATATTTGGATACTTCCCTATGGATCTTATCGGCTGCTCTTTTCTGAGCGGATGTAACTGCCGATAGGGAACTACATACCCCAGAACGAGATTTAGAGCAATGCTCAACAAAAGGGAGTTTCTCTAGAGAAGCAATTGCCACCATTAAGGTGGAAGCTAGACATAAATGTTTGCACTTGGAACCCCACTGAATTACCTCCCCAGTTACCCAATCAATGTGGGGGTTGTGTACCTGTAGCCATGGTAACCCCAGAATTAATGGAGACGAGGAACCATCGAGAACGTGAAAAGCTAATTTTTTATAATGCATATTGTTCACACACATGGATAATGCCTTGGATTTTTGGGTTACCAACCCTGACCCCTGTGGGCATTTATCAATAGCAGAAATCCTCATAGGAGTTGTGAGGGGAATAAGGGGAATATTATACCTTTTTGCGAAGGCAGCATTTAAAAAATTTCCCCCAGCCCCAGAATCCATCAAGGCCGAAACTTTAACTGAACCATCTGGCCAGGACAAAACTACAGTTAATATGTTTTTTTTAGGCAAATTGGGAAGAGGGATTCTCTCTACCCAAATGGAGCTTCCCTTCTCCACTTAGGTTTTGAGGACGTCCAGGCCTCTTGGGACAATTTTTAATGAAATGTCCCTTATCCCCACTTTCCTCAGGAGACAAGCGTGTAGCCCCCAATAGCATGGGTTCCCCCTGAGAGTTAGGAAACAAGGAAGTTGGTGACTCGTCATTACATATAATAGGGAAATCTGTATCCCCCTCAGCTCGTCTTTCTCTCGTCTTGCCTCCTATCAATTTGGATGGCTAATCTCATGAGGTCGTCCAAAGTGGATGAAGGAGGGTAATTAACCAGGCTGTTTTTGACAGAGCTAGAAAGACCCACCCATAATTGACTACGAAGAGCTGTATCATTCCACCCCGTCTCAACTGACCAGCGGCAGAATTCTGCACAATACTCCTCAATAACTCTTTTCCCTTGACGGAGTTTATGAATAGCGGAATTGGCAGAGCTAGCACGATCCGGGTCATCGTATAACATGGCCATGGTAGCAAAAAATGCTTCTAGGTATAGACGGGTAGGGTCAGAGGGGGGTAATCTTAGTGCCCAGACTTGTGAGTCACCTTGTAGTAACGAACCTTACTTCATCCTCACCTGTAGGGAAGTTGTGAGGGAAAAAACTAAGGTATAACTTAAATGCCTCTTGAAAAACAAAAAATTTACTCCTATCCCGACCCGACTAAACTTATCAGGGAAGGGAAATTTTGGGTCAGGGGGAAAACCACTATTACCCGGAGTAGATGACGGAACAGACCACTCAGGATTCACAGAAGAGGATTGCTGTGCATCCAACCTCCCGGAGAGAGACCGCAATCCTTGAATAATAAAGTTCTGTTTTCCCTCTTTTTTATCAAGGCCCTGGAGGAGGGTCGAGTACAGCAGTTCAGTGGTTTGCGGAATCGCGGGAGCTTCTTCCATTTTCTTCCATCTCATGGGCCCGTTGTACTGTCACGTTCAGCTCCCTATATCCAGAACCCAAGCTAAGCTCCCTTGGTCACGGCTCTCATTTCTGCCTATAACCACCGCCTTTCACCTCGGGAGGAGCCCTCAGCTAATTGGATGCTGCCAGGTCTTGTTTGAGAGAGGAGCAAAGCTAACGGTTCTGGACAAGCAAAGGGACACTCGTCTCACCAGGATACTGGAAGGAAGAACACCACCTGGAACAGGCAGGCAAGACCAGCACAAGTATATAATTGTCAGACAGGCCGGAATCAGGATAGGAGGACAAGAATAGTCGGAGGGCAGGCAAAGGTCAGAGTAGTCACAAGCAGGCAGGATCAGGTTTCGAGAGGTCAGAGAAGTAAAGCAGGCAGGCAAGGTCAATACACAGTATAACAGATAGGATCAAACTAAGCAAGGCACCTAGGAACTTTCTAAATAGAACCTAACAACGGGCAACTTGCTACACACAGAATTCCCCTTTTATAGTATTAGAATTTCACGACATTGCGTGTGACATCATCACGCCGGCGCATAAACCGCGCGCCATAGGGGAACCGGACACTGGGGGGAAAGGACGCATGCGGCGGGTGTCCTTACAGGCAGTTCCTGTATCACAAGGCCAATTTGCTGCATCTCCAGGGCAGCCATCAGGGGGGGACAGGGGGGAGAGTTGTAGGGGGCCCTGAGGGTAAGGGGGGCCCTGCCACGCTGCACTTTCTTGATTAGCCGGGCCCCCCTGCTTTCTGAGAGTTGCTGACTTCGGTAAGGCAGGGCGGGAGCACAAGGGGAGGTATCTTCTGTCCATTACTTCCCCTTGTTGGTCACTGAGTTTAAGTCCCTGTTGAGCTGCTCAGGGATTGGATAGCTGAGGTTTGAACTTCTCCTCCAGCTCATCCAAATACCATGCAGCTTTACCAGGACTTGAAATTCTGTGACCAATAAGGGAAGAAAATGCTGTTACTGGAAGTAGATTCAGCCACCTGTGCTCCCCTCCTCCCTTCTGTAGTTGGCAGCTCACTGACAGCAGGTGGACCCCACTAATGAAGTAAGTGTAACATGGCAGGGCCCCCCTAAAGGTAACCCTTTGTGGTCCCTGTTGTGTGGTGGGGTTAAACTTCTGGGAGGGCAAGTTTTTTTCATGGACGTTCTTATAACGTGGGGGGGGGCCTGGCCACCATTTTTTTCCCCATGTGGTGTCCTAGCCACCAATATTTTTTAATGGGAGGCCCTGACCACAAATGTTTTTTTTCAATGGGGGGGCACTGACCACCAAAATTTTTTAATTTTTTTATTAACATGTGGGAACCATAGCCACCAAAGTTTTTTTTTTTTTTAGTGTGGTGGGGGGTGGACCTGTGGGGTGGGGAGGGCGGACCTGTAGGTGGGGCTAGTGGTGGGCGCAGCCCAGGGGGCCCAGGAAATATTTTCGGATGGGGCCCTGTGATTTCTGATGGCGGCCCTGTGCATCTCACTCAAACATGGAAGTGCCATTAATTGTGGTGCAATAAATTTGCAATGTTATTAGACTTGTTGTCTAGGACAGGATTTACTTTTTTCGACGTTGCCCCTCATTGCTCCAGTCATGAGCAGTCATTTCTTGACAGTCTTCTTTGACTGCTTTACTTCACTGTTGTCTCAATTGTTTGGGCTGTATGCCTGAACACTGGGAACAGTATAAAAGAGTCCATACTGTATTTGGCCCCTTGTGCACTATCCATCTGTTTGACGTGGTGCAGTCATAAATGTATAGCCCCCCTAAGGTGGACAAAATGGCAAAGTATATGAAGGACCTGATTAACGATGTTTCTATAGAAAGTCTTAATATGTTTATATTAGTGATGTGCAGGCCGGCCCGATACCTTCGGGTCCGGGTTGAGCTCTTCTTCCTGCTCTCCCGGCGTCTTCCAACTTCTGGCTTCCTGTTTATAGACACTCGGTCCGCCCCTTTTGTGACATCATGGGCGGGTCAGTCGAGGGTCTATAAAAGGAAGTCGGGCTGAGGGAGGGCGTGTGCAGGTTGGATTTTACCCAACCTACACATAACTAGTTTATATATATTTGCTGAATACCCTGGGGCATTTGAGAAGCCACTGGATCTGTTTTCTATAGTCTAGTGCAGTGGTCCCCAACCAGTAACTTGAGAGCAAAAAGTTCAACATACCTTTGGATATTGCTCTCAGTGGCCTCATAGCAGGTGTTTATTTTTGAATGACTCCTCCTGTAGGCTGTCAGTCTACTTAGGGACTACCAAATGGCCAATCAGAGCCCTTATTTGGCACCCCTAGGAACTTTTTTATGCTTGTGTTGCTTCCCAACTCTTTTTCCGTTTGAATGTGGTTAACAGGTAAAATAAAGTTGGGGACGCCTGGTCTAGGACCTTTACTGCCATCAAAAACAAGTATGTTCGCAATGGTTACAGTAGGGTTGCCACCTGTCCGGTTTTGACCCGAACAGCCCGGTATTTTGACCCGGGGCTGCCCGGGTCTATACTTACTGCCCGGTTTTCCAAATAAGGAAAACCGGACGGGATTCCCTTGATTGACACGGCGATCGGCCAATCGCTGATTGCCGCGTCATAGCCCCGCCCACTGACGTCACGGAACCCAAACCCACCTCCCCCGCCCGGTCTCAGCCAGACATAAAGGTGGCAACCCTAGGTTACAGCCTGGGTTAAGACATTTAGGTAGAAACCAATTATGGAGTTTACGGAGATCATAATTCCTAATGAATGGATATAATATGGCAATCAGGTTAAATAACAGCTCTCAGAAAAATGTTTTGTGTATATTTTAAATGCTTCCCACTCATACACTCTGCCGGTTTCTTTCCATTCTGTCGCTGCTCGTGGGGAGCAAGTCAAAGATGCCATTTTTACAGTCTGCATGTAGCTTTACAATACCTCCATATGGTCAGCACAAAATTATACAGCCACCCTGTCAACCTGGATTAGAAAGCCATGAATCAAATGGCATTATGCAGTTTACACTTATAATCTCTCGGGGGAGATTTAGTTAACGTGGTAAGAAAAAAATATCATAGCAAGTACAAATTGTTTAATACAGAGTCATTCAAATATCAAATCCCTGCAGTATTGGAATTGTTAGGCTAAATCCACAAATGCACACATTTAAGTAACACATATAGCGATGAGCTATTTTTTTCTCCAGCCATGGATATGCTGAGAAATTCTGCTTTTCATGATCTGCTATTTTATTCTTTTTGTGAAACTACAGCAAAAATTAGCCACGGAAACATTTGCAGATACACCATCAGAAAAAAAACACCCATTGAATTTAATGCATTTAGATTAAAAAAATCGTCATAAGAAAAAACGCCATTGATATCATTTTGCTTTATTGAATATTCAAACATTTTAGTATTCTCCAACCAGAAAGTGTTTAATTTAAGTTCAGGTAACTTTCCCTTTGATATATCATCGTTACTTCTTCTTAGTTTTTTATGTCCATCTCTTCTTCTCTGCTTATTTAATGTTATTAGCGTTCTGTTGCGGAGCTCTCCGCTTTGGTGGAAAGATGGCATGGCCAGTGAAGTGCAGTGATGTCATGGCGCCAAACAGTGTCGGACTGGGACACCAGGGGCTCACCCAAAAACCTTAGACTATGGGCCCACCATAAAACCTTAGACCAGGGGCCCACTCTTGGTACTAATATTCTTCATCTCTTCAATCAACCTCTATTTTCCTAGTTTGTTTTCTGTACATAATATAATCTATTATTCCATCTATTCGGCTTTTTTGTTCTCATAGAATAGGGAATAGCCGTGAAATAGGCCAAATATTTAGCAGCATGAGGGCCCACTGACACCTGGGCACACCAGGAGTTTTCCTGGTATCCTGGTGGGCCAGTCCGACACTGGCACAAAATTTGATAAAAACAGACGCCGAAGTCACGGGTTCAATGCCCGATTATACAATTTTTTTCTAATTGTGACTTGAGTACTTCTAAATTTATATTCTTTGGATTATTGACCCTTTGCTTACACTCTGACTTCGATCCATTGCTGCCTGCCTATAGAACTCTAGCCTGTATTTTGACTACACTTCATCTTTAACCATTCTTATACCATGTTTTTACTGCTTACTCCTTGGTCCAGACTCTCCGCTACAGGAGCCGTAAGGCCCCTCACATTTTAAGAAGTTTCTACTTTTCTACATTGAAATTCTATTAGTTTCTTTACTCCAGTATTTCCGCATGTCTATTTCCACTTGTTCTGTTTCTCTTCTATTTGTTTTCCAGTTCTTGTACTCTTCATCCTCTGTTGTCCTCTTCACTACAATTATGGTGTACAACAGTATTACTACTTTGCTAGAACTGGGACTGTAACATTTCTCAAATGACATAATTGAGACTAGTAAGAAGAAGTCTGGTCTGAAGCAGATAACACTAAATTGTTGCCTACTATGCATAAACATGTTTTGGCAGTCATCATTTTGTAGATGTATAAGATCATAAATGTTTAACTGAACCAAGAGCGTTGGATCCCTACATTGGGAAGACATGGTGAGTTTGTCGCAAATCTAAAAAATTCACAAGAATGGTGAAAATTGACAAGTGATAAGACTGAAGTCCAGGTAGCAAAAGGCAGAATTGTTGATTCCCCACACCTGAATTCATTTTGTTTCCTTAGCACAGTGTTCCATATAACTTCAGTTAGAGACTACCCACTTCAAAAGGTGAAGTTTACAGACAAAATAATATTGTTTTTAGGCCAGGTAGTACAGCAGATCGAGTGGTCAAGTATAATCAAGCAATGGCAGCTATGTTATTTTGTCAGGTTTGAAACTGTGCTTGAGTCCACTAAAAATAACACGTTTCTTTTTTTATCAGCTGCCATTTTACTGCCGATTGCAGTGGAACATGTATTAGAGATTCCAAACTGAAGGATTTCAAAACAAAGCAGGCACTCGCAGCAACCCACCACCAGGTGGATAAAATAACCATAGATTTTATTACAGGAACATATAAAGAACAGAAAGCCTGTGTTTTATACCACAAGGTACCTAATATATATGATTAAGCACTCTGAGACATGAAATAAATAAGACTTTCTGTTCTCTATATGTTCCTGTAATAAAGTCTTGGGTTGTTATAAACACTTGACCAATAGTTTCTGTGTCTACCTTGTTTTGGAATTCTAGTTCTCTCCCTAAACTGAAGGTCTCAGACATTTGCACCAGGCCCCATGCTACTTCTGGTGAGCTTGTACCCTTCAGTAATGAACTGTTCCTTAATATTCTTTGCTTAACAGCTCCTCACTACATTTCCTCATTTGTCTCCCTGTATATTCCTGGCCTCCTCCTCTGCTCCTCTCATAGCCACTGTCTTTAAACATCTTGCTGCTCCTTTCCTTTTAAATTATATACCTGAATTTCTATGTCGGGAATAATTTCTTTACCTCTTCAAATAGAAACTCAGAGGCTTCTTTGTTGGAACACTAGACAATTAATTGATCAGTCTTGGAACTTGAGGGCCAATCTCCAAACTTTTGCCCTTGCCCCTCTGCTTTGTGCCTGGAATCTACCCACTTAGAATATAATCTCTACTGGACAGGGACTACTTTCCCACTTTGCCTCTTACCATATGGCACTTAATCTCTGTATATTTGATTTATTAATTTATTATAATGTTGTCTTCACTTTGTAGACTTTCTATATTATAAACGTTTATAGTGCTGTGTAGCACACATATTTATTTATATAATGGTATTCCCTCTGATGGCAACCCTCTGATGTAAAGCAATATCTACCATATTATATATTGTGATTGTGGAAGTGTAGTTAAGACTTGTACTAATTGGAGCAGCACCTCTAAGAAACATTGGTGTATTAGACTATTCTATGGTATTCTACCACTTTATTTTGTTAATTAGTTTGGATACCCCCATATATTTTATCATTCTGAACCTATGGAAAATACATTTGATATCGATAGCTTCTGATTCAGGCATGTCATATTTTGCAATGGTCAGAGTAAATGAATCTGGACAAGGCCAAGTTGAAAAATAGGAGTGGAAGCAAAACATCCAGTATATTAAATTGATCATCCAATACTTTAGCTGTATTTTTCACAAGGTTTAGCTTAACTGTTTTAATTTTTTTTAAGAGAATCATTGTTGGAAAACCAAGAAAAGCCAGATGCAGAAAACCATCTTACTTGCAACATATGGTAGCATATTGCATGTGTACAGTGGATATTTATAGCTTGTGTGAGAAAATTCTCCCGTTGTACATCACCACCAACACAATAAAAGCTACAGGGATCTCAATATACAGTAGGTGAAGCCAGCGAACACAACTGAGAATCTCCTACTCTTCTATTGCAGCTCTGTATTTCAGATCAAGGTTTGGAATGGATGCGATGCTGGACTTTTGAAGGACATTTTAAACAACATTCAGAATCCAGCTAACAAACCAGGGTCAGACTAAAGGAACACACGGCTTGAAGGTAAGATGCCACCACGTTGGCTTTTTTTTCGAAGTAATTAAGCAATTCATGCAAATATTTATATTAAATTTGGATTACCAAGTATGTTTCTTGGTAATAGCAACGATGATGGTACATTTATTCTTCATGTGCCACACTAAAACCGTCAGCTGTTTTGTTTAAGAAATGATTTGCTTTATTGATTATGAAAAATAGCATTTCCATGTTGAAATATGAAATGGAAAAAATCAGAAGTGCATTTTTGCTATTGACACAGGATTATTTTCTCCTACCTATGGTGCTGACAACTATCGATATTGTTAGACCAGCTTAGATTTGCATTACTCTTAACTGGTTTCTTGGGATTGTATTTTTTTTCAAAAGATCAGGGAATTTAAACAATTGCCAACATCTTTGGAGCTTCTTATAACTTAACCATCATCTAGAAATTTCTAAATGTATTTTTGGGGAACTGATTTAAAAATGCATGTGATGACTCCTCCAAATATACCGTACAAGAATAAGTTACGCTATGACGCTAAGACTTTTCACATTAAGATCTTACTTAATCACATGGGCCTAAAGTCCTCTTCAAAATCCGGAGTTCCAGACCTGTGTGGACATTTTCCAAGTTGGGTTATATTACTATGAATATCATGCATAGACCCAGGTAATTATGCACTTTTAACTACTGTTAACACTTGATTAGGGTTGCCACCTTTCCGCAGTCCTCGTTCCGTGTAGGGGGCAGATCGATGTCAGAGGGGTGGGCCAGCGACATTGTGGGCGGAGTGAGCATCACAGGGTGAGGCTATGAAGCGACGATCAGCAATTGGCTGATCGCCATTTCAATCATGGGAGATCCTGCTCGGTTTTCCTTATTTGGAAAACAAGCCAGACTGTCTTGACCTGGGCAGGCCTTCTGAAAACTGGGCTGTCCGTGTGAAATCCAGGCAGATGGAAACCCTACACTTGCAGGTTGTTTTAGGATTATACCCCATTACAAAATGGTAATACTTAATTGTAGTGTTCCTCAGTTAATGAAATGAATGAAATTTAGCTGTAGCCCTCATGAACTATTTTGACAATTTACTATATTTCCATACAACTGTGTACATCAGGTTAAAAATGTGGTACCGGTATGGGATGCTTTTTCCGGAGTACCAGTGTTTTCAAAAGGCTGCTGTTCTACTTTTCAAATCGTTCTACCTTTATTATGCCTTAGAAATTCAGGTGTTTAAATGAGAAGGAAAGCTCCAAGACAGTTTATTGGCAACATATTAGCCTCAATAGTGCAAGCTAGAATGTTATATTTATTCTGCATAATGCTTTACCATCCCTGAGTAAACAGCTCTAGACACTGTCTGTTTGTTTAGGATAGAAGCTGTCATATAAGCTTGGTGTGACATCACTTCCTGCCTGAGTCTCTCCCTGCTCACTTACAGCTCTGAGCTCCGATTACAGCAGGGATGAGAGGAGGGAGGGGGAGAGGAGCAAACTGAGCATGCTCAAGCCCTGCCTTGGAGGTTTAAGCTGAAAACAGGAAGTCTGATACAGAAGCCCATGAGTACACAATAGAAGGTTGAAGAAATTATGTGTTTCTTTTGACAGAGGACTCAGAGCAGCATTACTTTGAGGGTTTACTTACTGGTGTATTTATATAAACCTTTCTGATAAAGCTTACTTAATTTTAGCCTTTCCTTTAAGTCTTTTGGTATCAGGCTGGCCAACTTTGCTCTTAAATAAGAATTACTATCTCTCCCTAGCTCTGATAGGAAATATGGAAATCAGACTCCCTTACTGATCTTGTCAGTCTGAATGGAATGGAACCTTGAAAACGTTACCTGCAGGAGAGAGTAGATTCAATTGTATGAAGATGGGGGAGTGAAATTGCTTATTAGATTAGGTAGAATATATGGCAGATAAAACTGTTGTACAGGTATAGAACTAGAATGCTTGGTATCTGGAACTTTACAGATAATGGATCTTTCCATAATTTGGATCTTCATACTTAACCTTATGTCTACTAGAAAATCATTTAAACATTAAATATACCCAATAGGCTGGTGTTGTTTCTAATGTGGATTAATTATATCTTAGTTTGGATAAAGTACAATGTGCTATTTTGTTATTACAGAGAAATAATTTACAAGTTTGGATTATTTGGATAAAATGGAGTCTATGGGAGATGGCTTCCCGTAATTTGGAGCTTTCTGGATAATGGATCTCATACCTGTATAGCTTTTTGGCTGGAGAGCCACTCCAAACACCCAAGCAGTTGCTGTAGTGAAACTGAAGCACTCTTTGCCTGCCTAGGTCTCCTCTTTTTAAGGCATTCATCTGAATTGCTTCTCCAAGGCAATGGAGAATTAGACCCATGGATTCAAGGATGCAGGTCAATACACAAAAGCAAAGTTAGCATAAAATGCATCAGAAAGGATTATAAATAGCAAGACAGAAATGCAGTAAGACAATCAAATGTTTACTGCCCCACTGATCGCTAAAGGTGATTTGTGTTCTGCAAGTCATAGGCAACATTCACTAGTCTACCTGTGGTAGAACTACAGCCCTCTGCCAGATAGCAGGGTGATCCATCGAGCTACACTTCCACAACACTGATTTTAATGACATGTTAGAAATATTCAGTCTGTTTTATATGCCTGCAGTAAATGTCAGTGTCATTAGGCTGGCTTTGTAGTGGTTAGTGATAAAAGGTATGTAAAACAATGAGGTTTCTTGAATTACTTAATTAAGAAAGTGGTTGCCCTTGGGTATTGGCTCTTGCTTGATTTAGTAAGTAGTAAAGCCTTATTTTAAAATCAAGGCTATGAATTAGAAATTTCTAAACAATTAGGTAGGTAGGTAGCTGTAACAGAGACAGACAAGAAGCATAGAATAGCAACGGGGACAACCATATCCAAGAACAGCAGAACCAGAGTAATATACCAGAGAATATAGTTTTCCTTTAGCCGCATTTGTTGGATACATCCTACAGAGCCTTGAGTTTCTTGCCTTTAATTTCTATTTTCCACTATTGTATTAAACAGCCACAGTAAGTAGAGAAGCTCATCCATGGGGCATGGGGCTTTGATGTTTCATATTAACCACCGCACACCACTTGCAGAAAACACCCACAAACGATGCATGGGTTGCAACTGTGTGCATAATACAGATCTTGAATCTTCGGAATATGAGAGTGCATTACCAAGTAAGCTTTGTCTTATTCTAGCCTTGTAAATTACCATTCCATATGATGTTCAACTTGTGTGAGTGTAAATAGTGTACAGTGTCGTACTGGGGGGGGGGGGTGTTGGCCCACTGGGGCTGCCAGGTCAGGGCCTGCAGCCTCCCAGCCGCAAATCCCCCTCTGTTGCCCCCGCTCAATTCCACAGCACCGACCTTCCTCATGCGCTAATGCACGTTACTTCAGCTGCGAACAAGCAGGTGGAGGCCAGGAGGGAGCTTAGGTAAGCCGCGGGGAGAGGGACTGAGCTTGGGGGTCCACCAGGTTTTTTTGTGGTATCTTTTCAGCGTAGTCTGACCCTGTTAGTGTAGCCAAGTTTAAAAAAAACTATGAATTTATATGCCATACTTAAATCTTATTTAGGTCTAGTGGGCAATCTTATTATCTTATCTCATTAGCTGGGCCTATTCATTAGAACAGTCATTTGTCTACTAATATCCAGTTCTCCTGATTCTTTCCTTGGCCCAGACTTTTTGTGCTGGTGTTTCAGTATTTTATACTGTCAGCAAACTGGGGCCCCACTGCTATTGTATCCTATCAATCCTATCCTATGTGTCTTACTATAGGTACCACTATCGGTACTACACATATACGACTAGAACTGAAGTATAAAAAAAACAAAAGAATTAAAAAGGCAAATAAATGAGGCACTGGCCAGAAACAAAGAGAATATTTAATCTGATTTCTGATGAAGGTGCCTATTAATTCTTAGGTGCTATAGGATCCCCAATATAGCGGCAAACACAAATGGGACGATAGAAGTAGAAAACATTCTATTTCAGGAAAAAGAAATCAAGCAGGATTGTCTCTGCCAGAGTTTCCTAAACCTTTCACTTGGGGGATATTTATATGATATGTATTCCATCCCAGAGACAGTCATTCTGGCAGAGTTTTTAGAATGAGCGAGGAAATGATCTGCTGGGCTCAATTTAAGCTCATTCTGTTTCTGATAATCTATTGAGACTCATTTTCCTTCTTCCTATATATTCCCACATTTATATCCCCCCTGTATTTTGTGTTACATTTGGTAAACTGGGAGCATGGTTGGAGAGGGTATTATGTTTGCATTCCTTTTTTATTTCTTTCTTTATGTAAGATTAACTCTTCTCTCGCTTCATGGTTTTCAGGCCTCATAAGAAAACACACACACACACACACACACACATCTATGTGTACATACACAGAAGTTTTAATACGGCATATTTCACCTGTAATTGAATTGCCACATGGGTTGTATTGTAAAAGTTAATTTCTAGGCCTAAAATGTGCTGCTCTCTGTACTGAAATCTCCGGCATTTGTTTTGTCTCAGCTTTGCAGCTCTAGTTCATGCACAGTTCATCCAGGATATGTATACAGTATGTGTGGATATTCTCAAACACAATGGTCAGGAGCGGGGTTGGACTGGGAGGCCTGGTGTCTCAGGGCCCCCTCTGGACCCCCGCCGCAGCAACAACCCCCATTTAGCCTACATGCGCGTGCGTTTACCTTCATTTGCTGCGACCACGGCCAGACAGGGTGGTGGAGGGCAACAAAAGAAGGGAGCGGGTTTGGGCCAGTGAGGCCCACCGAGTTTTTTCCCAGAGTCCCGTCGGCCCTGGTCAGGCATTTAATATTTTGCATTTGCTCTGATCAAATGATCCCGTATTTATGTTAGGGTTTCCCTTTATAAATTCCATGAAAATGTTGACTTTCTCTGTATGTACATAGGTTTTGTGCATGTCATTTCCTAACACCGAAACAACAGCTGTGTGATTTGATTATGCTCAGACCAATATTAGTCCCAACCTTTCATGGGAAAAACAAGACCCCTGGAATTCATCGCCACATAATATGCTGAGAAATAATAGACATGAGAGTCAGGAATTGATGGAGAAAGGCTGCAGCGATGTTTTATTTAAAATTCCATTAACGTCTGAACAATTGATGTGCCCTAGCCAACCCTGTGGAACTTATCCGAGGCCGCTATAACTCCGCCATAATCATTAGCCACAACTGCAAATCATAATCAACGCCAACATTTTTTGATGTTATTCCTTTCTCTATTTCACCATTGATTCCTAATCCTCCCTTTAACCCCTTCCATGCAAAGTGCTTTAATCTTTCTGCACCGTGTGTTAAGACAGCACATGTCATGACACAGCTCAGAGAACAACCCAAAATCTTGTTTGCTTGCAGTCACTTCTGACTCTGTAGATTTTGCAATCTACGGCAGGTAATCGGTTAATTTCTGGGTTATATTTATTTACCGATTGCTATGGAAGTTCGCATTGTATAAAGATTCTCAAAGCTTTACGTGTTGTACCCCCAATTGCATCAAATATCATTTTCACAACATTGTACAGCAATGAAAGGCAGGGAATTGTTAATACCTCTTTAACACCTGCCCCACTGAACCATTTGGCCATTTAGTGTTTAACAGTGTTTGCTGTGGTTTTAATAGTCTTGCAATAATGTATATGTGCAAATCTTTTATATCCTGGACTTTTATAGTCCTTGCAGTTGCTGCATATACCCAACTAAATCAGTTCATGGTCAGTGAACATTATGGAGCTGATTTACCAATGCTCATATTTTTTTTTTATTTGAGCGGTTACGATAGTTACCTCTCGTAAAAATAAAATAACAAGCGGTTCCTATTCACAAATAGGATCAATATGGAAAGTGTCCGTACAAGAGCATTGCATTAAATGTAATGCAGTGCACAGTATTTACTTAATTTGTTGGGTTTCGCTCTGAACTCTTAACACCCATAGGGGATGATTGAATTAGACATCTCAAAGCAATCGATCATGGGGTTAAACCAAATCCATAATTTTTAGTTATGACTCAGTTTAGAATCCTCTAGGAAAGATTTGGTTAATTACTGTACCAAAATAAATTAATAAAATGCATTGTCTGTGAACCAAAAATTGCCACATTCTGCCATCAAAAGTTGAGGTTTGGCCAAATACAGGATTGGTACATCCCTAGTCAATTCAGTTGATCTGCATTTGTGTGTCAATGTATTAAAAAAACTTTCCTGACAGTCAGGGAAGTGTTAATAAATCCCAAAATATTAAACTGCTGGTGAATCCTTAGTCTGCCCCTCTCATATCCATCTGTGCCATAGTACAGCCTGTGCACGCACATTTTAAACTAGGGATGAGCATTTTTTCTTTTTACCTGATACAGATACTAATTCATGGTGAAACGTACAGTTTTCGAGCAGTGAAAATTTTCAAAGGTTATTTTTACATAGGAGAAAAAAATAAGAGGGAAAAAACATTGTCCCTATTGTATTTGACACATGAAAAAAACACAGAAAAACATGCCTCTGTATAATGAGCTGCTCCTTCTCTTACAGTCTAAAAGGCTGCAGCCATGGGCATCCACATATAGGGGCAAGGGGGGCACTGCCCCCCCACCTGGACTTGTACTTCATGCCTATCTTGCCCATGTGCATCTGTAATGGCACAGCCCGAGACCCTGAGGGAGAAGGCACTTACCCCACCACACGATCATCAGTGTCAGACTGGGACACCAGGGGCCCACCAAAAAAACCTTAGACCAGGGGCCCACTCTCAGTACTATTATTCTTCCTCTCCTCGCTCAACCGCTATTCTCCTAGTCTCTCTTCTTTACATAATATATTATATTATACATAATATAATACTATAATCTATTATGCCATCTATTAAGTCTTTTTGTTCTCATAGAAATAAAGAATGACCTTGAAATATGCCAAATGTTTAGCAGCATGAGGGCCCGATGACACCTGGGCCCACCGGGAGTTCTCCTGGTATCCCAGTGGGGCAGTGGACACTGACTAGGTAATTACACCTGGTGAAAACATTTTTATTATCATACCTCCTTTGTCTTTGTGTTGTCTGTGAAAATGTTATGTGCTGCTCAGACACCATATGACTTCAAGTATTTATATAACGTAAATGATACACTTTGTCCAAACTCACTGCAATGTTGCTTCATTCAGTAACTGCTTAGACATCCCACTATAATGCACAATAAAAGCCTCCTAGATAGTATCTCAAAAATTTGTATATTTTTTTTTTTTTTTTTTGAAAGGTATTGTGTTGAGTTACAAACAAAGTATAATGTGCAGCACTTTTGAGTAGTTAGGGGCCCCTGAAATGGTGCATTTTGGTGAAGAGAAATACCATAAAACGGTCATCTTGGGCATTCCTCTGGGCTTACCAGTACTTCGACCATTGAATAGTCCAACTTGAAAAAAACTTTGAAATTCCAGTATCGAAATGTATCATGTACTGTCTCTTTATAACTTCGACCATTCGCCACCTAAAACCTGCTGAAGTGCTATTTTAGCCTACGAGGGACCTCCTAGAACAATATTGAGGCAATTGGTGGCGTTTGAGAGATCTAAATTTTTTGGGGGAAAAACTTAGAATTGAAGTAGATCGAAGACGCTATTCCTTCAGTCGTATTATTCGAAGTAGGCCGAATACGGACCACTTCGACCTCCAAAAACCTTCGACCTCTATTCGGTTGGTCTTTTTGAATTCGAAGTTCGAAGTTTTTTTAACTTCGAACTTCGACCCTTGATAAATATGCCCCTGTAGTGTATAGAATCCCTTTTGGTGTACTTATCTAGATGTGCCAGAACGATAGGTATCTCATTCCAGTACTCTGACATACACACAATAGGCTTGTGTGTAGCCATATTAACAATAGATATCACTTGCAAACAGAGATCAGAGCTAATGTACTATTCCATGTTCTGAAATAAATACCACAAGCAGTGCTGTTGGTTCCCTTTACTACTAGTAAAGATTTCATGATATTGAATATTTTAGGTACTAACATTTATTTTAGATAATTTGTTTCTCTCCTAGGGCTGTATTTAAGTCCGATGCCACCCTAGGCACCTGACCTAAACACGCCCCCTACACTGTGCGCATTACATCACTTCCGCCAACAAATTGCCTGCATGATGATCCCTTTTTCTATAATACCATCATTCATACTGTATGTCTAAACTGCTGGTCTTTCTGTCATTTAACCACCCACAGTCTCAGAATTACCCTGTTGATTTTTTTTACAGAGGGAATTGTGTAATGCACTTTTAGCTTGTATAACCTTCCTCCATACAGTACAGCTCGCTATGTTCAACCCTGTGTTCATTCCAGGAGTCTCAACATCTGTTTCATAAAACCTCTATAGATTATACCTTCTTACACTAATAAATGGGTGTGATAAAGGCTGGACAGTGTCAACTCTATATAAATGTAATGGAAATAAAGGTTTCTACACACCACGATGGTGACGGCGTCCAAGATGGCGAATCCTGGCCCCACCATGTGGATCCTGCAGGTCGCAGCACTATGACGCGTCTTCCCGCCTGCCGATTGGTCGCCAGCGACGGAATGGTCGCCGGCGTCAGAACGTGCGTCGGTGTCAGAACGCCAGCGTCAGCGTCATGACGCCATTGCGCCCAAACTTTGGCGCCAAACCTGGCCTATGTAAAGCCCTCTGGACACTACAGTCATTGCCCAAGTATAGGTCTTACTTTGTGTATTCCTGGGTGTGTTTATTATTGATTGATTCCTGTGTACCAACCTTGCCTGTTATTTCGGATTGACCCTTCGCTGCCTGGATTGAACTTTTGCCTGGACTTCGCTATTCTCTTGTCTCATCCTTCTGTACCACAAACTTTGGTTTGTTACATGCCTCCTCCTTGGTCCGCACTCCAACTGCGCCTTCGGGCCCTTACATTATACTTGGGCCATGGACCCTTCTGAGGAGGCCTCTGCTCAGCCTGACTTCGGAAGAGCTTTCCGTGGAATAGCCTCAAACATGGAGGCCTATGAAGCCCGGCAGACTCACTTTGGCCAAGCTCTTGAAGCAATTTTGGAGAAATTGTCTGCCCTCACACCTTCGGCCACTATTCCTGTGGCGCCGGTTCATGTCTCTGAACCTCGTATTCCGGCACCTCCACTCTTCAGTGGTGATTCTGAGGCTTGTAGAGGGTTCATTAACCAATGTGAGATCCAGTTCACACTGCTACCCCATCAATATGTCTCGGAACGTGCCAAGGTGGGATACATCATTACCCGCCTGACTGGTAAAGCCTTGGAATGGGCATCACCGCTGTGGGAGAAAGAAGATCCCTTAATCGATGACTCCAAGGCCTTTATCCGTGATCTGCGCACTGTGTTTGATGCTCCCGGCCGGGCAGCGTCCGCCTCTTCACACCTGTTCCAGATTCGTCAGGGAACACGGCAGCGATCCAGGATTGGCCCCTCCCCACCAGCACAAAAGATATCCAGAGGTTTATTGGTTTCGCCAATTATTACAGACAATTCATCAAAGGCTTTTCGTCCAAGATCTCTCCAATTCTGTCCCTTATCCGAAAAAGGGAAACCTCAATGTTGGTCCTCTGAAGCCTTAGAAGCGTTCAAAACCCTCAAAGATTCCTTTTCTTCTGCTCCTATCCTCAGACACCCTGACCCTCTTCTACCATTCTTCATTGAAGTTGATACTTCCGATGTCGGGGCTGGAGCTGTATTATCCCAAAAGTCCTCGCATGATGGGAAATTGCATCCTTGTGCTTTCTTTTCTAAAAAGTTTTCTTCCCCTGAACAGAACTATGACGTGGGAAACCGTGAGCTGTTGGCTGTCAAATTAGCGCTAGAAGAGTGGAGACATCTGTTGGAAGGTTCCTCTGTACCGGTGTCTATCTTCACTGACCACAAAAACCTCGAATACATCCAGTCTCTCAAACGCCTTAATCCCAGTCAAGCTAGGTGGGCACTCTTCTTCTCTAGGTTCACTTTTTTTATCACGTTCCGCCCTGGTTCCAGAAACAAGAAGGCTGACGCTCTCTCTAGAAGCTTCATTCCTGAAGACACTTGTTCTGAGGATCCTGAACCCATTGTGCCTCCTACCAAAATCATTGCTGCTTTACTTCCCACCATGGCTTCCCAGTTGCTATCTGCACAATCTTCTGCTCCTGACGATACTCCTTTGAGAGTCGCATTCGTCCCTCCAGAACTTCGCCACTCCATCCTGTCTCAGTCCCATAACTCCAAACAGGCCGACCATCCTGGAATTATTTCGGATTGACCCTTCGCTGCCTGGATTGAACTTTTGCCTGGAATTTGACTATTCTCTTGTCTCATCCTTCTGTATCACGAACTTTGGTTTGTTACCTGCCTCCTCCTTGGTCCGCACTCCAACTGCGCCTTCGGGCCCTTACAATAAATATCCCACCTAATCCAGCTGCAACCCAGTATAACTTTCCTTTATCATCTACTGAAGAGGCTAAATTAGTAGATTTCTTCCTACTTCCAGGGAATTTTAGACAACTAAGGTAAAAGAGCATGAGATGATGATTCTAAAACAGAATTTGTTTGCAGATCTGCATGTAACTGGTTTTCTCCCTAAATATTCAATTTCCATGGCTTCCTTAAACCAACACCGACTTTCAGGGCCCTTAAATACTGTGGGGCCGGCCTTTTCCAAAGGCCCAAAGGCAAGAGTTGTCCAAAGGCCAGTTAGGGTAAGATTTGGGAAGGATGTTAATTGGCTCTCAGTATTAGATAGGTTCCTATAAGTTCTATGGAGGATAATAGGACTGACACAGCAGTTATATGTTGTTTCAGTTTCAGTGTTAGGAACCAAGGAGAAACATAACCAATGCGACAATTTCCTGCTCTATAAAGGCCTTATTCTAACTTCTCTCCCTCCCCCTCTATATATTATCCCTGTCAAATCCCTAGCCAAATACCCACAATAAAGATACACGCGCTTTTTGATCGCAAGGAAGGCAAAAAAACCTCTGAAAAGCGAATTTCCTTCACTAGAGGGAAAAATTCCTTCCTGACCCCTTGAAGGCGATCGGATTTGCTCCCATGATCAATGCGCCACATTGAATCAAGGGAAGCGGAGGGAAATATGGTAAGGTAAGGGACTGCGGTAAAAGGATGAGAAAGAGAAGGGAATATGGCAGCATAGACATGGGCATATGAATGCTGCATTCCTTTCCATTCCATTGGACCCTGGGTAGCCTGCAGACCCCGGCATTTGCAGTCTGAGGGATGGAATGAAAAGGATTGCAGAGTCTACCAAGTGGCTTAAAGGAGTTCCTGTGTATAACACCATATTTTGGATAAAGGGGAGGAACCACTGGTGGAACTACGATGACTGAAAGCACCACTGGTGAAAGTGCAGTGGATGAAAGGGGGGCATCACTGGTGGAATTGAGATGCCCCATACTTACTGCTGTTTCCTGAGGATGTGGTGCCTAGACTCAGGTGCATCGGTATTTGGTACCGAGGAAACTGCTGTTGGTGCTGGTATCATGTGCCGTTGTGAGTTGTTCCGTGGACCATCTGTAAAACCAAACAAGATAACTCAGATTATGTATTTTTTTATCTTAGCAAGTAATATCCCTGTAAAATCCTTATACTGGTATGGGACCTGTTATCCAGAATGCTTGGGACCTGGGGTTTTCTGGATAACGGATCTTTCTGTAATTTGGATCTTCATACCGCAGGTCTACTGGAAAATCATGTAAACATTAAATAAACCCAATGGATGGTTTTGCTTCCAATAACTATATCTTAGTTTGAATCAAGGACATGAAACTGTTTTATTATTACAGAGGAAAAGGAAATCATTTTTAAAAAAACTGGATTAGTTGAATAAAATGAAGTCTATGGGAGATGGATTTTCCATAATTCGGAGCTATTGGATAATGGATTTCCAGGTAACGGATCCCACACCTGTAATATTTAGGAGCACATTAAGTACAAATCAGGTGATTAAGCAAAATTAAATGATTGACCAAGTGTGGGAAAGCAATGGATGGATTATATGCTGCACCTGAATAACTCTCATTGTTCTTAATCAGTATGGCCTTGTTGATCTTCTCTTTGTAGAGGTGTTTCAGGTGGGCCTTGATGTATCTATAGTCCTGCCAGAACTTGTTCTTAAGGTGTAATTTCCACCATTTTGTAATCTTTACACAGTCCTTGGCCATCCACAGTGCAAACCTGATGTCATTGGTGATCTTGTCCCTGATGCACTCGAGATAAGGGCCCACAAGTGGATCCTCAAAATCACTGATCTCAAAGATGTTCAGATCAGGCAAGATCCGCCGTGAGTGCTAGAAAAATGTAAGAAGCAAGAAAACATTGAGGTCAGGGCACACACTATGCTAAACCCTGTCAAAATTCTGTTTCCATTGTATTTACACAGAAGATATGCCATGTTTATCATTGGGTTAGCCCCTCCTTTAACCCAGTGGATACCTTTCTCAGCATTCAGAAAATAAAATGAGGAAATTAGCTGTGAGCACCTTTACCTTTTCATAGCGCCACTGGTAGTAAAGCCTGCTACTTACACTCATGCCCATCTTTGATGTTCCTGGAATATAAAACAGAGATTTTGGAAGGTTAGAGTTAACGTAAAGATGTAAGACCCCAAAATAAACACAATAAAGAGCAGAGGTAAAAACAGCAGCATATTTACACCTTATTTAATAAGAACCCTTTGCATTCAGAAACTATGGTTTTAATATGGTTCAAGCATGCTTGATAAAGGGGGTAACCCTGAAACGTTGCATGCTGCAAGAAATACTTAGCAAGGTAAAACCTGCTTGTATTACCTGTGTGCCGGTGAATTCTTGTTGCCATTGGATAGTGAGATTGCCGTTTCCTCCATTTTGCTGTGCACCAGGGGTCTCTGTCTTTCGGGAAGGCCAGGGTGTGCGAGTACTTCCTGGACTGTTCTACTATAGAATGCCCCTCCCCACCAGCTCCCCATGTCCCCATTTTAAGACAATACCATCCCATTTTATTTGGTACACAAATCAGCCCATTATTTCTGTCAGGGCCCTACTTTCCTCTGGATCAGTAGTTACACAAAAAGGTAGACCTTGATGGACGTGTGTCTTTTTTCAGCCTCATCTACTATGTAATACATATTACAGATGGGAACAGGGTCCCATTAGAAATCACGGGGCCCCATAAAAAAATAATTTTCAGGGCCCCGCCCACGCTAGCTCCTGAGTCCCACCCCAGATCCCACCCACCCACTCCACATCACAGTTAAAAGACCACACAGACATCAGCACTAAAAAAGTAACCCCCCCCCCACACACACACACAAGTTATAAAAAGCTATTGATGTTCAGGGCCCCTTATAAGTTAAAAAAAAACATTGGCGCCAGGGCCCCCCATAAAAGTTTTTTTTTTTTTTTTTTTTAAAGCATTGGTGCCACGGCCCCCCTTACAAGTAAAAAAAAATTGGGGCCCAAAGAATATTTTTTTTTTTTTAAAAAAAAAACATTGGATCCAGGGCCTCCCTTACAAGTTAAAAGAAATTGGCCCCAAATTTTTTTTAAAAAAAACATTGGTGGCAGGGGCCCCCTTACAAGTTAAAAAAAATTGGGGCCCCATAAATATTTTTAAAAAAACATTGGTGGCCAGGGATTAAAAAAAAAAATTGGTGGCAGGGGCCCCCTTACAAGTTAAAAAAAATTGTGGCCCCGTAAATATTTTTAAAAAAACATTGGTGGCCAGGGATTAAAAAAAAAATTGGTGTTCAGTAGAATTGAACTCATGGCTTCAGGACTTCAACTTTGCCTCCTTTGGTGACTTTGGGTCTTTTCGCCGCTTCGGGGCTTCAATTTCGGCTATTTTTGTAGCTTTGGGTATTTTCGGGTCCTTTGGATGTTCGGCTTGTCGACACTTCCGCATTTCAGCTGTTCGGGACTTGAAAATGGCGGCATTGCTCGGGCCATTAGCAGTGGCTAGAGAGATACAGTTATGGGATCACTGAGGCAGACAGTAGTATTCTATTGGGAATATGTTTTTTTCAGTTTACTCTGTTTGAATTGGAATAGTTTTCTTGTTTTAAATGTTCTACCTCCCTAGCAACCAGGCAGAGGCTTAAATAGACATAAAAAGACATAATATCCATTGAAGCTTGCAGCCTATTGGCACATTGTATTGTCACTTGTCTATAGGGACTGAGACTAGAGCTGCAGCCAACAGATATGCTTTAGTAGGGTGCAGCAGACCCAGCAAGGGCCTAAACATTCCCCCTATGCCGTGCACCCTAACCCCTCACCATCCCCCCCACCCCAGCTCCGTCACTGGATTTCCAATGGAAATCTGTGGCAGAGGCTGGGAATCATTTTTTTAAATTAAAAAAATAAAATTATAGGCACCCGGGTGCTGCCCCCAAAAACCTGCCGCCTTAGGCATAGGCCCTCGGGTTCCTGATGAAGGGTGGGTGTTCCCCCCAGTGGGTGTTCCCACCCCTGAAACGTTGAATGTTTGGTGGCTGAATAAAAGGGGATACTCCCCGACTGCATTAACCAGTGTGTGTGCGGATCCGTTTTCTATACACATTCACAGGCCCTCTGGTGCCTTAATATAAATATGCCCCTGTCCTCTCCAAGAGATAACTCGGCTCCTACATCAGAAGCAGTTTCTGGAAACCGTAGGTATTTTGTATGTACAATACTGTAGTTGCTGACAAGGACAGTGTTTGCATGCAGTGCTTCCTTTAATGAGGACTGAGAGAAAAACAAATTGTTTGTTGCATAATATTTCCACACTCACTCCCTCTCACACACACACACACACACACACTCCCTCTCACACACACCCCCTCTCTCACACACACACACTCCCTCTCTCACACACACATATATACACTCTCACACACACTCCCTCTTTCTCACACATACACACTCTCTCACACACACACTCTCTCTCTCACACACACTCTCTCACACACACACACACACTCTCTCACACACACACACTCTCTCACACACACACACTCCCTCTCTCTAACACACACACTCTCACACACACACACTCTCTCTCTCTCTCACACACACACACTCCACACACACTCGCACACACTCGCACACTCTCACACACTCTCACACACACTCACACACTCTCACACACACTCTCACACACACTCTCTCTCTCACACACACACAAACCCAAAGGAAAGGAACCCAAATTTATCTCTTGATCTTGGCTTTGTTTTGGAAACCTGGCGAAACCCTGTGTTTGCTTCATCATCCCTTAAGCATTTATGTTAAATCATGGACTATCTGCAACGTTGCATGCTACTTACAGTAATGAAGTAAACTCACCTATAATAAAAAGTGGCTGTTTGTACTAATGTATATACTTAACAAAATGTGCAAAGACGCTGGCCTTCTGCCGTGTGCCATTTGTTTTGGAACATGATAGGCCACGGCAGATTATATGTTTTTTAAAAGGCGAAAGGCAACATAATGACTAAAATGGTTTTCCTGTTGCTGCAGAAGAGACATTAAGCATGGGCCAGCTTATGTTCCTTATGAGCATGTGTTCCACCAGTCGTACATCAGATGTACAGACAGACAAGGGACCAGAGACGTGCTTCTTCAGAAAGTGGCTCGCTTGGCTCTCAAGCCGTGTTTGGACAGATGGTGTTTGCAAATGACCTTGAAACCCAACGCAAGACCCCATCTCACTGATATTGAAATTCGCTGGCAGCTTTCAGCACAGAGTAAAAACGTCTCTGCCAATGTAAGAAAAGCGGTCACAGGACCGACACAAATGTCATGTGTAGTGCATGGAGTAGAATGCAGGGCTATTAAATAGAGTGAATTACTTTCCTATTAAGCAACCTGTTCCAGAGACCAGCGCCCATCACAACAGATGTCCTCAATGTAATTGAGTGAAATAAAAATTAATAAAGGGCATGCTACAAGGTAATTAATCCCATGCTATGAAAATGTGCTTAAAGATACTCCCACACGTGACATGTCTTCCCTAATGTATCCCCATTTAAAAACCACTTCATGCTTTCCAAATATATTCAGGAAAACACTGTTAATGATAAATGTTTATGGGGCCAAATGTAGTATTCTGTGCAGTAAGAGAATTTCCTGTATTAAAGGAACAGTAACACCAAAAAAATGTAAGTATTTTAATGGAATGGCAATATGATGCAGTGTTGCCCTGCACTGGTAAACATGGTGTATTTGCTTCAGAAACACTACTATAGTTTTATATAAACAATCTGCTGTGTAGCCACGAGGCAGCCATTACGCGCAGGATACACAGTAGATAACAGATAAATTCTAAAGAATCCCAGTGTATACTACAGAGCTTATCTGTAATCTGCTGTTTAACCTGTGCCTTTTCTTCTTTTTCAGCTTTAAATGGCTGCCCCAGGGATACTCTGTAGCTTGTTGATATGAACTAAAGAATAGTTTCTGTAGCAAACACACAGCTTTTACCAGTGCAGCACAACAGTGCATTGGATTTTCATAACTTTAAAACACTTTAAATTTTTGGTGTTAGTGTTCCTTTAACCATCAAGGGAGGTAAATCAGGTGCCCACGCTATGAAGTGTGTTCGGTTTACCTTAAAGAGCACCTAGTGGCACAATCCTCTCCCTACTATAAATATAAAGGTGGGGTTTATCAAAGCAAGGGCTGCTCCTACTTAAACCAACTATATCCTTTTTGTTGCCGCTTAATACTCCCTTTATATCTTTAGCATGGAAAACTAGTACAGAGATGGCATCTATTAAACGGAAACCCGTTATCCGGAAAGCTCTGAGTTATGGGAAGGTCATCTCCCAGACATTTTATCCGAATAATCCAAATTTTTTAAAATTTTCTTTTCCTCTGTAATAATAAAACATTACCTTGTACTTGATCCCAGCTAAGATAATTTATATTTAATCCCATTTGAAAGCAAACCAGCCTTCTGGGTTTATTTAATGTTTAAATGATTTTCTAGTAGACTTAAGATATAAAGATCGAAATTATGGAAAGAACCATTATCTCGAAAAACCCAAAGTCCCAAGCATTCTGCATAACAGGACCTGACATTCTAGGGAACAATACTATTAAGTCGAGTTTTTATTTGAACTCTTCTGCTAACAAAGAACGGAGGGTGGAGTTAGCAGTTATCTCTCAATAGGTTTCACTGTCTGAGTATGGGCTGTTTCTATCATCATCTTTGGTAGGGTTGAAGGAACCCCTACCTTGAAAGGATTTTCATGCACTCAATGTTCTCCAAGAGAAGACAGGTTTAATTCCAAAGGCTTTTTATGTTAAACGGGTAGTTCACCTTCAAATAAACTTTTAGTACAATGTAAAGAGTAATATTTCATTTATTAGTTTTGTGGGGGTTTTTTTTTCAATTTTTAGCTTTTTGTTCAGCAGCTCACCAGTTTGGAATCTAGTGGTTAGGGTCCAACTTACCCTAGCAATCAGACAGTGGTTTAAATGTGAGACTGGATGATGAATAGCAGAGGGCCTGACTAAAAACATAAAATAATAATAATAAGTAGAAATAACAATAAAATTGTAGCTTCAAAGAACAATCGTCTTTTGGGTGCCGGGGTCAGACCCGCATTTGAGAACTGGAGAAGAGGCATAATAAGAAGGCACATAATTACACATAATTATACAACTATGTGAAATAAAAAATGAAGACCAATTGAAAAGTTGTTTAGAATAGACATACTAAAAGTTAACCTAAAGGGAACCACCCCTTTAATGCAGATATTTGGAAAGTAAATCATTCTTAGCAGCCTCCAAACATAAACCCATCCAGATTTAAATGAAAAGGATGAATCACCACTATTCCCGTGCTTTATAGCAATGTTTTTCTGTAGAACTTGGAACTTTGGTCCTTTAATCCCTATAACTAACAGATTTATACCTTTTGGTATTTAATGTTGAGCAGAAGTCCTGATAAAAATATTGCTCATTCTAATGATAGCATATGTGTGATTTTTATAATGAATATTTGCTCACAGTTTTTATGCCAGTGAGTAAATTAGTCTCACCATCATTAACACTTAAGGGATTAAACTGTCTGTTGATACCAAAGTCATGTCATGTAAACTGTCTGTTGATGCTAAAGTCATGTACAGGATATATGCTGAACCCTCACCAGCTGCCAACACTTCTGTACTTCAGACTAAAAGTAATATAAAAAGTAATATCAACCCTGCTTGAGGTGGCCCTTCACTGTATTGGGCAAAGGTATAGAAGACTCTGCTTTTATGAGGTTGTGGTTACTTTATGTACAGTTGCTTTGCAACAGGATTTCATGCAGCTGGATGATTTAAAGGGGTTGTTCCCACTTTGATTAACTTTAAATATGATGTAGAGAGTGATATTCCGAGACAATGTGCTATTGGTTTTCTATTTTTTATATATTATTTGTGGTTTTTGAGTTATTTAGCTTTTTATTCAGCAACTCTCCAGTTTGCATTTTCAGCAATCCGGGTGCTAGATTACAAATGACACTAACAATCATGCATTGATATGATTAAGAGACTGAGATATGAAGAAGAGGGCCTGAATAGAAAGATGAGCAATAAAAGGTAGCAATAACTATTAATTGGTAGCCGTACAGAACATTATATTTTAGTTGGGGTTAGTGACCCCCCCATTTGAAAACTAGAAACTGTCAGAAGAAGAAGGCAAACAATTCAAAAACCATAAAAAGAAAAAAAAATACTAAACGTTACCAAGGTGAACCATCCTTTTAAAAAGCAAGAATGAATATTCCAACTAGAGTCCTGTGCAGGTCCATTTTTTGGTACCGGTACCCGACCCGTACCCGCAACCTGCAATTCGCAACCCAGACCTGCAACCCACATTCTTACCCGCTTGGACCCGCTACCCGACCCGCAAGTACCTTATCCGCAACCTGGACCCGTGACCGGCTGACCATCAAGAATCAGGAAGTGCTGTCAGTGTAAACCAGAAGTAACATCATCGGAAGTAGGCGTGATCAGAAAAAAAGAGCGAAATTCGCTATTGAGAAGACCCGCGGCCCAACCCGCAGAACCGCCGACCCGCGTCTATACCCGCACCTGGAACTTCTACCCGTAACCCGCAGTGTACCACCACTACAACCAACATGGACCATTATTCTTAAACCTTACTAATGTCCCCTGGCTTAGCTTTGATTTTGGACTCCTAAACATGCTTTAAGGCTCTATTAGCCTGAACGTTCGGTGGAGGAAACAATTTCCCTCTGATGGGTGTCCTTTCAAAAGCAACATTCCTCGGCATCTGAAATAGTGTTAAGATTCGTCCGAATACTTTACTGCATTCTGGGTGTGGTGCATTGCTAACTCGAGCGACATTGCCGTAGTTTAATAGGAACATGCCGATGTAAGTGAGAATATTTCTCTGCAGCCATATTTGTAAGACTTCTTGACACTTGTTGCACTCTTTAGCACCCATGTTAGTAAATAACACTGAGCCAAGTCAAAAAATGTGGGTGACTGAGGCCACCTAATCCAACCTCCACCACATCATCTTGCTTGTTTGCTACCATCATCTGCTCATGCCAGCCCCCCATCATTCACTGCTTATAGTGCCAGTTCTCTATCCCCAGTGTGTCAAATTATGCCCTAGTATCTAAGCATTTTACATTTTTGCACAATAGATTAGAAACTTTCGATCCTGGAGACTGAGTGAGGGTTAGTGTTAGCTTCTGCACAGAATTTACAGGAGTAATGACACAAAAAGAACCATGGCTTACTCTAAATCATGCCATTGATATTTCTGGAGGCCATGAGTAGTACAACTCTTTTGCAGAGAGTTTTATTTCAACGATCATTCTATTGCATTATACACTGCTAATTTATTGAAAGGCCCGGCACCCATTACTTAACTCCACTTCCTAAAATAACAGTGCTTTGATTGATAGCTGCAAATTTCACTTTTTAATAACCACATGGAGATAACGTGGAGCAATGCTTTTCAATAATGTCTGCACACAGGCCAGATTCTAGGTATTACCATGTTTCGGTCAAGATTATTGAACTGTTAATTATTTTTTTTGTACCTGAGCAGGAACATCCCGAAATCTGGTTTGTGTGTTCACAGTGATCAAGAATTCTGAGCTTGTGTGATACATTTTATTAGATTGGATTTATTAGCTTCTGTGCTTTTCTATATAATGGGGTTTTCCATAATTTGGATCTCTAAGAATTCTTAGCTTGTGTGATACATTTTATTAGATTAGATTTATTAGCTCCTGTGCTTTTCTGTATAAGGGGGTTTTCCATAATTTGGGTATCCATATCTTAAGACCACTAAAAAATCGTGTAAACTTTAAATAAAACTAATTGGTTGGTTTTGCTTCCAATAAGGATTAATTATATCTTAGTTTGGATCAAGTACAAGGCACTGTTTAATTATTACACAGAAAAAGGCAATTTAAAACATCTGAATTGATTAAAATGGAGTCTGTGGGATGGGAGAGGGCCTTTCTGTAATTCAGGACTTTCTGGAAAACGGGTTTCCAGAGAAAGGATCCCATACCTGTATAAGGCTTTGTACCCCACACAATGAATTATAAGATAGTTCTTGTTTGAAACACTACCATTATACCAAAGCACTGATCTAATATCCAATACCCCATTTTGACAAAAATTTAAGAAAAGTTGATTGTAGTCAATGGCCATTTTTTACCGTACTTTTGTGCCAAAAAGTCAATGGAGTCAATGGATGTTTTTTTCTCATGCCCTATGCATTGGCCAGGGGGAGATTTTTTTCTCACGTTTTAATCCCGTGCAAAAAAAAACTGTTTCCCAGTGAAAAAAAGCACATGGTGAAATTCTAGTGCAGATTCACAAACATTATCACTACTCATGAAGACACAAACGCTGTGAATTTGTATTGTACAAAAATATTCGCTCATCCCTAGTTAGTGATTATATAGGGTTGCCACCTTTTGTCCTTCTCAAAAACCAGACAATCGATGATGTCCTGGGGGAGAAGCAGTGACATTGAGGGCAGATTGATGACATATCAGGGGTTGTATCATGGCATGCAGGAGGTGTGATTGTGGGAGAGGGCTGTGACATCAGAGATGGGTATTGGTCAGATTTTTATTTGGGTTCCACAGTGGGGAACGTAGATGGATCACCGGCACACAGGAGTTAGGTTAAGCAGGGCAAGCCCTTGCAGTTTTATTAAATGCAGTGCAACGTTTCGGGGCACGCCCCTTTGTCAAGCAGGGGGGAATGCCCCACAATGGGGAAACCTGGACAGTTTTTTTTAAACTGCTCCAAGAGAAATTGAACTCCCCAGTTCAAAGCCAGACAGGTGGCAACCTTAGCTTTATGAATACCTATTAATCGAACTACTACTAATAATGAAAAGCATATCATTGCTGTAACATATAGAACATACGGTTGGCACCTTTCTGGTTTTGACCCGGACAGCCTGATTTTTTTAAGGGCTGTTCAGGTCAAAACTGGCTGCCCGGTTTTCCAAATTAGGAATTTCCTGAGATTGACGCAGCAATCAGCCAATGGCCAATTTCCGTATCACAGCCACGCCCCTGACATCACAGTCCCGCCCCTGCTGTGTCACAGCCCCGCCCCACTACATCACACCCCCGCTTAACCCCGGAATTTGTCAAGGGGAAAGGTGGCAACCCTAATAGAACAGCACATAGAGAGCTAATTTCCATTCTCCTTAAATCTCACCCAAACTGGCCTTCATGCTGAACCCAGAGGTGGACCAGGTCCAGACTTTGAAAATCCCTGTTCTAGAGGAAGAATTTCATTAGTTTAGTTCTGCTACAACTTACCCCTGTCTTAGGTACTTGCTCCTCTGTCCTCTTGTCTTATTTTTCCCCTCATCAGAATAGATTATACCTTCTTCAGGGAAGTGGCCTTATTCCAGCTCTGTTTGAAAACTCTATTTCCGTGGTATAATGTATATCAACCGTAACCCTGCTTGTGTTTCCACCTCAAAAAGCAGGGCATACTGTTTTTGGCTTTACATTAATAAATAAGTAGAAACCGAGGATAAATAGGAAGAAATGGCTGTGATCAGTCACTAAAAAAAACCTATTTCTAATACAGATTTTGTAATGATGACCGTTTCATCTTAAAAAATGTAGTGGAAATGTGTTGAAAGTGCATCCTATGCCACCTTCCCAATCACTTCATGCCTACCCAATAATATTGTGCCCTTGTGCAAGTGCACACCAACTATATGATCCATGTAACGAATATACTTATACAGCATATTGCTCGGATTTTCTCAGAGACAGATTGTTCCTGTATAAAGTCCTCCCTTCATTATACCCAACAAAATATATAGCCCAAACACCAAGACTGCCGTTTTATGTACTCAGTATATTTTAACTGACGTGGTTCTGTATATTTCTGATCCCAGTAGCACAATTACCAACACATTTGATTTTTACATGATCATTAGAACAGAGAGCATAACAGGCTTTATTTTACCAAGGGATAATCACCACCGCTGGGGCCGGAATTCTCCATGTATCTGTCGGTAATGAGGGGTATAATAAATTGGTTGCAGCTCCAGATTTAAAAATGAAAAAGATTTGTATTGTAACCCGTGTGAAGTCGCTATGGCAACATTCCATGCTGCAAAAGAGGATTCTGTTTTTTGTTTATTTTTTTATTCATAGGTTTTAAGTCAGTATTAAAGTATGGGAGGTAGGGACTTTAGCAGTAGCCTAAGGATCTTGTTTGATTTACTTCAGAGACTGGTTTCTGGAAATCTGCTAAACATGGAACCTAAGTGACATTTAAAGAAGTGATAGGATGTAGTGCAAGGACAGATTTAATAGATACAGTATGTATTAGAGATGCACCAAAGCCCAACTGAATCCAAGGTGTCTTTCCAAGCTTCATATTGGGCCAATGCGTTATTTAGACCAATGGCACATGGGGTCTTTGTCCACCCTAATATTAGGCAGAAAACCTGTGTTTTCTCTTAATGGAATACACATACCAAGACCCTCATTGGAGTCTTGAGTTTTTTCTCCTAGCTTAAAGGAGAAGGAAAGTCTGTTTGCACTTGGGGGTGCCAAATGTTAGGCACCCCTAAGTGATTGTATTGACTTACCTGAAACCCCAGACTGGTGCTCCTATCGGCAGAAAATTACACCAGCCCAGGGTTTTTTATAGTGAGCACCATGGATCGATCCACTTCCGGCGTCTTCTTTATTCAAATTACCCAGGCAAACTCATGCGCAGTAGAAAGAAATAGCCGACTTTTTAGTTAAAGTTTGGCCTTTCGCTCTACTATGCATGCGCAACTGCGCAAAGAAAGAGGAAGCAGATCTCTCAGTGGTGCTCGCTGGAAGAACCTTGGGCCGGTGCAGATTTCTGCTGATAGGAGCACCGGCCTGTGGTTTCAGGTAAGTCAATACAATCACTTGAGGGTGCCTAACATTTGGCACCCCAAGCGCAAACAGACTATCCTTCTCCTTTAATGTTTCATGAATATGAAAACATTTGTACAAAATTTTTTTTTGCGCATTAATGTCAAGTGACTTTAGCCCAAGGAAACCATTTCTTATTGATGATGATGCAGTATTGTCTGTTGTGTTGTCAATGTGAAGTGCAGTTTTATATTCAGCTGGACTTTATGTTTAGGATTTGGAACTTGGCTGAAATCATTGCATTGGGCTCAATTTCATAATGGATTCAAATGGATTTTATTGTGCTATTTGAGCCAGTTGCAGCATCATAAAACCCATTAACTAGTAGCTTACCATCGACCGTCCAATGTAACCTGTTGAAAAATGCCAGAAAGTGGGGCTTTTTTATGCACTGCCTATGATGTCCTTATCATCTCCAAAATGATAAACTACAATCTGAAAATAGCAATGCCTCATATCTATAATAACGGAACCAAGTTATGTACTGACTATGATGCTGTGTTAGTACACAGAAGTATCAGGTCTGCTCTTAGCTAAACAACAAATCGAACTGCCAGGTATGTCAGCTCAATTGAAATGCATAAGTGTTATCCTAAATCCTTTCATATTGTCCAAAGCAAGGAGCATGGCAGGGCCATGATGCCCCCCAAATCACTTAGGATCCAGGTTGGCATGTCTAAATTGCCCAACTGTATCTATGTTTCCAGTAGTAAACTTAATCTAAAGAGTATTAAATCTTGCATTGATTGCTGTGTAACACATGGAATTTACTGGCTGCATGGGGAGTTTTAAATTATATTAGAATATTTTTTCGTAATGCTTCCAAGGACCCACACTAGGTTTGTTTATATCCAGAATCTTTCAGAGGCTGCTACTATGAATGGAGGTTCAGGTACTTGTGGCAATAGATTGTACCACACACATTAATCAGCCTCTTATTGCCATGGCAGCTTGTTGACAAGGTGTGTTATGTAACTTGTCAGAAAGTATTAGACAGAGAGGGATGCTGTAGCAGTTTCAACATTTTATTCCAAAATAAAACAGAACTATCTAAGATTTCTAAGAAAAACAATTAAGAAATGGTTGTCCCTGTAGAAACTTGCAATTGACATTCACATTGCTAACCAATCTAAATATAATCGCATTAACCTGATAACTAAATGTATGGGATGAATCACAATTGCCTAAATAAATTGTCAGTGATTAGAGGAAAGGGAACTTTTATTACCCTATAGAGTGCAAAACAAAGAAGCTTGTAAATAAGAAATAAGAGGAAAATGCCAAATCTCTTTATGGTTGTTGAAATCATGGCAGTCTAGTCATAGACACAAAGGGAGGGACACTCCCATATGCTCAGAAAGGGAGCAGACGCATGCCAGTCTTTGTATTGGAGTCAAACCCAGGACTCCAGTGCCACAAGGCAAGAAATATACATTTGTGGACCCATTATGATAGGTCTTGAGCACACCGTTTTGGTTTAGATGCTCTGTGACTTGATTGTAAATAGACTAATGAAATTAGAAGGTTTTAAGAACTTCCTGATGATTAGGTTTTTAATGTAGAAAACAATATGATTCATTGGGCAGAGACAACGTGACCATAAATTCTGGTGAAAATGCAAGAGACTCAAAATCATGAAAATTAAGTACCCCTTTTTCTTAAAGGAGAAGGAAAGGCAAAAATGATTACCTATCTCCCTGTAATGCACTACCCAAGAACTCCTAAATCGCTATAGTTGCAACTCTCATACGACAATCCAATTGCAATCCCTGTCCCTATTCGGCTCGAATTTTCAGGCACGCAGACGCCATGTTGGTAAGGTAGCAAACGTTTCCTTTTCCTCTAGCTTATTGAGCATGCGCAAAATAAAAAAAACTTGACCCCAGGAGTGCTGCGCACTACAAGCGCTTGATGATAACGGTTTGCTGTCACCACTATAATTTAACAAAAATACTCGTGCTTCTCCTTAGTTCCCAGATGCTTGTAATCTGATTGGGTGGGGGCGTGGGCATAAGGGTCAATGATGATGCGCACATAGCCTCATTTGCATGCAGAAAAGCCTAATTTGAACAGAAACTCTGCCCAATACGTCTCAAGGCTGCCTCGGGCAGCAGGGAGGAAGATGACTGCAAAAATTGTGACGTCACCCGAGTCAAACTCTGCAGTCTTCTGAGAGTGTAGTTGCTTCTACATGAGACCAGGAAGAAAACGTTAAAAACGGTCAGTATGTTCTATGTCCACCAGACTATGGATACAAGGCTATTTATGTTTTGCCTTTCCTTCTCCTTTAAGTAACATAATTTGTGCCATATTGTATATTATGCATTATGTACCCACACGCCACACTGTTGATACTTTCATTATATTAGAGCTCTTGTTTAGTAAATGCATCAATTTCTTTCAATGTCATTTTAAGTAGTTTTTCCTGTGGCTGCAAATGTAAACACGGGTAGCTTTTAGTGCCATCGGCTATAAGATACAGGGGCTCATTTATGAACATTGGTGCCAAACTCACAAGTGGGTTACCAAGCACAGCCAATCAAAATTCATTTTGAATGGTTTACTGCAAGTTAAAAATAAAATCTGGTTGCTCACTGAGCCCAAAATTGCATACTTCCAAGCAATAACTATGAAATAATAATTTATTAACAAGCTGTAAGAGATTACACATGTTCTTACATTGACTCCATATATACAGTATTTTTGTTTAACAGTAAGAGTCAAGTACATGGCCTAATAAGTTTCTGGTATGAATATTATTCCTGCATAATGGCACTCGTTACATTTATAAAATGCCTTGACATAAGACAAATGTTAATGCCAAATGTAACTGCAGATGCTTTGACGTGAACATAAGTGTTTTTCACGTATGCGTTTTTTTTCCATAACAAATAATTATGTGTATTGCTCCATAACAAATAATTGTGTATTTCTCCATAAAAAAGGCACTCAAATATTTGGGGAACATTTTCACTGAAAAGAAGCCATACCAATTGGCCCTGCAGCCACCTCTTTTGGCATCTTTCAAACATTTCCCCAGAAGGTACAAGTCTTTAGATTAAAAATAAACTGCAAGAAACTTGAAGAAAGCGATTTGGTACCCTAGCAAAACACAAAAAAGTGACATTCCCTCTTACTTTTTTATTTTGTTTTATGACATCATTAACATAGTTACATACAATAAACAAAACATACAACTACAGTCCTGCTTCACTTTAAGTCCTTTCACCCACCAATTAAAAAAGGCTTTGCCTAAATCACAATTGAGCAGAGTGAAGCGAATAGTGACTTCGGGTGAAGTAGGAGAAAAAAGGCTGGTGGAAATGTGTGATAAATTTCGAGAGAGAGAATATCCTGATAAACTTTTGAAGACACAATTGGAGGAGATCCAAAAACTGAATCGAACAGAGATGCTTAAGAAAAAGCCAAAAAATAAGGAAAATAAAGTGACGTTTGTTACTCAGTATAACACACTTAGCAAGCATATTTCGAACATTTTATGGCGAAATTGGCCAATGGTGAAAGAGAATTTGCCACAAGTTTCTGCCTTTGCTAGACCGCCGGTTATAGCATACAAAAAAGGAAGATCATTGGGCTCCATGTTGGTACATTCAGACATAAGGAAGAGCACGAAAATTGGTGAAAGAACCAACGGAAAAGTGGGGACTGTTCCCTGCTATAATTGTAATTGCTGCTCGAATGTCCAACAAGGAGAGAATGTGTTCCACCCCAGAAAGGGTTATCCGATTAGGATCAAGGGCCATTACTCCTGTTACTCAACATATGCTATATATGTGATTAAATGCCCGTGTGGATTGGCGTATGTGGGACAAACAAAAGGAACGGTCCGCGAACGCATGAGGGAACAATCAAGACAGGCAAAAAGGAAAAAGCAGTGACAGGGCACTTTCTTGGGCATGCCCATAATGTGGACCAGTTAAAATACCAAATAATAGAGACTATTGAAACTAAACAAAGAGGGGGCAATAAACAGAAGGAACTTTTGTATAGGGAAGCTTACTGGATCAGGAAATTAGAGATGTTGGAGCCATACGGTTTAAATAAAGAATACCATCTGGGCCCTATTTTTAGATAGTTTTAATGTTGTACATAAATAATGGTTTTAGATATGTTAGCTCCCTCCTTTAAAAACAAATGAATATATTTTTCCTGAATAGTTGCGGATGTGTGGGATAATACTGTTAATGCGATAAATGTCCCCCCTTTTTGATTATATCTACTTTTATCTTTTCTACAGATCTTAATATTGTAGACTTTTTGTCTAATTTGCACTTTACGATGTATTTACATGTGATGATATGATGGACACTTGATATTTGGTAATATGCGCTTTATTTTTGGATTGTTATTGAAGTGAATGTATTAACACTTTTAGACCACTGGGTGGTGAGATAGAGTATAAAAGGTCAATTTTGAGTATGTGCCAGTAAGCTTGACAAAAGGCCATGTGGCCTGAAACGTTGCCGTGAAGCACAAATAAAGGTGTTTTAATATAAAAAATTCGTTGGTGCTGTCCTGAAATCTTTTGTCGAAAGCGATTTGGTACCATAGCAAAACACAAAAAAGTGACATTCCCTCTTACTTTTTTATTTTGTTTTATGACATCATTAACATAGTTACATACAATAAACAAAACATACAACTACAGTCCAGGGGCACTGTTTTGTTGATGACAATGACAGATCCATAGAAAGCAGAATGTCACAATACATTTCTGCATCCCAATTGAACCCAACAAAGTACACAGCATTTATAGAGGGCCTCAAAGGCTGTTTAAATACAATCCATTCTTAGCAGTCTGTGATGGGTAACAAGTGCTAGAGGGCTGCAGATGCACATCACAGTTTAATTGTACTACACCCCAATGATATTCACCGAATTAATAATACTGTAGTCAAAAATAAAAGCGCAAAGAGACAAGGGATCTTTTCTAAGTGCAGTATTTAGTTGTAAAAAATTACACTCACAGGATAAAACAATTAGTATCACATATAAATTTCTTATCTGTCCGTGTGTTTCGCTCTCTGTCCTACTCCGTGTGTGTTCAGAACCAGTCCCTGCCGGCAATCAGTCCCTCTGTGGTCCAGATTTCGAGCTCTCTCAATTCATACTTGTTTTTGGAGTCGTTTTGGGCGCATGGACCGAGTCCTCGCTCTTATCCAATGCGTTTTGCGGACTCCGATCTGCTTTCTCGAGATACTAATTGTTTTATCCCGTGAGTGTCATTTTGTATGCGGGGATATGTTGTACTACAACTAAATACTGCACTTAGAAAGATCCCTTGTCTCTTTGCTCTTTTATTTTTAACTACAGATTTCTACTTGTTTGGAGCGGGAGAACTCCATTACCAAAAGCTGCAGAGGGGAAGTGAACATTATTGAAACAAAGTGAAGTGGAGGAATAACAGTGTACGTGCAATGGTGCCATATGCTGTTCAATAGACGCACTCATTGCCAAAAACAGATTTATAAATCAAATGCAAAAAATTATTTGCTACATAAGTGGTTCATTTTTAGTACAATTAGTATATTGTCAACCTGAGGCTATGTCATTCAAACCTTACCTTCCATCGTGTTACTATGTAAAGTGGGCAGTCGTAGAGAGCAGGCTCGGACTGGCAATCTGTGGGTTCTGGCAAATGCCAGAGGGGCTGCTGTAAGTTGCCATAGACAGGCACTATTTATTGGGCTGGTGAGGTGCTGTTTGGGCCTCTGTGTAGCTGAAATGCCAGGGCCTATTTTGAATCTCAGTCCAGACCTGGTAGAGAGTGTAGAAAATGGCACTGTATGCTGATTTTGCCTCTATTAGTTGGGCTGCAGTTCTGCTTGCTTAGGCGCTGCCCTTTCAGACAGATGGCTGAGTATGAGTCAGTTACCATTCTCTTGGCACCAGCAACATCTGCTCAGCGTTACAAAATGTTAATTGTCTTCAGCACCTACCTGCAGCTGCATGTCACCATCAGAGAGAGGGAACAAATTCTACATATCTGAGAACCTGACCTTTTCTGGACAATGAGCCCTTGGTGGAATTGAAATATGGCACATAGAGCAGGGAAGGTATTATATGTACAGGTAACAGCTGCAGGTGCAGCTGGGGCCAATGGAGGGAAGGGGGGTTTAGTTCTCCTTTAAAGGGTTGCTGTTAAAAAAAAAAAAAAATCCTGTCTACTGGAGTGGATAGGTGGATACTGGAGAGGACAGGGCTCCTTTACAAATTGTTTTAAGGGTCTTTTACCAGGGAAAGTGCAATTTCTGCTGCAAATGTTTTTTTTTTTTTTTTTTTACCCAGAATGCAGGTCCTTTAATAATTTCAAATCAGTAGCCGTCTTTAATGCTTAGCAGCACGCTGATTTTCTTTAAGGGTAACCTTTCCATCATGTCCATTATTTCCTGCTTGGAAGTATTTCATTCTATCCTTCCTCTAGTTTCTGCACCTGATTAAAGCATTTGTTTTCTGCCTACCATGTGTGACCCTGCCCATTCCTGTACTGTTGCTTATTTGGCATTGGCAGTTATGGTAGACTATTCACTTCTGCATTGACCTTTTGCCTGTGTCAGACTGAGAACCTGATATCAAGGTCCCAACAACCGGAGCCCTTAAATGTTTTCTTCTTGTTGATATTTCTGTTAAATTAATTGTTCAAGTGTAATGTATTAATTTAGCCACGGTACTGTTTTTCAAAACAGTTTACCGACTAGATGCCAGTACATGAAGTCTATGGGACATATTTAATGCATAAAGATATCTAGCAACCAGTGTGACAGCTCCCAACAACACACATTCAGGATTAATTCAATGAAGGCAACCTGGAAAGGTAGAAAAGGGTTAAAGCTCTGTGATCCAAAAAGGGCAAATGGCCCTCCAAAAAAATCTCAGTAACCAACCACTTCATAACTTTTGCTGTCTACCCTAAACATGTAATGAGACCATTACCAATGTGTTATACAGTTGGAGAGCAGGACTGTATTGAAATCTGGGCATCCAAGCATACAGAACAAGAAATAACTGCAAAGATGTTCTCTACATTGCACATTGCTTTCCTTCACAGCTGTCTTTTGCTAAGGTTAATGCAGTGTTTGGTAACCTTACAGGCTTCATTGGGAAGCTTCAAGGATATATTTACGTAGAAAGCCTTCAGCAAGTCAGGGTTAACTTTCAGCTCATTATGAGACTGGTACTTTTTCCAGCAGGCACCAGCTGCTCAAATGATCTTGCAGGGGTAGTGCCAAAAGCAGATGCAGAGGAAGCACTGGTGTCAGCACCTTGGGTTCTAAAAGGGACTTTTAATATTAATGTTTTCTTCGTGTTCTCATATCCTTTACTACACCTCTGGTACCCCTCTGGTTCCTTAATACTCATCCGTATTTCACAAAAAGGACTGTTTTGCTCCTCAGCTGCATCTCAGCTAATGAATCCCTCTCTCTCGCTCTCCTAAATGACAAAATTATCCTAAATAAACCTTTGTAGACATCAACAAACGGCACATTAAACCTCCTTCTGTGCCCAAAACAACATGTGCTCTTACAAATGAAAGCTTCAGAGTGTAAACTGAAAAACAGCTGACTGTGTGAGATTAGTAGAGAAGGTCCTGGGCAGGCCGGCTAACCTTCCTGTGGCTAAACAAAAATGCACTAAGTAATTACCCACCCCATTACATCCCGATAACAATATCAATAAAAGACACACTGTATACCCTTTGGCTACTCTTGGCAGGACGTGATACTTTACAATGCCTCTGCAACACACATATTCACAGCTCTCCGGTTTACAATTTCAGCAATGTGGTTGCTAGGGTCTAAATTACCCTAGCAACCATGCACTGATTTGGATAAAAGACTGGTATATGAATAGCAATAACAAGTAACAATAACAATACATTTGTAGACTTACAGAGGATTTGTTTTCAGATGGGATCAGTGACCCCCCATTTGAAAGTTGGAAAGCGTCAGAAGAAAAGGGCAAATAAACACTATAAAAAATAGTAGAATAAGTTGATTACGCTATAACATACTAAGGGGCCGATTCACGAAATTCGAGTGAAGGGTTCGAATAAAAAAAAATTAGAATTTCGAAGTATTTTTTGGGTACTTCGACCATTGAATTGGTTAAATTCGACCGATTCGAATGATTAGAATTAAAAATCGTTTGACTATTCGACCATTCGATAGTCGAAGTACTGTCTCTTTAAAAAAAAATTCGATCCCCTAGTTCGGCAGCTAAAAGCTACCGAACTCAATGTTAGCCTATGGGGAAGGTCCCCATAGGCTTGCTAAAGTTTTTTTCATCGAAGGATATTCATTCGATCGTTTTATTAAAATCCTTCGAATCGTTCGATTCGAAGGATTTAATCGTTCGATCGAATGAAAAATCCTTCGATCGATCGATCGAATTTTTAGCGCTAAATCCTTCTAATTCGATATTCGAATTCGAAGGATTTAAATTCCCAGTCGAATATCGAGGGTTAATTAACCCTCGATATTCGACCCTTCGTGAATCGGTCCCTAAAAGTTTACATAAAGGAGAACCTTTAGAGGAAATGTCCTTTATTATAATTATAATAATTATAATAATAACAACAAATAATAATAATATTAATATTGGCTATTATTATTATTAATAATAATAATAATAATAATAATAATTAATGTCTCAGGAAAAATATAGCAACCACTTGCTTGCCATTATAATTAATATAGTATATACACAGTAGGACATGTTTTTATGAAATACTCGTGGTGGAAATAATTACTATTTTGATTGTGTTTCTGTTATGCTCCATTGGCTTGAAACATTCAAGTTATGTTTCCTATTTAGACCTGGCCTATTGTTTCCTTGCACATATATTTTAGCATTCATCATTAAATATATCTGAAAGGGTCGTAAATGTCATAATATTGTCACTTTGTTCACAGCTTCCAGCTCAACAGTAATTGGAGCAACGTAGCTTGTAATTGTGGGTGATGTAGATACTGTATGTACAGGTATGGGATCTATTATCCAGAAATCCCTAATGCAGAAAGCTCCAAATTATGGAAAGGCCGTTCTTTCAGTGATTTGGATTCCTATACCTTACAATCTGCTAAAAATCAGTTAAACATTAAATAAACCCAATAAGATAGTTTTGCCTCAAACAAGGATAAATTGTATCTTCGTTGGGTTCTAGGACAAGGTACTGTTTTATTATTATAGAGAAAAAGGAATAATAATAATAATAATAAACGGAATCCATGAAAGATGGCTTTGAAGCTTTCTGGATATAATGGGTTTCCAGATAACGGATCCCATACCTAACCTGTATCTTTTCAGGCAGCTATCCTACACTCAGAATGCTTGGTCTGAGATAAAGAGTTCTAATGAACAGCATTTAGAAGGTTACTTAAATATGTAAAATTACCCTTCCCAGCAGCTCATGCTCTTAAAGGTATATTTAAATGTATTAAAATGTAAAAAAAAATTGTATAAATATACATTTTGATTTCACCCCCGAAATGAAGCTTACAATCTTATTATTAATGAAAAAAAACAGGCAAACATCAGCATGTAAGAAAAATACATTCTGTTTAAACGTGATCTGCTACAGGTTTTAGCAATTGCTAATTAAGCTCAGGGCATGTATCCTGCACACACACTGTGCTAAGCTTTTGCTCTCTTTATACCAGATTGGAACAGATACCCTTGGTAAGTAATATCTTTGGTGATTTTTTTGTAATGCTGGGAAAAATGAAAACATAATTTATTATTGTGACTACAGAAGGAAGAAAAGTGGACAGCAAAAAAAGGTTTGCTGGCCAACAATAGAGAAAGGAAAAAACATGTATACCACACTTTACAGGCAGGCAAAGTAAATCATTGTGCATATCCCTGCAGAAACTGGTGGATATATGTAAACATAGGCACATACAGTATATGATGTCATATTGCATAGAGATCACAGAACACCGCACAGCTGTTTGGTGGGTCCTACAAGCAAGCAAGACCAATCTAGAAAATATTGGCATGTATACAGTATGCTCCGTATAGACCAGTGGTTCCCAACCAGTAGCTCATGGGCAACATGTTGCTCTCCAACCCCTTGGATGTTGCTCTCCGTGGCGGCAAGATTTGGCTGTATAAAAACCAGGTGCACTGCCAAACAGAACCTCAATGTAGGTTGACTATCCACATGGGGCTACCAAATGGCCAATAACAGTCCTTATTTGGCACCCCAAGAACATTTTTAATGCTAGTGTCGCTCCCCAACTCCTTTTACTTCTGTTATCTGCTCACGGCTTCAAAAGGTTGGGGATCCCTGTTATAGACTAAAGAACAAGAGCTGGTATGGGCTTTTTTTTAATGTGCACAGAAGTGATTCATCAGTATACTGATATCTGAATGATCCCCTGGCCTCCCAGTTTTATACAGTACCTACAATATACTGGCCTTCCCACTCTATGTTGGGAGCATGCTGTCTATTTTCATGATAAGTATCTACTTGGAGGTGTCAAATGTTAGGCACCCCAACTGATTGTATTTACTTTCCTTAAACCCCAGTTCAGTGCTCCTATCAGCAGAAAACTGCACCAACCCGGGGTTATACCAGTGAGCACCACTGAATGATCTTCTTCCGGCTTCTTCTTTCTTCAAATTTCCCGGGGCAAACGCATGCGCAGTTGAACGAAATAGCTGACTTTTTTTTTTTTTTTCTATGGGGTCCATTATCTGGATACCTGTTATCCATAAAGCACTGTATTTTGGGAAGACCATCTCCCATAGACTCCATTTTAATAAAATAATTAAAAATGTTTTAAATGATTTCCTTTTTTCTGAACAGGTGTGGGGCGTGTTATCTAGAATGCTCAGGGGGTCTCAGTTTAGGTCCCCATACCTTAAATCTGCTAAAAAGCATTTAAACCTTAAATATAACATAAAGTATTTTTTGCCTCCTGTAAGGATTTATTATATATTAGTTGGTATTAAGTACAAGGTAATGTTTTCTTATTACAGAGAAAAAAAAAATCATATGAATTATTTGTGTAAAATTGAATCTTTGGGAGATGTTCATCCTCTAACTTTTGGGGTTACAGGTTTCCGGAAAACAGATCCTATACCTGTAATAATAAAACAGTAATTTGTACTTGATCCCAGCTAAGATATTAATCCTTATTGGTGCAGAACAATCCTATTGGGTATGTTTCATGTTTAAATTATTTTTAGTAGACTTAGGTATGGAGAGCTAAATTATGGAAAGATCCATTATCTGGAAAACGACAGGTCCCCGGACATTCTGGATAATAGATCCCAAACCTGTAGTGATGTCATCAGTTATAATTGGTGCTTAGTGTTCCTGTGTCATAATGAAATGCTTCTGAGCAATGGTTAACTCATATGCTGGACAGCTTTCAAATAAATATTGACCTTTTCCTTGATTAAAGCCATTCTGAAGAACAACGATTGCTTTTATCATTAATGCACAGGTAATGTTAACACCTTATCTACCACCAGCACTATATTGATTTACATGTCCTTTTATTGACACCTTATATAAAAGCTTCACAGCAGCAGTAAGAAAAATTCTCATGGGTTCCTTATAGGTTATGTAATAAAAAGAGCAAAGTTTGCCACTGGTCTAATTACTATAGCAACTAATTGGCAGGTAGCATTTACCGGCAATGCAGACATCTTACTGGTTGCTATAGGTTACTGTGCCATGGCAAACGTGGTGCCTTTTATTACAAATCAACTGAAGTTTCTATATATTAGCTGAGATTATTGTCTTGTTGCATAAGTTACAGTACCTTGCAAAAGTCTTTACCCCCCTTTGGCATTTTTCATGTTTTGTTGCCCCACAACCTGGAATAAAAATGGATTGTTTGAGAGTTTGCACCATTTCATATACAGAAGATTTTTTTTTTTTTTCTTATAAAGCAAACAACAAATAGGACAAAATAACAGCAATCTTCAGCGTGCATAACTATTCACCCCCCCTAAAGTCAGTACTT
The DNA here is from genome assembly GCA_038501925.1 of Xenopus petersii. Taxonomy (NCBI): domain Eukaryota; kingdom Metazoa; phylum Chordata; class Amphibia; order Anura; family Pipidae; genus Xenopus; species Xenopus petersii. Next base: position 106,482,202 of record CM076688.1, on the reverse strand, counting down.
TGTAGATCCACCTTTTGCAGCAATTACAGCTGCAAGTCGCTTTGCATAAGTCTCTATGAGCTTGCCACATCTTGCCACTGGGAATTTTGCCCATTCCTCAAGGCAAAACTGCTGCAGCACCTTCATGTCGGATGGTTTTTGCTTGTGAACAGCAATCTTCAAGTCTGACCACAGATTCTCAATTGATTAAGGTCTGGACTTTGACTAGGCCATTCCAACACATTTAAATGATTCCCCTTAAATCACTTGAGTGTTGCTTTAGCAGTATGCTTCGGCTCATTGTCCTGCTGGAAGTGAACCTATGTCCCAGTCTCAAATCACAGGCAGACTGACACTATCCATCTTTCCCTCGACTCGGACCAGTTTCCCAGTCCCTGCAGCTGAAAAACAGCATGATGCTGCCACCACCATGTTTCACTGTGCAATGGAGTTCTTGGGGTGATGGGATGTGTTTGGTTTGCGCCAGACATAGCATTTTCCTTGGTGGCCGAAAAATTTAATTTTAGTCTCATCTGACCAGAGCACCTTCTGGTTTGTTGTGGTACCATTTTTGTTGTACCATGTCAGAAAAGGTGTGTTTATACTGACTGATCATGTGACAGTAGGACTACACGTTTTTGGCGCGATCCGACGTGCTGCGATGAAACGCATGTGACAGAAGTAAGGTAAGAGATAGAAATGTCGAATGAAGTCGCAGCATGGATCCGTCGCGTCACGACTGTCGGATGCAGATGCATCGTTCATCGGTTTGTCGCGGCACATCGGATCGCGTCAAAAACGTCCATGTAGTCCTACCCTTAGATTGCACACAAGTGGATTTCATTTCACTTATTATGTGACTTTTGAAGGTAATTGGTTGCCCCAGGATTTTTTAGGAGCTTCATGGCAAATGGGTGAATACTTTTTTTTATATATTCATTTTTTATGTATATTTTTCTCATTGCACTTGCTGATCCATCGTATAAAATAAGATTAAGAAACGTTTAAATTACAGGTTGGAATGTAACAAAATACATAAAAATCCAAGGGGGTGAATACTTTTGCAAGGCAGTGTATATTCAGAATTGAGTCGGATTAGGGTGATGCCAATATGGAGAGCAGGAAATAAACTTCTTAAATAAAGTGTGCCACAGCATTAATGGAACCTGTGCATGAATATTATACGGACAGCTCTAATTATATGTTCTAAATACCCCGGCAGATGTCCCTGTAACTGCCAGTGCATGCCGCATGTGACGGAAATAAGATAAGAGATAGAAATGTCGGATGAAGTTGCAGCGTTGATCCGACACCACTGTCGGATGCACATGCTGCGTCTGCATCTGACAGTCATGTCGCATTGGATCAACGCTGCAACTTCATCCGACATTTCTATCTCTTAACTCATTTTAGTCGCATGTGATTTGCCGCAGCGTGTCGGATCACGCCAAAAACGTCTGTGTAGTCCTACCCTAAAAGCTATTGGTGGCTATGGTAATAATCGTTTAAATGTGGTAATGTGCAGCATAGACTAATGACTTGTGAACCTCAACATTTCTGCCAGGGATCCCCAATCATTTTTTTTTTACTAGTGAGCCAGTAAGTCATGGGGTGCAAAATAAGTGCTGTGGTTTGCTATTTGGCAGCATCTATGTGGACTGCAGCCTACAGGAGGCTCTGTTTGGCAGTGCATCTGGTTTTTATACAACCACAATGTTCCTCCAAGTCAAGAATTCAAAAATAATCCCCTGCTTTGAGGCCATTGGGAGCAACATCCAAGGGGTTGGAGAAACATGTTGCCCTCCAGTTTGGGAACGCTGTTCTGTGCTGTGAATTTATTTATGTATGCTAAAATAGATGCCTTCATATTAGCAAAGGGAAGCCATATAGAGAGAGTTGTTACTTCACTTAAGACATGTGTAAAGTCTATTAAGAAATGCGATCAAACAAGGCGCTGAGGCATTTAGCCTGATGGCTTTATAGGGTTGTTGATGCCACTGTGGCTTATAATTGCCTTATATTCTACAATAGAGGGGTACGTTATTCCCTATAATAATATATATAATAATAAGAAATATCTAAAAGCTCTGCACTTTTAAGCCCCAAAACGCTGTTATCATTTTCAGATTGAAAAATGCCTTATTAGAGTTTTTTTCCACTTTGAAACAGCTGGTAGAGATGTGAGACCTGTTATCCAGAATGCTCAGGACCTGGGCTTTACAGATCTTTCTGTAATTTGGATCTTCATACCTGAAGTCTACTAGAAAATCATGTAAATAAACCCAATAAACTGGTTTTTCTACCTATAAGGATTAATTATATCTTAGTTGGGATCATGTACAGGGTTCTGTTTTATTATTACAGAGAAAAAGGAAATCATTTTTAAACATTTGGATTATTTGATTATAATGGGATCTATGGGAGCTTTCTGGATAACGGGTTTCCGTATAACGGATCCTATACCTGGCTGATAAAATAATGTTCAAAGAAAGGGTTGGATATCCTTCAACAAAATACAAGCTTACTAAATCTCAGTAGTACAGTGTTCATGCAGATACTGGCTTGGCTGCTATTTTAAAGTCATGATAGATATTTTTCCCTGTCCATGGGAATTTAATGACCGCTTCCAACCATGTTTTTTTACCTTTCAGCAGACTGAATAAATCTAATTAGCCATTAATATACTACAGGATTCAAGTTGATTGACATGAGTCTTTTATTACCTTCAGCTAATGTGACTGTACTTATCATCCGCCATATAAATGCAGTTATTCATTAATTTGAGACCAGCAGCCTCACAAGATAGTTTTTTTTTTTTTTTTGGATACTAGTTAGAGGCCCCTGTTGGTAAGTTGTTTAGCTTAATTTGTTTATTGAGTACCAGCAAATCTTGGGGCAATAAATTTACTCTTTGTTGAGTTTCAAGCTTTATGAGCTGAATAAAATAGGGCACGGCTTTTCCTTTCTTTCACCCTGCGGTTTTATTACATCTACAAACCCTTTCACTCCCACCACCTCATTAACTAGGCAAAGCAAAAAACATTATTGTAAATCTTAAAGCTGAATTGTAGGTAAAAGAAATTTGCATTCTTATTTTGTAATCATTTGTAATCATTTGGAAAATCCAAAATGGAATCCCTTGGGATCAGCAACTGTGGATATTTCATCACCTTATCAGTGGCAAGTTTAGGCAATTCCTGTGCAACACTTTATCCTCACCCACATTGAACAAAATGTAAATACTATTCGTTGTTATTATGGTACAAGAGTCAAAATAAAGTTTGAAAGGGGAAGTTTTAGGTGAGATCCCATTTAGTTTTGGCTGTGGAGGCTCTGTTTCCCGGTCACTTTGCTATGTGATTTTATTATACGCTTGCATTTTCTTATATACGGGGGATTCAGCTGTTAATTTGAAGGCTTTGTCAGAATGGCAGCACATTTCTCGTATGAAAGTTACAGGGTTGATGATGCTAATAGCCTTGGTGCTTCCAACGTTCCATCATTGTGACAAGTCACTAGAGGAGAGAGGAGAAAGTGATCACCAGGCAATTGAGAAGACTTCCTGCTTGTTCCCTTTCCTCCTTGCTCTTTTCAGTTCAAATCTGTTAAGACGGAATTTAAATATGGCATGAAACCTTAATGAGATGTGTAGTGACATTTTATTGGGGGGAAAAAAAGGAATTCTGTTTCTTTAGCCCCATTTATGACAGAAATTGTAACATGAACCTCGGTAGCACATTAACAGCGAAATGGCAGCTCGTTCGACTTGAGAATTCTAGTCTATTAATTAAAATTTAAAGCTGTATTGGGGTCTTTAAATAAAAATGGTGTTGGTGTTTTCCACTTAATGATTAAGGACTGGCTGTGAGCTTTTGGTCCTGTATCATTTAATATGCACATAGATTACCTGCTGTTGGACACATACTTAAATGATACATATGTTATATGTTATATTTGAAGTGGTCATATAAAGAGGTGGTTTTCTTTCCTTCAGGAAGAATGCACATAGATTACCTGCTGTTGGACACATACTGTAAGAAAAATAAACCTCGGTAGCACATTAACATCGAAATGTTGACCACTTCAAATATAACATACAACATATGTATCATTTAAGTATGTGTACAACAGCAGGTAATCTATGTGCATTCTTCCTGAAGGAAAGAAAATGCCTCTTTATATGACCACTTCAAATATAACATATATAATTCTCTTGTGGTTCAGCTGTGTTATGCTAAAATGCATAAAATAAGTAAATGTTGGTTCTATTTGCATATGGGTATGGGGATCCTATATCCGTTAACCAGAAAGCTCCAAATTATGGCAAGGCCATCTCCCATAGACTCATTTTATACAAATAATAATTTCCTTTTTCTCTGTAATAATAAAACAGTACCTTGTACTTCATCCCAACTAATATATAATTAATCCATATTGGAAGCAAAACCAGCTAATTGGGTTTATTTAATGTTTCCATGATTTTCAATAGACTTAAGGTATAAAGATCCAAATTATGGAAAGACCCCTTATCCAGAAAACCCCATTCTGGATGGGAGGCCCCATACCTGCACTAATAAACTGCAAAACCTATGAGAGACTGTGAGTCATACAAACAAATATAAGTGGCCCAGGGAGCTGACCCCATGTTATTAACGGAAGTGGGAGGGGCTTGGGATTATAGTTTGTGTTTTGTTTTTGGAGAAGCATTAAATAAACTGGCTAAAGACCAGATATTATGCATAAATCTGTGTTTCTTTGATTTGGGTGTCTGAAGGGATATACAAAGGTCTGTCCCCAGTAAGACCATGGTTCAACCACCTGACATTGCTATAAGAATTACAATTATTATATAGTTTAATATTATATTGTGTATTTTCTTAAAGTTCTTATCAAAGACTCTATAGTCTATTGTAGTAACTGTTTGGGTAGGGTAGGTGGTAGTGGCAGCAGAACCAGGAACAGTGCAACAGTCCAGGCATGCTGACATAAAAAGCTTAATTCCAGGTTGGTACGTCTAAGGGCAGAGACACATGCTGCTATTTCGTAAGATTAGTCGTCTAGCGACAAATCGCTTCTTCTTTGGGCGACTAATCTCCCCGAACTGCTTTCCCGCGGGATATAATGTAAATCACCGACGGGATGGCACTCAGAACTCTTTGTTTTCTGAAGTTGCCCGAAGTTGCCTTACGAGGAAACTTCTGGCGACTTCAGGAAAGCCAAAGCACTCCGAGTACCATCCCACCAACGATTTACATTCTAGCCGGCGGGAAGGCAGTTCGGGTAGATTAGTCGCCCAAAGAAGAAGCGATTTGTCGCTGGACGACTAATCTCTCGAAATAGCAGTGTGCCAGCGTGTGTCTCTGCCCTAATGGTGGCATACGATTTTTATCTCTAGATCTATTCTGATATTTGAAAAGGAAACTGTGATAAATATTGTTACATGATAAATTTTTAGTAGATTCCCCGTTTTGGATTACAGCTGTTTAGCTGCTTCTCAATAATCTTTCCAGGATGAGTAGACACCGTTCTGTAGTTAGCCATATAGTCCATGTAGCTTGATTGATATTAGAGAAGGGGATTCAGTTGTCTCATTCAGTCTGGAGTAATCTTGTTGTGTATGTAGGTAGGTAATAATGTTTGTGAGTACAGGGTTTATAGTCTTGGAATAAGCTTGAGCATGTGTGGGGAACCTGGGTCTATGTCGCATGTTGTGGGGCTCATGATCTGCATTTTTTTTAAATACCAATGATACTGATACATATAATTAAACCTTTCACTTCATTAAAGTAGCAATGTGCACTACTGCAATGGCCAATTCTGCTCTGGTTAATCATGTGCAAGTGCTTCTTCTGATGCTGGGGTGCCCTGGAGCTACGGCCACCCTAAACATGGCAGCAATTACAGGCTGACCACAGTAGCATAGCCACAGCATCATCAGACATGCTAATGCCATCTTAACACAGCTCAGCGGATGAAACAATTCCCATTCCCAAAATGTTAGTTGCACCCAATGCAGAAAATGTGCACTTGAAACTCTGCACTTCTATGGCAATGACCATAGAATTCTGGAGAAAATCTTCATTGTGGAGTAAAAACATAGTGATTTGTGTCTGAGGATTGCATATTTGCAGGATTGTATTTGAAAAAAATTGTACATTTATTGCATAGTACTGGAGGCAATGTTGTATTTGCTCAGCTCTGCACCCCATTTTTATAATAATGCCTTGATAATGTGATTGTACCCAATGGATCATCTGTTCCTGTTCTTGTATTACTTTTATTTGCAATGGTATCCATGATATCTTGGATATAAATTGATGGTTGAATGTGTTGTCTCCAATTCTATCTGGAAAACCCAAAATAGAATCCCCTGGGATTAGTAATTGTGGATATTTCATCACCTTATCAGTGGCAAGTCTAGCCAATTGCTGTAGAACACTATACTTTAAAAATGAAATCATGTTAATGTCACTTAATACAATGCCCCTCCTAATAATATTTTATGTTGGACCTCTGGTCTCCTTACGGTTTCCCAGTGCAAATACCTGTACATAATCCCTACACACTAGACTGGCCAAGTCTTATGATGCTCCAAGAGGCAGGAGTACAAATCAAATCAATATATGCTTGTTTTTAGTGATGTGGACACAATTCCTGTTTTTAATAAGAAAATGTCAATATCATCTGAATCATTTTAGGCTTTATTATCTATAAGAGATCAGCATTGGCTTACATTGCAATGCACTATGGATCCTTGGCAAAGTTGGTGTGAAACCATTAGAATAATATCTGTAGATTATTGTAGAGCAGTTATTTGGCCTATAGTTGTTGCACTTTTTTGCCTTAAGAAATGTGATTAACCTAGCCAGTGATTGGTGCACTGTTTTAGAATTAGATTGAATGAGATGAAGTATGTCTATAGTACTCTGTGTCGATGTCTTAGCAGGAACCTGTACCTACAGAAAGATACTACAGGTTTGGGATCAGTTATCCAGAAACCCTTGATCCCGTGAGCTCTGAATTAAGGACAGGTGTCTCCTATAGACTCCATTTTAATAAAATAATTCACATTTGTAAAAATTATTTTCTCTGTAGTAATAAAACAGTACCTTGTAATGGATCCAAACTAAGATATAATTGATCCTTATTGGAGGCAAAGCAATCCTATATGGTTTAATGCTTACATTGATACAGACTTAAAGGCCCCTTATCTGGGAAAACACCAGGTCCCACGCATTTTGGAGAACAGGTTTCATACCAGTATTCTACTATATGTTAACCATACATTAAGGAGTATAATAATACATTTCAAAAATAAATTATTTACTTTAATAAAAACTATAAGGACCATAAAGTGGTTTTGTGTTGGAGTGGAGCTCTTTTCCCTTTCTTCTGCGTGTCAGAGATCCCTTGATTTAAATCTTTTCAAGCCTTGTCAAAAGTTATCTGTTTACAGAATGCTTGGCCATCCATAAACGCAAGTTATAAATCAGTTTAGCTTGACAGAACAGGACTTGGCTGATAAAAAGAGAAATCTAACCAAAGTTAACTCTCTACAGTTCCAAATCTTAGAAAGAAGTCACAAGTATTTTGTACATGCTACATTAAAGGAAAGCTATACCCCCAAAATGAACACTTAAGCAACAGATCGTTTATATCATATTAAGTTGCATATTAAAGAATCTTACCAAACTGGAATATATATTTAAGTAAATCTTGCCCTTTTACATCTCTTGCCTTGAGCCACCATTTTGTGATGGTCCGTGTGCTGCCTCAGAGATCACCTGACCAGAAATACTACAACTCTAACTGTAACAGGAAGAAGTGTGGAAGCAAAAGACACAACTCTGTCTGTTAATTGGCTCATGTGACCTAACATGTATGGTTTGTTGGTATGTTTGTGAGTACAGTGAATCCTACGATCCCAGGGGGCGGCCCTTATTTTTGAAAATGGCAATTTTCTATTTATGATTACCCAATGGCACATACTACTAGAAAAGTATATTATTATGAAAATGGTTTATTTACATGAAGCACGATTTTACATATGAGCTGTTTTATGCAATATATTTTTATAGAGACCTACATTGTTTGGGGGGTATAGTGGAATATAGACCTAAAAGGGGCTGTAGAAGTGTTATCAATGGCAGATTCTTGAGCTTATTATTATATATTTGTGAAATGACCGTAATCTTCACCCAAACATGGAGTGTTGGTTTACTGATATTTACTTTCTGTGGTCTAAAATGTATATATTTTTTTTACATATTTATTTTAGAAGGTTGCTAATTAATAAACATGTCCCTATGGATACTGTTTGTTCTGTTATATCTTTAAATTGTGCAAATAATGGGCATGAATCTAAGGTAGACGTTATGAATTGGTTTTTCATTCATAGTCATCTATATACACCTACACAAACTGATTTCATTGTTGACTATTACATGACATTGGTTGCACTTTGATGCAGCGCTACTTGATCTTTAATTGGAATAGATGGTATTTAAATTGGAACACAGACTAGACAGATCTCCTTCAACATCTTATGGTTATAGGCATTTCTAGCTGTGCTACTCTTTGTAACACTGAACTATCCCTTTAGTATTCATGTGTTTACATGGACTGACGAAGGCAGTGTATACAAACCTACTATAACGTTTGAGATGGTTGGGATCCATAAAGATCACAGGGCATAAACTTTCAAGTTGAGGTTGTGCATAGGTTATTCAATAACAGAGGACTGTGTACACCTATACAAATTGATTTCTTTGTTTGACTATTACATGCCATTCTGTAACATGTCATTGCATCTTTAATTGGAATAGATGGTACAGAAATTTTAGAATTGGAATTAGAATAGCTGTCCCTCAACAACTTGTCCTAGGTTATAGGCATTTTCATGAAAGCTTCATTCGGTTGAAAAATCCATGAGGTTCCCTTTGTACCACTGAACAATCCCTTTAGTGCTAATACATTTAGGGGGGTTATTTACTAAACTCTGGTCAGCCTTTTTAGGGCATAATGTTTTCTTTTTTGTTTAAAACTTAAATTTTTCTAGATTTATTAAAGCCTGATGCAGCAAACAGCCTGAATCTGAAAATCCGCCATCTCAGACCTGCCAAGGTTGTATATGAGTCAGTGGCAGAGGTTCATATCCTATTTTGAAGTTTCTGTGGTCATCCCTGGTATTAGCCAGGAAATGCGACCATTTTGTACTTTTCGGCAAAAATCAGAAAAATCGAGCTATTAGGTTTTTCGCTCGATTTTGAGTTTTTACCCAAACCGATTCAATCAATCTTTTTTAATAATAAATATGGTAAAATTGGGTATTTGAGTTTGGTTGTCGTTTTTTTAATTTAAAAAAATGAGATAAATTCAGATTTTAGTAAATAACCCTCTTCAGGTATGCTATCCAAGGCAGTGTATGACACCCTACTGTAGTTATGGAAACTGATCACTTAGATGCTACAGGCAATTAGTAAGCACTACGATGCATGCTCAAATCACTTGGGAGAGGAGCAGTTGGAGTAATAGGAAGCAGATATCATACGTGCAGGAAGCAAGCTTGGTGAGATCAAGACAGATGGCAGGGCATGAACCTTGGGTAGAGTTTGTACAGAGGTTATTATTAACAGTTATTTGTATACAACTTCTTCTACACCTGATTTATTTTTGGACTATTACATGTCATAAGTTTCCCAGGCATAATCTTTGTTTTTTGCTTCTTTTGGCTGAAACCCCAGTTGGCTCCCTTCATAGCATTACACAATCCATTTAGTGTTAATACATTTAAAGTAGACAGTCACCTGGGCAGTGTATACCAACTTACTATGGTTACTTTGGAAACTGTTCAGTTAGCTTATAAAAGATATTTGAAGACACTATGGTGCAACTTTGATCATTCAGGAGAGGAGCAGTGTGAGCAATAGGAAGCTGCAGGGACCAATTGTCATTGGCTACAGCTAATAAGGAGAACCCTAAGCTAGACTGAGGGGAGCAATTTTGGCAGAACACAAATTATTATGCTGTGTAAAATGAAATCTGCTGAAAAAATAGTGTAAAAAGCTGTGAAAATAAATAGCAAATTTATCAAGGTGCGTTTTGTTTTATGCCATGCAAACGCCTTATTTGCCGCTGTTATTTTACACTGCTTTAGACCTTTGAAAGCAAGTTCAGATGAAGTTGCTCAAAGAAAGAGTGTAAAAAAAATTACGCCTTTTTTACACATTGATGTGTGGTGAATTATTCTGCCATTTTTTTACACCACATAATAAATCGTGAATTGATGATGGCACATACAATAAAAATATTTTGAGAAGACGAGGGCGCATGCGCAAGATGGAGTGAGGACGCATTTCCCTGCTGCTCCGTGGTCACGGGCCGTATATTCCCCGATTATTAGAGTCCATTTAAGTTTTTCAGCTCGGGGACCTTCACTGCAACTGCCCGATTCCATGGGGAAGAAGCGGAACCGCAAACAAGCGGGAACTCTGACGCCGTACCTGCATAAATCGTCTGCATCGACTAGGTCGCGGAGGCCCCAAGATGGCGGCGCAGACTCCGACGCGGCACAAACTCCCCCAGACGGATCCCCTAGCAGCTCCCAGGGGAAATCTCCATCGCTGAGCAGAACGGCACTCACGGATAAAGCGCATAGAAGCAGGCACGGAGGCGAGGAGCTCCTTCATGGCCGCAGGTTAGTGGCGAGCCCTGCCTTAGACTTTACAACTAAGGGCCCAGTTCCACCTTCCTATAAGACCCCAGAGAAGGTGCGCCTTACAGAGGTCGATAATACTACTGACGACCCAGCCCTGAATCACTCCTCAGCCTCTAGCTCTCCGTTGGGGGATTCCCTACAGCCACAACTCCATCCTAAACATTTTTCTATAGAGGGGGTTTCCAGATCCGTGGAGGGCACCATGGCCCTTGATGCTGATTCCTGCTCTCCATCTAGACCTTATACCCCAGATGATTGGATGGATCAGTCACATCCTCCGACTAAAGAACCTTCCGTTTCTGCACCAGTCACAGCTGACATTTTAGCACAACAACTATCCGCTTTACGTGACTCCTTATCTGCGGCCATAACTGGTGCGGTTAAAGATGCGGTGCAGGAATTTAAGACGGAACTACATTCTCTGGGCCAACGTGTGGACAAACTAGAGACTATCTCAGATAATCTCATCTTGCGGCATAACTCACTAGAGGATGATCAACTCACATTACAAGAAGAGGTTGCCAACCTTAAATCATACTGTGAAGATCTAGAAAACAGAAACCGCAGGCAAAACCTCCGGGTTCGAGGTGTACCAGAGAGCATTCTACCTAAAGATATCAGGCAATATCTTCGAGCCTTATTTTCTACTCTTTGCCCTGAGTTGCCTGTGGAAGCATGGAGATTTGACAGGGCGCACAGGGCATTGGGTCCAAAGAACCCTGGTCAATCCATATCCAGAGATATTGTGGTATGTTGTCATTACTTCGAAAGCAAAGAGAAAGTCCTCATGGTGACACGTAATTCAGCATCTATTGATTTCCAGGGAAGTAAGCTGCAGGTCTACAATGATATCTCTCCTATTACGCTGGCTAAAAGAAGGGCTTTTAGGCCACTTACTCAACACCTTCGGGCTCACAATACCCCATATAGGTGGGGGTTTCCCTTCAAGCTTATTGTCTCCGTGAAAGGCCATCAGCATTTCCTAACAGACCTACGAAACAGCGATAAATTTCTGAGGGAGCTTGGTGTGCCGTCTTTATCAACAGTCAAGGATAGTTATTCCACACAAGCCTCTCGGATGACTCCAGAATGGGATACGGTTGGCTCTCCTAAGGTCCGATCGGCACAGAAACCCTCGCAAAGCTCGATTCCACCTACCTGAGAAATTACAGAAATTTTGATGGGAATAGATTTGACTTTTGAAGGATGGCTGGACTCTACTGCATCGCCCTTCTTCAATGTTTGCCTCCATTAGGTCCTGACTGCGGAGGGACAGGCCTCCCGAATTCCTTTTTTGCCGGGACGCTTTCACCGACATTGGTCCTCTATTGAGGTATACCTATAATGTCTCAGGTTACTACATTTTATTTGGTAACACAACTGTTTGTACATATTTGGATCTTTGTTCAGTTGATTTTGAATTCCCTTTTTTTCGCACCCCTTTTTTCCTTTTTTTGTTTTCTTTTACCCTCTGCTTATTTTTTTGGGGGTATTCATTGGTACCGTTCCTCAGGCCTTCCTACTTGGCAGATTCCTATGGGCCTTGTTTCAGTTTTGTTGGTTCGGTTGCCGAGCAGTTGCTGGGACTTTTTTCAAGTGGTTGATGCCTCCAAAGGTTTTACAACGAATACGATGTTGCCACACTACATGAGTGCTAAGTCACACGGTTATTTTAGGTCTCTATCTGTACTATTATTCTTTAACATGGTTGCCGTGCATGTCAAGCTAATGTGTTATACTTTTTCTATTTCCTTACCGCCAACGTACGAGCCCTACAGTCTGGCCTCCCTAGACACAACACTACGATGGTCCGCCTATTATCCTTAAATGTTAAGGGACTGAACAGTCCCAGGAAAAGAACTCTGGCCCTTAAAGAAATCCAAAGATTTCAGGCAGACATCGCTTTTCTCCAGGAGACTCATTTTAAGGCCTCAGATAATTATAGACTTAAGTCCCACATATACTCGAGAATCTATCAGGCATCTGGACCCCACAAAAAAGCAGGGGTTATGATTCTGATCCACAAGGATTGTCCCTTCTCCGTATCGAAGCAAATATCTGATCCTCAAGGTCACTACCTACTTTTACAGGGCTCCTACGTTGGCACCCCCATTACATTACTGAATGTTTATATTCCCAATGTGAAGCAGATACGTATGGTACGCAAAACTCTGGCTTTGACTAGCAAATACTTTTCCTCGACCTTGATAACAGGGGGCGACTTCAATCTGGTTTTCTCTGAGACTTTAGATAGGGACTCCTATCCCTCGCGTACCTCCCAGGTCCCACAAAAGGCCAAACAATTCCGGTCAATCATTAGATCCCATGCCCTATTTGACCCTTGGCGCATTAATAACCCGCGGGATAAACGCTTTACATTTTATTCTTCTCCCCACCAGTCGTCTATGAGGTTAGACTATTTTTTTATTTCTCAGAATTGCTTAAAATACCCTGTGACTGCCTCTATTCAGGCAATCTCATGGTCCGATCATGCACCCATAACACTGACTCTTCAAATTCCTCCGATGATACAGAAGCAAACACATTGGAGAATAAATGAGACTATTCTGAATGACATCAATTCAAGGGAGACTATTGGGAGCTGCCTAAAGGAATTTTTCACACAAAACAAGGGTTCGATAGAATCTTTAGCTTTAACATGGGAAGCTCACAAAGCAGTCCTCCGGGGCCAACTTATGTCCCTCTCAGCCACCAAGAAACGTAATAAGAGACAGGAAACAGATAGGATAGAGAGCACCCTCCGTACTCTTGAGACGGAGTACTCATGTAATCCTAACCCCGCCCTAGCACAGGAGATCCAGCAGTTACGCTCCTCATTAAAAGCAATATTGACACAACATGCTGAGAGGACGTTAATCTGGTCGAAACGGAAATATTATCAAATGGGGAATAAGGTCCATACTATCCTAGCTAACCAACTACGACAGCGCACCAGACAGTCCCAAATTCTAACGATTCAAACTGATAAAAGGGAGACCACTCATAACCCTGTCGAAATTTCTCAAACCTTTCATTCCTACTACTCAACGCTTTATAACTTATTCCCATCACCAGTCCAGCCAGATGTTCTGAGAAGGAGCCAAATAGCTCAATTCTTGGAGGGATGCCACTTGCCCACATTGACTGAAGAGGACCTAGAAATTCTTAATAGTGCAATTACCCAGGATGAAGTACTTAATGTACTGAAGTCACTCCCACTCCACAAATCCCCAGGACCTGACGGGTTCTCTAACATATATTACAAGACTTTTCAAACGATCCTTGCCCCCGTATTGACTGAATTGTATAATACCTTTCTGAAGGGACAGGAACCCATCCCGGACACCATGCTGGCTTCCTACATAACGGTCTTACCTAAAGAGGGTAAAGACCCTTCAGTATGTGGGAATTACAGACCCATAGCACTGCTGAACAGCGACCTAAAAATTTTCACTAAAATACTGGCCCAAAGACTGACCCCTCTGATGCCTAGACTGATCAATCCTGATCAAGTAGGCTTCGTGATAGGCAGGCAGGCGGGAGACAACACCCGTAGAGCGATTGATTTAGTAGATATTATCCAAACTCAAGGCTCCTCCTCGGTTCTGTTGAGTCTAGATGCAGAGAAAGCCTTTGACAGGCTGGATTGGGCTTATATGACCCAATTATTACAGCACTTAGGCTTTCAGGGCCCTTTTTTGCAAGCAATCAGCTTTCTATATTCAACCCCTTTAGCTTATCTAAAATTAAATGGAGATGTGGGTTCGCCAATTCACATTAGGAATGGGACGAGGCAGGGATGTTCCCTCTCCCCCTTACTATATGCTCTCAGTATAGAGCCTCTGGCAGCGAAAATTAGAGATCACCCGGATATTGTAGGGATAAATGTAGGCTCAGAAACATACAAAATATCGCTTTTTGCAGACGACGTCCTCCTGACACTGGGTAATCCACGGGTGTCCTTACCCAACTTACACAATACCCTTTCGGTTTATAGTAAAATAGCAGGATATAAAATAAATTGGGCAAAATCAGAGGCACTCTTGTTTCACACTGAGGGAAATGTTCGGAGGGCGCTCCAAGCCAGTTTTCCTTACAAATGGCAAAAATCTTATATAAGCTATCTGGGAATTAAATTAACGCCTCATTATCACCAATTGTTTCATGCAAATTTCTCCCCTATGGTGAAACAAATTACAAAAGACCTGCGGGATTGGACACAGCACCACATCTCATGGCTCAGGCGCATTGCAGCTATTAAAATGACCATACTCCCTAGGCTACTGTACATGTTTGAAACTATCCCACTCCATATTCCATGTTCACAATTGGGTCATATACAAAAGTTGATATTTAAGTTTATCTGGGGCTCGACGAAAGCCAGATTCTCGCGTTCAATACTTGTGGCGGGGAGGAATCAGGGTGGTCTCGCTGTGCCCGATATTGGTAAATATTATGAGGCTTCACACCTACGTCAAACCCTGGCCTGGCTTCAAGCTTCGCCACCCACTAAATGGGCCCAATTAGAGGCCGCCTGGATTTCCCCCTTTCATATTAGTAACCTAATTTTACCAGATAAACCTAAGCTGCAACTTCCTAATTTGGCCCCGAAACCCATGAAATTTACTTGCAATATCTGGAGGCAATGCCAGAGGAGATATGGGAGTAGCAAACATCCATCGGCCCTTACAATACTTAGGGGGAACCCCGATTTCCACCCTGGACAGCTGCAAACATTCCGGTCTCACTGGGAAGCTTATAACTTAGTGAGAGTCATTGATTTCATACATCCACTTCATCGGAGGTTATATACTTATCAGGAACTAACCAATAAATGTAACTGGCAATCAGGACAGGAGATGGAATTTCTCCAAATCAAACACTACATCATCACACTCCTTGGGCAACAATCCCAGCCGCAACTTACCCCATTTGAAAAAATTCTGGGTGGCCCTTTTCCCTGTAAGGGTTTGATCTCACAGTTGTATGCGCTAATGAACGCCTTACCTGAGGATCCCTTTCCTACTCATGCCTACATGCATTATTGGGACTCGGTTTGGGATCCTGGTTTTACTATATCCCAATGGAGCAAAATGTGGGAGAATGCTCGTACAATAACAACATGTGTCCAACAAAAAGAAAGTATTTATAAAGTTATGATGAAGTGGTACTTAACCCCTGATAGACTCTCCAAAATGTTCCCACAAAGCAGTCCCTTATGCTGGAGAGGATGTAACCACAAAGGTACGCTACATCATATTCTCTGGGCTTGTCCTAAACTGACAAAGTTCTGGCAGGAGGTTGTAAACCTGATAATAGCGGTCTTCAATTCCCCACTGAATATTACGATGCCTCACTTGCTATTAGCCCTACCTATCCCCAGATTGAAAAGAGCAGCCCAGAAGTGGGTTAATCAGATA
Source organism: Xenopus petersii (assembly GCA_038501925.1). Taxonomy (NCBI): domain Eukaryota; kingdom Metazoa; phylum Chordata; class Amphibia; order Anura; family Pipidae; genus Xenopus; species Xenopus petersii. Next base: position 106,466,086 of record CM076688.1, on the reverse strand, counting down.
TCCACGGTCGCCAGATTGGCAATTACTTCCAAATGGAAGACTCCACTCATCCCCACCATTCAAGAAATAACTCTTAGACTAGAGAGTAACAAGAAGTTTGAGGAAATGACTGCCCGCATCAATAATACGTTAGACTTGCATAGCAATATCTGGGGTGATTGGGACCACTACCTCCTGACTAGAACCGACAGCTCTTAAATTTTCTTGGTACTTATTGATAAGCTGCAGCTATGATATCTGTTTGCGAGGTTCAACTCCCCCCCACCTCTGTTTTCTATATTTTTTTTTTTATTTTTTTTTCCCTCCCTTGTTTTCCCTTCTGCATTTGTTGTACTGCCTCACAATTACTGTCGAATCCAATACTTAAACGTAGTCTATTGCTTTACTTAGAGGTGTTGGTTGGACCTGCTTGCACTCTATGTAATATTGATGTACCTCGTACTCTGTTCTGTCTGCTTGTTTATTTTGAAAATTAATAAAAAATGTAAGTTACAAAAAAAAAAAAATATTTTGAGAATGTGGCTCTGAGAAGCATTATAATCACTTTACAGTACAGGTATGGGACCTGTTATCCAGGTGCTAGAAATCTGAAAATACTCCAACTAGAACCTGTCGAGATCATGTAGAAGTTAATGGCAGATGTCCTTTTTTTTGAAGATGTTGTGATCTGTGCTGGTTTTGTGCTATAATCCAAAAAAAGGCAAGGTTTTCGGATGAGAACTTAAAAAATTATAAGTTTCGAATTGTTGCACGATTTTGCCGAGAATTTTCCTGCACTGACTTTTTTGAGCTGATCTTGATAAATGAGTTCAATTCGCGAATGGGAGTTAGGTCGACTTTGTTTTAATAAAAAAGTGACATACATTCGAGTTTTAGTAAATACCAAATAAAAGTTTAGTGTGTAGTTAGTATTTACTAGCATTTCTATGTTTTGATGGCAGCTAATTCATGAATACATGTTGCCACAGAGTGCACAGTCTATGGGGAGGAGAATTATTATCTCTGATGATTTAACCTAAACTGTTACGATGTTGCTTGTCACTGTAAACTCAAATCTACTTTAGTAGCATTACAATTTGTATGCGCTTTTTATTATTGAGGAGGACGCAAGACTTTTCATGATGGTTTCCACCATAGTTAAGATTTCTCAAGGATCTGCCATCAAGATTTTTTTGTTGAGGAGACCAAAATGGTAGTCATGAAATAAATATCTATTCAAAATTAAATTAGAATTTTCTGAGCTCAAACGTTTAAAGAATTATCAGTCAAAAATTTTTTTCAAAAATTGGCGGAAAAAGTTCAACATATAAAATAAACCCTCAAGCGTCTTTAGTCAGTGAAGCAAGTGGAGATGCACTTTCAACCTTAGAACCATTGAATTTTTCAATAAATTTTTAAAATGAAAAAATGTCGAGTTTCAATACATTAGGGAGATTTTCATTGTGATAGAGGTCCTTTTTTCATGAGATTTCGTTTTACATGAATTGATCGATTGAGAAGAAAAAAATTTTGATCAATTAAATGTTAAAAATTAATAAATCAGCTTCCAAGGTTTTACAGTCATATTAGAAGAACAGCTTCCGCGTAGACTCCCTTATTTATTCCCTCCCCTTTGTTCCTGTTTATCTTCCAGAACCAAAAAAGTTGTTACACACAAACCTTGTTCTGCTTGCAGTGTGTGTTGCACAATATCACATTTAGGAAGTATTATACTCCTACCCCATAGTTGCTGGAATGAATTTTATCTTTGGATTACACCTGAAAAATATTTACAGAAGACTGCCTTATATATCCACACATGTATCAACGCATGCATTTCGAAAACACTTTTGTTGGCACCGTGTTGGAATATTTAGTTGGATGTATTTGTAATTTCAGTGTAGCAGAAGCCATCTGATTAACAGACTTAGAGGAGAACTGATGTCTGCCAAGTTGTTTCAAGAGTCAGAACAAGGGAAAGAAAACTAAAGAAATACTGCTTTTGGCGATAACTACTATTTTGTTTTATATAGTGTTAAAACCACTAAAAATATTTCATGCATATTGGGAAGTTACTTCAAATAATATTGTCTTATGTCATTATTTATGTCAATAATAATAACAATCCAGAAACAAAGGGAAGGGCCAACGCAGTGGGGCTCGTTTACAAACACTGGGCAAATTTGCACCTGGGCAGTAACCCATAGCAACCAGATGATTGCTTTCAGTGTTCACCCTGCAGCTGACTAAAAAAAGCTAACCACTATGGGTTACTGCCCAGGTGCAAATTTGCCCAATATTTATATATGAGCCCGAGTGTCTATGAGCAATGTACATTGTTGTTCATGTCGTTGTAGAAAATGAACACCTATCCTGCCCAGTTTTATGTTGCCATTGTGACAAGATAATACCTTCACTCCTCATTCAGTTTCAGCTGTATGTTGGTGCAGCGATTGGCATTACTGCCTTGCAAAACAGGGGTACCAGGTTTGTTTCTATCTGCAAGGAGTTTTCCCCAGGTAATATGGTTTCTTACCATGCTCCAAAGACTTACTGGCAAGATAATTGGATTCTGATTAAATTAATCATTCTTTGAACCTGTCCTAAACTCCCCATGGTGGCAGGGCCTGGCTTTTACCAATGAAAACAGTGGGCAAGTCCAACCCTAGTAATACATCAACTCTGTATAACTAAAGCATAAGCTCAATGGAACATTTGTGATTGTATTACCTTTAAGGATCTAAAAATTCCAAGGAATTTCCTACAATTTATTTAAACTGAAGACGATGCTTGAATGAGTGGTGTAACATTTTTAACATTGTCAGAATGCAACATTGAGGGTCACAGAAAGAAACAAAGACTGTCATGTTGCACTGGAAGGAGGAGAGTTTAGAAGAACAGAGAATTAGAAAAGGAAGACAGATTGGCACATGGGATAAGAAGGCAAAAGAATGGGGGGAAGCCAGAAGAGAGAATGACAGTGGTGAGAGGTATAGAAGAGAGGCACATGGAGTAAAAGGGTCAGTAATAGAATTGAACATAGGTTGGCGAAAGAATGTTATATGGAAAAATAAGACTAGCGCAGTAGGTGACCAAGAAAGATTGGCACATGAGATAAGGAAATGGTACACAGTGGGCATGGAGGAGCAGGTTATAGGAAAAAATAATTAAATGTTGAAGAAATAAGGTATAAAGCTAAATCTCTCTTTTTTTTTTTTTTTTTTTTTTTAAATGCACTGTATCTGGTTACCACTCTGGGAGGTGGGCCCCCTGTGCATAGTTTTCCTAGGGCACAAATGAAAACTTTATTTATGTTTTTCTTCCCTATTAAAAATGTATGAGTTCTTACCATTCTGTGCCGAATGCAGAGAGCAGCATTAGCTCCGAAATGTAGGAAATATTTTGTGCCTTGTTTGTTTCACTACAGCATTGTGTGTTCCTATTCCTGCTGTCACTTTTCTACAAAGCTTTGTGTTATTCTTCTCTCCTTTATATACTATATATATATATATACTGTATATATATGCTATAACTAATAGGCCTATCAGGCCTATCAGGCCATACAAAGACAAATTCTGTTTGTTTATTTTGGTTGTCAGGATTTTTAAGGATTATTCAAAGCTCCAACCAGGATATCTCTAAATATCTCTCACCCTTTAAGCTTCTATAATATCTCTTCTGATTCCCTGTAGAGTTGCAGATAAGCTACCAAATCTTCCCTCATGCCTCCAAGGCTAGTAGCTGTGCAATTTTTTTTATCGCTTTGCAGGCTCTCTAACTACTTTCCTGGTCACCTCCTGCACTTTGCTCAGAGCTTCCTTCTAACTAGCCTGCTTTCCACATGAGCCTATTTCCAACTAAGACCAACCAGCGGCATAACTCTTGAATATATTCCAATTTATCATCTTCTAGGATTGATTCCTGTCCTCCTATTTGCCAAGATACTTACATCTCATTTTCCAGGATGCTTAAAAATGTTTCTAAAGGATGCCCTTAAGTGGTTGGTAATACCTTATTTATAAGTAGGATTTGCTTTTTACTTTTTGGGGGGCTTAAAACATAGTCACTATGTTATGAGGAGACTATATATTGAGTTAGTAATGAAGTGCTCTGATAGTGTTCATTTTTAAAGTTGGACTGACCAAGATGTATCCCATGGACCTTATTAGGTGGAGACATTGCACATATGTACTGGGTATCCCAGTTTGTCACTCTATTGCCACAGATGATACCAAGCTACCTGCAGCTAAGCACTTTGTATGAATTGGAATATAGCCTTGTCTTTAAAGAGATGCTGAGGAAAGGACTAATCTTAAATAAATGTTATTTGCTATTCCTCTGTATATTTTACTGGTTAGTCTTAAAGCTATTCAGGATATGGACTTGCTCCTGACATATTGTTCTGTGGATGGATTCATTACCCTGTCTAAACAGATTATTTCCAATCCGAAATGGAGAACTGCTCATTTGGCCACACACACATAGGTGCACGGCCAGATCTGCTGAAGATGGCCAACAATATCTGCCTATACTGTATGTTCCTGTAAAAGGAAGGACAATTCCTTTCTGACGCCAAGCTTGCAATTGGGCTAGCCCTGGATCAACTTTCTACTAATAGTTACTGTTAACAGTTATCAGTAACCCTGGATAACACAGCACCCCCCCAGCACATGGTTCAACACCTTATGGTGTTTCCAAAATGCTAACAAACCTCCAGAACAAACCCCTACTAGACTCAGGTGCCACAGGTAGTGAGTGGCAGGGAGAGTATGGCACATGGAAAGAGCAAAAGACAGGCAGATTATGGCACACACAGGAAGCCTATGGCAGGCATAGTATGGCAGACATAGGAAGCATAGGGAATGCAGAGTATGGCACACAGGTTGCATAGGGCAGGCAGAGTATGGCACACATAGGGAGCATAGGGCAGGCTGAGTATGGCACACATGGAGCATAGGCCAGGCAGAGTATGGCACACATGGAGCATAGGCCAGGCAGAGTATGGCACACCCAGGGAGTGCAGGACAGGCAGAGTATGGCACACAAGGAACATAGGGCAGGCAAAGTATGGCACACAATGAGCATAGGGAAGACAGAGTATGGCATAAGCAGGAAGCATAGGGAAGGCAGAGTATGGCACATAGGTACCATAGAGCTGGCAGAGTATGGCACACGCAGTGAGCATAGGGCAGACAGCGTATGGCGCATGCAATGAGCATAGGGCAGACAGCGTATGGCGCATGCAATGAGCATAGGGCAGGCAGAGTATGGCACATATGGATTATAGGGCAGGTAGTATTTGGCACATGCAGGGAGCGCAGGACAGGTAGAGTATGGTATTCAAGGAGCATAGGGCAGGCAAAGTATGGCACAAACAAGGACCATAGGACCCATAATAAGGAAACACTCTCTTACTCAACAGCAAATGTGATTTATTTTTCTCCGGAGGCCTGGAGAAACCTACACCCCCCCGCACGTTAATATTTCTGCTTCTTAACCTCATACATGGTATTATCATGGCTAGACTTTGTCTTTGTTAATCAATTGGTTCTTCCTAAAGTAAGAGCTGGCAAACACTTAGCCCCACTGGAAATTCACTGTGTATTAGATGGGTCGGCTAATAAACCACACTGGTCCCTGAACCCCGCCTGGTTAAATATTCTAGATAACTTCCAGTCACTAGAGGAAGCTATTCAGGAATTTATGGTCATTAATGAACACAATGTAGACTATATGTTATTATGGGATGCTATAAAGGCTTATATCAGAGGGTTGTTTGACAGTGAGATTAATACCTTCAAAAAACATCTAAGCTCTTTTGAAGAGACTCCTATATAATGGTGGGGTTGCACTCTCTGATTTCTATATACTATCTAGCAGTGCAATTGTCTGATATATGTCCCTTAGTCCCAGATGGCCATTGCTTACCAATGTACAATATCTGGCTGCGGCATCAACCTGGCAGTTTGGTAGACTCTGTGTCTCTCTCCACCTCGCCCAAGGACCAACCCAATAGACTGGGCTATAAAGGAGGCCTACGAGGCAGCCAAGAAAAATATGCATATCTCCCAACTAAACTCCTAAGCCTGACCTAAGACTTTCAGGAGGCTTGCTAAAATTGCCCCGCCAAGTTGCTGGTTAAGGTGTGGAATTGTAACTATCAAAGATCTCTTAAAAAATGGTGTAATGATCCTATCCGCAACCCTCAGAAGCCAGTGTTCTTTACCAGCAACGCAATGGCTAATATATGCTAGGATGCAAAGGTCACTTACAAGTACGCACAAACAAACTCCCCTTAACATCAAGAAGAATCCGCTCTTATCACTTAAACTGTGGCCAGGGAAATTTCTACTCTCCTTATCGAACATCCTAGGCACTATAACTACAGTGATATGGAGGTATGGAAGTATGGAAAGGTATGGAGGTCAAAATGGATCCCATACTGGATGCAGAATTGAACATTATGCATACAAAAGGAGGGGCAAACTTACATCCTTTAATAAAATAATGGGTGGGGGGCACTAGTGGTATCGAAATACATATATAGGGGTTTATTTCCCAGTACAGCTTAAATCTTCTCTTTGATGGTTATGTACATACTTTCTGTAATGTTCTTTGTTCCTGAAATGTAAACCCTATTTATCATGCAATGGTGATACTGTATACTTGCTATTAGTGTACTGTTACTTTGTATAAATACTAAATAAACACTTTAACAACAAAAAAAATATCACAATCAACATCATCAACCTGAAATCCCACCCTCACTTTCTCATTGATGTCTCTAGGACATTTAGCTCCATAAGGAACACCACAAAATACGTTCCTCTGTTCCTCTACTGCTAAAACATTGATCCAGGCCCTTATCCTCTCCAGAACAGAATACTGCTTAATATTACTAACTGGTCTTACAGAATGGTTTTACAGAATGTGTTATTAAACCTTCCAGGGAGAGGTGCCAAAACAGAATTGTATGTGGCAGACAATAGATGTTGCAGCCTCCCCTCCCCCCCAAGCCTCTATTCAAACTTTGTTTTACAGTTTTCTTTAACACCTCTTTTGAACCAATCACAGTCTAGAATCTGGATTTCAAACGTGTGTCCTTTTTCTTTTAGATGTAGGTACAAGGCTGAGTTCTGACCAGAGGAGCTGAGCCATACGGTGTAACTGTTGTTTGTTGTCCCCCACATACAAATCAGAGAATTCCTCACTGTACTGCATACACAATGTTACTCTTCTTGTACTTTGGGTTGGGTCTTTTGGATGAACTATTTGCTACCTCCGTGTGTTGCTGGGTTTAAAGCAGAAAGGAATGTGGCGGAGAACCAAGTTTTTTTCTCCTGTCCTGTTTTCCACCTTCACCGGTAGTCTTGGTGTTATTTCTTCTTTTTCTACCGGTTTTCACAAAAGCCCAATCTGGATACCCTCATGTCTTCAGGGCCCCTCTGAGATGTTCCCTCCCTTTCAACTTGGCCTCTGTGCTGGTGGAGATCTTGTCTGCTCTGTGATGTAGAGTCCAGTTGATTTGACTTATTTCTATAGATATACCATGACCTGATGAATGAGAACTTTCACAAACATATTGCAACTCATTTTGGGGAGAAACCCCTTAAACTTGTACGGGAATATGAGAAAACAGCAAGATAATTGGCAGACTATATTGTTTGACATCTATTGTCTGCCACATACAATGCTGTTTTGGCACCTCTCCCTGGATGGTTTAATAACACATCAAAGCTCCAATCTTGCTAATACAATCAACATCTAATTTCATGAAATCATTGTGGATTATGATAAACAGATTATGCTGATTGGAGCAACATTCTTAAAGAAAAACACAGCAAATCCAGTTGATTTGACTTACTTCGATAGATATACCATGACCTGGATGAATGAGAACTTTAACAAACTTTTGTGGGGTGTTCACTTCTTTGCGTATAAAAGATTTTTTTAAAAAAAAAAACAAAACATAATAAATAGTGAGTTCTTCAGATATTTACTGGTACCTATTAAACTAGTTAGACACTATTCGATTTCTCCAGCGCTGTCTGTGCTCTAACTCAATGTTTCACATCTGTTAACAACCTGAACACATTTTACAAATACAATACATGTGCGGCAATGGAAAACTGTCTTCTCTGTGTTTCTCCAGCGTCATCCAGAGATTCACTCGCAGTAGATAAAATTGCTTTTGCTCCTCTCGCTTATTCCAGGAACTGACAGCATGGGTGAAGAGTATAATGCTTCTTGATTGTGATATTGTTAAAACACACACTGCAATCAGAACAAGGTGCAAGTGTGCCAACTTCCTCAGTCCTAGAAAATACTGAAGAACCCGCATAAGTACATCAGGTGATTTACTAGACAGACGCTTTTCTCTTTTTCTAAAAATTGCTTTTCATTCAACACCGGTCTGATCTGTCATATGTGTGCAGTCACAGCAATGTTGTTTTAAACCCAAATATATAAGTGTAACCTATATGAGGGAGTTTGGGATACAGAAGAGCTGATTTCTGTTATATTGCTTCTTTATTTACAAATAATGTAATGAATGTATAATGGAAAGATGCTTAGGATTACTTTCCTTTCATTAGGCAAAATGGTATTTTTGAGTTTGCTTCCCCTTTAATTATATTGTTGGAAGACAGGAAACTTATTCATTCTTGAATCCCCACATCTGTCTTTTTAAACCATATTCTAGTAAAGGCAGAGAATACACAGGCAACTGGGTCAGAGGGGCTTATTGGTTTGTTTATAAACGCTGGGCAAATTTGCACCCAAATCCATGCCTTCCCTCATATGTTTTCTTTTTCACATACAGGTATGAGACCTGTTATCCAGAAAGCTCAGGAACTGGGTTTTTCCAGATAATGGATCTTTCCATAATTTGAATCTTTATACCTTAAGTCTACCAGAAAATCATATAAACGTTAAATAATAGGCATGTTTTGCCTCCACGAAGGATTAATTATATCTTAGTTTTGGATCAAATACAAGGTACTGGGTATTGTATTATTATTACAGAGAAAAAGGAAATCATTTCTCAAAATTTGTATTATTTGGATAAAATGGAGTCTATGTGAGACAACCTATCCTTAATCCGGAGCTTTCTGGATAATGGGGTAATCCCATACATGTATATGTCTTCAAAAAAAGGCAAACGTAGTTCCAAGATACAATTGAACTACTCAGGGGTGTCAAGATCTCTAAAATAATCCATTTTCTTTCTTTTGTAAACTCAGTTTCTATTTTCATCTATTTTTTAATGGTGTCTCTGCACAATGGTTGCCACATGAATGCACTGCACTGCATAAAAGAGAAAATATAGTCTTTGTTTTTATCAGTACACTTAAATTGTTGCATATTAAAACAATGTGCAAGGTTTCTGTGTTCTTATTTATATGGCTTATACAAATATAGTACTGCTGGTGTTCTCCCCACCTGTTGGTGGCATGAAAAATTATCTGGGGGGGGGGGAATTTCTATATACAGTATTATACCTCGCTTCAAAGCCTGCCCCAAAATAGTCTCCTATAGTGAAAAAAAACCTTTAACAGAAATTGGTAGGACTGTAAACACAGTATTTACAGTATTTACAGCCAGACTTGGGCGACTTAAACAAATTCCAGGTGGGGTGCACTGCTAAAGGTGCCTGGGGAGAAAACTGAGTACAGTACAGTATTTAACTTTTCTTTCTCACTAGTCCATGCTTTGAAGCAATACCTGTAAGAGGACGTTTGTATAGTCACCCCATGCAGTAACCCATACTGCAGCATCATCATCCAATCACCAATGGATCCCTAGAATGAAAGGGGAAGTCTGATTGGTTCAGCGAATTGTTGCACTAGCGTAGTGTTAAAGTTCTGTACATGAGGGGTAGTACAGTCGCTAATGGGCAAGTTACTACTTACCCATGAGCTGATGGCTTGAGTATGGGGTCTTCCAGTACTTCCCATATATTGTTTCAACAATGATAACTACAGATTCTGTTAGACCCATAATGGAATGCCCCATATTGTCATGTTCTCTGATGCCGCAACTTCTTAAGCCTTTATGCTAGAGCCATTGGTGCAGCCATTCAAGCTGAACAGGGCAAAAAGGCACAAGGTTGCCCAGCTGATACCAGATACAAGATGAGTTGTATAGAATACAATGTTTTTGATATTTAATCATAACGCTTCTGAAATGTCTTCCTCAGTTGACATTATGATCCAACATGGCAAATCTGTTAAGGATGGCCGGCCAAGAATTTATCTTCAACACTTAATAGCTGCAGCTTTCCATTATTAACCCCTACAAGGGGCATTTTAATAAAACCCCTGACAGAAGTGCAAGTGTGCACAAGAGCATGCCGCTTAATAGTGATGTGCAGTTGACCTCTATCCAACCCTAACCTGCCGGCTCCCAACCCAAGCTCAATGCGACCCAACCCGCACATTGCTGATGTGACAAAGGGGAGGATAGGGCAGAATCGCCTATATATACAAGCTGTTGGAGCCAGAAGTAGGGCATTGTAAGGTCCCAAAACATGTGGATGTTGGGCAGACCCATACATCACTACCACTTAGTGCTCGTGCATGTCTGTGCAGGGTACATCATCAGCGGGCGCTGTTGCAGCCTACGTCCATTGGTGTGCCTGAACAGCACAATGTATATATTTTCTGTATATGCACTTGTGACCATTGTTGTAACAACTCCAGAACCCTATAAATGACACAAACACTAGCGGCACAAGTGTTAACGCCCTTCTGTGTCTACAAGCTCAACATCAAAATAGAAATGAATGGCCCAAATAATATTGGCAAATATACTAATTATCACTAAAAGGCCAATTGCTTACATCTAAAAGTAACTCTTGCAGCTTACTGAATCAGAAACCAAATTTCAGTTAAAGTTAAAAAAGAATGAGTTTTGGAAAGGTCATAGAGAGCAATTTATTACCATCTGCAAAGGTAAGACCGTGGTGTCATTCTGCAGAGCATTACAATCTAGCAACTGAGGGCAGATTCACTGCAGCCCCACAGTGCAGACTGGGTACATCAGATTCATTTTATTGCTTCATTAAAATGTATTCAACTTTGTTTTTTATTGTCTCTCCATTGCTCTGCTTCAGCCATCCTTCATCTGCTGACTCCCTGTGCTTGCAAAGAGAAAAAAAAGCTAGACAATCCACAATCATTATATTCACTTTTTGTCTTCTTCTTCCTGCTTTTGCTAACCTGTCAGTGCTCTTCTTTATTACCTTCAGCTTGTATCTCATGCAATTCAGAAAGCGTTTATATGGTTGTATATATATAGAGAGAGAGAGAGAGAGATAGAGAGAGACTGTATTGCAGACTTATTCAGACCCTTGATCAGTTTGCTTATTTTACTGAAAAAATACTCAAATGTAGTTCTCTGTTATATTTTAATTTCAAACCACTAAATCTTAAACAAAGAAATCTATAAAAAATATTCTATGTAACATTATTTTCAATCATGCCAATCATAACCAAGATCCTACTGGTCCAAAGGTGGGCAGAAAACTCCATCTAAATCTGCCTCCAATTTACCACAGAAGAGGAGGAAAAAGCCTTTCTGGCTCTATTTTTCTGGATCATTGCTTTTGGAACAGAAATATACTAAGTTTATTACTGCCGGTAGCTTTATATGTTTCCTAAATATTGGGATAAAAGGACCACTTGTTTGTCTTAATGAAAAAAGAAAGGCACATGTATTAGGTTGATATCTAAAGTCCTCCCAGGAACCTTTCTCATGACCAACAAAGACCTACTTTGTTGTTCTTGAGGACCCAGGGAGGACTAAATTGTCAAAATAATAAATTTGCACGTTTTTAAATGAATAAATGAGCTGCACCTGCACATCAACGATGTTGATTTGGTCCAGAAAACATTTGTATTTGTTTTTGCTGTCCAAAATCGGCCCACTGTGCGCAGTGACAGACCTCATTCATTTGTAAATTCATTCAAGAAAAAGCTCAATGTATTAGGCTAACAAATCTAAAGAGAGAGCCTCTTTTCCTTTGTTCTTTCTATAGAGTCAGAGAGAGCTTCTGTGGTTATTTACTCGGGCATGGCAAAGCATTCTGCAGAATAAATATGGTGTTTTATTTTGCACTATTGTGGCTAATCTATAGAGTGTAGGTTACTAGCTAGTACACTGCCTAGAGTTGCAAAGTCTGTTATCCACAATAACGCCACATCCTTTTTTAATTAAGTGCTGCTTTTTTTTTTTTTTTTGCTTCACTTTTACAGCCAGATCACGTTTGTTCATATTCTGTTGCAGGGATGATACATTCTGGATGGTTTTATGCCATTGGCAATTACAGTTTTGTTTCTTGCACTGCCCTCCTGCAAGCCGTTAATTAACAGATTCAATGTAAATCCTGTGCAAACCCACTTAGTGATGTAGTACATGTTTTTTTATAACTACATTGTCTAAGATTTGTTATTCAATTTGTTGTTAAATTGACAGGCCTATAAATACCAGGCGATTACCTTAAACTGCGTAGGAATATTAAAAAATTAAAATTTCTCTCTAGAAAAGTGGCACTCTATCTAAGCAGAGAGAGAGAGAGAGGTTGTGAAGATGAAAAATAATGCATTGATTAACATTATAATAAGCTCTTTAGATGCAATGGAGTATGCCCCAGTATCATGTATCAGCCACTGACAATTGTTTGTCCTAAGCCTTCAATATTGCTACAGTATAAGTCTTCAGACACTCACCCTTCTACTGAAAAATATTGTAATTTTTATAAACTTGCTTTCAACCCCAAACTTAATAACAAACATTTTGTGGGCTTTTTTCTTTGCAAACAATAGAAACAATCAATCCCTCTTATTTATGCCGCTTTTATTCCTGCTTGACTACACTATGTATAAGGGCTAAATAATATATTTTCTCCCCTTTGACTTTAAATGCTTTATATTTTTTTCTTCCTTAAGTTTGAATGAAGCCTCTTTCTTTTTTTTTTTTAAGTGAGTTAGCTGTGAGAGTTATGGAATCAGGGAAGCACCTTTATTTTGCACAGTGACTTTGAAGCTTTTCTGGTCTAAGGTAAAAACTTCTTGTGACATCATCAAGTTCTTTGTTATTTCAAGAAACAAAAAAGTGTGCTTTGATACCATTGCAACTTAAAGGGGTTCTAAAGTCTAAAAACAGAAATTGATTTTCCCCAATCCACTTTTTTTTTTAAAAAAAATGTTGTGCTGTTTAAAATTTGTCCTGCTTCCCCCTCTAATCTGACAGCTGTTCCTAATGATGTTTTTTCGGCAGCCTACTGCGCTGCTTTGGAGAAATTTTCATCTCCTGCTCCAGTGGCCGAAAGCACATAAAATGCTTTTGTTTGGCCTTGCAACAGACAGAAGCTTTGATGAGAAACAGACAGAAGTATTTTCATACTCTCAGGCAGGAGAGCAGCAGCCAAAAATTCCTTCTAAACAGCACAGCCGGCGGTGGTCAGATCATCATTACAAACGGCAGTCAGGGCAAAGGGAGAAACAGGACAATCTTTAACTTTTATTTCTGCAGTGGTGCAAAGTAAATTTCAAATCAATTTCCATTTTTTATAGCCCCTTTAATACCATGATATCGTCTTCTGCTACTTTACAGTCTCATGTGTCATATATGATGTCAAGATTTATCTCCTCCTGGTTAAAAGTAACTTTAACTACCTGTGTTCATATCCTAGTGTTCCATTAATAAACACCATCAGATTAGTCATATAAAACAGTGTGAACCCACTAATAACAACTGAAAGAGAAGAAAAAATGTTAAAAGCAAACCTGCATAAATACTTAAACATTTATGGAATAGAAGTGCATGCTGCATTATTTATTAAGATGACAGGAAAATTACAGTTATCATAGTCCTTTTAAAGGGTAACGTCCCAGAGAGAGACTTTAGCTGCCTGAGGTGACTCAATAGCAATCTCTTCAAAAGGTAACGGTGGCGTCTGCTCCACTAATGTGTGAAGTCTGGGAGCTTGAGGATAGGTCAAGAGACCAGTGGATGCAAGCAATACCAAGACGTAGGTGGAGAGGGCTGATGGAAAGAAACCACTAAGTGCTATGGTTGTTACTGGATAAAAAGTTGACAAACTAGCCCAACCCTTATGTTTTATAAATGTACTGCACAATATTAATTTCAAAATAATTTTTTTTTTTTCAGTTAAGAAATTTGCATGCCAGAAGAAAGTAACAACGAACCTGTATCTGTTTTCACACTTAATTTGCAAAGCCAAATTTTAGCAAAATCCCCAAAAATTGCATAATTGGGAAAAGAATTACCACTTTTGTCTGTGCAGTGCTTTATAGTCATATAACTTTTAGGGTTAACACAAACTGGCTTAATTAAAAATTATGCTCAAAGAAGAATTCTTTTTTTTCCCATAGATTTTTCAAGATTTATTAAAAAAGCTCCAGAAAAATAAAAATGACTCGGTTAAATTAAAATTAATCAAAATCAATTAAAAATGACATCTATGGAAAGTGCATTTGCAGCATTCAAGCAAGATGCATTTGTATTTAATAAAGTTAAGATCGAGCCCCACACAACCCCACTTTGGCCCCCACCTCCTCCCCCTCCCAGGTTGCACTTATATAAATATGCAAATGTTTGTAATTTTTTTTTTATTTTTGTGTATGTTCTGCCTTTGTGTGTTGGTTTCCTCCCACAACCCTAGAACCTACAGGCAGGTTAATTGGCTCCTGTTAAGACTGACGCTGTAACGAATAGTTACCCTGGTGGTCTAGTGGTCCACTCATTGGCATGCGGGGGCGAACGCCGTGCCTTCGTGCCCCTTTAAATTCAAAGTATTTAAAGGGGCCTGGCACTCAAAATCACTAAACCACTGTTACCGCTTTTTGCCACTTTGAAGTGTCAAGTCTTTTGACACGAAACGCGTTAGATGTAAATCCCCTCCTTTGTCATTGTTAATAGTGCATAAATAAAGCCGATACATTGATATTAATCTTACCAGACTCCAAGAATGCTTTGATCAGCGCTCCGCAGCGGTATCAGTGGTTTGATGCAGTAGCCAGTCAGAAGGAGCCGACACATCGCAAGAGCTGCGGCTTAGCGGGAGCTGGCGTGCATGGGATGAGCTCCGCCATTGCTACATCGCTGTTTCTTGTTCACTCAAAATCACTACCCGTTGTTAGGTTCTATTTAGAAAGTTCCTAGGTGCCTTGCTTAGTTTAATCCTATCTGTTATTTCTGGTTTTGACCCTTGCTTTGCCTTTGACTATTCTGATCCTCTCCAATCCTGACCTTTGCCTGCCTGATTACTCTGACTTCTCCAATTCTGATCCTGCCTGCTTGTGACTACTCTGACCTCTCCAATCTGACCTTGCCTGTCCGACTATTCTACGCTCTCCAATCCAGATTCCGGCCTGTCTGACGATTCTTTGCTTGTGCTGGCCTGGCCTGCCTGTTACTGGTGGTGTTCTTCCTTCCCGTATCTTGGTGAGACGATTATGCCCCTTTGCTTGTCCAGAACCGTTAGCTTTGCTCCTCTCTCAAAGAAGACCTGACGGCATCCGATTAGCTGAGGGCTCCTCCCGAGGTGAAAGGTGGCGGTTATGGGCAGAAGTGAGAGTCGCGACCAGGGAGATTAGCTTGGGTTCTGGATATAGGGAGCTTAACATGACAGACGCTATATTAATAACACCTTTATAATAATGATACCCTAAGTTGTATCCATCACAATTGTGTGTTCCATGTCAATACTCACACTAATTAGTGTGAGGGTTTTGTGAATCATGCACAAGTTGAGGCAGATATTTTCAGAGTGGGGGTGCCATTACTTCACAGATGACACTGTGTGCGGCATTAAAGGGATTCTGTCATGATTTTTATGGTGTAGTTTTTATTTCTAAATTACATTGTTTACACTGCAAATAATTTACCCTACAATATAAAATTTCATTCCTGAAACAAGTGTATTTTTTTTTATTTGTAATTTTGGCGTGTAGGCAGTCATCTCAGGTCGTTTTGCCTGGTCATGTGCTTTCAGAAAAAGCCAGCACTTTAGGATGGAACTGCTTTCTGGCAGGCTGTTGTTTCTCCTAGTCAATGTACGTAGCTGCATGTGCCACAGTGGGACCTGGATTTTACTTCTTAGATCTACCAAGCAGCTGTTATCTTGTGTTAGGGAGCTGTTATCTGGTTACCTTCCTGTTGTTCTGTTGTTAGGCTGCTGGGAAGGGGTGGAGGGAGGGGGCTGATATCACTCCAACTTGCAGTACAGCAGTAAAGAGTGACTGAATTTTATCAGAGCACGTCACATGACTGGGGAAGCTGGGAAACTGACAAAATGTCTAGGCCCATGTCAGATTCTAAAATTAAATATATTAAAAAAATCTATTTGCCCTTTTGAGAAACAGACTTCAGTGCAGAATTCTGCTGGAGCAGCACTATTAACTGATGCAGTTTGAAAAAAAACATGTTTTCCCATGACAGTATCCCTTTAATAACCACATTAGCATACAATTTACTTGGTGCAAGCCAGTTGTGACTTGTTCAGCTAGAGGATCTATTAATATTTTCTTACAATGTGCTCTATGAAAATGACCTTCCCGTAATTTGGTGCTTTCTGTGTCAGGAGGCACACTTCCCACAATTCCTGTGATCTAGTTTGGTGGGGGCAAGTTTTTAGGGGCATAATTGGGTGCAAATACTGTTGTGAATGGCATCGATGTACACTGAATTTGCTTCCATTTTGGCACTGTAAACAAACCTTTAGATACACACGTGCTCTGTTTCACTATCCATTGGGGAGTAAGATACAGTAGATCAGAAATATATCTCTGTGTGAAGGGATAGGTAGGAAAGGGACCCCTTAAAATCAAATGAAAATAGCGAATTGTTACATTATAAACTAAGAGACAAATCCAAACCCTTTTCCAATAAATGTCAATTTCAGCATGGTTCTGGATAATTACTAACATACAGAAGTAGTGAGGTTTAATGTAATCCAGCACAAGCTGCAGGTAATCTCAGGGTATGTTCTTTGCAGCTCAGGAGGTGGAATAAATAGATTTTGGGATTGGATAAACATTGCATGTTTGTGTATAATGATACTATGAACAGTAGAAAAACTAACTCATATGCTATCCATTATAACTAAGGAAATCTAGTCCAATAGATATTGCTCATAGTAAAAAAAAAAAAAAAAAATATTCACTGAAATATTTCTGTATAATATCATTATTTCTGTGTATTAAACACACCCCGTAAAATCTGTAGATTAAAGACTAGCAACCATCTTATTTTATTTTAATGTTTCCTCACTCCACCCCCTGTCAGGCTTGATCATTATATAGTATCGGATTTTCAAATGTGAGACATCCCTGCATGCAGTCTGCTGAGGTGTGAATGGTCCTGAGATAAAATATTGAATTCTAATAGTTTAGTTATGATCTGAGTAATAAAGGGGACATTTCCAGTGGTTCATACAGTGAGTGAAGCCTGGGTGATGACCATGGTAAATGGTATGTCTTAAACTATATACTTGTTTCTGCCTCCTGGACCTTTCCCAGCAGGTCCGGACTGAGAATTAAAATAGGCACTGGCATTTTAGGTACACAGAGGCCCAATCAGCCCACTAAATACTGACTTTCTATGGGACCTTATAGCAGCCCCTCTGGCAGCCCCTCTGGCATTTGCCAGAACCTACAGATTGCCAGTCCAGGCCTGTTTCCCATCTTAGAAGCAGAAGGTGTTTAACAGGAGACAACATATTTATGCTATTAAATATCACAATACATTTTAGATTTGTACAGGTATAGGATCCCTTATCCACAAACCCCATATCCAGAAAGTTCCGAATTACGGAATGGCTGTCTCTCATAGACTCAGTTTTATACAAATAATCCAAATTTTTAAAAATGATTTCCTTTTTCTCTGTAATAATAAAACAGTAGCTCGTACTTGATCCCAACTAAGATATAATTAATCCTTTTTGGAAGCAAAACCAGCCTATTGGGTTTATTTAATGTTTAAATGAATTTCTAGTAGACTTAAAGGAATTGTTCAGTGTAAAAATAAAAACTGGGTAAATAGATAGGCTGTGCAAAATAAAAACTGTTTCTAATATAGTTAGTTAGCCAAAAATGTAATGTATAAAGGCTGGAGTGATTTTATGTATAACATGTCAGTCAGAACACTACTTCCTGCTTTGCAGCTCTCTTGGTTTACACTGACTGGTTACCAGGCAGTAACCAATCAGAGACTTGAGGGGGGGCCACATGGGTCATATCTGTTGCTTTTGAATCTGAGCTGGATGCTGAGGATCAATTACAAACTCACTGAACAGAAATGTACCATGTAGCCCCCCTTCAAGTCACTGACTAACTCAGAGTTATAGAGCTGAAAAGCAGGAAGTTGGATTCTGGCTGTTTTATTAGACATCTGTTCACTCCTGCCTTTATACATTATATTTTCGACTAACTAACTATATTAGAAACATTTTTTATTTAACACAGCCTGTCTATTTACACAGCTTTTATTTTCACACTGAACTATTCCTTTAAGGCATGAAGACCCAAATTACGGAAAGATCAGTTATCCGGAAAACCCCAGGTCCCAAGCATTCTGGATAACAGGTCCCATACCTGTACTGTTATTAAATTGGCAGGAATAGCAGAATTGCATCACAACCCCTATTAATTAGGCTCATGTTGAACACACTTGTGCTGCTCTTTTAATATTGCAACTCACATAAGATATGTTTATCCTCTGCATTGTTTGCCTACTTAGGGCTACCTAGAACAGAATAACATGAGCACTGCATTCAGTAAATTTCCTTTCAGGTCACAGTTGGGGGACCTATTCCGGCTGCTTAAGTTTTCCTCTGCTTGTTTGGGGGCTATGCTGCTATCAGCAGGTTCCTATTTCCCGTTAACGCAGTTTGGCATTGACTGATAGAAATTTTTAAACAGCCTCAGGCTGTGTTATGCCTCCGATGTAATGTTATTGATTTAATTAGGCTTCTTCTAGTGTGTGGGTGGATTGCTAGGTTGGTGGAGTTGGGAAGAGCAGGGAGTTGCGTGTGCTAGCTGATTATTCTTGAATTTTAGTTTACCGTATCTTTGCTTTTGCCGTCTATAGAAGAGATCCGGGTTGCACAATCTAGCAGGTTCATTTAGTAGAAGCAGATATTTCTTTTCCAAGCCTTGCCTACTTACCAGTGGAAAAACTCAACGGAAAGCATTCTGTATATATTTTTTTATGAACATTTTGTATAATTTTTAGAACAAAATGAAAAAGTGTAAGTCGTGTCAATTAAAAACACAGCTTAGTATTATAGTTTCTCCTATAAGGGAAGTGAAAAGAAAATGTGTAAGCATAATGAAAAGGTAGGGGAGATGTGGTAGGTTCCATTTTTTTATCGTTATATTACAATTCCTTGCTAATTCTATCCAAGGCGATACATTAATCAGAAAGGTACATGGGGATAAGGTAGGAGAATCAGGCATCTCTCACCCTCAGTATTGTGAACAGTACAGGTATGGGATGAGGTATCCAGAAACCCGTTATCCGGCAACACGGTCTCCCATAGATTCCATTTTATCCAAATTTGTAAAAATTATTTCCTTTTTCTATGTAATAATAAAACAATAGCTTGTACTTGATCCAAACTAAGATATAATGTCATGGCCGGCACCCAATACCAGAACCAGAACAAGTGCCAAGCACCCTGGTCTCAGCTCGGCTTCACCAGTAGCGTGACCACCGTTGGGCTTCGGGAGAAGTCCTCAGCTTACTTCGGTGCCACCTGGACTTAACGAGGGGTACAAGGCAAGATGTTCTGGCTGGCAAAGGGGCACGACTGGAAGCAGAGTCTTTTGGGCCGAAGGTCACAGTACAAGAGGATTAGGCAGAAGGATGGTCAGACAGGCTGGGTCAAGGCAGGCGGATATCAGAATCGTCAGGCTGGCAAGGGTCAAAACCGGGTAGTCAATCAAGGGGTAAAGCAGGAGAGTTGTCGTAGGCAGGCAAGGGTCAGGAACAGGCAGGGTCAAACACGCATAACCAGATCAGAATTTTCAAGACAAACGCACAAGGCTCAGGAAAACCACTTAGAACAAGTTCTATCATGAGCAAAGGGCTGTACACTGAATGACCCTTAAATAGTTTAAAAAATTCGCACCAAACATGCGCCAAAACATGCTGGCGCAAACACGCCAGCGTGCCTGCACCTTTAAGAGTCACACAGGTGCGCCACGCACGCCTTAGAAAACTACATGGTGCCGGCGCTAAGAACCATTCTGCGGGCGTCCCCGCCGATGGCCACCAAACATGACGGGATAACAGGGACACCGTCTTAGAAATGCCTGGATGCCCTGCCATTTTAGAATCATGAACCTCCCTCAATACTTGCTCCCTTAACTCCTGTGGTACAAACCATCTCCCCGATATCCGTAGGAGTTTGAAGAGGGAGCAATAAAGAAGAAAGGTCAGATTCAAGGGTTGCGATGATCATTTCTCTGGGAATAATGGGAGTACACTCACTAGAGTCAGAAGAAATGGATTCAAAACTCCTAGATAGTGCATCCCCCTTGGTGTTTTTAGTCCCAGGCCTGTAAGTCATATATATATATATATATATATATATATATATATATATATATATATATATATATATATATATATATATATATAGTAGATTTTTGTGGTCAGTATAGACAGTCACCAGATGTTTTGCACCCTCCAGGAGATGCCGCCATTCCTCAAAGGCCCATTTGACTGCCAACAATTCCCTGTTACCTATATCATAATTCACCTCTGCTTGTGAAAACTTCCTGGAGAAGAAAGCACAGGGATGTAACTTGTTGGTAGTCGGGTGCCTTTGAGAAAGGACTGCCCCCGCTCCCACCTCTGATTGGGGCAGAACTGAACTCCTTTTTGAGATACTCAAATGCTTGAACAGCCTCAGGGTGCCAGATGCTGGGATCAGCGCCCTTCTTAGTTAAATTAGTGATGGGAGCCACAATGAGGGAAAAATTCTTAATAAACTGACGATAATAATAAGCGAACCAAAGGAACCTTTGGGTTGCACGTAACGAAAGGGGTTGGGTCCAATCCAGGACTGCTCTAACCTTGCCTGGATCCATTTCTAAACCCTTGCTGGAAATGTTAAATCCCAAAAACTGAACAGAAGAAACCCCAAAAGTACATTTCTCCAGTTTCGCATAAAGATTATTCTCCCTCAGTCTTTGTAAAACCACACAAACATGTTTTTGATGTTCATTCGTGTTCGAAGAAAAAATCAGGATATTGTCAAGATAGACCACTACGAATATCCCCAACAGGTCCTGGAAGATGTCGCTGACAAACTCCTGAAACACAGCGGGAGCGTTACAGAGACCGAATGGCATTACAATATATTCGTAGTGGCCATCCCTGGTGTTAAATGCAGTCTTCCACTCATCACCCTCCCTGATACGTATCAGGTTATAAGCCCCCCTAAGATCAAGTTTGGTAAAGACCTTAGCATCTTTAACCTGATGAAAAAGTTCAGAAATCAAAGGGAGGGGATAGCGTTTTTTTATGGTGATCTTATTGAGCCTCCTATAATCAATACAGGGGCGAAGCCCACCATCTTTTTTCCCAACAAAAAAGAAGCCCGCCCCCGCAGGGGAACTAGAAGGTCTGATGAAACCCCTTTCTAAATTTTCTTTAATATACTCTTTCATTGCCTGGGCTTCGGGCAATGAAAGAGGGTAGGTTCTACCACGCGGAGGAGTTGACCCTGGGACAAGATCTATTGGGCAGTCATACTGCCGGTGTGGGGTCAAGGTTTCTGCTGCCTTTTTAGAGAAGACCTCGGCAAATTCTGCATATGCAGCAGGTAACCCCTCAAGAGATGTAGTTGCTACAACAGAGGGAAAGCATACCCCACCACACATAGGACCCCATTGAACCACCTCCCTAGAGACCCAGTCAATCAGAGGGTTATGCCTCTGGAGCCACGGTAACCCCAAATTAAGAGGAGAGGAAGCACCCTCAGTCCACAAATGTGGACACCTTGACAGAGCCCATAGGCCAGGTTAGTTTAACTGGTAACAAAACCTTAGAGGCAGATTGGGGAGAGGAAACTCCTGCACCCAAATGGAGCTCCCCTTCTCCATTTAGGCTTCGGAGTTTCCCGGCCTCTTAAAACATTGGTTCAGAAAATGTCACTTTTCACCAAAATACATGCAAAGATCCAGGGAACGCTTGCGTGCCTTTTCCTCAGGAGTTAGATGGGATATGCCTAATTGCATAGGCTCCTCCTGAGGTAGAGGCACAAAGGGGTTAGAAGACTTTACATTGGTCACCACATTAGATCTTATATTAGTAACCCCAGAGAAGTTTGTACTCCTCTCACCCCTTCTCTCCCTTTGCCTTCTATCTACCTGGATGGTGAGGGACATGAGACCATCCAGGTTAGAAGGTAGGGGGTAATTAACCAGACTATTTTTTACTGAATCAGATAGCCAAATCGTTCCGGCGGAATTCGGTGCAGTACACCTCCCCATCCCTTTTCCCTTGGCTCAACTTACGAATCGCGGTGTTGGCAGAAGCTGCACGATCCGGGTCATCGTAAAGATTTGCCATGCTGTTAAAGTGTCAAGGGAATAACGAGCAGGGTCAGAGGAAGGCAGCCTTAGGGCCCAAATTTGGGGGTCACCCAAAAGCAGGGTCATTACGAACCTTGCATTACGAGAGGCGGCTGCTGTGAAGGCCCCAACTGACAGGTCAGATTGTGGAACCCTTGAAGCAAGTAGTTCTGCTTTTGCTCTTGCTCCTCCATACGTTACAGCAAAGTAGAGAGCAACATCTCAGTGGAAGTTTGAGGAGATGGTGTAGCAGAGGCAGCAGCAGCTTCGTGACAGTCGTCCTCCATGGCCCGTGATAATGTCACGGCCGGCACCCAATACCAGAACAAGTGCCATGCACCAGAGTGTAACAGTGGAGTGAATTCTCTTTCATGATAGCTTCTTCTTCTTGTTTGCTACAAGGATAGCACCTTCAAGTTTGGTCTCATCCTTGTTTGCATTTTGTATTTATATTTTGGATAACTCTAACAGAATTTATTTAAGTTAATTCGCTATCCTTTTTCTAGCCTTAAATGTCTTTACGCCTTTCAATTTACTTGTCTTTAGTAGCATAGTAGAATGAGGCCTTCCATTCTCTCTGGAGCCTCCTGGCTGTAGATTATATGTTATTACTTACTAGAAGTTAGAGACTACTGTTTGGTGTATTAAGGCTGGGTATTCTACTGAATTGTGCACGTCAGATTCACCTTTTTTCATTTTTTAGAGCACCTCCAAACCCCAATTACTATCTGTCCAAAGGACACTTATATCCACTCCAAATCTTG
This sequence comes from Xenopus petersii, assembly GCA_038501925.1. NCBI lineage: Eukaryota > Metazoa > Chordata > Amphibia > Anura > Pipidae > Xenopus > Xenopus petersii. Next base: position 106,442,736 of record CM076688.1, on the reverse strand, counting down.
CTTGTTAGGTGAAGTCACAAATGATTCTTCAAATTCCTATCAGAACTCATGAGAAAATATGTGTTGCCCATTTTATGGGGAAATTTAGGGAATCTGTACTACATGATGTCTTTGGTACTGTGGGGCCCTCAAAAATGAGCAAAAAGTCATTGGTAGGGTTTTTTTATGTTATGTTTAATCTGTAAAAGTGTCTGGCTGCTTTAATGAAGCCGGGACAATGTATTTTATGATGTGCTTTAAATTGGTCTTATATGAGCAGATGATATATTGGATTTGACCTGTAAGATTCATAGGGGGCTAGCCTAATTGTTTGCTAGCTTGGATCAATAATGGCCCGGAAAATACTACAGGAGTGGGACCTGTTATGCAGAGTGCTCGGCACCTGGGGTTTTCTGGATGACAGATCTTTCTGTAATGTGGATCTTCATAGCTTAAGGCTACTAGAAACCCCAAAAGGCTGTGTTTGCTTCCATTAAGGATTATATCTTAGTACAGAGAAAAAGGAAATAATTTTTAAATATTTATATTGTTCTAATGGGAGATGGCCTGTCTCTAATTCAGCACTTTCTGAATAATGGGTTCCCGGATAACGGATCCCAAACTTGTACTTACCTTCCTTAAAAGACAAAAAAAATGACACAAAACTATGTAACTGACCTGTAAGATCTACAATCTTTTCCTGTTTTCTATGTAATACTTGATTGTGTTTGTACACCAGGGGAAGTGCCTTGTTCATATCTAAGAGGAAAATGATTTCTCCATCTATTTAACGAATCTGCTGAAAATCCTTGGTTACAGCTTTGCTCATTTATTAGGCTCCCTGCAGAGCTTTCCTTGAGGGTCCCCAGTGAGGTATGGGACTGCAGAATGGACACATTCATTTGAATCTGTCTAAACAGGTTAAACAAGCGAGTTGCATCTCCTCTTGCTGCCCCTGAATGTTCATGCAACAGATTGTCCCGTCCGATGATTTAGAGCTTGATGGTTTCACAGTGACACAGAGAGAGAGGGTTCCAGGGATAAAATAATCTTTGGAAACAGCTGAAGTGACAGAAGTCCCATTAACATCAACATATGTCAGGGAAACTCGGTACTTGAGGGAGAACCAACCCACAGATAGCGGGGAAAAGAGAATGCTAATTACTTGCATGCCACCGGGATATACCTCGTTAATTTATAGGATGGGGTGGACTGAGCAATGATAGCTACCCCTTCTATTACCATGTTTTAAAAACAGGTGAAAAAAGCATAATTACCTACATTAAACTCTATACATATTAAATCTGTTTTTTTTTGCCTGACAACGTGAAAGCAATTTCTCCAAATGAATTCCATGCGTATGGAAAGCTATTTGACCTGATGATTTTTTTTCTGTGCTCAAGAATGATGCCTCCCCCCCCCCCCTTTTGTCTTTAAATTGCATCTTCTCCTCTCCACTTTCCCGTGTTGTGATTTAAGGTTATTTTTACTGACGTTGGCTCCAACAAATCTCTCTTCTTGTTTGTTTGCAGCTTGCAACGCCTCGGGACTTGATCAGAGCCTCTCTGCTGTCCAAGTACATCTGTGGGTATGTAGATTTTTATTCCACTCTCTGATGTGCCTGTGGCTACTCACTCTTTTCCCTGCATTTCGGAATAGGGGCTGTTTAATACTTCACCTATAAACGGTGTGATGCGGAGGAGAACTGTGTTATGATCTCGTATAAAATCTAAATTAGCTTGGAGTCATATCTTGGAGAAAATTCGCTGTGTGCTTCCTACACTGAAGAAAAACATATTTTAACTGCCACTGGAATAGATATGCTTAAGTTCTTATGCTTTACAGTAGCCATTGTGTGACTTGCCCAACATACAGAACCCCGAGATGAGTTCAAGGTGGCAGAAGGGGTCATTATTGGGAAGCTCAGGTTTGGTTAAAAAGGGAAACATTTTATATAACCCCTACTCGAAATGCAAAAGAGAAAACAGTGACAATATGACGGATGTCGAAAATTGCAGGAACAGAATACATACACAATGGAATTAAAAGATGTAAGCTGCTTAATCAATATACATTTATTACACTTCCCCAGTGCGTTCACTGAATATTTCTAGTAAATATAAATATATATATATATATATATATATATATATATATATATATATATATATATATATATATATATATATATATATATCTAGAGTGTAGAATGCCAGCACAACACGTGTATTGGTATATGGTGCCTGGGTGCAAAGCTGGAAAAGGTGTATACAAAGGAACAATGGAAACAAAAATACGACTAACGTTTCGGCTAGGTCCCTAGCCTTTCTCAAAGCTCTTGTGTATTTTATATATATATATATATATATATATATATATATATATATATATATATATATATATATAGATATATATAGATATAGATAGATAAATAATACACAAGAGCCACGAATATCCTGTAAATTATACTGAATCCCCTCGGTAACTTATAATATCCTTATATTTTATAAGAGGGGTACTTTATATACACTATAACATAGTAAGTTAGGGTGAAAAAAGACACACATCCATCAAGTTCAACCTTTGAACTCTATTTTAATCTGCCTAACTACTGGTTGATCCAGAGGAAGGCAAAAAACCCATCTGAAGCCTCTCCAATTCGCCTCAGAGAGGTACTATGCGCTATCTCCCTGCACCTTTTCTGTTGTTAAAATAGGTGCCGACTTGCCCCCATTTATATGCTCTACATGAAACACTTGCTCATTTCTATCAGTGTCATTTCATAAAAGCCGCTGTGTTTGTCCAGATCCTGCAGCTATAGCAACCAATCAGATGTGTCTTTTCAAAACAGCTGTGTTATGTTTTGGGTAGCTGAGGATGAGTAGTGTATAACAGTACTTTATTAGCAGGCTCTCATGCAGCCATTACACAACAGTAACTTTCACGTTCACTTTTTAAGCTGTCCAGGAAGTATGCACAGTATGTCTGAGCACAGTGACATCTACAGGCCATTTGTATAAGCACCACAAGCGGACTAGTAGATGGTTCCTGCTCTTGGTAATGAGACCATTAGCAAACTTTACACCTTTTATTGCTTTACTCCCCAGTGGCATAAGTACTACTGGACCCCCTCTGGAAGCGTGGGCAAGGGGGTTTCATTGTTCCAGTTCAGCAATGTGGGAGCACAGCTCTTATATATCAAAATAAAGTAGCTCAATTGTGCCTGCAGCTATTTTGTAAGAAAGTGTTACAGTTTAACAGCTGCAGTTCACTGACTCTGGATTGAATTAACACAGTTCAGTAGCGTAGAGGTATGGCACACGTGTGACCAAAGCACAGCAGTTCAGTTAAGCCATCTGCCATTTCATGAGCTGGGTGAAACAATTCAGCAGTTACAGTTCACTGGCTTATAAGAGAATTAAGCATGCATGAGATTTGGCAGTTTGGCTCAGCCCACACACAGAAAACAGAGGGGTCCTGTTTCAAGATGGCAGCGCCTATGAAACACTTTTTACATGTAGGATATTTTTTAATCCGTTTCAGATATAGACAAAAACAGTTGACAAAAGGGTTTAACTAAGGAGGGAAAGATATATATTACACCTGTCTCAAGGTCCTCTTTAAGGTGGTTCAGCTGTGCCATTGACTAATTAGCAGAGAGTGGTGCAAAAGTGTAACACATACAGTATAAGGGGAGCAGGTTAGGCAGTCAAGCACTCTGTAGTGAGAGTGCAGGTTTCTGGAGAATAATTAAATTAGAATAGATCTAATGGCTGGAATATATTTTTGTATGCAGAGTAAGCAGTTCATCAATACAAACAACCACTCTTAAAGGAGAATTCAACCCCCTAGGTGGAAAAATCCCCCCCCCCCCTTGCGTAGGCAGTTTGCACAATCGCGACGAGTGGCTCTTTCGTGAACGCGCGCCGAGCCAGCGCATCACAGTAGGGGGGCCCTGGACAGCAGTCCTGGTGGGCCCCTGGCCCCCCAGTTCAACCCTGGCTATGAGTTCTATGGTCTAGAACAGTGACCCCCAACCAGTAGCGCGTGAGCAACATGTTGCAATCCAACCCCTTGGATGTTGCGCTCAGTGTCCTCAAAGCAGGTGTTTGTTTTTGAATTCCAGGCTTGGAAGCAAGTTTTAAACTCTGTTTTAAATTCTGTTACCAAATAAAACATCTGAACATCCTCAGGCCTATTTTTAATCACCAGTCAAAAATGGGCCCGAGTCAACGGGATGTTGCCCCAGCACAATGGTCCCATAGGTTAAAATTCAGAAAAAATATATTTATTGTATTCCAAATCACATAGTAAAAAACTTTTACATACTGACCCCATGACTTCACTTTAATGAATTTTGAGCTATGGGATAATTTTTGTTATAAGTAGTGATGAGCGAATTTATTCGCCAGCCATGGGTTCATGGCAAAATTCTGAATTTCACCATGTGCGAATTTTTTCGCAAAGCTGCGGCAAAAATTTAATGGAAAAATTTGCCGGGATAAAACGTCCATAACTTTAATACTGCACAGACTGTGTGCACATGCTTTTTCAAGGGAACATTGGTTGTTCACCAGTCTGCACATCTCTTGGCCGTCTCAACAGAGAAGTACACACACACACATACATACACACACACAGATTGCTGCCAACTGCCTCCCACAGCTCTTGGCTACCCTTAAACAGGATTCACCTCATTATAAATGCAGTCCTGGATTTTCAGAAGACGACAATTACTGGATGATAAACAAAATGCTCAATTCTTATTCCTTCCTCCTTATAAAGGAGCACTGAAAGAGTTAAAGGAAGCACCGACAATTAAATATCTGTGCCGAGGCAACCAAAATACGCTATTCATAATGAGCGCTCTTATCTCCTTTACTTATTGTTTGCCATTGCAAGCCTTGAAAGGAACAGTTTGCCTTTATTTTCTTTTAGTTCTGTGTGTGCTGTTGGATTATTGTTGGTCATAGTGGAAGGAAATAATAACCCTTCCTTATTGACTTACATTTCGGGAATAGTGAATAAGTCCAAAGATTGCAGTTTAATTTGAAAACATTTGATGCAAGTTTCATTAACATGAGGCCTAAAGCACAGTAGCTGTTTGCTATGCCTTCATTCCACTGCCATTCTTTGCCAGTGTAATCCAAAAATGTTTTTCTCTATATTCATGCTGTTTTAAAATTCCATTAATTGTATCATTTTAAAATACTTGACCCCTCATGGAGCCTAACGCGTTTCATGCTTACCCTGCACTTAATCATAGGCAATTTCCAGATTTACATGAAGCCTAAGGCACAGTAGCTCTTTGCTATGCCTCCATTTCATTACCATTCCCTGCCAGAGACATATACAGAATTGTGTATAGGGGATCTAGATAGAGGACAATTGCCATGGGCAATGCTGGGTCAAAATGTAAGGGTGTCCATGCTGAGCCCCTTTCACCCTGCTTGCTGTGCTAATGGCTGGAGATCTGAAATTACTGAAGGACTGGAGCTAGGAGTAGGCAAGCAGAAGTGGTATATGCCTAGCTCCCCCAGTTATGCTCTATGCATGCTCCTCTTCTGTCTACCATTGCTTCTAGCCCTGGCCAGATTCTGTATAAGAGCAGCAGCTACAGGCAGGAAAAGTGAGGGAAAGCAAGAGTAGCACAATATGATAACAATGCACAAAGAGTTAACAAATTGGCTTTATACACACATCACAGTCACTAAATAGCACAATAAATAGGTAGGGATGCACCGAATCCAGGATTCGGTTCGGGATTCGGCCTTTTTCAGGAGGATTCGGATTCGGCCGAATCCTTCTGCCTGGCCGAACCGAATCCGAACCCTAATTTGCATATGCAAATTAGGGGCGGGAGGGAAATCACATGACTTTTTGTCAGAAAACGAGGAAGTAAAAAATGTTTTCTCCTTCCCACCCCTAATTTGCATATGCAAATTAGGGTTCGGGTTCGGTATTCGGCCGAATCTTTCACAAAGGATTCGGGGGTTCGGTCGAATCCAAAATAGTGGATTCGGTGCATCCCTATAAATAGGCCATATAGTGTATACAAAGAACAAGTATGTTAATTGTTTTAAAGAACCTCTCCTTTAAACATCTCTAAACCATAACTCATCATATAAAATGTGTATTAACTTTTGTCTACCAGGCTAATACTACAGAAAATAATCAGTATGACTCCTTTTCTTCCCAGTGGAACGTGTATGGTCATGTTTCCTCTCTATATTCACTTAACTCCTATAATACAATTCAGTGGACATTTTATCTCATCCTTGATTAAATATACAACAGATGAATATACAACAAATGAATGCATGTTATATTTAAAATGTGAGATATTAATATACAAGCACAAAAAAATATAAATCTGGCAGCAGCCTCATCTTCTCATATTAATTGTATTGGACAAAAATAGGGTCAAACCATTTTTAATGTAGGTTATTAAGTCCTTATCGATTCCAAAACACCATAAGGCATATATACATCTTTCTGTGGATGGAGTCCTGCTCAAATTTTTTACAACATGTAACATTCTTAAGAATGGAAAAATGGATAAATAGGCATATGCCGTGAGCCATTAAATGAGGACATGTAATAATACCACTTTAGCCTGCCGCCTCCTCTTCTGCGTACAGCTTTGTGCCGCTTGCGTGTTTGACGTGCATGTTTTTTCTTTTTGGCACTCTACGTGACATTGTGCTTGGTGCAAATCTCAAGTATTTAAAGGCACCATTGCCTATTCACATTGCCCAATGTAGGTCTATTTGTGGGTGCACTTCTAGTCTGTCTCTCTGTTCTTGACTAATCCTGTGCTGCTGCCTGAACCGATCTTTGCCTGTATTTGACTATTCTTCCAGATTTGTATTGCGTTTACTGATTGGTTTGACCCCAGCCTGTGTCCTTGTCTACGCTTTTGTATTCCCGATTCCGTACTGCACCATTTGATTGGTTTTCACCCTGGCCTGTTTTACGACTATACTTTGCCCTACCTCTGTTCCTCCTGTTGCACATTAAGGATCCCTTGCCTGCCCAGAACTCTCGCCCCTGGTTCTCTGACTTTAAGACCTGGTGGCATCCATCTAGTAGAGGTCTCCTCCTGATCGAAAGGAGGCTGTTATAGGCAGAAGCATGAGCTAAGACCAGAGCCATCGCATCTGTTCTGGGTTTGGAAAACTGTGCGGGACAGGACATAATGTGAAATTGAAAGTTAATTCTACTCTCTGACTTGTACAGGCAAATTGACAGTCCACTGAGAAGCACTCTGCTCCTTATTGAGCAGTGGGCACAGAGCTGGGTTTGTTGGAGAGCCATTTCACATTTTGCGCTGTTTAGTTCTAAAAAAATATAACTAAACATATTAAATAAAAAGGCAAAAAGCATTTCTAGCACACACACTATTCATTGAACATAGGTTGAAGAGGAGGGTAATGTATATTGCTCAACAATAGCCAAGGTCATTATTAACCTGTATAAGGCCAGGCTTCAATAAAATTCAATAAAAGTGTTTTTATTTCAGATGGTGCACAGCACTACTACTAAAAGCTATTTTTTAATGTTAAAAGGCGACAATAATATTCTATAGGCATATTATATATATATATATATATATATATATATATATATATATAAGGATTTTTCATTTTGTACAGTACATCAGTTTACAGTAACAATTAATTTGCTGCTACATCAAGACCTCCCTTACAGTGTAGAGAATACATCAAGACAGTGGTGGGGTATTTGCCCCTTATTTGCCCTTTTCTTGTAGCCGTTCTGACATTCTATGGGGCCAATTTATCAATGTACAGAATAGAATTCTTACCGTGATTCAAGTTTTTTTTTTAGCTAAAACTCAAATTTGAAAGTTTCAAAAACTTGAATTTTAGCAATTTATTAAGCACAAAAAGCTTGGAAAACTCAGCATCTAAAAGCTGGCACGTTGATTTAGTAGTCAATGGGGGTTGTCCTAGGCAAAATTAAATAATATTCAGTTTGAATTTCAAAAAATTTTTAGTTTGTTTTTGAGATTTTAAACTCACAAATGTATTTATTCATTTGAGATTGTTATATTTAAATTTATTAATAAATATTTAATATATTTTTTTAATTGTGGGCTTATTTTAAGTTGTAACAATCTGTAAATCTTAACAAAATTAAAATTTTGATTAATATCCAAATGCAAAAATGTCTCGGAAGTCTGAGAGTTATTTATGAATTTGAAAGGTCCCAAGAGACAGAGGAACCTCTAGGTGTATCTCTAGCCATGATTGCCAATTTTTTTTTTTTTTTTTTGGGGGGGGAGCCCCTTGCTACATACGTTAACTTAATTAAAGGGAACTGCTCGTTAAGAAGCTTGATTCGCTGGCATGGGTTTGGAGTTCATCCATTTCGTGGTAACCTGTACAGAAGGATTATAGGTCTGTTGTTTAAGCTCATGTTGAATACGCTCATGTTGAATACGCATACTGTATATGGTATATACACGCCAGCAGACTAAATGATCTGAATGTCTTCAAAACTTTAAAAGTTCCGAATTTGGGCTATAAATGGAAAAGACACTTCTGTTCCCTGCAGTAATTTACCAGTGTTCCCTGGTAACAAACTCTAGAAATGTTTCTTACCTTGTGGCCACCACAAATCAGATATAAATGGCAAACTGGCAACATAAGCAGTATACTTATCAAATTTTTTTAAAAAAACCCTGATGGTATTTTTGGCTCATCTGGTGTGAGAGAAGCATTGTGGATACATTTTCAAGATTTTTGTCCTCAGGTAATTGTCATTTGTAGCTCTGAACATTTTCTACTTAGACTTTAATGGTCAAGTATTCTTGAGAACTGCAGAGGATTCTTGAGTAGGAGAAAGATTTCAGTTCAGATACCTGCCGATCTGCCCATTAGTTTGAATCAATCCTCTGACGTTTAAGCACCCCCAAGTTTTTTTTTTTTTGCTGGAAATTAAGTTGACAAAACAGCTAAATATCTAAACATCTTGAAATGCAGGGAAAATGTGATTTTTTTCCAACTGTGTTTCTTATCTTGACCTTTGCTAAATTGGGCCCTAAGTAATATCTCTAATATGAAACATTTGTATGGACCAAAGCAATAATGTGATATGTGCATGTGATGCTTGTTTGCCACCGGCAGTTACTACCTGCAGATTGGTTGCTATGGGTTCTTAAACCTGGTGCAAAACTTTCTAGCTTTAATTCTAAGAGAGCCCTAGTGATTTCTGATTTGGAAATAGTAAGCTACGGCTTTTTTAAGGTTCACAGCAATCGAATTCTGAACATTGTCTTTTATTCGGGCAAAGGAGAACCCTAGTGATTGCTGATTTGGAAATACAACCCTCTGAAGATTCAAACCAGTATTTGGACATTTAGCTTTAAATCTATTAAATGTAAATGAGAAATTTCTAAGCAGGATCTCTTATTGAAAACCATCTGATGATACTTGACTGAACAACTGTCACACCATGTATCTACTGCAGAAGCTGGGAACTTCTTGAATAAAGAGAAGGAACACGTTAATGCAAAAGGTAAAAATATAATTTTAGTTACATAATTAAGTTGGTTAGAAAAAAGACCAAAGTCCATCAAGTTCAACCCCTCCAAATGAAACCCAGCGCACATACCTACAAACACCCATAAATAGATCTCCTGATAGCAGTCTATAATGTCCTTTAATGTACTTAAAGAGTAATCATATCCCCTCACAAGCATTTTTTATCCAGAGAAAACAACCCCAACCAACACAGTTTACCCTTATAATTGAAATTCCAAACCCTCTAACCAGTTTAGTCTTTACAGTCTCACCAGCTCATTTATATCCTTTTTAAGGAAGTACTGCACCGAAAACTCCAGGTGAGGCCTTACATGGGACCTATAAAGAGGGAACATTATGTTTTAATGCCTTGAGTTAATGCCCTTTTTTATACTAGACTTTACTTTTGTCTTATTTTTGCTTCTTTACAAATTTCGCTTACCTATAACACATGGAATACAGGGTTAGGTTTGAGCCCCCGTATGAAAAAAGAAAAAATGTATGTATATAATGAACAACAATATGGCTTGGACATTAAGTTGTACAAATTAGTTTTGTTCCAAAAGGCACATATGCACATTTGAGGTCATATCAGTAGAATTTTTTAATTGTCTTGGTTCTTGGAACCATACCTTCCCACTGGATCTGGGTAAATATAAGCATCTTCAGGTGGGGTGTTTATATTAAAGATGCCTTGTATTTAAGTTTAATGAGACTTTCAAGTATGTTGATCCAAGAAGAAATCTGATTTCCCTTTGTTAAGGACTATGTCATAATTAAAGTGCTCATCCTTAGATCTAGCAGTTGTTTTTTTTTTTGCTTCAATTTATGTTTTTCCTGAATCAGTACAAATGGAATTTAGGTTTAACTTTTTTTGAACATCAGCTGCTACAGTTGCATGTTATTCTTTGCAATGCCTGGACCAGAAGACAATAATCTTTGGTCAAGTACCTCACTCTGTTGCTAATGCTGTAGTACGCAAACTAACATACGCTTCTAACCTAGCTCCTTCAGATCGACTTGGTAGCCTCTTAGCATGCGTATAGGGCCTGATCGGCTTCATAACTATTTTGTAGATGAGAACATGCTGTCGGTCAAGGACTGCATCAACCTATTGATACAGTCCTCTTCTGACTGGTCTTGAAAGCCTCTATGATCCATTTGTTGACCTGGGGGCCAAATGACTGGGCAAACTGGAGAAGATTTGCTTTTCTGGCAACTGTGCCAATACAGTGGATCATTGTGTCTAATGCTGGAGCTCTGTATTTTGTATATTGCTATGGCTACTTTAAATTTCTAGTGTATCTGTATTGCCAGTGACAAAGGGAAGATAAATTGGACGTCTTCTTAAAATGTTTTAATAAGAATAATCCTCTGGAATATTTCATTGTTTTCTCTATAAAGGAGTGGCACTGGGATGTGATACCAGCACTGTCGGTAATAGTTGCTGCTAGTTGTTGAGGAGGTCTCTCTATCCATGGGTCTTAAACGGGCTGCTTTGTATGAAATCTGTTACAATATGTTTATTTCAGAATATGTTAGGCTTTTGCGTTTACTGTAAAATTTGTTCTACAAGTAGTTACCAATATAGAAAGAAAACTTGCAGGTCCCATGTATTCTAGATTTGAGATCCAATAGCTGGATGGTCTTATTAAAGTTTGAATCAAAATTTTATTATGACCCTATTTCTTATTGTACTTAAAGTTGTGACACCATTTGCAAAGAAAACTAGTTACTTGCAAGCCTAAAGAAGCAGGAGGAGAGGAAATTCTTGGCAGATGGTTGAAGAGAAGAGCTGGAGATCCTTCCACGCCCTGTGGCATAAACATCATGATAATCTGTCTCCCTTTGGAGTATGTAACACGCTTCTGAAAGATATTTCGTTCCTCCTTAGAGTTCTGTATTTTTAATAAGTCTTCGTGTGGCAGGATGAAATTATTCATAATTAACAAGAAATAATAATCTTACAACGCTTTGAAGGAAGGCCTGCATTGAAGTGGGATTATATGTTGGAGAATCTATGTTTTACAGTTTCCTTGGATACTGAAGGATAGTTTACACAGGATTCCATGGCAATAGTGTAGGAATTGTCACACAGACTATATTTAGATAATTTGTGCCTGATCTAGAGCATCTTGAGCAGAACCTGACACAATGTGAAGGCAATAATCCAGTAGTAACTTTTAGACAGAAATGAGACCATATTTTATTTCTATTCTGTAAAAGCTGCACTTTAAAAGCTCTTGAGTGTCAACTCAGCAGTTGCATCAACAATTTTAATGCACTTTTGCCCATATATTGTGGCTGAAGCCTACTTTGGCCAAAGTACAGGTACAGATCTGTTATCCAGAAACCCATCAAAAAGGTCCAAAATAAGGCTTTGTGGCTCAGTTACAAAAGTGTCTGTCATTAGGTCAAAGATTTATGAATTCAAGGTCTGGTTTCTAACTTTGAGAGATGCCTAGATTTAAAGGGACACTAAACCCAACCATAAAGGTGTCCCACTGCACCTCCTAGTTCTCTACAGAAGTTGAGAAAAAGCTTAATTACACAGGGAAACAAATTCATGAGAATTCTACTTAACAAAAACTTAAGTACAAATGCAAGAGAATCGACCAATGAGAATGCTAGTTCCCAGCACTGCATCAGGCATTTAGCTATTCTCTTACATACAGAGATTATTGTGCCATTTATTTTATTTCATTATATTACACTACAATCAAACATGGGGATGAAGGACAGACTTGTTTGGTGCTGGGAAATTGTGCTTACTGCTTGCAAACCCAAATGCAGGAACAACGAACAGGGAGCCAGATTTACACACGTGAACTAGGATTCTCGTTGGAGGATTTGTTTTGCTGCTGTGCGCACTGGAGAGCTGGGAGAAGGTTTTTTTGTGCAATATTGCTTTAAGAATACAACATTGATATTGCTGTACTACTGCTCTTAGAGTGCCTTAACCTTGATAATATGTAAAAGTTTGCTGGTTGAGCAGTGCAGCAAGGTTAAGTGTCCCATTAACAGCCCCCCTTCACTACCCCTCTTCAGCCCCCTGACCTCTCCCTCCCCACATAGTCTATTATGTAGAACGGGGCCCCTATATGAAACCCTGAGCTAAAAAGGCAGAACAGTGTAGTTCCCAGGCACCATCTTCAGGCACATACCATGCAGGCGCATACTCAATTGGAAGAAATCCACTCCAACTGCACATGCACCTGCAGGGTCCATGTTGCCAAAGAGACATGAACAATATCCGAATAGACAGAAGATGGCAGCCAGGAACTCCACTGCTCTGCCTTTTTAGCTCAGGGTTTCAAACGGCACTTAATGTTATAGACTGTGCAGAAAGGGAGAGATGAGGGGATGATGCTGACCTTGTGTGAGATGTGTGTGTGTGTATATATAATATATATTAATATATACAGTATATATATATATATATATATATATATATATATATATATATATATATATATTAAACAGAAGGACCTGAACTCCAGTATGTTGCAAATCAAATAATGTGCACATAATAAAAATAATTTGATTACATAAGTTTTTTGACCCTTCACCCACAAATGTTTAAATATTCGGGCATTAGGTTTCGGCTGCTAGACAATGGGAGTATATAGTATGTGCCATATATGTTGCCGTGCATTTGAACTGATTACTTTCAGCAATTAAGCATATAGCTTTCACATACAGTGAGTTTCAAAGGGATGAGCCAATAAACCTAATACCATTTCAGTTTAATACACCTATTTTTTTTCTTATTATGAATAGTTCACATTAATAAGACACTGTCATGAAACATCTGTTTCCCTTGTGTCCCTATTCATTATGTAGGCATTGCACCTACTTTTAGACGTTACAGAGATTCTCAGAGCCATAACATTCTGTTACACAGGCCTGGTGAGTTTTTATATCATACTTACTGCCCAGTGTTGTTTCAGCCAAAGGGGCTCTGCTCAGGGCAGTTTACAATTATATTCTGGTGCCTAACATATTGGGCCATTATAACTTGTCAGTTTTGACAATTAGCTACCAGGCAAATCTGGCGAGTGTTAATCCATAGAGCATTAATTAGTCAGTTGGCAAATAAGCCAATTTAAAAATGGAAAACATTCTGATAATACAGTATATGTTTACAGTTTAGAACTGCCAAATATAATCAAGAGCTGACCACTCAAATCAGTGTCTCAGTTGAAATGAGTCTATTTTTACCGAAATCCTGTGTTTGTGTGTATGCTGCAGCACTAGTGTGTTAAAAAAACAACACATTTGCAAATGATTATGCAAAGTTACATTTTATTTCACAGACTTTAAAGCATAAGAACAAAGAAAAGAGGCATTGTGGCAAGTTTAAAAGTTTGGACACACTTCAACTTGTTCATTGATTAAGACCCTAATTACCTCATTAGGCCTTTATAGCCATTAGGGGTTTTCACTTGTTAATGGCAGAGTTCAATAACCTCTATGACAAAGTAAACTTCTAACTGAGGATCAGATAATGAAGCAAAATGCTTCCAGCTCACAAGTTCTGCTGTCCATGATGACAGTTAAGGGGAATGCTGGATGTCAACCATCCAAATAATTTCTGGCAAAAAAACCCACCAGACAGATTTGATTTTCCCATCCGACGAGGACCACATAGGATTGTTCATTCGGCCCTTGTCAACAGGCTTGTAGACTAGGGATGGGCCAATTTGACACATTTCGTTTCGCCGAAAATTTGTCGCTGGCGAAATGTCACAGACGCCCATTAAAGTCTATGGGCATCAAAATAATTTTGTCGTGCGGCAAATTTTTTTTTGACGCGCATCTTTTTTTTTTTTACGCACACCGCCATACACGTCTATGGGCGTCATTTTTTTGGCGAAAAAATTCACCCATCCCTATTGTAGACCCTTCTATATGATCTGATCCCTGAACCCCAGACTAATAATCATATCATTTGACCCAGATATGCTTGTTAGGCCTGATTTAGAACCCATTTATGAAATGCTTACTCTTACTACCTTACTCTTACTACCTTCCAAACACTTTTTTTCAGTTAGTGGTTTTCCGATTGTTCACGGGCATTTTCCAATTGCTTTCCATCTTTTATTTTTCAACCTTTTCCCAAAATTTAAGTTTAAATTTAATGTTCGTGCCTCTGGTGTTTCAGACTGTCAGTTCAGTGGTCCTGGTGCAGATCCTGAGCTGTTACAGTTTGCTCCATTAGTTGATATGTTTCTTATCAGCATCTGTGGGATATTAGCAACTATTGTATGTAACAAGTTAGGATAGAGCTGCTTTAGACATAAGAAAGTGAAAATTGAATCGTAAACTTCAATCTTAGAAAAACAGTCACAAATAGAAAATTGAAGGTACAGTAATTGAAAAAAGTCTTTATTTCTGGTGAACAATCTGAAACCAATTCAAGTGAAAAAATTGTTGGAAGGTAAACAACCCCTTTAAAGTAGCTCTAAGTGCTGTAATGGAAAAACTGAAACAATATCAACAATGTTAAAAAAGGATTTGTTGTCTGCTATATTTCCCAAAATAAGTTTTTCCTCCTTAGGAAGTAATAGGATTCTACCTGGTCTGAGCTGGAATGGAAAAGTTCAGTAAGGATAAGTCTGAATGTTTCATCAAAGCTGAAATGTTAAATATGCAAACATATACATATCAACATGTTGAAAGAGTTGTGTCATCATCTCCAAGATAAATAGGCCCCAGAGTGTACTGCTGTTCTTACTGTTGCCACAAAGTTTAATATTATTTAAAGCTTCAAAAAATTTATAGTTTCGACAGTTTTCGTCGACATCGCAAATGCTTTTTTTCTTTATAAAACTTCAAAAAGTTTCTTTGAAAATCAGGGATGTCAAAAATGTAAAGGAAATTTAGTCTAAGGGTAGAACTACATGGGCGACTTCGGTGCGTCTCCGGCAAATCCGACGTGCGGCGCCAAAACGCAGGCGTCCAATTGAATGCAACGGAAAATAAGGTAAGAAATACACATGTCGAATCTTGTTGCAGGGTTCATCCGACATGACACGGCTGTCGGATGTAGACGTAGCATTCAGCGTTTGCATCAGGGGCGTAACTATAGAGGAAGCAGACCCCTGCGTCTGCAGGGGGGCCCAGGAGGTATAGGGGCCCCAGGAGGCCCTAATTCATATAAAATGTCAATAAATATTGGCGAAACAAGTCAACCCCAAAACATTTTGGGGGCCTGAAAAATAATTTGCTGTGGGGCCCAGTAATATCTAGTTACGCCACTGGTTTGCATCCGACAGTCATGTTGTGTCAGGTGAACGATGCGTCACCATCCGACATTGCTATTGGTTACCTTATTCTCCATCGCATCCGATTTGACGCCTGCGTTTTGGCGCAGCACATCGGATCCACCGGCAACACACTGAAGTCGCTCATGTAGTTCTATCCTTAGTTTTAAAATGTTACTGAAATCTCATTATTTTAACAATTTGGAAAAATGATTGATGGATAGTAAAATATTGACGTTCTTCTGTAATAATGCAAGAAGTCCATCGTCAGCCAATAAGAAATAATGGGATATGACTAGGCTCTAGTATGCAAATATATTTTACTAATAATTTGATTGAAGAGCATGTTGAAGTTCTTTATAAATAGTGCAGATGAAAAACAGTCAAAGTTGTGCTAAAAATGTATCAGAATGCAACATTTCTATCTACGTTAAAGTTTTATATTTAGGCAAAGTAGGCGTAGAATCAAATTTTACATGTGTCCCAACTTCAGTGCTTTATAAGTAGGCCAAAAAAATGTCTTCTTCCCTTAATTATATGTATAGATGCTGGTTAATCAACCCTAGATTGGTCCATTTTGTTCCCTTAAAAAGAGCAAATAGGATTAAGGTTTAAAAATATAGCAAGTTATCACCTGCAAAAAATATATGTTGTGTATGTTCTAGAAATGGCAATTTTAAGCAACATTTCAATTGGCCTTCATTTTTTTTTAATAGTTTTTGAGTTATTTGCCTTCTTCTTACAGCTTCTTCCACTCTTTTCAGCTTTCAAATGTAGTCCCTGACCCCATCTAAAAAACAAATGCTCTATTAGGCTACAAATGTATTGTTACTGCTGCTTTCTATTCAGGAACTCTACTCTACTATTCATATTCCAGTCAAATCGATACATGGTTGCGAGGGTAATTTAGAGCCAAGCAACCAGATTGCTGAAATTGCAATAAAAAGCTAAATAACTTAAAAAACACATAATAAAAATTAAAAACCAGTTGCAAATTTTTGCAGCAGCAGTAGATTAATGAACCCAGCCCTGAGGACAGTTATATTGATAACATGTTTAAATAATTACTTGCTGTTATAGAAGATAGAAGAGGACATGTAAAGTGAAATGTGGGGCTTATTTGCTGTATTTTTGGACACAATCAGTGGTGTAATTAGATATCACTGGGCCCCACAGCAAACTATTTTTGAGGCCCACAAAATGTCTAGAGGTTGAAATGTTTTACCATTACTCATTGAAATTGTATATGAATTAGCCTCCCTGGCCCCTAGATCTCCTGTTCCCCCTTCAGCCGTAGGGTCTGCTTCTTCTGTAGTTACGCCCCTGGGCACAATAATGACTACATTTTTCATATATTGATTCCCTTGAGGTACCCTTGGGGAGGGTACATCTAACCAGATCTTGGATGCCAAAGGGCGCTTGAAACCAGACTGAAGGTCACTGCTTTAAGCTATAATTATTTGTTATGATACTTCTAACAATCATGTCAATTAGACATGGTGGACATATTGCTTGATCTTCTCTGTAAGAATTAATTAAATCTCCCTGAAAGTTTGTCTAAAATTTTTACAGCTGTGGTCTTGCAGCATCTTAAACAATAACACATTAGAAAAGGTGATATGGTACATGCATGGTGACTCAATAGATGTCGGATGAAATTCAATCATTATTAGAGGTGCATAATAAAAAAAGGTGCGGCTTCTGCCATTTGCCAGATCCAAGTAAAAGTGAAGCCAAAGGACTTTTTTTTCATTCTGACTTCTTTAACTTGCAAAGTTAACGTTTTCACTCAACCAAGCAGCTTCTTCAGTTTTACTGAGCGGCAGGGAAGATATTCCAGCAACAATTTACTATGCTGACATATTGAGGATTGTATTTTATCCAAATTGTATTTCCTTCTTGTTTATGCTTCTTCATACTTAAACCATGTCACCCGCAACACCCTAGCTGTTGATATACAGTAAGTGCTCTATCGGACTCTCTCAGTTCTAGCTTCTCCTCCATCACTACTTCCTCTGATCCTGATTCACTGGTAAATACTTACAACTCGGTTCTGTCTGCTGCCATCAATACCCATGCCCCTCTGCAGCCACAACGCAGTCGAGTCCGCAATCCCCGTCCCTGGATGAACAGCCAGACGCGATTTCTGCAGTTCTGTATGGGTGGCAGAGCGCATGTGGAGGAAATCCCATACAAAAGCTGACTTCCACAACTATAAATTTCTCATGGCCTGCCTTGGTACTGCCCTATCCCAGGCTAAACAACAGTACTACAATACACTCATAATCTAACCCACGACGCTTGCTAACAATAAATCTAACCCACAACGCTTGTTTTCAATATTCAACTCGCTGCTTCATCCCTTTACAATTGATTCTCTAACACCTGAACATACCCCCCTGGACTTTGCTGACTTCTTTGAAAGCAAAGTTGACTCTATCCACAAACAATTTACCACCCCTCAAATACCAATATTCTCATTCCCCCTAAAGCTTCTATCTCCATTTGGATCGTATATTTGAGCCGGAAGTCTCTAAACTTTTCCTATCCTCTCCATCAACAACTTGCTCACTTGATCCTATCCCATCACCTCTACTAAAACAGTGTGCTCCTGTCCTCACTCCAGTACTTACTCATATATTCAATTCCTCACTAACTTCTGCTACCTTTTCCTCGTTATTCAAACAGGCCTGTGTCAAGCCCATTCTGAAAAAGGCTACACTGGCCCATCCTGTCTAACTACCGTCCTGCCTCTCTCATACCGCTAGCCTCTAAACTTCTGGAACGTCTTGTCTTCTCCCGTATTACTAACTTTCTCTGCACCAATAATCTGCTTGACCCTATGCAGTCTGGCTTTCAACCTGCACACTCCACCCAGACTGTTAAGGCCAAAGGGCATTACTTTATTCTCATTCTCCTGGACTTATCTTCTGCTTTTGATACTGTTAACCATTCTGTTCTGATGCAAGTTCTCCATTCAATTGGTATCCGTGATCAAGCTGCATCGTGGTTCTCTTCGTACCTTTCTGACCACTCCTTCTCTGTTACTTTTGCAAACAAATCCTCTACTCCTGTACATCTTAAGGTGGGGGTGCCTTAGGGTTCTGTACTTGGTCCTCTGTTGTTCTCCTTGTACACTCTCTCTTTAGGAGACCTTATATCTTCATTTGGCCTTAAATATCACCTGTATGCCAATGACATTCAGATATATATAGACACACCCTCACTAACCTCTGATGTTCAAACCCAGATAGCAGACTGCTTAGTAGCTATCTCTTCCTGATTGAACCATGCCACCTCAAGCTCAACTTGGCCAAGACTGAGCTCCTGGTCTTTCCACCCAAACCGAGCCCTTATCTTCCTTTCACCATTACTATTGATAGCATAACCCGGTTAACTCAGCATGCTGCTTAGGGGTCAACTTTGACCAGTCCCTCTCCTTCTCTAATCATATTAATAATACTGCCAAAACCTGTCGTTTCTTCCTCCGCAATATAGCCAAGATACGCCAGTTTCTTTCACAAACAACAGCCAAAACACTAATCAATGCCTTTATCTTATCCCATTTAGACTATTGCAATCTCCTCCTAACTGGTCTTCCTGACTCCCATCTCTCTCCCCTCCAATCAATCTTAAACTCTGCTACCAGGATCCTTCTGCTCTCTCCTAAAAGGGAACCTGCTCAACCCCAACTAAAATCCTTAGTGTGGCTGCCGGTTAATCAAAGAATAGCATATAAAATCTTTCTACTAACATTCAAAGTCCTTCACTCCTCTGCTCCTCACTACATTTCTTCTCTTGTCTCACTTTATGTTCTTGGTCGTTTTCTCAGAGTCACCTTCTCTTCACACCATCCACATCCACAGCCACCTCTCATCTCAAACCCTTCTATCTTGCTGCTCCTTACCTCTGGAATTCACATCACCACATAGGCCCTCGGTACCACAGAAATTGGAGAGCACTGCCTTAAGCCGTTACAGTGGTGAGATGTATAATGGTGCACTATATGGCAATAAATGTGCAATTACAGACCCTCTGCCTGTATAGTGAAGTTCTAAAACATGGCAGAAATCACCCTCTTGTAAACAACAGCAATTTTGTAGGGGTCAATCTGTGGCTGCTCATTTTCTTTTTATAAGCAGTAACAATACATACTATTCATTCATGCATTCAAAAAAAATAATCTAATATTTATAAATCATGTTCCACTTAACTACCAATTCAAAGTAATGTGACAAATTATAACTGATAATTTGGCATGTCAAGGTAGAATTTCAGTACAGCCACTGAACTCTAACACCTAGTTGAAAATAATTGGATTCAACTGTTCAAAGCAGTCAATTTTATTCTGACAAATGAACACATTTGATAGAGCTGGTACATCTGCCAGTTTGATTAAAATAAATAAATTAAAAAAAAAACTTTCCTGGCTGTTAGGAAAATGTTCTAGGAAAGTGTTAAGAAATGCAATAATGTAATGTAATAAATGTAATAATGTAATGCAATGAATGTAATAATATTCTAACTGCTTGTAATCCATCAGAATTCCCCAGTTCGGATTGTCATAAATCACCCCCTTAGTGTTGTACCCAAAATGCACTGCCATGAGTAACGTAAAACACAAGCGTCATATTAAATGAATCCTATACCACCTGCCTTATAGTAAAACCTGTAACAGTCAGAGAATGGACCTGATCAAGTTCCTCTTAGAGACATTATTGTGAATGGGAGTATACTTTTGTTAATTAGCTTTACTTGTGCTACATCCTCACATTTCTTTCATCATACCCAATTGCAGAGGAATCAGCCTTTCTTTGTAGTGAGAAGGCAAGAAAATATAAGTAATTAGGGGTTTCATGTTCCCTATGCAGGTATTTGTCTTCCGTTCCCTGCTTGAGTTCCAACTGTCTGGTAAATGACACAAAGCGTGTCCTTTCTTAAACCATTTCCATCTTGACTGCCATAGATTCTAAAATATTTCAACCTACTATGAGTCATGATGACATTAACAGGTTGTGCTTGGTTAGAAAACAGTTGCAGTCAAAAGGAGAAACAAAGCTCTTAGGGCTCTTACACATGGGTGTCTTTCACTGCGCTTCCTTGTGTTGCGCTTTCTTCAGTTCGGGCCGCAGGGGAGCGCAGGA
The DNA here is from genome assembly GCA_038501925.1 of Xenopus petersii. Classification (NCBI taxonomy): domain Eukaryota; kingdom Metazoa; phylum Chordata; class Amphibia; order Anura; family Pipidae; genus Xenopus; species Xenopus petersii. The sequence continues at coordinate 106,421,802 of CM076688.1, read as the reverse complement.
GTAGACGCACTCAATTATTGTGAAGGGGGCTGTACCAAATGCAGGTTGGGACGCAGCATGTTGCATTCCACCTGCATATGGCACTTACATGCGTCTGTGTGAGTACAGCTCCCTTGAAAATAATTGAGTGCATCTACTTCTGCGCTCCCCTGCGGCTGAACAGAAGAAAGCGGAACGCAGGGGAGCATAGCCGCAGGGGAGCGCCTGTGTGTAAGACCCCTTAGGGCAGTAAATTTTTCAGGGTCGGACTGGCCTGCCAGGACACCTTAAGAAATTCCGGTGGGATCCAGCCCTGGTTGGCCCCTCAGCACCTGGCTTGCAGCAAAAGTCTATCTGTTCACTCCTCCTTTGTGTTAAATGCCAGGCTATTTCCATACAACTGGAAAGCCTTATATCCCAAGCAAACCAATAATGAATGTGTGTAGTTTTGTATACATTCCTAATATAAGCATTGTTTAGAGTTCAGAGCCAAAAATGCCCTTGACAGTAAGCAGACTCCAAAAATACTGTAAATTCTCGTACAGTAAATATTGTAAAACATAAAAGGTTAATATATATTTCATCCTCAAAACTCCCAACTGCAAATCTTTGCTAAAATTTAACCCTGCCATGATTTTTTTTTTCATGCTGCAAAGCTCACTACAATGCACCGGAGCTCATCCATGCCTCGCTTTTTTAGAGGCAAAAAAATTTAATGACGTAAAGGTGATTTCTCAAAAGTTGCATTTTTTTTTTTTTAAAGAAAACTTTAACCCCAAAATGAATACTTAAGCAACAGATAGTTTATATCATATTAAGTGGCATATTAAAGAACATGAAAGAATCTTATCAAACTGGTATATATATTTAAGTAAATATTGTCCTTTTACATCACTTGCCTTGAATCACCATTTTGTGATGGTCTGTGTGCTGCCTCAGAGATCACCTGACCAGAAATACTACAACTCTAACTGTAACAGGAAGAAGTGTGGAAGCAAAACACACAATTCTGTCTGTTAATTGGCTCATGTGACCTAACATGTATGGTTTGTTTGGTTTGTTTGGTATGTTTGTGTGCACAGTGAATCGTACGATCCCAGGGGGCGGTCCTTATTTTTTAAAATGGCAATTTTCTATTTAGGATTACCCAATGGCACATGCTACTAGAAAAGTATATTATTATGAAAATGGTTTATTTACATAAAGCAGGGTTTTACATATGAGCTGTTTTATGCAATTTCTTTTTATAGAGACCTACATTGTTTGGGGTATAGTTTTCCATTAAAAAACCCACCTCTTTCCAAATTATAGCAAGTATTTCTAAAATGTTTCCTGTGTAGGAAAAAACATTAGAGTCCAGCTAAAAATGATAGTCATAAACCTTTTGTTCCTCCGATGAAAACATTTACATCTTTACTTGCTTTAAACCCCTATTTTTCTGAAGAGCTACTTATAGTTAAATATAACTTTGGAAAGTTCATCCGTTCAGTTTCGGAACCCTGCCGACTGGAACTGAGCTGTCATTTGCCTTAAATGGGCTACATATTGCACACTCAGCTAACTGGTATGAGCTGAAGGTTTTATAATGAACTTTTTGTTTTAATTATAGGGCTTTTTTTTTTTTTTTTTTATTTGAGCAATTTAGCAAAAATAAATGGCCGCTATAGTGAGATGGGACTATATCACAGGGAAGAGTATGTAAATGTGTACATATGAGTAAAGACAGAGAATAATAATGCAATTTATGTATCATAATTCAGCCGCAGACATTCTCCTAGATAATGAGAAAAAAATATGCTTTGGACACCTGTACCTCACTGATTGCTTGGAAGTCCTGGTGATTATTTCAAGGTTCCTTCAACTCAAACAAACATTAATTATGCCCTTCTTTAAATGTCCCCCTCCACGGTAATTTTGGAGGCAATTATGCTTTAAAACAGTATTGAATTAATTTGCACCTGCTACTCCCTGTCTCCCATTAACTCATAATGATGCCATCATTACTGCCTAAAGCAAATGAATCACCGCTTTAGAGTTGTCTTCTAAGGTCATATGTGTTTAGCAGGTACTAGCGGGGAAAGAGCAATTGTCTTAGAGGTGAGAGTGAAATAGCTCTTATCTCTCCTTATACCAGTCGTGCTCAATAAACAAATGGCACGGAATATTGGGAAAAGGGGGTGTCACTGAGATTTCATTAAATTGCAATTGGGAATGAGGGGGTGTAGTTGAGCTTTCCATCATATTTCCTATGTTTTGCTACAGTTTATATTTTTCCCCAACTCATTGCCATTAGTACAGGTGTGGGATCTGTTATCTAGAAACCTGTTATCCAGAAAGCTCTGAATTACAGGTAGACCATTTTTATCAAATAATTCCAATATGTGGGGCGTGGTCAACAGCCTGATGTGAGCAGTCGCACTTGTTAAGAGCTCCGGTGCCCAAACTCCTGATTACTGTGATTTACCCGACGGATCCGCATTCCTCTGGTACAGTGGAGCACCCCTGGGTACAACTACCTCCCAGACAACTGATGGGCCAGAACCGAGCTCAAAAACGAGCCTCAGAGGCGGCGGCGAAGCTGGGAAAGTTTGCCAGAGAAGGGAAGTCTGCGCAAGATGGCGCCTCTCCCTCTAGGCCTAGCTCCCCGGACCCAGATGACCCTGCTTCGCAGTTGGAAACGGCCGAACCCACGCTCTCGGATTTATTGGCCGAGATACGATCCACAAGAGAAACATGTGCTTCCCTGATTACCGCCACAACAGAGGAGATCAAGGTAGATCTTTCCATTATTAAACATGACATGCAGAAAATCAGGGAGCGGGCCAAGATGGCGGAGCAGCGGATTAGCACGCTAGAAGATACTTGCTTGCCATTGCCGAACACGGTACAACAGCTTCAGCAGTCTCTGAAACAGGCCCAGCATAAAGCTGACGACATGGAGAATAGGCTCCGCCGGAACAACTTACGATTTGTGGGTTTTCCTGAGGGAGCGGAGGGTGACAGTCCGGAATCCTTCTTGGAACAATGGCTTAAGGATACCTTTGGGAGTCACCACCTCTCCACGACATTCGCCATTGAGAGGGCCCATAGGGTCCCTACTAGACTCGGGCCGTCAGGGACTCCTGCACGACCACTGATTGCACGCCTGCTGAACGCGAGGGATCGTGACAAATTTTTGAAATTGGCAAGGGAAAAAGGCAGCATTTCCTTTCAAGCCAACAATGTGTCTATCTATGTGGATTTCTCAGCGGAAATACAAAAGCAGAGAGCCCAGTTTGCTGATAGCAAGAGGAGGTTGAGGGCGCTTGATTTAAAGTACGCCATGATGTACCCTGCGTGCATGAGGATCTCTGTTGACGGAGCTACCCACTTTTTCACCTCTCCACGAGACCTTAACGATTGGCTTGATCGCAACGGGCGCAGGGGTGACCCGGATCACCCGGATCCGCAGTAAATGTTCCTGGGGGTGAAGTTTTTTTTGTTTTTTCTTGTTTGCTGGCGTCCTATCTTCGCCTTGTCCATATGTTTCCTTCAAGCGGCAGCCCTGGGTTCTGGATAACACTTGGGCCACTACTAAGTGTTCGGCCTCGAGACCAAGCATGGAACTGGACGTAAGAGCCACTATGGCATGCAATACCCTCTTTTTCTTTTACTTGTCATACAGACAGCAGACATGTTTGATTTACATGGGGGTATACTATCTAAGTTGGACCAAACTGAGTATGCGGACATGCTGTTTCTGTATATTGGAGGGAGGGCACCTTTTGGAGCTGTCCAAGTTGCTTCACGTTTAGCTCGTTTTAAACTTACTGTTTGGCCACCCCGGTGTGACCTCTCACTTAAGGTTATGGGTAACATTCTACCTACTGTTGGGGATTTGGGTAGAAAGGGTGGGTTAGGGGAAAGCTTATGGGTTTTTTTTGAAAATGTTTATTTCTATGCACAGAACATGTTCAGGGAAGTTGTTGTCAGCGACAATGCAGATACGTTAATTCTGGTACCCGTGTGTCTAAAGCCACCATGACTCTGACCCTACTTAGCTGGAATGTGCGGGGTTTGAACCATCCCATTAAGAGAAGGCTGGTTACTGACTACCTGAAACGTAGGGGTGTGGGCATTGCTCTTTTGCAGGAAACGCACTTGACAGGTAGTAAAATACTTACCCTTAAAAAACCCTGGGTAGGCTGGCACTTTCATGCAACTTATAGTACCCACTCCTCAGGAGTGGCGATCCTGGTAGCCAAGCACATCCCTTTTCAAGTACTAGACGTCCAATCAGATGCTAAAGGGAGATACATATTTCTGCATGCTAATGTTTACCATCAGGAGTATATCATTGCTAATATATATATATCCCGCCTCCTTATGAACCTACCTGTGTCAGGCAGCTAATTCGCTTTATGACCCAGCATCCCCATGCTCGGATTATTGCGGCTGGGGATTTTAACTCCCTGCTTGATACTAATTTAGACAGGCTGCGGATTCGCTCACATGGTAATGTGGATGCAAACTCTAACCTAGCTGAGTTGACGAGAGGTGTGGGGCTTACTGAAGTATGGCGACACGTCCACCCACATGATAGGCAGTTCTCCTGTTTTTCGGCTTCACATTTAGTGCTGTCCAGAATAGACTTTGCATTTGTAAATGATATTTCTCTTACCTGTGTGACGAGAGCAGAATACCTTCCTAGGGGTATAACTGATCATGCACCCTTAGAGCTTACCCTTTCATTGGGCACCACGCATTCACAGAGTAGGTGGTTAAAAATTCTTGACAACGATAAAGAGCATGAGGAGTTGTTCAAAGAATTCTTTCAACTCAATGCTGCTACTACAGACATGAATGTATTATGGGACTCTTTTAAAGCATACCTACGAGGCCAGCTAAATAATGAGATAATAGGGTATAAGAAACAGTCCAGACAACAACAGACCAAACTGGAGAGTGATATAGTGCATGCTGAAGCCCAGCTTGCTATCTCTCCTACCCCCCTACACTACACCCTCTTAAAACATCTACAGGACAAATATTCACAGCATATGTGGGAGAGGTCACAGTATAGGCACCTGTTTACCAAAGCCAGGTTATTGGAACAAGGGGAGAGGGCAGGTAGAATGTTAGCACTGCTCACAAGAGAACAGACTTCCCCCCCCCCAATTAATTACGCAAATACGAAAATCTGCAACTGAGTTATCTTCAGACCCAGAGGAAATTAAACGATTGATGACACATTATTATGCTAATCTATACAACTCTAAACTAACTGATGGGCACTTGGCTATAGATGAGTTCTTGCAAACCCTGAGGTTTCCGGCCCTAGCTGCGGAATTTAAGGAATACCTAGATGGTCCATTGACGGTAGTGGAAATTGTGGAGGCGATAGAAACGTTTCCAGTGGGTAAAGCCCCTGGCGCAGATGGGTTGCCCATAGAAATTTATAATAGGCATGCTGCAACTTTGGCGCCTCTCCTTCTTAAAACGTATGAGTTTGCTCTCCAAAAAAAGATGCTCCCGGCGTCTATGTATGAAGCCACTATCATACTCCTCCCCAAGCCAGGCAAGGACTTAACAAGCCCAGACTCTTACAGGTCTATATCCCTTTTCACAGCTGATGTTAAAATATTAGCCAAAGTCTTAGCCAGGCGCCTTGCACAAGTTATTTCACATATAGTCACTGAGGACCAAACAGGGTTCATCCCGGGGGAAAACGACAGCTCATAATGTTAGACGACTGAAAAATAACTTACTGTAATGTAATCTGTTGTTAATCATCAATAAAAAGAGACAAAAATAAAAAACATAATGTTAGACGACTTATGCTTAATCTCACTATTGACCATGCTAACTCGGGCCAGAGAGCTATTGCAGCCTTAGATGTAGCAAAAGCATTTGATACGGTGGAGTGGGCATATTTATGGAAAGTAATGGAGGCCTTTGGTATTGGTCCATATTTTACTTCTCTCACTCAAGTTCTCTACGGGGCCCCTACTGCTTCACTAAGAGTTAATGCCTCCCAGACTGACAGTTTTGTACTATCTAGGGGCACCCGTCAAGGGTGTCCTCTGTCACCCCTGCTCTTTGCGCTTGCAATTGAGCCATTGGGACTTGCAATTAGGCAGAACCCGCACATCAAGGGGCTCAGGACAGGAAAACGGGAGGAGAAAGTCCAGATGTATGCGGATGATACCCTAGTGTATTTGGGTGACACCTTGGGTTCACTTGAGGCACTATTAGTCCTTACAGAGAAGTTTGGGGGGGTCTCAGGCCTGCAAAGGGGAGATCTATATGTTTCATACACCTCTCCCACTACAACTAGCCTCGCAATTCACGTATCTTGGTGTCAAGGTGGCCCTGCCAATATCGACATTCTATGAGTATAACATAGCCCCTCTGCTACAATGGTCTCGTGATAAATTTCAGGTCTGGAAACATCTCCCACTGGGACCGACAGGCCGTATTCAACTCATTAAAATGGTAATAGCGCCCAAAATATTGTATGTGTTGTGGCAGGCGCCAATAAAAATCCATAAGGCCTTTTTTAGCGAACTAGCGCAGTCTTTTAGGCTGTTTATTTGCGGTAAATCTAGAAGCAGACTTTCTACTGCAACCCTCCACAGGCCTAAGGAACTAGGGGGAATGGCTCTACCAGATCTGCAGCTTTATTATCTGGCATCTCAGCTATCTCAAATTTGGACCCTTAGATACTCCAGCAATGGTGAGGCGCTATACCAGCTATGGCAAGAGGTGTTGCAGACGGAGCTGCCCCCAATACATGCTTTAGAGTCCACGGGGCAGGGGGGCCCTGGGCCAATTACCAACCCAATATTGATCTCCCAGAGGTATGTTCTTTCCTTAGCAAATCATACTATTAAGGCTGCCACTCTGAGCCCACTCTCACCACTTTGGTATAACAAAAACCTTGCCCCTCTTGATAGACTAACTCCGCCCAAATCTTGGTTGGAAGCTGGCATCTACACCTTAGGGCAGATTTTGACCGAGCAGGGTATAGCTTCTTTTACTCACCTCAAAGAGACCTACTTATTGCCCGATTCACAATGTTTTACCTATTACAAAATTCGGAAAGCAGTTCAACCCTCCCTCAATTTTCGGACCACTCAATTGTCGGCTTCTCCGGTCGTTGAAGTGTTCCAACAGGGACAGCCTGGTCACAAAATAACATTGTTTTATAAAGCCCTCTTGTTGCCCACGGTACGAAGTTCACCATTGAAAGTCAGAGATAGATGGGAAATGGATGTAGAGCAGATAACTGATGATCAGTGGGATCAGGTACTTCTGACCCCTCTATTAATCTCTCCCATATATAAATACAGACTGCTTCAACTGTACTTTATCCATAGGGCTTACTACTCAAGAACTCTTCTGCATAAACTGAACCCGGAGATTTCCCCTATGTGTTTAAGGTGCAACCAGGAGGAGGGGACCTTCTTACACACCTTTTGGTCATGTCGGGTAATAAAGCCATACTGGCTAGCGATACAAGAGAGAGTTACTAAACTGTTAGGGTTTGAGGTCCCGCTGGATCCGAAATGGTACCTTATGGGAATAGATCCTCCCGTCCAACTAACCCGCCCAGCCAAACAAATTGTACTCAAATTATTGTTTCAGGCCCGTAGGCTTATTGCACAGCACTGGAAGGATAGGAGCCCTCCCACCTATCCTGAATGGGAAAAATCTATTCAAGAAACTCAGGCAATAGAGCATTTGATTGCTAGGAATAGCATAACAGCCAGCAAACGTCGCTATTGAATGGGGACGCACAGGTCCCCATAATGTGGCCTCGCCACAAATCCGGGCCAGTGCACCAAGCCTTTCCTTCTCCTTTAAGTATGCACATATTATTTTGGCTTACGACTTTTATTTCTTGTCCCCACTAATGATAAAGAAATTGATTCACACAAAAGATCACTAATCTCTTTAAAACTATTGAATTTAATAAAACATGGTTTCTCTTTACAGTGCAGGGTCCCAGGGCTTTTCATTATTGTTGTTTTTATTGGCTTTTGCACAATGACAGCCCGTTCCTGATTTTCTATTCCAGCAAGTGTGCAATGTTCCCACAGTAATCTACAAACAAACCGATCTGGTAATTGGGATTCTCTGGTTAGCAGAAGAACCTTACTAGTTCAGTCAATCACATGCCTTGCTTGTGACAAGTAGGAAAAGCATTATTTTCTAGTGGAAAATACTGCAGGGTAAGATAACTAGGATGGACATTTCCTTCTTCAGAGCTGAATTTTAGCATTTTGCAAGCACAATTCACCATGTCAGGCTTTCAGAAAATCCACTGAATATTAAAGAAACAAGAGGAGCATGAATCCATTGCAGTTTAAATATAGGATTGCCACGGAAACTGCTTGTAAAATGTAAGCAAAAAGCAAAGGCCAATTAGTTCTATCCTGAAATACACCGTGACCATTTCAGGAAACGTACAGGGATGTTGCCTAAACATAGGTAAAAAGCATACAGAAGGAGATATTCATCATGGTACTGGAAAAAGGTCCAAATTAGGATATTTTCCCGAAGGCTTTTGGTGAATGTGTAGAGACAAGTATAGGGATTGGTTTTGTTCTCATTATATTTTAATTACAGTGTTGATCATTAAAGCATGAAGTTCCATTGGAACTTATATTCATTCTGTTTCCCCAAGTCTACTGAATTCTGTTAATTATATTTTCCACTACCTATTACCTGTTTGCCCCCTAAACACAACCTTTAAGTCCTTATAAAGCCTTCTTCAAAAATAATGAAGGAAACAGGCTATGATTAAAATGTTAGGAATTTAAATGTTTGGGATTTGGGGTTTATAGTAAATTAAAGGGGTTGGGTTGTTCAACTTCTAGTATGAGACACATTTCAGTTGTTTTTTATTTGTTATTTTCAGTTATAATAGCTTTATATTCAGCAGTTCTTCAGTTTGCAGTTTCTGCAATCTGGTTTCTAGGGTCCAAATTACCCTAGTAACAATGCATTAATCTGAATAAGAGATTGGATTATGAATAGAAGAGGGCCTCAAAAGATAGATGAGTGATAAAAATAGCAATAATAATACCCCTGAAGCCTAAAGGTGGCCATACACGGACCAATAAAAGCTGCCGACAGACCGTGTCGGCAGCTTATTGGCCCGTTTATGGGGCCCCCCAACGGGCTTCACCGATCGAGATCTGGCATCTATTCGTTGATGTGGTCCCGCGATCCGACTGCCCGTTAGGCATCGTTAGGATCCGATCGTTGGGCCCTAGGGCCCACGATTGGATAACCCCGATATTGCCCTCCTCAAGGTGGGCATATAGGAGGGAGATCTGCTCGTTTGGCGAGCCATTCTATAACATACTAAAAATTAACTTGAAGTGAACTACCCCATTAAATAGAATCTAAGTTAATGTGCCTAGAAACGCCTAGAAATCTTTTATATATTAAATTTACTGCACCACCCTAAAGGTTCAGCATTTCTATAATGGTAGTGATCCAAGCCTTCAAAGTTGTGCACTGGGGGTCACTGTCTTGGATTTCGTTAGGAATGACATGCTCTGGGCATCTGTTCAGAAGCTGAGCTTAGGGGTCATCACAAATCTTCAAGCAGAAAATGAGGCTTTGCCTGTTGTATAAGCAGATATTACAGGGCTGATTATAAGACATTTACAAATGCATTTAAAACTAATGAACATGATATGAATGAATATATATGAGAAAGTTGTTTAGAATTAGATTTTCTATTATTATGCCTTGCACAGTTGTCTGTCTTTATCGGCCATCCTAATCTGTAAAACTTCTATACATTTCTTCCTTTTCTTTGTATAATATAGCAGCTTATTTTCTTTTAGTTTTCTACTCTTCTGTAAAATCTGCTCTTCTGCTCCCACCAAGGTGATCTGTGCTCTCTGCACTCTTGGGGAGCTGGAATTAGGCAGCTGAGAATTTGTGTCTCTCTCTAATGATGTCCTCAATCCTCTAAAAACCTGACACTTCCATGGACAGAAGATGATAACCTTTATAATGCGCAACAATAATTGCCTACTAACGTCTTGAATCATGTATGTGTAATAGCCCTCAAAACCGTAGCGGGACAGGGAAGAAAGGTTGCAATAGAGGACAATGCAAAACAGAAACAAAAGAAAAGAAACAAAACAAGTGCAAGGTGACTGCTGCCATGAGATTTGTTTTTAGAGAAATATAGAACAGAAAGAATAATGAATAAAATGTTAGGTTAAAATGTTTTTTTTTTTTCTTTGTAAAGTGTGCATCTAGATATGTATAGCTCACATTCCCACATACACTGCAAGTTTAGATGCCTGTGGGTACGTTTCTTTCAATAATACATTAGGTCCATTAAGGACTGAGTACCTGATGCGGGTCAAAACACTGGAGTTGAAATAATGCAAAATGGAAATACGTTTTATAAATTGGAATTATTTTAATAAAATGTCTGTGGGATTTGGCCTTCATATAATGTAGAAATATTGGAATAACACGTTTCCAGATACGGATCCCAGATAGATAGATATGTTATCCAGGGAATTTGGGAATTTCGAGAAAGGGGTCTTTCCATAATTTGAATCCCCATATGTATTAATAAAAGGCACTACGTTTGCCCAGGAGCAGTAACCCATAGCAACCTATGATATGTTTGCTTTTAAACAGGTGACCAGTAAATGCCACCTGCTGATTGGTTGCTATGGGTTACTGCTCCTGGTCAAACTTAGTGCCTGTATTTACATAACCCCATTTGTCTACTAAAAAATTAAGTAAACATTAAATAAACACAATAGGATTGTTTTGACTTCAATAAGGATTCATTCTTTCTTAGTTGGGATCAAGTACAAGGTACTGTTTTAATATGATAGTGAAAATGTGAATATGTTTTATAAATTATAATTATTTTAATAAAATGGATTCTGTAGGATATGGCCTTTCTGTAATTCAGAGATATTTGAGAGAGAGCGAGAGAGAGAGAGAGAGAGAGAGAGAGAGAGAGAGAGATGGATCAACAGTTGAATATAAATAACACACATGCAGTGTTGGCCTTGGCTTCCCACCAAGTACATGATATCAGGGTCTTATTAAAAATGTGTTAAATGTTATTATTGAGGCATGACTGTATTGTAGAAATAAAAGAAATTATGAGAGCTTTCCTACAGTTAGAGCTGACCAGGCCGTCAGGAGAATATCTGGTACACTAGCAGGCCAGGCTGACCCAAAACAAGTGTAACTGTTTGTCTAACCATAAAGTGCTGCCTGAGACAATTACTGATGGTACCCTCTATAACAATATCTGTCACCAAATGCTTTGCACTTCTCTTAATCAAACAGTATATAAATGAATAAACACTACCCAAATGTCACTCCCCCCCCCCCCCCCGGAAATTTCTTCCTGAGGTTTCAAGAGAAATTCAGTGCCCAATCGAAATGGGTTTGAAGCATGACCAGGCCAGATGCTGAGTAAGAGCTAATCTACAGGCTATGGATTTGCCTTTATGATAGTTCATCAGTGCAGGAAGGATTTCTGCAAAAGAACATGTTCTGTCTGCTTCAGATAGGCTGGTTATAAATCTCAAGAGCAGACTGTGTTAAAACACATTGTCATGTTCTAAGAAACTTCCAAATGTAATGATAATAAACGGCAAAGACTTCATAAGCCACATTGTACCGCAGATGCAGCTTCCGGGAGAGAAACCCTGCAACATTTGGATTCCAAATCAAATCCCCTAAGGGTTTTTAAACCACATTTCTGGACAGAGACCTTATCTTTCCATGTTGAAACCTGCTTAGGGAAACAAGCAGTCTTCAACTTGGTTCTGACTGAATACTTCACCTTTTAATGCTTCCAACATGTGTGGGTTTTAATTAGCTTCCAATGTGTCTATGAAAATGAAAACATAAAATATGACATTTCCCAAAATGCAGTTCTCTGCATACAGTGGAAACCCATCTTTGTTCCTGCAAAAGATCATTTATTAAACCCCATAGTATTTATACTGCATGTGGTGATTAGAGGCCCTGCTTTGAGTTTTTATTCATTTTAAGTGCCCATTCTTCTTTTGAGTCACACACTGTACTGTGCCATATGTTTGTTACTATATACCAGGGATCCCCAACCTTTTGAAGCCGTGAGCAACATTCAGAAGTAAAAGGAGTTGGGGTTCTTGGGGTGCCACATTTGGGCTGTGATTGGCCATTCAGTAGCCCCTATGTGGATTGTCACCCTACATTGAGGCTCTGTTTGGCAGTGCACATGGTTTTTATTCAACCAAGACTTGCCTCCAAGTCTGGAATTCGAAAATAAGCTCCTACTTTGAGGCCACTGAGAGCAACATCCAAGTGGTTGGAGAGCAACATGTTGCTCACGACCTACTGGTTGGGGATCACTGCTATATACTGTGACACAGTGACTAGGAAAACCCTAATGCAGGGGTCCCCAACCGTTTTTTACCCGTGAGCCACATTCAAATGTAAAAAGAGTTGGGGAGCAACACAAGCATGAAAAAGCCCCTTGGCTGTGATTGGCTATTTGGTAGCCCCTATGTGGACTAGCAGCCAACAGGAGGCTCTACTTGGCAATATACTTAGTTTTTATGCAATGAAAACTCGCTTCCAAGCCTGGAATTCAAAAATAAGCACCTGCTTTGAAAACAATGAGAGCAACATCCAAGGAGAGCAACATGTTGCTCACGAGCTACTGGTTGGGGATCACTGCCCTAGTGGGTAGGTTTGTCTCTTGCAACTTGCTCTATGAGATAAAACAGATGTGGAAATGTCAGGGGCTGTGTTCACTCAGGCTGAAAAAGCCAGTATAGAGGAGCTGAAATCGCTTAATCATCACCTGTGAGAAAAGTGGACGGCCATGAATAAGTTCTCTGTCCAGGAAGTGGGGTATGATCTTGTGAAGCTTTGTGAGGACAAAGAAAAAAATCCCAAAGACTATAATAGTGTCTGAGGATATGCTAAAAACAGGTTTTTGACATTCAAGCAGCCAGTGGACCAATCTCTTCTGGTATCCAAAGAATCAACTTGCCATTGTTGTTTATCCTATGAAAAATTCCTATTTGTGAAAACCCTGCTGTGAGTAAAACACAGGAATATACCTACTTGAAGTTGTTCTGCGGTGTTACTGACACGTCTTTTGAAAATGCTATTACCGTTTCTGCTGTTTGAGTGAATTCCGGCAATACATATATTATATGAATCAATTAAGATCTTAAAATGTCTTAAATTCTTTCAATTGGAGTTGAGATGTAAAAGGGTAACCACCCCTGCTCCTTTCACATCCTGAAACATTGTCTGAAGTTGGATACAGGGTTGGACACACAGAAGAGTGCGCTTCTAATGGCATCTACACACAATAAGAAAGCAAGAGCAAAGTCAGTGGTCCGTGTAATGTCCTCTTGATTCAATGAAGGCACAACACAGGCGTTATCCTGCAGCAGCACATTTAGAAGTTGTGCCAAAACATCAGCAGTCCTTAACCAACTTGCACACAAATAATCTGAGGGGGGAACAGTCATGCACCGGCTTTGCATGCTGAGCCCATTAATAAATGTCTTGTGCTTTAAATAGGAACATTATTCATAGATGGATTATTCCAAAACATTTTGTGATATATCATAAATTCCCTCCAGTCTCTCTCTCTCTCTCCATTAGATTTCCTCACGGAAATCAGGAAAACAGCAGGAGAAAAGAGACAAAAAGTGTAAGCAGTGAGAAGCATGATGTCCAACATTTTACTTGATTAATGAATATGGCTGTTAAGTTACTGTACACTTTTTTTTTTTTTTTTAGACTGGAATAATCTGGAGGTTTACACACAGTAATGGTTTTTCTTACAGTTACTAATACAGCTTCTCTAGTGTAGCTCAAACAGGCCGAATAAAAATCTCATCAAATACATAAGGACTCCCATGCTGCTTGGCTCACTTCTGCTGCCTATCTGCCTTCAGATCAGGTGGTTCTACCGATCCCAGATTTATGGCACAGGATATGGCTTGCACAAGGAGTGCCCTCCATGCAATAGCAAGTCCTGTGTAGTCCTAGGTACCTATATAGTGGGTCCCTGACTGGTGAGGTACCACTGGGGTGCTGACCCCTTCCTTACGCCTTGTTTGAGCCTCGGCTGCTCAGCTAACTGGCCTAGGCCTTATTTCTCACCACCTACAATGAGCTCCTACCACTGGCAGACTTAGCTTACACTTCTCTAAAGTAACATACCTGAGCCTAGTGAAAGCTGATGTGGCCCATTGCTCTCCATACACGACCTAGGGAAATGCCCTCATGAGTGCCACAGAGCATAACCTGCTCTAGAACCCTCTCAAGTGGATTCTGTATCTAACACTTCCATTTAGTAACAACCATTCACATAAAATATATTTAAATTGTGTTAGCCTTGTCTACTTTCTCAAAATGTGTTTATTTAAGTCCATATCTATCTATCTATCTATCTATCTATCTATCTATCTATCTATCTATCTATCTATCATCAGATCCCTTGACTCAACAGTTAATATGTTTCTGGCACAGAATATGACTTGCATTAGGGGTTCCCTCCATGCAACAACAGGACTTTAGCTCCATATACAATGAGTCCCTAACTTCCAAGGTGCTAACACTTTCCTTACTCCTCGCTGTCCTAGACTCTCTTTCTTACCACCAACAGTGAGCTCCACAAAGTTGACCTGCATCTAGCAAACTTGACTTGCATTGGCACCTGTCTAACAGACCTGAGGCTTCCAGGTGTCATTTACTTTACAGCCAAAAGTGGATGTGGCCCACTGCTTGATATAAAGACTATATAAGGAAATCTCGTCACAGAGGAGAACCTGCTCTAGAACCCTCTCAAGGGAATTCACTAACTAACACTTCCTTTAGTAATACCCATTCACATAAAATATTATTATTTAATTATACCTACTAGGTGAATGTGACCTATTTTGCTTCACCAAAAATGGTGGCAAAAAAAATGGGAAACGCATTAAAGTCAATCTGCTTTCTTTGTGCAACTTTTTTCAAACAGCACAACAATATTTTTTACTATACATTAGAGTCTGTTGCCATTTTTTTTGCTGCGAAAAGTGGCAAAATATTTGTCATCCCTAATACCTACCCCTTACGTGCATACCCCTTAAGAAACAGCATTGCAGCTATAGAGGTAGTGACTTGTGCCACAAAAACTCAATAAATGTCGTTCTAAGACTCATATAATTGACTTACCCAATAGTAAAACCTTATTTACATAGGTACTTCCTAAGTCTCTTTTATACTATTAATCCTGACCTGTAGTAATACATTAGGCATGAGCTTGTAATTATGTATCTAACTCAGTTTGTATCTGGCTGGTACCCACAGTTTTTTTTCATCTGTGTAAATTAATGCTAGGACTGAAAATGAGAATGTTCATGTACTATATTGAATTGTCTCTGCAACGATAACAACATGCACAGCATGAGGTTCAGCTTCACATCTGTCTAGTGACTGGCTAATATATTTGATTTTAATATTTTATTAACCCAGCACCATGTAGTAAATTCTTTTTCTATATTGCTATAAATCTTTCTCTTTCGTTTGGTTTTCATTGTTCAGAACTTAGTTTACTGCATAATGTTGAGGCCACCCCATTGAGCCAGAAGAAGGCCTCAGGGCAAGGAGCAGGAGAGGTTTAATTTCAATAAGCCTTGTCTACTTTCACAAATACAGTATGTTTATTTAAGCCCCTTAGCGGTTAAGTGATTGAACCTGGAGGCCAGGGTTCATTTCTTGATGCAGCTCCGTGTGGCCTTGGGCAGGTTGCTCAATGATTTTTAAAGAGAATGAGGGCATCTCTGATCATTCAGCAGATCAGAAAAAAACAATAAAAAAGTGACTTTTTTTTTTCTTGCTGAGTTTGTAAAATTTGCAGAAGGTCAACATACTACATATAGAATTATTGAACTGATTAAATGCCTTGCATGAACACACTAAGCACTAGAATTGTGTTTTTAATTTGAGAAGCAGAACTCCAACATTAAATAAAAGCAGGATTAAATATATATTAAACCAAAAGAGTCATGATAGAGCATGAATCTGTCAAACCATTAGGATAAGCTTACCGCTTTCCAAGTTGGGCCCGGGTGCGCATGCCCCAGACCTTCAGCATAGGGGTGTATTAACAACAAAAATAGCAGTTAGGCAGGCACCAATCCGAAGCATACAACAAAAAAAGAGTCCAAGAGCCAAAAATTTTTGAATATAAAAATATGAAATTTTGTTTGGCTCTTGGACTCTATTTTTGTTGGATGCTTCGGATTGGAGCCTGCCTAACTGCTATTTTTGTCAGGATTAAATATAGGAGACAAATTAAACCCCATTAGAGCTCCTTTAAAAACATACACATGACACTATGACCTGTACAAAAATCTAAGTGTGATTGTCCCCAGAGCCCTGAAGGAATGGCAATCACATACATTCGTTTAAAAATTAAATTTAACTAGATCCCTTCTTAAATTCATCTATTCCTTCTTATATTCAAGTAAATGGGAAAACAAGTACAATTTTGTAACTTTACTGTTAACTTTATTTTTGTTTTATTTGGGTATTTACTACTACCTTAAACAAGTCTTTTGGTAAAACACTATCCAGATTTTTGCTTATCATTCACAAATTGCTTTTCGGTGTCCATTGAGAGAATTTACCATGTGCAAATTGAGATTTTTTGCTGTTTTTGCCTGGGTAAATTAAATTAGAGGTTATAATGGGTTTTGTAGAGATGTCAACCCTGGCAAAAAGCAAGCCAGGGAACTGGCAAAAAAATGTTGTTGTTTCCTCATGACGTCACAGTAAGTGACGTCATTGTGTAAGGCCAGAAACGCTAATTTCATTTAACGCTCTTTTCAAGAATGTGAAAAAGGTTCTAGAAGCAGGAAAAACACTATAGGGATATTTTGCTATTACCTTTGTTGCTGGAGGGGCACAAAATAACAGACTTGCAGAAGCCTGAAACGTGCCTAGACCACTTGTACCCCGATTGCATCGTACCACCCACTTGCACCCCCTTCCCCTAGGCCTTTGTGGCCTTTCCACAAATCTGGGTGTAGCACTGTTTAAGGCTCGGGGTACAATGCTGATGGGCCCTGACCTTAACATTTGCTATAGGGTCTGTTGCAGGCTGTGGCTGTCTGTGTTTGTCAGTTAGTGATTACTAACTGACAAACAAGTTTGGGGTTAAATAAGATGCCTGGGTGCAGAGCTATGTATTATTATGTACAATTTCTCAAAAGAAGCTAGCACTCACAGGTCTTATGGTGGAGAAGAGATTTTATTAAAGCAAAAAAACGTTTCGGCTAGGTCCCTAGACTTTCTCAAAGTGAGTGAGACAAACAACAACAACCATTTTAAGTCACCAGTGGCAGGAAAGGGGTATGTGTGACATCATAAAGTATCATGGATATGGGAGGGCGGTACAGAATCGTGAAAATAACAATAAAATGCAAGGGATACACAAAAAAAATATATACAGAAAAGAAAAGTAACAAAAAGCGTGGTAATAAGTACAGTAACAAAAAATGGTACACCATTGCACTTAGGTCACCATGCCACGTTTACATAGTATCCTGCCTTAAGTTGCCATGCTACGACGTTATAGCAACCCGCCTTCAGCACGTAATTAACCCCAAGCGCCCTCTAATGGCCGGATTCCCTCTAATGACTTTGGCCCCGTACATGCCTCCCATGCCGCCACACCCCCCGTGACAGATACCGGCAGCAAAACAGTGCCGCTTCCACATGAAGAACATTGTATCTGGTTTTTTGTTACTGTACTTATCACCACGCTTTTTGTTACTTTTCTTTTATGTATATTGTTTATTTTGTATATCCCTTGCATTGTATTGTTATTTTCACGTTTGTGTACTGCCCTCCCACATCCATCATACTGTATGACATCACACATACCCCTTTCCCGCTACTGGTGACTTAAAATGGTTCTTGTTGTAGCAAAAAAGTTTTATTGTATGCCTACAAGAAAATCTCACTGTTGCTGGAGATATATATATATATATATATATATATATATATATATATATATATATATATATACACACACACATATATATACACATACATACATACACACACATTCACATACGCGTATATCTGAAATTATATCCTGTATTAAAAAACTGGTTTCTGTGACTCATTGCTTACTCTTACTCTTGGTTACTGCAGCACTTGCACGCCAGGATTGGGACTGTTGGGCACAGACTATATTGGGTGCATCTGGGGCATCTGATAAGAGCATCAAGATCAAGGCAAACAAATATTACCTGCACTGAACCTTTAGCTGTGTGTTTTGGAAGGGCCAGCTCCTGCAGAAATTGGTTTATAACATTTTTATTCCTTCTCTTCTCTATCCAGTTTATGCTTGGTTATATTTACTAGAAGGCCGATTTAGGGATGCCATCAATACTAACATCATGCAGCTGGAAACGTAAAACATAAAGATACAAGGCAAATGTATTCAAACACAGGCATGGCTGCTGTGCTGTATTGTGTGTCTGGCTGCAATTGCCAATTTTTCAAGCTTCTGTAAAGTATTATAAGATCTGCTGTCGGACCTCTGTTATATTTTGTAGGTTTTGTCATTCTTTGTTTTTACCTGAGCTAGCACCACTGCCAGTGTAGGAGTTCTTATCGCTTCATGTATTATCAGATGGAGCTTTTTTTTTGTCTATTGTATATACATATTATATATACAGTATATATATATATATATATATATATATATATATATATATATATATATATATATATATATATATATATATATATATATATACAGGGAAAGCAGCGCCGCTCTTTGGAAGGGGAAAGAGAGACCTCTAGTGGAATCAGAATTTTCATGGCTTTTCCCTTAAAAATGATATTAGTTGCTTGTGTAATTTGCCCAACTCCTGCAGTGTTAAAGCAACGGCAAACAAATATACAGTTCAACCTCATTTTCCTTTAATCTCCGTGTGAGGCGAGGACTCAGCGGTAATTACAATGCTGCAGTGTTCACAGTCACTTTTGGTCAGCCCTTGATGCTGTTGTGTCTGTAAATGTGGTTCCACTGCACCAAAATAAAACAAACACCGACAAACTGGCAGGGTAAAATAATTAGAATAACGATGGCTTAATGCAGTCAAATGAGATGCATATAAATTACAGTTTGGTCCTGGGAATTCTGGGCTGTAATTTATCTGTGTACAGTGGTTCTGCATTGCATCATTAGCAACAGAAATTCACTAATCTGAATGTACTTTGCTTTTTTTCCCATAAATGTACCAATATAATATAAATACATTTGGGAGATAGGAGGTATGGTCTAACACAGACACCCATACCAATATAACTAGTGTTTGTTACACTATTGCACTATATAGCAATTTAAACCTCATTTGACATTTATATCACTATTCTGAGAACAATGTTGTATGGCATTGTCTGCTGTTTAAACGGTATTCATATCACTTCTATAAGGTTTTGCCAATACAACAAACATTCATCCCCCCATCCCTGAGTAAACACTTTAATCCTCTCCATCCCCTTGACTCTATCTTGCCTCTTAGCCAGTGCTTGAAAAATTCACAGACTTCCAAGTCTAGAGTCAGTGGAGATGGGGTCTTGGCGTAGGGGGCTTCCAGAAGATAAAGAAACAGGGCTGACCGGCACTCAAACGGATCCACAAGACCAGAGATATTCAGTTAAAAGATAAATTTATTAGTAGAAAAATTAAAAGTTATGGCTTCATCTCCATCCACCCTACGCGTTTCACACCCTTCAGGGTGCTTAATCATGGGCTTCCAACAGGGGGCTTCCAACCTGCAAAAAAAACCTCAATATAAATAAATCAAGCCTACTAACTTCCCTTGGCTGTTGGGAATTGTAGCTGAATAAAAGCTAAATGGAATTGTACAACTACAATGATGAGACAATACGATAGCTGAATAAGGGGCCCCTGTTGGCCAAAGAGGCCCTAAAGCTTCATTTGCACAGGCTGTTTTTTATGCTCAAATATGTACTATGTGCTAAATATTTGGGGGGTTTTATTTTCCTTTTGTGGCTGAATCTGTTTGAATGGGTGTGTATCTTTAAAAAAAAAACAAATTATTGTGTTACTGTGTTATGTATTTGCCATGCACAAAGGTATGTGAAATATAAAGCTCTCCGCTGTTGTACACATGAGTCCAATGTTCTGCAGTGCCTTGGATTACATTTACCTGCAGAACACTGCAGTCGGGCCTGATGGTGAGACAGATGTTGAAGCAAAGCTACAGGAACTGTATATCTTGCCAGTGATTTTCCTTATGTGCTACTAACCTTCAGCAGACTAAGCTTGACACGAACTGGCCCAGACTGGAGGTTTCAGTACAATCCCTTCATTTTGGCTTCATATGTATACATTTCTGTTTTGTCAAAACAAAACCACTGAATGCAAAAGCTGGGCCGATGAGCATAAATTGTGCCATGAAAAGCAAATATACATCTTCGATAAGCAGAGTTTATATGCAATTCCCTTAGCAGCAGCTGATGAGAAGGAGGAATATTCTTCACTTTCACCAGCTTGTGACTCTGCCTCCTGCCTCTATTAATTAAGAAGGGTCCACAAGATATCACATGTGCAAAAAGCATGTTGCATGAATGCTGGATTTTAAAGTCATACACCCACCTACATTGATGGAGACGTTATAAGCAAAACTGTGAGATGTGGGGTAAAGAGTTAGACATTGCAGAAACATATATACATCCAAGCAAACAGACAGCACTTGCAATATATCTAAACAAAGATGTGCATACATCACAGCTATGCATCAGGGGCAGTAAGCGATAAATAAAGAGTAATAGGGTGGTTTTGGGGATGGGAGGTAGAGGATAACAGGAGTGATGCATTACAGCCAGGTTTAGATTGGTACAAACCAAGTTCCAGTCAAGGGGACATAGGAAAATGCAGGGGTAAGCTGGAGTTCATGGAGAGCTTCTTTCTACCAATACTATGTTGGATAGTATTGGTAGAAAGAAGTCTCCACTGATTTCTCCACTAAGTCTCCACTGATTTCACGGAGTTCCATTATCTTCTCTATGGAGAGGGCTTGCTAGCACAGGGCCATATAAGCAAACGTGATATTGATAGACAACATCTTTATACACTAGGGCTATTGCTAATGTTTAACAGAGCACTGGGAAAGTTTTTAAGAGAATTAAGCCAAGGGGACCTAGGAAAATACAGGGGGTAAGCTGTAGTTTGGGGAGAGCTTCTTTCTACCAATACTATGTTGAATAGAGTGCTGGGAAAGATAAGGGAGAATTAAGCTCTCCACTGATTTTATTGAGTTCCAGTATCTTGTAAAATTCTTTTTGTAGAGGGCTTGCTAGCGCAGGGCCATATAATATATCTTTATACACTAGGGTTATTGCTAATAAAATAGGTTAACATGGTAATTCACTCCTCGGGGGTGTCTTTTGTAGTGTCACCACAGGCTGCTAAAGATGTACTGTTTCTAAGTACCATTTGTGTATTTGTGCATGACAGAGAATGTTTTACCAAGCATTGAACCTTTGTCAGACAGATATATAAAGAAGAAACACGGAGCAACCTTCATGTATATCCTGGAAGCATCGTCTCCAACTTTCTTTTAGTTGCTTATTAGGTCCCAAGGTGCTGCCTGTGCAGGAGGATGAATTTTGTCTTACCTTATTGTCCCTTTCCAAGTGTTCCCAGCAGTTCACCCCTTACCTTTATATTTATCTTATGATGTGCATGGTGGGTTGCTATACAATACTACAGCTCCTTAGTACATTGTGAAGGAGAGTCAATCAAAACTACTGAGTAGTCATGTATGGGTCAGCACCCACCCTCGCCATTTCCCTTCTTAACCTGGACCTGACTCTATTCGAGGTTCAGAAGGGGTGAGCCGGACCTAAACCTTCCCTGCACCAATTCTTAGAGGGAAGTCCAAGAGAAAACTTTAAAGAAAGCCCCCCGAGTCAAGTGTAAATACCTAACAATACCTTATATAATGTTTCTTTGTGCCCTTTTAGTTCTATACTTCTTTTAGCTTCTTTGCCATGCTGATATAATTCTAATAGAATTTCACAGTAAGGTAGTATTATAATTGCATTATATTGGTAGGCCTGGTGGAAGTTGCAGGCTTATCTTTGTTTCCTTACAAAATGTGAATGGGGCTGAGTATCGTAACAGTGATGTTGGGATAGACAATTACAATAACAGGGTAGAATCAGGGTTTTCTGCATCTAACCTATGTGATACCTTGCCTTTACCACGTACATAGGAAATCTATTAAAAGACCTTGGATAAAAGCATTCTGTCTATATATCCTGAAGTTGAGCATAAATTTGACATATGGCTCACTCCTTCTTAAACCCTTCCATTATCCATTATTTTCCTTGAGCATACAGACGGCTCCAGTACCATCTCCCACATGAGGTTTAATCTGTTCTCTGGGTTTGAACTTGACTTTGCTGAGGTCTAACATCCTGACAACTTCATACAGTTTTGTCATTTCCTCTCAGTATCATTGTCTGTCTTCTGTCTATGCCTCAAAAGCTGTATACTCTGACCTCTGCCAAGTCTATCCCATCTCAGCAGCGTTCTTTTGCATGCAAACTTTATTGCCCTTTGCGGTTTGCTTTTCAGAATATGTCCCTGCTGTTGAACTATTCCTTTAACCCCACTTTACCCCCGAGAGACTCCCTGACACTTTTGTAATCTATTCACAGCATGGACAGGTCAGTGTCACAGATCATCTAGTATGTTTGTTTATTTCTCCCCTTCAGACATAGAGTAACATCTGCTCTATGTAATGAGTTATTTCTGTTCTCATTCCCTCTGATGCAAGTGCAGCACTATTGTCTTGGTCTAATTCCGAGGCAGCCAACGTTTTCTCTATAAGCAGTTCACATTATTTAACTAGATAATAAAGATATGCTTGGCCTCTGTACAATGTGTTTTCCCTGTGGATATTGCCTGTTCCTTCGGAAAACCAAGTCGTAATGTCCCCTCTATCCAGTAACTGTTGCTCAAAAACAGTTTGTCGACTCAGCAATATGAGAAGTTGCAGTTGAGACTGACCTAGTTTCGGCAAAATGAAACTATGATTGAATTTGTCCTGGCTCATCTTATATAGCACTGTGTAAACTAAAATTGTTTAATTGCTTTCATTTATTTAAAGGGGACAGAAACCCTCAGGCAAAATTAAAGTACAATTGCCCCCTGAGCACTTTTGCAATTTATTTTTTTTTTCTGTTGTTTTAAATTGAGATTTTGTTTTTAAAGCCGATTCACCTACTAAAACAGAGCAACTTTAGTAAGCTGCAGCCTTCAAACACAGGACATTTTTGTTAGTGCCCCATGTGAGTAATTCTTGTTGGTTCTCCAACATGGAGTCTATACTCTTCATATGCTTTGGGAAACAGTGCTTTTCTCCATGTAAGGGAATGAGAGCCTGATATGCAGAGCAACTAATTCATGGAGAAGCTGAGATGTTGTGAATGGAGGCCCTCCATGCCAAGTTCATTGGTAGGCTCTAGAAGGCCCAATCCAATACTGTATGGACTGCTGTGCTCCATATCTAGTGATTAAAGGAGCATACGTTCATGTTTAATAATGTAATGTAATTATTAATCCAGCTAATCTCTCTGATGATAGACAACTATGGCAGGACCTGCGATTTCTGTGGCCCATGAGTTAGTTAGTTTTGCAGCTTGTAAAGGTCAAGTTTTGGTAGACACTGGTCATATCCCCTGCCATTAGCAATGTTCTGGGTTAATGCCATGTGGCCTCATTAAGAAATAGTACAGGTATTGGACCTGTTATCCAGAATGATCGGGACCTGGTGTTTTGGTTCTTTTGGTAATTAAGATCTTCATACCTTATGTCTACTATAAAATAATTTCAATATTAAATACACCCAATAGTCGAGTTTGGATCAAGTACAAGGTACTGTTCTATTATTACAGTGGGTTAATGGGTTTCTGGATAGCAAATCCCATACCTGTAATAGATTATTTGTCTGTCCGTAATGACCAGAATGCTTAGTTTGGTTGGCAATTGCCGGGGAGCTGGCTATTACATTGTTTGTGCATGAGGGGCTACTGTGAGGTGTTTCATTGACAGATCTCCATGATGTCATGGCCTTTGTTTCATGGATAAGATGCAAGCCCTGATCCATGCTCCTCTACGGCCACCATAAAGCTGCTGTGCTAATTGCTATTGATTAATTGTGCTGATGTTGGCAGCAGGGTAGGTAGAACAAAAAAGGCTTGGCAGAAGGCCATCGCTGTCCCTTATTACCTGATACCAGCCTCATCTTCTAGGTACTAATGTGAGTAAGTGAACAATAGATTTTGCCTTATGTACATGATAAATAGGGGGCTCCCTTTACGTTAACTTTTAGTATGTTATAGGATGGCTAGTTCTAGGCAATTTTTCAGTTTTTCGTTATTTTTTTTTTATAGTTTTTGAATTATTTGCTTTCTTCTTCTGATGGGGTTCACAGACCCCATTTAAAAAAAAACAAATACTCTAAATACTGTAAATCGACACATGTTTCGTTATAGTGACTTTTTATTACTCGTCTTTCTATGCATGCCCTCTCCTATTCATATTCCAGTCTCTTATTAAAATCAATGCATGGTTGCTTGGGTGATGTGGACACTGGCAACCAAATTGCTGAAACTGGAGAGCTGCTAAAACAGGGGTGTCAAAACTGCGGCCCAGGATGCATACGAATGTGGCCCAGCTTGGTTCCCGAGGAAATGTCATGTCGCAAAGGATATAGGAGGAGGGGGGACGCTGCCCATTGCCCAGTTAGTAATAATAATATAATAATAAGTCTATTTAATATCCAGGCGTCCCATATTCCAGTGTACAGCTCCATCAGGTTATCCAACTGGCATTGTAGTTCTTGTCTGTGCATTTCCTTTACTTTTACAAATCAAACGTGTTTGTGTCTTTCATGTGTGGCCCCAGACAATTTTTCTTTTTCCAATGTGGCCCAGCGAGCCAAAAGTTTGGACACCCCTGTGCTAAATAAAAAACTAAATAACTCAAAAAAACACAAGTAATAAGAAATATCAATCTCTACATCATACTAAAAGTTAACTCCAACAACCCCTTTAACATATGACCTTTGGTGGCTAAAAGTTATAAATAAATGAATAAACACTTGAAAAAATGTTGTGATAAATGAGCCCCCTTGTGTCAGTCCTAATCCAGGAACAGTACTGACCCATACTTCTGCATTTCTCTCGCATTCTAAGCTTCTTGAAGTTCCCAGTGTTGTGATTTGGGATAAACAGGCAGGCCTTGGCAGGGACATGCAAATTATATTTTATATTTTTATATAAATTGCAATTTATATTTCCTAACATCAAAGTTTGTATCCGCATGTGCATATGGCCATAAATCCAGAGCCATTTATCCCAACAAGATCTAAAACCTTTATGTATCCGTGATTACTGTGTGCTAGGCCTTGCTATTAGGTAAACCACTTTTCCACATAAGCCCTGAGCAGAGAAAAAAAAAATTGATTTTACTTACATTTAGTTTTCAAATTTACCAATAACCAGTCAGCCAGATAAAACGGGGAATAAGAAAATGATATTGTGAAGTGTAGGCAATTTTATTGTAAATAGGCCACCTATCACTGTGAGGCGTAATTGGAAAACATATAAAGAATATGATGAATGGTTTAAAAGCTGTTAGTTTTTATTGTTTTGGAGGCTAAAAGGGAACCATTGCTCGTTTGCCGAGCAATTTCACCCATATAAGGGGAAGGAGTGACTTACAACCCCAGTCTGGGGATATTGATATCTCTTCTTTGGAAAGACCTTGTGTGAACTTGCTGTTTTTCTCCCCGGATTCCAATCTCTGCACCCAATGTCAGCATCATTTCTGGAAGACTGAGCTCTGGAAATACTGCCTTATTGTCCAATATTTCTCAGTGGAGGAAGTGTGTTTAGCTTCACTGCATTTCATAAAGTGCTGCGTTCTCTGCTTCGTGGATCGGTGCTGCAGTCTGAGACTGTTTATCACAGGGAGGGATTGGCTTCCTTTTCAGTGCCAGAAAATTCCATCCGAGTAATGCACCGCCAGAGATATTTGTAGCCTTCATATTTTGCACCATGAAAATGGGCTGGGTCTCAACATATATATATAATATAGCTGTATCTTTAAAGCAGGAACATTTGCTCGACATCCAGTTCAGTAGTCATAAATACATTCATTCAAGGTTTATATATGCATTCATATGTAAAGTCTAAATCAGTCACATTTATAACCCTACCTAGTTCATTCCCTCAGTAAAAAGCAGAGCAAGAACTATAGGTAGGCTGAAGAGTCTCGTGCCTAGGGTGCAGGGGGAGGTCTAGACTCAAACCTCTTCTGTCTGCTTAACCCAAGTTAACCCTTGTCCCCCCACTGCTTCTCATCATTGCACACTTGCCTCCCCCCATGATCTCACTGCAGGTGCTTATGTTCATTTGCCAGAAGGGCGCAAGGTGGGCTGCCAGGTTGACTACTATGGTTTGACTTGGCTCTGTTGAAAATGTCAAACCTGCCAGGTTAGTGACCAAGTAAGATCATGCTCACATCATTCTTGGGAGTCTCCCAGATACAAGCCCTCTTCCCCTGGTCTCCTGCAGTAACAGGCCCATCTCCTGCTGTCAGTAATTCCCGCGACGCCCAACTTACCTGCTCCACTGAAATTCATAGAATTGTCACCCGAAGTCCAAAGCAGTAGAGCAGGAGGCATGGCAAGGGGCTGGACTTGGATAGAGTAGGGGTGTCCCTGGATCAACTTGTACTATGAGCTATCTCCCATAACCCTGTATTCCCTCACTTGCTAAAAAGCCATCCAACCCCTTCTTAAATCTATCTAATGTATCAGCCAGCACAACTGATTCACATCTCTCACTGTAAAAAAAAAAACCCCTTCACAATATTTAGGCGGAACCTCTTTTCTTCTAAACGGAATGGGTGACCTTGTGTTAGCTGGAAAGACCTACTGGTAAATAAAGCATTAGAGAGATTATTATATGATCCCGTTATATATTTATACATAGTTATCATATCACCCCTTAAATGACTCTTCTCCAGCGTGAACATCCCCAATTTGGCCAGTCTTTCTTCATAGCTATGATTTTCCATACCTTTTACCGGCTTAGTTGCCCTTCTCTGGACCTTATCTAATACAATAATGTCCTGTTTGAGTGATGGAGACCAAAAGTGTATGGCACATTCTAGATGGGGCCTTACCAGTGCTCTATAAAGTGGAAGAATGACCCCCTCCTCCTGTGACTCTATGCCCCTTTTAATACAGCTCAAGACCTTATTTGCCCTTGATGCTGCTGACTGGCATTGCTTGCTACAGCCAAGTTTATTATCTACAAGGACTCCAAGGTCCTTTTCCATAATGAATTTGCCTAGTGCAGTCCCATTAAGGGTATAAGTGGCTTGGATAATTTTACATCCCAGGTGCATGACTTTACATACATTGAATCTCATTTGCCACTTAGCTGCCCAGATTGCCAGTTTGTCAAGATCCTGTTGCAAGGATGCCACATCCTGGATGGAATTTATTGGGCTGGATAGTTTTGTGTCATCTGCAAACACTGATACATTACTTACAATACCCTCCCCTAAGTCATTAATAAACAAGTTAAATAAAAGTGGACCCAATACCGAGCACTGAGGGACCCCACTAAGGACCTTACTCCAAGTAGAGAATGTACCATTAACAAACACCCTTTGTACCCGATCCTGTAGCCAATTTCATATCCATGTGCAATCGACTTCATTGAGCCCAACAGACCTTAGTTTAGAAAAAAATCCAAATAGATCACATCTACTGCACCCCCCCCACTGTCCAGCATCTTACTTACCTCATCATAACAAGCAATCAAATTCGTCTGACATGACCTATCCATCAAAAAGCCATGCTGGTTGCTGCTCATAATGTCATTAATGCCATTCACAAGCCTTCAAATAATTTGCCCACCACAGTTGTCAAATTTACTGGCATATATTTGCCAGGCTGAGATTAGAATCCCTTTTTAAATATTGGAATGTTTACATTAATTTTATTAAAGCTTAATGGATCATATCCTGAGTCAGCCACTGACTAGATGGAGCTGAGCCACCAGTGCAGCTATGAAGTGAGCCTGGGAACTCAGATTCCTCTATTCTATACACTGAAGAAAATAATTGATTTAGCACATTTGCCTTTTCTGTATCTGTTACAATCATACTGGTACCATTATTTAATGCAGCAACACTCTCAACCTGCATCTTTTTACTATTAATATATTTAAAAAACTTTTTGGGGTTAGTCTTAGCCTCTGCCGCAATGCACTCTTCATTTCCTTTCTTTGCCTTCCGGATTGCTGATTACTGATTTTTATTATAGTGTTTATATAGCTTCTGTCCCAACAGACTTGTAGTTTTTAAATGCCTTGTATTTGTACTTTTTAAATGCCTTTCTTTTCTTTCCTATTAACTTACACACTGAATAATACCAGCAAACCCACTTGCACTCATATTTACACTGGGTACTTACAGTCTCCCAAGTGCAATTCCTCACAAACGCCTTTTTGGTTTAAAACGCCTTAAGGTTTTTAACGCTGCTTAATTAGATCACATGCAACACTCGCTTACACAGAGTTAAGGTTTCAAACCTTGTATGCTGGGAATTAGTTTGGCCACACATTACTAATGTTATTATCCTTTATTTATATAGTGGATTTTACAATCTTAGGAGCCAGTTAGCAGCACAGGCATGAAAATAGAAGTTGAACACGTACCAGTGCAAAAAGTGATATATTAAAATATGTGTCCTACAAGTCATAGTCCTATTCAAACCTGCAGGATAAAGGGATTTAAATGAATTGGTCTTATTATACTAAATTTATTGATCTATATATATATATATATATATATATATATATATATATATATATATATATATATATATATATATATTCAAAAGGTAAAGACTGCCATATGTAAGCCATATATATGCCATATATGGGGGAAAAAGGAGAGGGTTCCTACCTATGTTCAAATATGTAGCAATTGATCATATCCCAATGCCTAAACGAGGCGGTGACAGATCAGGCCTTTTATTACAGCGGGAAACTTTTTGGATAAAAACTTTAGGTACTCTGACACCCGCAGGGTTAAATGAATATTGCTCTTTTAGCTGCTTTCTTGAACAGAGGTAGACTGTCATTGGTGTATTCTCTCAATGTTGTTTTTTTTGCTACATTTTTTTGTTACATTTTTGCTTCATTATTTGTTTCATTTTTTTGTTTCAATATTATGGTTACTTTGTAATTTTCCTTAACGTTATGATGATATTATGTATATATTTTTTTGTGTGAGATTATGTGTAGCACGGGAATGCTTATTTCTCCTTCCATCCTTGGTGTAATTTGAGCCAATGCATTTAAGCGAGGGAGGTAAGCATAGAGGTAGTGATGTCACAGATTGGGCAGGGCTCTACAGTCTTTAAATTTTATCATTCATTTTAAATTTTACATTGATTAAGAAAGACATCTTGATAAAGGTTGCAGACCACAACCGAAACGTCGATGTATAACCGATGTAACCAATTTTGTATTTAAAATAAACCTTTTGGAATAAAGAAGAAACGGTGTGCGTGCTACTCTCTGGCCTTATATATATATATATATATATATATATATATATATATATATATATATATATATATATATATATATATATATTTCTTTACCTTTATAACTTGTTCCACATTTATAATTGAGTCCATTGATAAAACTTATTTTTTTCTGCTGGATTTTTTCAATTTTATTTTTAGCATTGTCTGAATGACTGTTCTATTTAGGTAAAAATCAACCCTATTTATAGGTGTCTAATTTGTGTGAATGTTAGCAACCATGATTGCTTTGACAAGGAACCATTATTAAATGGAGATAATGATTACATCATAGATGTCTATGCTAAATTGCTGATAATGCAAAATTTTCATATATCTAGAACCTTTTATAATAAGGGTGGGCCCTTGTCAAATGTTTGGCCTTTAAGGGGTGCCTAAACGGAAAATCACTGGGGGGTGGGGGGGTAAGACCACTGTCCAGCTGATCAGGGTATATACCAGAAGAAGTAGATGATGTTACAAGATAATTACTCCATTGTTAACAGTAGAGTTTAAATTTGAATTGCAATCTCCAAATCAATGAAACAGGTTGGGGCATGAGAGTGAAAACACTACAATAATATTAGTTTTACTAGCTGAACACCATGTCCCAAATCTGAATATTAGAGCAACCTGCTGAAACGTATACAGCTTCACTCCTTGAATCATGGTACAATGCTGGAATGCAGTTTGTTGTATATTAGACAATACAAGTTGGGGCAGCTCTTGTGTGGTGGGGGTGGGGAGTATCAGAAAGATCTGAGCAGTCACAGATTCGCAACAGCCTATTAATTAGGAGAAGTGGAGAAAGATATCAGGAGGTAAACATAATGAAGGAGGTGAACATGGTATGTACAGACACCTAAGAGACAGTGCAGAGGTCTCTGGTCTGTTTTCATTACAAGCAGAAGCAAATGCCTGTTTGTTGAACTGTGCTAACCCCACTCTCTTCCTCAGCAGTCATGGAGATATGGATCCGTTGTAATAGCCCTGTCAGCAGCAATAAAGTGATAGGTGGAACTGCAAGATACACACACATAAGAACTTGTGTTCAAGGGATGGTATATTTGAACACCCGTTACATATATTAAGTTTAGATACAAAACATCAAAGATAGAAGGCGCACACTCCCTAATGAAAAATCAAAAAAATACAAAAAGTAAATACATGCGAGGTGCTAATCCTATAGGAGGCTACCCATCTGTAGTTTCCAATAAATCATGCATGAAACCAAAAAATAAGGAAAGCACACTCTGTAAATAAATGAAAACGAATTTATTCCATGCTAGTTACCCCACAATGTAACAGCATGTCGCCCTATGTGTTTTGACCTGCAAAGATCTTCATCAGGGGCACAAAAAATCAAAAAAAGGCATATATTAAGATTTGGAGAGCTTTTCTGGATGTATCTCCTAAAGTCCAAGTGAGTCAGAAGCCGTATTTTTATTTTAGTACCAAAGCTATGACACATAACTTCATTTCATTCTTTTATTGAAAGTTATGACAATACAACAATGTAATGAGAAGCGAGGTGGAGAGGAAGAACAGGAAAAGGAGCCTGATTAAGATGCTAATCCCTTTTTTAGCTCCACGTGATAGTACCCATGGGAGGAGAGAGGGGGACATCCTCCAAGCAGATTCAGGAGGCATCAGAGAAGTCTAGTTTCTATTATTATCTTTGAAGAGGAGTAGATCCTGAGATCCTGAGCACTGACTGAGACACAGAAACGACTGCATTAACATCATGAATTGCTTGAGCTCTATTGAAAGGCTCAGCAAAATGGATTTGCTTGCATTCAAATATATGCGGTGGAATCTGTGCCATATACATGTATAATAATGAACTAAGCAAACATCTGTTTAATGAAAGATTAGTGTTTATAGTAACTTTAATGAATCATGCCAAATACATGTTCTGCATAAACTTGCAGTGAGAGAACAGGTGCTTTTAACCAGCTCAGCATATTTTATCTTCAGCCTGACATATCATGCCCGAGGTAGTTAACAGCATTTGACCAAATACAGGAGAAATACAAAGGAAAATGTCAGTGCTCTAAAAACAGAAAAGAAAAACATGAGACAAAAATTGAGATGAATCAGGAAACCATACGTTTATTCTTTTTTCTTGTAGCTATATGTGAAAACATTGATGTCCGTGTTACTGGCACTTTAAGTGAGGGTCTCCATGATGGGATTCAGTGTTTATTTATCTGCCGTTAGAGATTCCATATTCATTGCGATGCAGAATAAATTGTAATTCCGGTTTGCGGATGGGAAGTGTTCACTGCTAGAGGGCACTGGTGTTCCACATCTCCATACAGACTTATTACAGTGCTACCAATTCCTTTCTGCTGCGAACTCCCCATTGGGACTCTCATTACAGACTGGAAGTGCTTCCTATCACACTTTGCAGCCGTTCAAACTGTGGTCTATCGCTTTCCTATCTCTGTGGTGTTAAGTACACATGGGAGGGCAGGAGAGATGAAACCAATTTAATGCTGCTCTCATGTATATCTCTGAACCTGTACATGATCTTTATTTGATTTCTGATGTTCTTGCATTCTGCACCTTGTCATTTAAATGTTTATTTCTTTGACTCAAGCACAACGAAAGGTACTGTATGGCGTGTATGCCAACTCCAAATATAGACAAATACAATAATCGGGCATTGAAGAACAAAACTAGAATAAGCCACATCATCTATATATCTGAATTGCCATGCCTGTGTTTTTGGTTAGGCCTTAACATTACTAACATATTTTTTTTATTAGAAGTGTTAGATTATGTTGAGCACTGATCAGCAACTACAGCATTTTATCCAGCCTTCTCTTTCATCTCCTCCCACCATCCTTTTACAGCAGATTCTCAGCATAGTGCTAATAATCTTTAATCTTCCTCTTTAATTGTGCTCAGCACAAAAGCAGTATTAAGTTCCACTCAATTGTCTTTGTGGTGGCACCTCCAGTTACATAGTATATTTGTAATGAAAAGAGCAAAGAAGCTTAAACATCAAATGTTCCCACAGATACTCCCTAAGTGTTGGTTTCCTTCTTGAATTCAGCTTGGAGCTTGGCCAGTGAGTTGATCTCCTTGCAAGAGAGACAATGGGGTTGTGACTATATTGATTAGATCAATCACAAATGGGATTGTTCCTCACTGTCTTCTACTCCCTTTTAGCCATTTTTTTGTATTATGTTCCTCCACTGCATGTCTTTGCACTGACACCAAAGCTCTTTTCTCGGAACATACAGACTCCTAATTCATCTCTGTAGTTCTCTCGACTGGTTTTGTGAATTAAAAGAAACAGGGGCACCGGTAAATTGCCTATGAAACAAACTGTAAGTCAATAATGTTCTTTTCTGAAAAAGGAATTACAGCAGGTCACCAATCCCTGACCCTGCAAAAATGCCCTGACATGTCTGATTGCACCCAAGATGTAAACAAATGGTCTCAAAAGTTTTTCAGTCTCACATACACCATTGCTGGAACTATAAAATGCAGCAAGTGAATTATAAATATAATTACCACTCTGTGCTATTTCTGCCTCTTTCTCTGTTTAGCTTTAAAAAAATCTATAGGGGCAATCTGGTGTCATCTCCTTTAAGAAGTGTCAAAGTAATTGTTAAAGGGGGATGGAGAGTAAACCCCAAAATACAGTTGTGTCTAATGAAAGAGCACATACATATTTTTTTTGTGCTTTAGCAATCCAAAATAGGGCAGAATAATGTTAGCACAGCTTTTCCCAGGGATATAGGATTCTGTAATCCCCCCAAAATTAAATAGTGGGACCACCAATCTCCATTGGGACTCGCATTGTAGAATTAGCAACAGTAAGCTTATAATGACAGCATACTTCTTTTTACTGAAGGCCATATAAAAAAAATATATAATGGCCTTAATGTGGCATTGGAACCACTTGTATCCCCAGAAAACATTTTTGCCTCAGGAAGGTGCCATACTCCAAAAACATTACATTGGTTCAGAAATAATATGCTTAGTTTTGTTCTAGGCACAAATGGGAGTTCCAATAAAGTCAAATAAATGTCAGTAGATCTAATTTGAAGTTTGTTTATGGTAACTCTAGGACATAAGAGGTTGTAGGGTGGATGTGGGAATTTCTCTTACATTTCATATGATATAGGCAGCTGTACAAGGTGAAATATGACTGCTCATACCTGGATTGCAAGATATTTCTAGAACAAAAGGTACAGTAAACTACTGATCTTATAGCTTGAAGATCAAGAAAAAAAAGTGAAGATTTCATTACGCTGGTAGTCTATCTGGAAAACATATTAGATTTACTTACTAGTAATAGTATGTAGTTCAGGTACATGCTGTTCACTGCCCCAGGACAACCACCCTCCAAGCCCCCTACCTGACTTATCTTAATACCGTCTGATTGTTTTTACTGTTATAGAATTGAATTCACTTTTCATGTCTACTCTATCCTTCTCCTTCCTTCTCTCTCTCTTGCTCTCTCATGTCTGTTTTCTTCTCCGCCCCATCCTTCCTGTAGACTGCATGCCCGTCTTTTTGCTCTTGCCCTGTGAAAACCATGTCTGGTTCTTCCTTTTTTATTTGCACTTTTAATTGAGAGATAAAGCCTGACATGTCTGGGTGAAAGCAGTATATTGTGTACAGGTGTCACTTTAGAGTAAAGTGCCCATGGCCATTTGAACATCAACATTCCCGAGTTTGTGTTTATAGTTAAGATAATACGGGTATGGGACCTGGGATTTTTCAATTCTTTCTGTCTTTTGGATCTTCATACCTTAACTCTACTAAAAAAATCATGTAAACATGAACTAAGCCCAATAGAATGGTTTTGCTTCCAGTAAGGATTATTTATATTTTTGTTTGGCTAAAGTACAAGATATTATTTTATCATTACAGAGAAAAAGAAAATCATTTGAAAAAATTTGGCATATGTGGATGAAAAAGAGTCTATGGGAGATGGCCTTTCCATAATTTGGAATATTCTGGATAATGGCTTTCCGGATAACAGATCCCATACCTGTTTAATATACACAGCAGTATTAGGGCTGAAGTCCCAGATGTCTCATGTATTCTATTTTCTAAGTCTTGTTACAAAGAACGACCACATTCCAGGCAGATGACATACAAGTTAATTAGCACAGTGGCTATGTATAATAGAGGATGGCTAATTCCTTATCTCCATAATACATTTTATAAGGGCATACTCCATGGAAGTTGGTTTTATGGTGCTTAACTCTGTCAGGTCCAAAGCCTGACACCTAAAATTTACTTTAGCTTAACCTCTGCGAAGGAAACATTTCTTTCTCCCACTGCATCACCATGCTTTTATTTTACTTAGAGGCAGAATGGAATGACTTGGCTATTGGTAGGTTGTGATATGAGAAATTTCTCGGTAACTGTTGACCCTAAAGGTTAAGATCGTGTTTGGATTCACTTTGTAACATAATCCCTGAGGCAAAGGATGAGGCATTGCATGGGCGCCAAGAGTTTATATACTATGAGATGGTACGTAGTCATTGTATTCTAGGGGTTGTCTACATCCTGATGGTGTAGTATCAATGTCTTAAGTTGCATCATATGTGTGGAGCTAAAATATATGATTTGACACTAACCAGTCATTATAACTGCATCATTTCATGGAATATCAGTCCACAAGGAGTTCATTTAAACATGTGTCTCCGTTTATTGTCAATATAGTCATTGGATATTTGTTAGCATTAACTTCTACCATGAATTATAATATTTAAACCTACCTTGTTCCTCTTCAGAAACTGCAGCTGGGCATTTGGTGGAGTATCTCTGTGCATGGTTCCCATCATAATCTAAACTGATATAGGAGCCTGACACCTCTTGTCCAGTGGATGGGTTACTTGCTGTATTTGGTTTCCTAATACCAACCAATCAATATACAGATTTGGCAACTAGAGCCCTCTATGTAATCGTGAAGTGTAGATCTTTTGTAAATGGATTCTCACTCCATTTATTTTACTTTGGTTTCTACATTGGAGATGTCCATAGAATGATACGGGAATGGGAACTGTTATCCAGAATGCTCGGGACAGGGTTGGACTGGGACGGCGGTAAAAAACACCACACCCTGTGCTGGTTCTCTTACTCCTGCTGCGACCTCCCTCATATGGGCCGCACGCGTTGCAGCGGGGGTGGGGAGGTCTGATCCAGAGGGGGCCATGAAACTGGAGCCCCGGTGACCCCCAGTCCAACCTTGGCTCAGGACCTTGCATTTTCCGAATAAGGGATCTTTCCGTAATTTAGATCAACATGCCTTCAGTCTAAAAAATATTTTATACATAAGATGTGTTTTGTCTCCAATAACTAATACATAAAACTAAAAATGAAATAACTAATAAAATCAGCACTTCGGAATATGTAGGTGCTCTATAAATGCATGTTAATAATAATAAGGTTTACTGAAATCTTAGTTTGGATCATGTTTTATTATTACAGAGAAATCCTTTTTAAAAATTAAATTTGATTAAAATGGAATCTATAGGAGCTGGTCTTCCTGTTATTCGGAGCTTTTTGGATAACGGGTTTCCACTTAATGGCTCCTATACCTGTATCGGTCCTGTTAACAATGCCATATTGCTAGATTCATATACTGTAAATTCTTCATTATACAAAGAGACTGGCACAAAAATACACGCAATCAGTTTCTTTTAACCATTATTGCAAAAATATTATGCCTATAAAATACAAATGTATTTTTCATTATAGAATACATATTTTGCATTATCTATTTTTTGCCAATGAAAAGCTCAGTACTTTTCTGTGTAAAAGGAATTCGGGCATAGGTTACTGTATCCACAGCACACAAAAATATAGTCCTGGAATCAAGGGAGCCCAGCAGTTTGGTATCCACAGGACATTCTTGCTCTGCATATTTGATTTGACAGATATGAGAAGGAGGTACCTTATTGTTTCCTTAATACTAGCATTCTCTGTTATAGACCATATTACAGCACTAAGTGTTTATGCTCTCTTGCTGGCTTTTAAAAATGTCTTATTAAAGACATGCAATACCACAGTTGCCTTCCTGCCTGTTAAAAGGAATATAAATACAAGATAATCCTTATTTATTAATAGTGTACATATTTCCTTTAATAGATATAAAAAGAGAATTCTTGATTGCATAAGTATTCAGTGTTTCCATGGCTTTCCAATATCAGTTCAGGTGCAAAACATTACTTTGACAGGGCACACAATCGGTTGAATAAACCCTGCCTGTGTGCAGTAATAGTGGCTCACATGATGCATATAAAACCCCCTTCCATCAGCAGATTTCAAGAATGAGAACCAAGCTGCTTTGAAACAACTCAGGGATAGAACTGGAGAAAGGCACAGTTTAGGAAGGAGAAGTATGCAGAAGAATATTGAAACACAGAATGACAATCCATGCTGCCAATTGGAACATCCGGGCAAGGGAGAAGCTGATTATGGATGTTACCATGAAGCCAAAGGCAATTTTAAGAAGATATTCAATAACTGAGAGGGGTCTGAATTGACAAGAGCCAATATCCTAATGGCTCCACAGAGCTGAAAGGATGAAATCCATGATTAAAAGGAAAGAGGGTTCTTGCAAGTGCAAAAAATGCAAGCATTTAAAAAGTATTCTCATCTGTCAATGCATGTTCCTCTAAGCTTGCGTCGGAATGCTGCTTAATTGCATTCTTCTGCATGGTGCAAAATAAAGAGCAGTGAGGCAAGTAGGCCCTGAAGAAAGCACCTATCCCGAGTAGATGTTACTGCCAGGGCTCCCTTTGCATGTTGTGCCTAGGCACTTAACTAACTTACAGTGTGTCTCCTACTGAAAACTATTTGTACGGCGCCTGTTGGAACATGCTGCTTTTTCAGTAAAAAACATGATATGTGTGCACCTAGAGAATTGCACTTGTGTTCATAAATGAGCTTCCATGTCTAAATCCAAATCCATTTTACATTAAAGGGGTTGTTCATCTTTAATTTAAATTTTAGTATGATGTAGCAAGTGGTATTCTGAGACAATTTGCAATTGTTTTTAATTTATTATTATTTGTGTTTTTTTTAGTTATTTAGCTTTTTGTTCAACAGTTCACCAGTTGGCAATTTCAGCAATCTGATTGCTAGGGACCAAATGACCCTAACAGCCATGCATTGATTTGAATAAGAGTCTGGAATATGAATAGGAGAAGATCTGAAAAGAAAGATCAGTTATAAAAAGTAGCCTAAAAATACATTTGCATTGTGATAATTCAAAACTATTTGAAAAATGAAGACCAATTGAAACGTTGCTTAGAATTGACCATTCTATAACATAATAAAAGTCAACTTAAAGGTGTATCCAAAAAAAGTAGTATAGACTCAACCTGGAAAATGTCCACATCGGAACCAATAATTTAAAACGTGTAGCTTTATTGATGTATTGATTAAAATTACAGATACCGGGCTAGCCACCCCCTGCCTACTATCTGTGATTTCAATCAATATATCAATAAAGCTACACAAGTCCGTACTACTTTTCATGGATTGTCTGTTTTGACGCGGCCAGAGCGGAATTTTCGAACCCACCAGCGTGGCGGAATACCGATTGGGCTCTCACTCCTCAGCAATAACGTTACCTTTTCCTCAACTAACTTAAAGGTGAACCATGACTTTATAGTTATGTGGCAAAAACAACGGCAAGGCTTTGCTGTGAATGCACATAGCTACTGTATATTTGTCACCAACTCAACATGGCACATTCCTATTAGATTGCACGTTCTATTGAGCTGGGCCTTCCATACCTCTTGTATCAATGTATACATGTTGTTGATTTATAATCAACATGTATACATTGATAGAAGAGGTACGGAAGGCCCAGCTCAATAGAACGTGCAATCTAATAGGAATTTAACAATAATAACTATTATTTTGGAACAGGCCAGTGAAACCTTGTGTGGCTACTTTCCTCAGGGGATTTGTCAACATTTTTATTGCAATTTGTTAAAATGTATAATTTATTTTCATACATTTATTTCTGCGATATTGGCATACTTTTATGTTCTTTATATGATGCTCCCCTCTAAATAGTCCCAACCTTATGAAAGCTCAAGAAAAATTGCCTGCCGTAGGTCTGTGGCTAACCAGTGTGGCTAACAATTATATTTTTATTACTGGCTGTCTGAGATCAATAGTTCCCAGTAGTGTCACCAATTCCCTGTTTAAAGATATTTGTCAAACGTTGCAAATTATGGAACAGCAGGTAATAATCCTTGACCCCAGATCACATATTGAGCCTTTTGTTGGACTAAGATCATACTTTGTCACCCACTGTGACCCCACTAGCCAAACCCCCTAGCAAACTGCTGATATCCCAGTAGGTTTAGTGCATTTGTACACTAATTGCCTTTCATGCAGCCCATTGCTCCATTGCATGTGGCATCAAAGCAGATGGAGCTAACACAATCTTGCCTGTGATAGCAGTATGTTGTCAGGAATTTGCTGAAAAGTTACAACTTACCTGCCATTCATGGGCCCTACCCATTTCCTAATATTACATGGGAGAGAACAGTCCACATTGTCACTAAAGAGCCATGCTGGTTTAGTTGTCCTCCCTAATGTGGGACTATTTCCAGTATTCCAACATGAAGTGCATTGGGTCCCCCTAGCAAAATTTTTTGTAGCAAACTACATTAGTAGTCTATGTGATTTTATTTTTTGTGGCACCTTGTTTCTGCTTTGGGAAGGCAGCTTTTAATGGTTATAGGGATGGTTTGATGAGCAGATCATTTTTAGGAAAAGTCTTGGCAATATAATACCCATGTAACTGCCCATGGTTAATGTTTATCACCTCTAGAATCACCTGATATTGAGAAAGCACTATAAATTGTTTTCACCAACAAATATTTGCAGACATTTCCTAGTATATTTGCAATAATGGGAAACGTCAAACTTCAATAACAAACTTGTATTGTACCAAATTGAACTAGTGTAGAGCAGGCACTCAATACGGCATTTATGTAAACATAGTGACAGCCTTATGCGTTTTGTGTTAAAAACACAGGCTAAATTGGCTAAATAGAAAAAACTCAGCAGACAATATTTTAAAGGAAGTGCGTCAATCAGGAAGCACTTTAAATCAACGAATCAAGTAAGATAATAAGTGTAACAATCAAAAATCAAACTAATATCGGTCGATCAAAGCCAAGGGTACACCCACCAGTGAGGTCATAAGTACCATATTTGGTTTGAGACCAAATTTGAACAAGAAAAACTTTTACACAAACAGTATCAATGTTACAAATAAAAAAAGTAAAAACAAAGGCACCTAAATATCCACAAGGTAAGAGGTGAATAGGATAAGAATTATATAGACAAGGATACTAAAAATAGCAGGACACGTCATATTTATTGTTCAACCCTAGAGGGAATCTGGTGGCCAGAACAAAATCTTTTTTTTTTCTTACAGAAATCCACTTTGTTTTTAAATATAGTAATTTCTAAGTAAGGTCCCTCTGATCAGGAATTACTTTTTCAATGCCTCGTATGGTAAAATCATTCACATTGCCTAACCCACACTCCTGAAAGTGTTTAGCAACATTGGTCTCTGGCTTACTCCTTATGTCATAATTATGTTCTCGTGCCCCAAATACCCCATTGAATATGTTTATTTTCCTCTTATTTGGAGTAACTGCAAATCAATACAGTATTTACAGGCTATACCACCATAATGGTTTTGCACATATTTTAGAGAATAACCGGTGCATTGGCTCACAATATGTGAGGATGGTTTGGGATGCTGCAGGGGTCCTAGTATGTGGGAATAAAAACAGCTAGTACAGGACTGTTGTTTTGCTTATAGAAATTCAAGCATTATCTAATGCAAAACCATAATTCTCTAAGCGGGAATACACACTTCTCTTATATAATAAATAGCAAAGTGATTTAAAGGTGATACTTTTATTTGCTGGCTGAATAGTCTGAAGCTTTCACAATGACTTGCTCCCTTCAAATAGCAGATTTGCTCAAAGATCATTACCAGTGGCGAATTATCCATTTACTTCCTTGGAATGTAAATCTTTCTTAACATTTTCAGTAGAGACCTATTATTCTTCTCTAAACTGGTTGTTTCAGCACTCCTGGCCAATAGACATAATATTTTGGTGCAAAAGCTCATATTTCAGGAAAAAAGGCCATTTCCCTCAGCCCAGCTAAGTAACATCAGTAGAAGATTCATGCAAGGTGGAAGCACAGAACAGAATGGTTGCCAGATGCTGACTATACAGTGAGCACATATGAGGCAGTTAGTAAATTGCTGAAATTGCTTTAATCCATCCTACTATGAATCCCAGCCATGTGTTGTGGGAAGTATTATTATTGCTTAGCATCCCATGTCCAGATTTGGAGGAGCACCTGTCAAAATAAGTTAAGATACGTAGCACTGCATTAATTATATCTGATGT
This sequence comes from Xenopus petersii, assembly GCA_038501925.1. NCBI lineage: Eukaryota > Metazoa > Chordata > Amphibia > Anura > Pipidae > Xenopus > Xenopus petersii. The sequence goes on along the minus strand of CM076688.1, from coordinate 106,380,674 downwards.
CAAAAGAGAAGTCCTTAATGGGAAGCAGAACAGCATGTGAAATTCATTTGCTGCAGTTGAACAGGATACAAATGCCTAAATATGCCTACAAATAAATGTTCTATTCCACCTTTGAACCACAGGGAATAAAACTTTGTTTCTGAGTTGGGAACTATCTGGTGAGAAATATATGGTAGCCACCAGAAACCAGTCACTGTCCTGGTCTTCTTGACCAAGTCTCGGAGGGACACCTCATGACCGTCTATCCTTGAATCCTTGCAGTGCCAATGACGGTATCATATACATCTCCAAGAGAATGATTGCCAGGTTAGCCTGCTACTGCTCTGGCTTTAAATCATTCTTTTTTTCTGCTGCTCTGTTTACATATATACCATATGCTGCCTTTCCAACTGTGAACGTCTTCCACATAAGGACAGTAAATTTCCCATAGCCATTTGCAAGAAGACCTGCTTATTTATTCACAGCATTAATCTTTGGCAGCCCTTATCCATCTGAATTCAGCTATACATTAGCACCCCAACTCCATGCGCATATATCTTAATGCGCATCCAATAAAAAATACAACATACAAAACAATTACTACATAACCTCAATCATGGTCATTCAAGGGGAAGAATGATCATAGCATCTTACAGAAATCCACAGAATAATAATTGTTGATTCCTTCCAGCTGTATATCCATTTGTCCTACTCTCCTGAGTGTTTACATATGTGTTCAGGCCCTAGCCAAAGAAGCACTAGATGCAACAGAGAGGTGGGCTATTTCCTTATACCTATTTGTGTAGGGGGGGGGGCAATGATTACCCCTCCTGTTAACATACAATGAACTAACCTGAAACAGGGCAGAGGTAAATAAATATACTAATGACTTCCTAGACATATGGTTGTATCAGTTGTAAAATGAAGGCATCACTAAACTATATTGGTGTAAAAATAATAATTATTTGATCCATTTAGAGTACTATACCATTTGAAGGAGAACTAAATCTTAACTAAAGAAGTAGGGACCATGTACCTGCTAGGGTTGTTCACTTCAAAAACAGTTGATGTACCCAGTATAGTCTTATGTATAGCATCATGGGTTCTGGAGGAACATTATCTTGTTTCTACTTTGTACTGTATTACTGTATATGGCTGAAATGACAATAAAATCCACTGGACTTGAAATGTTTTACATTATGTTTTTTGCTTCTGTACCAGCCCAAGGCAACCACAGCCCACAGAATCATATAAAAATGGCATTTGAACACTTTAATTGGTAGTGCCACAATCCCCACACCGAAAATGCTTGACCCAACTTGCACCCAGTTTGTGTCAAAACTCAAGCACAAGTACGTCACGTCTGCTCTAATTGTTGTCACAAATCCGATCGTGGCTACAGTTTTGGGTAAAAAAAACATTCTGATTTGTATCTAAAAATTCCACTGCACAATCATAAATGATCCGTACAGTATTTATTACAGGGACATTTGAGAATATCAATAAATAGGCCCGACAGTATCTGATCCTGCACAGCTGCAGATCTTGCTGTTGAAGCAGTAGATAAAATGAAACTATAATACGTGTTGAGCAGTCTCAAACAGAAAAGATATCTGTTTTTCTATAACATCTGCAATCTACAAAAAGCACATTGGGAAGCAGTTGATGGGTATAAAGTTCATAAATTATATATGATGCATTAAGGATTGCATTTTCTTTCAACTTTTCCATGACTGACAGCAACACTAGAGCAGTGGCACTGGCTAGGGGTCTCGGATTTAGTGGAAAATGGTAATACATTTTGAATCCCTCTGTTTCTCTCTACAGGTAACCACAGACTAGTCATTATTTTTTTTTATAATTGTGTTGTTACGGGGTGGTGGTTTTCTGCCCTTAGTCACGTGACTACTAGGGAATTTTGCTTTTCTCTCTTCTTTATCCCCTTTAGTTTTTTTTCTTCATTTTCATTTATAAAGAGTTTTATCCGTAAATAACAGTGACCGCAATATTCTAGCAGTGGCGCTGACCAAGGACACCAGTTTAGTGGAAAATGCTAACCCCAGATTGTTCATTATTTTTTATAATGGTATAGTTACATTTTTCTGCCCTTACATTTTATATACACACAAACCCAGGCTACGTGCCGCACAGGAAAGGCTCATTCAATATTAGAGCACATGCTGCATTATACATATATATGACAAACTAGGGCCAAATAAAAATGGAAAAGAGGGCTGTGTAATCCCATTGGGGAAGGGAAAGGTCTTAACGCATAGCTCAACCAAATGGATGCTATAAATGGTAAAAAAAGCCTGCAGTGGAAGAATGCTCTCTGGTTCCTTTCCAATATTATAAGATGCAGCTCTCTATTTGTCTGCATTATACAGGATGGATCCACAAGGGTATTGACATTTGATTCCTATATATATATATATATAAATATATATATATATATATATATATATATATATATATATATACTCATACACTACTAACAATTTCATTTCTGTACTGTAGGTGGAAAGATTGGTGGGTAGGGGGTATTAAAGAAGAACAATCAGTGGGGCATAAATGTTAGAAGTAAATAATGAGGTGGACTGAGAAAAAAGTTTAATAAGACCATGGAGACCTTTGAGTATTGTGGAACAGCAATGGATAATTTGCTGGCCTGTAGATGTTGCTGAACTCCATGACAGTTGATTGGCACCTTCCGTGCTGAAAAATGCCACCTGCTACTATATGTTGCCAGTACATTTTTATAGGGGTTGTTTACCTTTCAATTAACTTTTAGTATGAGATACTGACACAACATGCAATTGAATCTATTATTTATGGTTTTTGAGCTTGCAATTTCAGCAATCTGGTTGCTAGGATCCAAATGACCCTAGCAACCATGCATTGATTTGAATAAGAGACTGAAATATGTATAGGAGAGGCCTGAATGGAAAGGTAATAAAAATCAGCAACAACTATACATTTGTAGCCATATAGAGCATTTATTTTTTTAGATGGGGGTCAATGACCCCCATTTGAAGGCTGGAACGAGACAAAAGAAACAAATAAAAACTATAAACTAAAAAAGAAAAAGCGAAGGCCAATTGAAAATTTGCTTAGAATAAGTCATTCTATAACATAATAAGATAACTTAAAATGTGAACCCCCCCCCCCCTTTAATACCAACTCCAGCCTTATGGTATTTTTCAGGCTAGGCTGCTGGAATATTGACCAGATAGCAATCCTACCCAAGTCCACTGGTTTCTTCTTATAGAGTAGATAGTTTGAAGAATAAAAATTCTGAAGTTATGGAATGTAAAGGTGGCGGGTCAGCGTCATACATCGCAGCAAAATCTCCACTCCACTACATTTTTCATGAAACTGCATTATCAGCCAGTTCCCTAGTGAGTTCCCCCTTAACCTATTGACTTCCCCCTATACCTCTTGAGTTCCCTCTAAACCTCTCGAGTTCCCTCTAAACCTCTTGGGTTCCCTCTAAACCTCTTGGGTTCCCTCTAAACCTCTTGGGTTCCTTCTAAACCTCTTGAGTTCCCCCTAAACCTCTTGAGTTCCCCTAAACCTCTTGAGTTCCCCCGAAAACCTCTTGAGTTCCCTCTAAACCTCTTGAGTTCCCTCTAAACCTCTTGAGTTCCCTCTAAACCTCTTGAGTTCCCTCTAAACCTCTTGAGTTCCCTCTAAACCTCTTGAGTTCCCTCTAAACCTCTTGAGTTCCCTCTAAACCTCTTGAGTTCCCTCTAAACCTCTTGAGTTCCCTCTAAACCTCTTGAGTTCCCTCTAAACCTCTTGGTTTCCCTCTAAAGCTCTTGAGTTTCCCAGCAGTTGCATAGTCTACTTCCTCTGGGGCAGGTGATAGATACACCTGTATGGAGAAAGTGGTTGCAGAGCAAAGAGCTAAAGGAGTAAATCATGAATTGACGAAAATATAATTAATACAAGTACCTTGATTCCAAATACCTTGCCAATACAAGTGTTAAAAAATATAGCATTTTCAGATGCAAAGATAAAAAGTCCTCAAAGAATAACAAATGAATCTGAGAGCTTTTACTGGAACTGTGTCTCCCCCAATGGATTTAAACTTTGCCTTGACACCGAAAGGCTTAATAAGGGCAATTGGCAGAGAAGGGCTCCCACTGGGTGTGCATGGGCTGAATGAATTAATGTAGTGCTTGCAGTGTCACTTGGCAGAAACAAGGTGCCAGGTGGAATTATTGCATGTGCAGATGCTTTTAGTGTAATGAGTGCTGATGTTGAAATGAAGATGCCAATATATACAGAGCAGTACAATAGCAAAACAAACCCAGAGCCAGGAATGCCGGCCAATTCGTACCTGTAGCCGAGGGATGTCAAGTAATTTGCCCTGCACGGCTCAACCAAAATTTGCAAAATTCATGAAGGCTCCAGGAAAAGAATGACTAACTGAGAAGGGGAATTTTCCTGATTAATATCCATGTACAGGAAATTGGATGTGAATCATGAAGATAATGTGAAATTCCCTATATCTGAAGTTGTGAGGTAGTGCTTCATTGGTTTGTCGTTGTTGGGGAAAAGCCGTTGATGTGTAGCGGAAAGTGACTGTGCCGTGTCCCCCCCCCCTATATGTATGTCTGTGTGCATCACCTACTTCCATACGAGAGACAGAATGGGTTGCTGACAGTTCACTTATATGTTTATTACAGAGACCGACCCCAGGACGTGTGCAGCCCTGCAGAAGTGGCGTAGGTTCAAATTTAGCTGCCTGTGATATTCTTCCCATCGTATAGATTTTATTTTTGCCTGGCCTAAAGGCAGTTTCGGGGGAACAAAAGAGAAGATAAAGCAAGTTGGCCTGACTTATGGACAGTGATGGAGCGTGAGAAACGTGCCCAAAGCAGGGAGACATTATATCATACAGCAGTTTTCTCCAGGCAAAAGCCACCGCTTTCACAATGAATGCATGCATTCTAATGGACTCCCTTTTTAAATGTTCAGTGTATTTATTGTTGTTATTAATATAAGGCAAAGGGCTGTAAAGAGGATCCTGCATATTCCTGGCCTCCCAGCATGCTTTGCAAGCTGTTTGTCTCCTGGACGGCTGCCGGGCTCTCGTTCTCTCCTAATTGGGAAAGTGCATTGTAGGCTGCAGCCAGTGGCCAGCTCTCAATGAGCATCAATAAAATACCATGGACCTCAGCCTACCTCCCACTCTGTCAGGGCATACATTTTCTGATGCATAATTGTTGGGCTATAAGCACTTGGCACAACCACCACCCTTGGCTGCCCTGCGCTCCTCAGAGATGAAGAATGGTTCATCCTCTCGGGGAAAGAGTTAACTGTCTACAGCTCTGTCCTCAGCTTGCAGCAATCTGTTCCTATTGTGCTCTCACGGAGGCCTTTTCACAACCGCTGTAACCCTTGCCACCCCCTAGCCCTTTTCTGCAATTAGCCTGTCTAATTAACTAAAAGCCATGACCTGTAGCCAAAAGGAAAAGGTGCCAGCTGAGGAAAATCAAATAATATAGTTTCCTTAGTTGAAATGGCCCTCTTTGCTAGCACTGTACATTTTTAGCCACACTAATTCACTGCAACGTAGAGCATACAGCCTAATTTATTAGTGCCTAAGGCCTTAGACCCGAGGCCCATGGAGATAAAATCACTCACGCAGTCACCAGGAAATAGAAAATGAGCTTTTTTTTTTTCTTTTTTAAATTGCTGTTTCTGTATCATACATAGAGATAAATATGTATAGGATACCAGGGTTATGCTTGGCTGTTGATAGGACCAAGTGCATTTCTGCCCATATATATGGTCACTGCTCTCTTTTTCCTTCAAAACATGGAACCTAAATGTAAACTCTCCAGAGAAGGTGACCAGAAACATTTATATGCATATGATTGTAAATCTTTATTTGTATAGCTGTACATATCACTAAACAGCAGGAGCTTTTTAGCCACAAGGCAAGGTTGGCCTGAAATAACTATGGCACGTCCCCATACAAACAATAGATCAATAAAAGGCAATCAAGACCTTTGTATTTGCCGTCATTAACGGAAATATTTTGCAATTGATCTAATTGCATTTTCCACCCGACGCTTTTATATAATAAAGACTTTAAAAGGGGGAATATTTGTCAAAAGGTGAAAAGGGTGAAAATTCACTTCTCCCTCAAGGGAGTTGTATCCTGAGGATTAGGTGGAGGGTGTTCTATAAATATGGCCCCAAATGCAGAAAAACTACAAAATCATTCTTGTGTTCTTGTTTGCAGAAGACATTACATATATTGCAGATGTCTAATATGCACCCACAGGTCACATTCTCAGGCTTCCCATATTTGTAATGTTGCTGATAATAGCTTCATAACTACGCGGCTATCAGGGTCTGCAAATGTCAATCAAGCCCAGCCTCTTCCATAACAACCGACTCTCCATCCAGAGGGACGCAAATAAAAACCTCACTAAAAACCTCTCTGTTTAATGAGTTGGGGGAAGGAGCCTTTTCCTGACTTCATAAAACTGGCAGTCAGATTTCTCCCCAGATCCACGTGTTCCTGTAATTAGGTTAATGGTAGTAAATCTTTATACCTTTGTGTTTTTTAATGTGTTTTCCTTACGGTGCAAACATCACGTTTCCGATACGTGCATGTCCCATATGTAAAACCCCCCTTTAAATTATTTATAGGGAATAATGTCCCCCTTATTGTAGAAGTCGCTGAAGACTGAGTGCTTTGATACAACTCAGGGAAGAGGTTTTGAATGTCCTTATATTTTACAACAGATGTTTATACAGGTCTAGGGTCTATGGGGCCTGGAGTTAGGGATCTAAGGTTTCTCAGGCAAAGAATATTTCCATAATTTGAACCACTTCACTGTTTAAAATCATAATTTCAACATTAAATGAACCCAATCGGATTGTTTTGACAACAATATGAATTTATGCAGCTTAGTTACCATCAAGCACAAGTATTATTTTATTACATTGATAAAAGAAATTATTTAAAAAATTAGAATTATTTATTTAAAATGGACGCTATGGGAGATGGCCTTCTTGTAATTCTAAACTTTCTGGATAATGGGTTTTTGGATAAGGGATCCCATATCTGTATTTTGTTAAATAATGTACAAGTTGCATCACTAGGCACCGATTATAACTGATGACATCACTAAGCACCATTTATGAGAATAACATTTACAGACTATTCATGGCTTATGAGCATGTATATATTGAATAAAGTACCCCCTATTGTAAAATATATAGTGAAAAAAGTACCCCCTCATGTTTTTATATAAGGTCATGAACTCCGAGGTGACTTCTAATATCCTCATATTGTGCAAATTGGGTAATTTATTTATTATAATACACAAGTTTCAGTGAGTCATGTGACAGAAATGACATCAGAACTCACCATTTATAAGGATATATTTACAAGATATGCATAGCTTTTTTGTATTATATATAGTGAATAAAGTACCCCTCTTGTAAAATATAAGGATATTATAAGTTACCGAGGAGTTTCATGACCATATTTTTTACAGGTCATGAAACTCCATGATAACTTCTTATACGTATACTCATATTTTGCAACTGGGGGTACTTTATCTATTATAATACACAAGTTTCAGTGAGTCGTGACAGAAATGACATCATAACTCACCGTTTATAACTGATGACATCAGAAATCACCGTTTATAAGGATATAATATGCAAGATATTCATGACTTTTGTGTATTATAAGGATATTATATTATTAAGTTACATGTAACTATATAAAATCACAAGGCTGATTAGTCTGAGGTAAAATATCCTCATATTATGATACACAAGTTTCAGTGAGTCATATGACAGAAATGACATCACTAAGCTCTGATTATAACCTGTGACATCACTAAGCACCATTTATAAGGATATAATTTACAGGATATTCGTGACTCTTGTGTTTTTATATATATATATATATATATATATATATATATATATATATATATATATATATATATATATATATATACACACATATATACATATATATATATACATATATATATATATATATACATATATATATATATAAATATATATAGCCTCCTTGCAAGTCTGCAGACGTCGTTTGTCAGCTACTTCGGATGCAGTGTGTAGATTGTAGTATACAACATTCCACGGTTACACCCACACCGTATTAGAAAACAATAATCATTTAATAGCATATATTATGCAATATTATTGATGCGGATGCATTGCATAATATATGCTAATAAATGATTATTGATTTCTAATACGGTGTGTGTGTAACCCTGGAATGCTATTTATATATATATATATATATATATATATATATATATATATATATGTGTGTGTGTGTATATATATATATATATGTATTTAATGTAACCCATATACAGGTTTTGGAATGCCAACGTGGCTTCTAATATGCTTATATTTACAACAGTATTTATTAGGCACAAGCTTCATTGAGTCATGTGACAGAAATTACATCACTTAGCACCAATTATAACTGAGGACATCACTTAGCACTGTATATATTGATATAATTTACAGCATATTCATTTTTGTGTGTATGTGAATATATAGCCATTACTCATCCTTAAGCAACTGTATGTTCTTTATAGTAACAATTACTCAAATCTGAATTTCGTTTAGTAAAAGTATAAAGTAAAAGTATGTTCTGGTCTCACTATTTATGCATGACTTTTGTGCTTAACTCCACAGAGCTTGCAGAGAGTGTTGCAGTGGGGAGTATTGCTGAAGTCTTTTGCCAGAAAACTCTCCTTTACTGAAGCACCAATCCTCTTACATGAAGTAGGTGCTACATCTTTATTTTATATACTTTTCCTGTTATATATATGTTCACAGTAGACTGTATTTTAGCTCCATTTGTGAGTCCATTTACTTGATCTCTCCAAATGCAAGTCTTAAAAGCAAGTGTTCTGATCTAACCTCATTTACTAACCTAATTAAGTACTTACCCCCATCCCTGTAATAACAAACACATTTAAGAAACAGGATCATAAAAAGATGGCTTCTTCCAGTAAATGTACATGGTTATTCATGTTGGAATTATCTGATTTATGTTGATTTTTGAAAAGCTGTATGAGATTCACTCCTACTTCTCGTCATTAGTCTAAATCTCCTTTGATATCACAACTGTGCAAGCCAAACCTTTTTCAAACACAAAACAAAGTGCAGAACCAGACACAATACTGGGCGCAGAATATGGTTGAAGAGCAATCCAAGGGTAAAGTTGGCCATACACAAGGAGATCCGCTTGTTTGGCGATATTGCCGAGAGGATCTCTGCCAAATGTGCCCAAATTGAGGTGGTCAATATCGGGCTGATCCCATCGTGGGCCCTAGGGGAATGCGTCAACTAACAGATCTGTCTGCGATCCAAAGGGATTTTTTACCCTGCCCAGTCGACATCCGGCTGACTTTAGGCCAAATATCGATCGGGAGAGCCCATTGGAGTTGGAGGGCCCTACACACGGGCCGATAAGCTCCCGACTCGCTCTGTCGGCAGCTTTTATCGGCCCGTGTATAGGGGCCATTAGTATGGACACAGGACACACCAGCACAACATGGATACTTCTAGCAGGATTTAACCTTGCTTGAGAAAGGGGTCACGCCCCGAAACGTTGCATCCGCAAATAAACGAGCAAGGTTAAATCCTGCTAGAAGTATCCATGTTGTGCTGGTGTGTCCTGTGTCTACGCTGAATCTGAGGTCGTCCAATTCCTCTAACACTTAGCACCTGGAGTTCCTGCTATTTCGGACGGCCAGGGTGTGCGAGTGTAAGTTTTTCTTCTTTTGGCCTTTAGTATGGAGCATGCAATTGGATACTCTTGTCCCTTCCTATTTCTGTCCTTGCATGGCAGCCACAACTCATTCCCTTCAAAACCCAGAGCAAAGAATTGGGCTGGGCTGCAATGGGCAGAAAATGATGTTAAATGATGTTGCTCTGTTTGTACTAAGTGGCATTTTGTGCCAGTTTTTCGCACTTCATCCCACTTTAATAATGGTCCTATCTATTTTTGAAGCTAATTTAATAATGATCCTATCTATTTTTGACGCTAATTTACCAACCTAAATTGCAGTGTTGCTCCTTAACTATGGAATTTTATCCATGAACTGCTCCTTATGAAGTTTTCCCTCAATATCTTAACCCTCCTCTCATGGAGCATTAGCAATTGCATGGTATCTAGTCCAGTATTGGTACTTATGGGTCAGGGAAGAAGGAAACAAAGTGCTGCTATACACAATGACATCATACTGTGAATCTCATCTTATTTGTCAAACAGTCAGTAGGTATTCCCAAAGATTCCTGAGGTTTCCCTTCTTTTGTCGGCTCTCAATAAACTCGCTCCCCTCCGAGTGTAACACCACTCGATTTTCATTGGAACCAAAAGGATTGAATATAGATTTTATTCTTAGGGCATTTTTATGAAAATCTAAAATAACCATCCATGTTAAAAAAAACGAGTTTATACTTTTTTTACTGTTTATATTTTTATTAAGCATTCAATAACAGAAATTAAATGATGAGAAATGAATTTATAACAATAGAACAAAAATGCCCAAGTAGTAAATTATATTGAAAATCTAAAATTGACAATAGATAATTTCATCAAATCATCATTCCATTTCCCCGAAAGAAAAAAAAAAGTGTTGTTGTAAGTGAAATATAATTGAATAAAGCTAACATTACTGCCTTTCAAATTGTAAGTTTGTAAAAAAAAAAATGTAAAGTGTATTAAGGGGAGGGTTGCCATGGACAAGAAGCGTGACAACGAATGGAGATAGGAATAGACGCGTCTCCATGACGATGGGCTCCCACATAATTAACGTGACATGCGCACTAGGACCATAGGAGCCTCTGAGGAAGTTGGGTTACCATCGAAACGCATCAGGCTGAGAGAGACGTAAAGACCCGACGGCATCACCAAGCACTTGAATGGATACACGCGGAGAAATAGCACCGCTGGTCGGAGCATGACTGCAAGGAGCGCAGGTGGAACATTGACTGGGGAACTTTGATGCTCTTAGTTATACCACAATTGTGAGTGAGTTTTTTTTTATAAATTTTTAACAAAATAAAAAGGTTTTACGTTATGTCACCATTCCATTTCTAAAGTGGCGGCACAAGAGAACTCATGCTGATTGGGACTAAAATAACTTGAAGGGCTTGAAAATAATCTAAACGTCTGTGAGTACATACCTAAACTGCAAGCGGTGAATTGTCTATAATTTAATTGGAAGACACACGAATGTGATGCAGATGTACCTCTGTCTAATTGAGATTTGGGTAATTGGGCTAAACTATTCCAATAAGGGTATTAATATACTACACCATATATTACCATATCACAATACCGCTTATTTCCCTAAAGCTATTGCAGTACTGACTCTGCACAATTTAAAGGAAGCTCAGCTTATTTGTGCCAACATGCAAACCGCTAGTGATGTGCAGGTTAAAAGTATTTAGATCCATGTCCAAACCCTAAACCAGCCAGTGGCTTAACTAGCCCACTGCACCATGCTGATTAATACAGTATGTACCTGCCCTTTCTTTGATGAGTATGAGTAAATAAACAGCACCACAGTTCCAACAGAGGGGCTGAGACAGCACAGTGAGTTGGTGATTGAGGAAGCTGATGGCAACAGGGGTGTAACTATGGAGAAAGTAGACCCTGTGGGGCCCAGGATTGTAAGTAAGGCCATAATAAACTAGCATTTTCTTTTTAATAGTTTATTTAGTTTTAGAAGTACAAGATGGATATCACAGTAAGAAATATGCAGTATTTTTTACGGAAATCCATTTTTAGGATCAATTTCAGTATAGTTAGAAAAGATCAACTTACTGATGTTTTGGGGTCCTAAAATGAATTTGCTATGGGGCCCAGTAACATCTAGTTACACTACTGGGTGGCAAATATAGCCCACCACCCGATTGCAGCCACCACAAAATTGGGTCCAAACCCACCTGACCAACGCATCACTACAACCCACTCTCTAGGACCAGTAAACTGTACGACTTAATCTTGGTTTTCCTGTGTATATCTGGCTCATGTTTGAACTATCACTGTATTATAAAACAGTATTATAAAAATGTAAAGCACTGTATACACAGTAAGAATACAAAATATATCTATATCTATATCTATATCTATATCTATATCTATATATATACCAGTGTACTTATCTGTAGCAACCAATTTTTGCTTTTGTTTTCTAACGTTTAGAAGACTGATCAAAACATATTCCTAACTGTGACTTGCAGGTGAACTTGTGCCATTGAGCACCTTTTTTGTAAATTAGCCTTTTTTTTATTTGCCTGATAGTGTACCTGTAATGTGAATGAACTATGACTGCAATAATAATATTGTACCCTACTAAAATTCAATGTATACTTCATTGTGCTAATCATGGCCTGCTGAAGCCAGAGAAACACAACAGCATAAAAAAGATTTTGACTCCCCTGACATAGATATAATATTTGGTCACAATATTTCCTGACTTTAGGCAGTGACAAGCAACGGAATAACATTGGCAAGGTATGGTAACCCTATGATAACCCTCCAAAGTTACCTGGAACTGAGTACGGAATGCTTTGTAAACTTTTGGGCAAGATATGTAAAGCAAAATGTAATTTTGTTTTCATTTGCATATTTTCATTTGAGTGCAGTTGTCTTAAACAATCAAACCTTCCCAAACGATCCCCAAATTTTATCCTCCGTAAGCAAAAATGTACTGCCTTGAGTTGGCCGGCACAGTCTCATGTAAACAAAAGAGTTGGTTATTCATCTGCATCAAAACCTTGCACACAAATCTTAGCATTCAGCGGAATATCCAACATAAAGCGCCACTCGGCGTATAACTAATAAGCTACGCTTTCTGACAGCACAACTCACTGATTATTAAGAGACCACTAGATACTCATCAGCGCTATCACTTAGTATCAGGCATGTGATGGCTTTGTCTTTCAATATTGCTGTCCCTAAGCACTTCAGTTTAATTCATCATCAGACTTTTATTCTGTGCCTGAAAAAAAACTACCACAAAGCTTTAGAATAGCAAGCAGACTTTTGATAGCCCAAACAGCGTTTGCAAAGTAAAGTAACTGTGGGAAAGGAGAAAAAGAGCTCAACCAGAATATACATTATTAATTGACCATAAAGGATGGTCCTCATTGACGCATTTATACCAGTTATGTGATTTTAGAAACAAAACCTGGAAATGCCATGATAGTTCTACTCATGTCTCTAAAAGGTAGTCAGATCTGTTTTAACATGGCATTCAGGGCAATATTTATGTCACTTATGTCTGCCACAGTTTTGGAAGGGAATAGATATCAGTATGTGAAGACAAATGATGCACTAAGATAGGTGCTTCAGGGCAGTTGTCCATTGGTTCCTTGCTTTCATTTTCTAAATGGTTGTGGACAGTTGCTATAAGCAGACCTAGCAGCTTGTGTGTCATCTGTAACGGACCTTATATAAACCATCTCAAATCCTGGTGGGTGACAGACAACGAGCCAACAGATGTGTGTACATCAGGCAGCATTGGGGTGGGGAGAAAGGTTGGTTGGTGGGGGGTGATCATCAGCATTGTTATATAGGGTTGGGTGGCTGGGACCTGAAAGTTAGGCCTTCCAGTAGGCCAATGGGTCGCTAGTCCAACAATGCCTATTATTACAATTTCTTTCTCTTTAAAGGAGAAGGACAGTTTGTTTGCACTTGAGGGTGCCAAATGTTAGGTACTCCCAAGTGATTGTATTGACTTACCTGAAACCCCGGGCCTGTGTGCCTATCGGCAGAAAACTGCACCGGCCTGGGGTTATACCAGTGAGCACCAGCATGCGCAGTACATCTAAAAGCCAAACTTTTAACTAAAAAGTCGATTATATTGTTCTATTGCACATGCGTTTGCCCGGGGGAAATTTGAAGAAAGAAGAAGACAGAAGAAGACCTCTCTGTGGTGCTTGCTAGAAACCCCCCAGGCCATTGCAGTTTTCTGCCAATAGGCACACCGGCCCGGCGTTTCAGGGAAGTAAATACAATCACTTCGGGATGCCTAACATTTTGCACCCCCAAGTGCAAACAGACTTTCCTTCATCTTTAAAAAGCCACATTGGTGTGTGCATAATGAGGAAGGGAATAAATGATTGTGCCTTGGTTACAAGTACTTGTAGTAGTACTAAAGAGTCACCACATATTACCATTTTCCTTCTGCAGGAAATTTGTTTTGCTACAGCTATGCCTATGGAAAGTCATTCCAGCTCTTTTCAGCTCTCCATGCCTCCACTGATGCCAGCCTTCAAACTCCTTTTCACTAGGCCATGCCTAGTCTCGCCACAATGAAGTTGACGACGAGACATGGTGCAGATAGAGGTCATCATCCAGACAGACCTAAACAATCAGACACTATACAGTATATTAAGATTGTTGTTAGTGTTTCATTGCTGGACCATATGCCATCTTACTTCTGGCTAGTGATGGGCGAATTTGTGCAGTTTCGCTTCGCCGAAAAATTCGCGAATTTCGCACGAAATTCGCGAAACGGCGAAAAATTCGCGAAACTGCGCCGGCGTGTCGTTTTTGACGCCGGCGCCCGTTTTTGACGCCGGCGCCCGTTTTTTCGACGCCGGCGCCCGTTTTTGGCGCCGGCGTCCGTTTTTTCGAAAAAAAAATTTTGACGCCGGCGAATTTTTTCCGCGAATTTTCGCGCCCGTTTCGCGAATTTATTCGCCGACGGCGAATCGCACAAATTCGCCGCGAATTCGCGCCTGGCGAATAAATTCGCCCATCACTACTTCTGGCAGCTTTGTGCAAGTAGGTTTATCCAGATGTACTGGGCTAAATAAAATGAATGATAGTCTATAAGAATAATAATACAGTAATATAAAATCACTGGTCTTGCCATTCCATCAGCAAGCATGTATGCATACCATTAGTTTGTACTGTAAAAAAGTGCCTCATACGCGCCAGAGGGCAGAGTTTACAAATTAAAATGGCAGTTTTTCTATATGGGATTATCCTTTAGTGTTTTTCATAAAAAGGCTAAATATATATGATGTAATGGGCAATTTAGGTGATATATTTTTATAGCTGCCTGCAATGTTCAGATAAATAGTTTCCTTTTAAGGATGGTCCAGGTATGGGTTGCTTATCCCATAATGCACTACTTTTATCAAGAGCAGTGATAGGTACTTATAGTCATTTCTTGCTGCAGTCAGCATATAACAAGTTTATTTATCAAAATCTTAATTTTTCTGTTTATTTTAATAAAAAAAGTCTGACCAAACTAGAATCCACAATTGGACCTTATTTATTATTTAAAAAGCACAAATTAATTGAACCAGGGACAAACATGAAAAAAACAAGCAAAAATCCAAATTGTACCATTTGTTCTGAGTTTTTTCCCAAGAAGTCAGACTTTTTCGGATTTTTGCCTGAAAAGTCTGAAGTAGTTGGATTTTCGGGCTAATTCCAGTGCAGACCACACAAACTTCCAAATAGGATAGGGACCTCTCCCATTGACTTATGTAGAACCTTGGTAGGTCTGAGATGCCGGATTTTCGGATTCTGACTTTTTCCATCCTCAGGGTAAAATAAATCTCAAAAAAATCAAGTTTTTTATTCCACTAAAAATTCGGATTGTATAGTAAAATAAACGTGTATTTTTCGAGTTTTTGACATTCAGACAATAAATAACCCCCATAATGTTGAACACATAAGTCTGAAGATGTAGTCTACTATTACTGTCGTGTAGAGAAAGACTTGACTTATCTTTAGCTCCATACTCTATAGAAACTCAAGCCTCTGTCTCCCCAATTTCTATACCCTCTACTTCTCTCTCAATTCCATAAACATAGTGCCCGCTATCCCCACTACATAACCCCTTTGTATTCAGATTGGGTAACCCTGCCCTAATGTATCGTGCCTCATTGTCTTTGCTGCTCCCAGTAAAGCTATTAGCTGATGTACTAAGGATGCTGGTGTGCTTGAAAGGTTTAGGACTGGATCGATAGTTCTCCAAGTAAAGCTGTCAGTTTATGGTTCTGTGCATGTTTGCTTCTTAGCACAACATAATGGTTCTGCAGAGGGAATTGCACACAGAGACGCTTAGTTTAGATTTCACACACATGTGCTTTGCAGTAAGCTTGCATACCAAGCATGAAAATTAGCGCTGAGCCAGTCTCCTGAAACTGGGCCAAAATATTTGTTTGGCCTTGTTAAAATTCAAACACACACAGCTTTCGGCACGTGATATTTTTGGGGCGCCTTGTATGGGGAAAAATAGTGAGTAAAAAACATTCGTATACTGTATGTGTTTATTTATGAGCTCTTAAAGGAGAACTAAAGCTGAACCAAGAAGTAGGATAGAGATGTTGCACATTATGTTCTGGGTTCTATACTCTCTCAAAGCAAACACAGCCCTCAATAGCTCCCCTCTTCTTCTCTGCTGATACACTGCACATGCTCTGTGCTGCTGTCACCTGATCTTCAGAACTGATACATAATATATATTCTCTATTTAAAATATAAAAGTCACAATTAAAGGTTGATTAGTAATTAATTCAAATTCTAATTACATGGCAGCTCAGAAACAGATGCAGTTAGCATCAGCCCTGATTTATGAATACCCCTTAAACTTAGCTTCTCAACTGCTGCCTAGAGCACACTGAGCATGTGCAGTGCCACTGACACTCCTAACAAAGTCTAAGATGATGACTTACTGCGCACAATTTTGAAGGACTGGATCATTACTATTATCGAGATGCTGAACCTTTAGCCTGGAGCTTGAGCCTTTGTACTTCAATTCTGATCATTTGTTTTTAGGGTTTAGTTCTTCTTTATTTGTGCAGTGGCCCTATAATAAATTGGACCAATTAGTACCCTTGCCAACACTCCTCTTGTAGAGGCTTACAGATAATTTAATGACTCACTACAGAAAACTGTGCTGGCCCAGGTATATGCCAGCTGGATTCCATCTTCCATCACAGCTGCTACAATTAATCCGAAGAGTAACAAATGCATTTGGGAAAACCCCAGTTCCCTAACAAAGTCTAAGACTCTTAAATACATCTTTCCACCAATTCATCTCTAAATTAATGTGCAGAGTCCAGTATTAAGCATCTGGGTTTCATTTAAAACTGCAACATAAGCAAAGAATTCCTAAAGGTTCTGGGGAATAAGACTTCACATATACTTGCCCATCCCAACTGCTTGCATTCAAGCCCCAGCTTTTTCTCGGTATCCCGGCTATTTCTAAAGGGGCATTGCTACAGGAGCGAGCTGGGTGCTCAGGCTTTGCTTTCCTCAATTACAATTTGTGATTACACGGCTAATGCACTGTGGTTTTAGTGTCAGACTGACAGAATTTCACTTCCCTATAAACTGCTGCCTCAAGTAACACCATAAATCAGCATCTCTATGCTTCTTGCACATTTCATGAGTACTCAGTAAGAGATTTCCTCCTATTCACGGTGGATGCTATTTGCAGCCACGTGACCTGTGTCAATCCTTTAATGTGATAACGTTGTAAATTGCCGACTGTGGAATATTTTGATGGAGCATTGCGTCGGCTATTAAGACTACAGGGTTTCTTTAGGCTGTTGGTGTTTTTTTTTACTTGATGATTTTTAATGGGTAATGCAGTGACATAGGTCAGCTTTTAGGGCTTCACTCATTATGTTCTGTATACGTGTAAACACTTACCCCCCACCCCATCCCTCTTCTACAGCCAATCACATCAGGATCTCTGTTATTATTTGAAAATGGCCCTGCGAGTTCTAGTTACTCTCACGTCAAACTATATGTCCTAGGAGGGCTGAAATATAGTACTAATTCCTGAAAAAAATGCAGCTTTGTATTCCAATGTATACGCCAGTTCCTGAAATCCCTGCAATTTCATCCCCTTCCTGCAGATATGGTAACTTTTTACTCAACGCTAATTTAATTGTTGGAAGCAGATACATGTTCTTCTCTCTCTGAGCATTGGGAAGAAATAAAATCCAAATGAATTTCCAAGAAAAGTGCAGGCGTCAGAGGAAAGAAAGGCCTCTCTCAGCAGAGTCTAAAATGTCCCCTGACAGATCTACCCGGTCCCTGATGTTTTATTCACATTGGGTACACTAGCTGAGGAGAGGGGGAGTATGTGTACCCATAAATAAAACATTGTGATGGATATTAAATGAAATAAATACTAGAGCAATGTCAGGCCTTAAGCTGCCAGGTAATGGGCTGCCATCACTGTGAGCTCCCATGTGTGTGTTTGGAGCTAGGGCTGTGCATGTGTCTTTTTTTACTGGTGACTGTGGAGCAATTAGTCACATGTAATTGCAAATGCACCTCCATTTGTGCTTCGGGGCTTGGAGAATATCTTGATCCCAGAGTGTGTAAGCCAATGCTCCGGTTCTATGTTCCTGTTTTTTTTCCCTTACCCTTGTAAATTTATTCCATCTATGCAGGCTCTGCTTCTAGAAGTCACCATGATTCTGCCTGATTCCTGCATGTAGTTCACAGGCCCACAGCTTTATTTAAAGGCAATAATACAAAGGGAAGGATGAGGAAGAAATTTGATTTTATTCCTCTTCTTCTGCAGGATGGACTAGTCTGTAAGCGGGCTGTGGATAAACCGGCAACAGTCTTAAAGGAAAACTATACCCCCCAAACAATGTAGGTCTCTATAAAAAGATATTGCATAAAACAACTCATATGTAAAATCCTGCTTCATGTAAATAAACCATTTTCATAATAATATACTTTTCTAGTAGTATGTGCCATTGGGTAATCATAAATAGAAAATTGCCATTTTAAAAAATAAGGGCCGCCCCCTGGGATCATAGGATTCACTGTACTCACAAACATACCAACAAACCATACATGTTATGTCACATGAGCCAATTAACAGACAGAGTTGTGTGTTTTGCTTCCACACTTCTTCCTGTTACAGTTAGAGTTGAAGTATTTCTGGTCAGGTGATCTCTGAGGCAGCACACAGACCATCACGAAATGGCGGCTCAAGGCAAGAGATGTAAAAGGGCAATATTTACTTAAATATATATTTCATTTTGGTAAGATTCTTTAATATGTCACTTAATATGATATAAACTAAATCTGTTGCTTAAGTGTTCATTTTGGGGGTATAGTTTTCCTTTAAATACTTATCCTTTCCCTTCTCAAAATGATGCAATTCTTGGAAAACCGCAAAGGTCCTTAAAAGAGTTCATAAGGTACCAGACTTCCAGAATTGCCCCTTCCATTAAAGCAATCCATAAAGTACTGCGTGGTAAGTTCCTGAGTCACTGAGTTCATGTTCCAGGGCATCTAGCAGGGCCTGTGCAAATGGCCAATCCCAAAAGAGGTGCAAGATGTTTCCTTATGAATGATGCACCCTGGACTCCTGCCAGAATTTGCACAGGTTAGGAGCATGCATGAAGATTCTAAGGAGATGTCCACCTTGGATAGCCATCCATGCAGTGACCCTTTGCTTGTAAGTCAGCCAATCTGAAGAAACATTTTCCCAAACAGACTTCTATGTCAGAAGCCCTGGAATAGACTCCATCACATCATTGGCTTGTGGTTTTCATAAGTCTGCCTTGACTGCCTTCCTTACAAACTTCATATTATTCAAGGGTTGTTTCAATTGTAAGGTTAAGAACTGTACCACTTACTGCCCCCCCACCCAGTGTATGCCAAAGGGGCATGGAGCTTACTCCAGACATTAATGCTGCTCCACATTCCTACGTATATTATTACAAACAATAAAGAGACCACTGAACACTGGAATGCTAATATTTATTATGTGAAGGATCAATGTTTCTGGGGAGCAAGGAGGACAGAAGGAAGGTTTCTCCACCAAAACATTAATCCTGTGTTTTCACTGGCACAATATATGGAGTATGCTCTCCTAAGCATTAAAGTCTTGTGCAGTCTTTTGATTCCTTGATAATCCTGAAGAGGACATTGTCATTCATCCAGAGAAGAGGCTCTGCTAATATTCTGTTCTCAAGCGAGGTGTGACTGCATATTACCTTGTGCTCCCCAAGCAATAGCCATTATGTGTATGCAGTAAAGTATCAACCATTAATGTGCTAGTAAGTCATGATCACCTGGTCCCACGTAAGCCATACATGGGTCTTACCACATGGCTGCACAACGGTACCGCAGTGGGGTTCTTCTTACTAATGGTCTAGATCTATTAACTCATCTATTAGAGCTGTTGGAACTGAAGATTCATAGGCTGCTTCTAAACATTTCTGCAGGTAGCAGGATATTCAGTGGGACGCGAGAAGCTCTGAGAAATACCAGGTCATTGGCTTTTGTACGAGAGGAAAGAGATGGATAGCGCACTAAGGAAATGGGCTCTTAACGCAGTGCAACACTATGAGAACTGCAATGGGCAGCACTAAGGATAATGGGTTTGGGGATCAGGAGGGGGATTTTTAGTGGTAGACACTTGTGATATATACTGTATGCTCCTGGGAGTGTTTTCTGCCACACAAATGAAGAGCGCCCCATACTTCCAAAACTCTGTATTTAGTGTATTTACAGCCGGACCCAGAAATATGTTTCTGAGAAGAAAAAGCCACCTTCTCAGCAAGATGTATTACTTATTCTAAATTGCAAGCTCTTTATTAAAATAAATCTATTTCAGCCTCCAGAAACTGGTTCATTTATACACTTTCTGGCAGAGGGTGTGTTCGGTGTCATCTGCCAAAAGAACTAAAAAAAACTCCCTATGCTGCACTGTGCAGAGTCTTCCAGCAGCCAAATGTTTAGGAAAATTAGAGCAACGAGGAGCAGAAGAAGAAGAAGAAGAAGAAGAAAAAAAAAACAGGATTCAGATGAATTCAGCACATTAGAAAAGACGCTCTGACAGATCCATAGCCTGGAATTATTCTCTCTCTTTTTTTGCCACCGCTTGCTGCCTCCTTTATGAGCAAAATCCACAGAAAGCCGATGTAAATGGAGTGTAACTTTTTAATAAATAAAGCCCTCAGCCTGTTAATGAGCTGCATTCTTCACATGATGATGTAGGAGAGATCTATAGCCACTAAAGTGGAACCATGGCACTCCGGAGCAGTGCTCCATCTCTCTTGCTGTACTACTGACACCGTGTCCCTCACTTTTTTTTTTTTTACATTCAAAATCTTTTTTAATGATTAGTATGCGGCAGCGCCGCAGAGAGTTACCATTCTGTACAAGAGAAACAACATCTCCTTGCCTCTGCATAAGACGACCCATGCGTATGGTTCTCAGGGGTTAAACAAATGGAATCATCAGGAACCCTTCCCCGTATATCATGTATCTCTCGCTGCTTTGGTTTGCAGCATGCTGTGTAGATGCAACGATAACATCGTTTTGCATAACAATAAATGTACATTGTTCCCCAGAAAGTATATAGACATTTCATGGCTGGCAGGTATCCAACCCCCTTTTCCCATATCCATCTTTTTATCTGCATAAATATTCCCACTAATGGTATGTATCTGCTGCACAGCTATGTGTTGGGGGAGCCTTACTATATATGTAGAGGGGGGTGCCAGTTCAGACAGGTGCGTCAGGGTTCAGAAAGCAAAATAAAGTAACCCTATAAAGGGAATAGTTTTTTCTTGGTGTAGAATTAATGACCTGAAATTGCCTGACACTGTGATATTGATCCAAGAAGTCCCAGTGTTCGGCATACAGCAGAAGGGTCTGCAGGTAACTTGCCCTATGTCTAAGGCTCAGTTTGCACCAGCACATTTTGATGGACAGGTCTAATTAATGCTTGGTCGGAAGTGGTGCCGTTTATTCGTGGGACTGAAACAAGTGCAACCTGTGCCCTTTCTTTTTTGCTTCCTACAGACTGATTTGCTCAACAGCAGAAATATTACACAGTAACTGTGCTTCATCTCGGCTGTCACAGGGTCTCTGCTCTGTGTCCCTTCTCCTTGTCAGCCTCACTCACACAGTGTTTATCGATTCTGCATGCGGCCGAGGATACCCTGAGATCAGCAAAAACAAATAGCACCCTGCCTCCTGCATATGCGTTACAATTCAGAATGGCTGGGTGGGGGTGGGATGAGAGGAGTTATAAACCTTATACATACAATACATTCTACTGGCATATGATTAAGGAGATGGAATGGGCACAACTGCTTACACTATAATCTTCTGCCTGATGTGCTGCTGCATGCATGGTGCAAAATAAATGACGTATGCCATTACCCATATATCTGTATGCAAGGCAAAGCAGGAATAGGTTTGATAGGTTTTCAGCATTACAGGTCTTTATTGTGCACATTTCTCTTTAGCTATTGCATGCCCTGCACACTGCTCTTGTGTGGGTTATCAGTGTAAGCTCCAATGTCTATTGCATATCTGACTCATTTACAAATACCAGGCTAAGCTGGTTGTTAGTAGAACAATAAAAGTAAATCATTTATCAGTTGCTGTCAGCTATTGCATTGGGGCAAATGGCAAATGACCCCCAATTGCAGTGTGTTACCTTCAGTCTTGGGCTGTGCAAGTTATTGTAGGGAGTTGTTTGTCTTCACATAAACTACAAATCTGGTTGTGTGATCATTAGACTTTACTTATGGTAGAGTCCTCTGAGGGAGGTTGTAAGGTTCCATTTATTGCGCCATACAATTTGCTGTTGGTTATTAACCTTCAGCTGTAGTGCAATGAGAGGATACACACCTTCACACACTATAAACCTTCACATACAGTATATTAATAATCACTTGCCTCACTGGAGCTTACAATTGAATTTTCCTGCTACAATTATTAAGGTCAATTTAATCCAATTAACCCAGCTGTACTTGTTTAGAGGGTGGAAGGAATCCTACACAAACACGGGGAGAAAAACGCAAACACATTTTCCAACCATTCCGTTGTAAGCATTGGACTCCAGCCCTGCAAGTCATCAGTGTTAAGCATTTGGTGTGGTTATCTTGATCCTCTATCTTGATTCTTATCACTTCTCCTCTTCATCCTGACTGAGTGTTTGAAGGAAGATTGAGTTACTGTATGTCAGTGACCCTGTGCATTTATCCAGGTCAGGGAAAAGTGAGAGGAAGAAATGAGCCAGAAGACTCAGAACTGACTACATAACAATTCAAGGAAAAACTATATTGCAGCAGCCATCATAACAACAATTTAAGAACATGAAGCCTATGGCGTAGCCATATATTAAGGAAAAGGTGCATATGATTATTAATTGCGTTTATTGACATAAATTGAGGCCCTGTTGTCCTACCTTATTGGGAGCCTTTCAGTCATGCAGTAGCACAATGCAGTGCCCATAGTATCATAGTAGTACACCTACAGTGCCCACAGTACTGATCCCATAGTGTCCCAGCATTATAAAGGCACAGCCCAATCTCTCGGCAGTACAAATTGAGAGTCCAGGATCCCACCACCATCATTATTTATTTAAATAGCTCCCAGCACGTTATACAGAGCTTTACAATAAGTTATGTTGACAGTGGTCTTAAAATAATTTAACAAAGGTTGCAGAATAAAAGTAGGGTCTGAAGGCCAAGCTTGCAAGCAGACCAGTTTCAACCTCACCTCTCTGTTAATTCTCCAACAACTACTGACATTTAAGGGAAGCCGATCCCAAGAGAGGGGAGCCCAGCACTGTGCTGCTTTGATAAAGGGACAAAATTAGCATTTGCCAAGGGTCCACTAGTTCATGGAGGCCACCATGGAGGCCTTTAATCTGCAATCATGTTTGTCATCAGAATCTCCCACAATGCTAGAACTATAGTGACAATTTTTTAAAAAAAAATTTTACTTTCATAAAAATGATTATTAAAAACTTGTGATCTTCAGCAGAGACCATTTCCTGTGATGCCTCATGTACAGTGCATTTGGGGTATGAGGTTCTGCCCACTAATTTAACACCACTAAGCTCATGAGTAGGGTTGGGCGAATTTTTTCGCCTTATTTCGCCAAAAAAATTACGCCCATAGACTTGTATGGCGTTGTGTGTCAAAATAAAAAGACGCGCGTCAAAAATAGTTTACCATGTGACAACATTTTTTTGATGCCCATAGACTTAAATGGGCGTCGGCGACATTTCTCCGGTGGCGGATTTTTGTCGAAGCCAAATGAGTCAAATTTGCCTATCCCTACTCGTGAGTGCATTTTGTGCATTGGGTTCCATTTTGTGATGCCCATGGGTAAGAGCTACAGACTTAGGTGGCCATTCAAGCTTGTGACAAACTTGACCCCTCTATAACATATGATAGGAGGATACAATGCTTTTAATAGCATTATACTCCATCTATGTAGGGACAAAGGCACCCCATGGAAGCAACTATAAAGACAAAGCCCTGACCGAGCTGGTGCCCTTTTCTTATTCCCCTTGATTACACAGTGCCTTCAGGCCAATTACGAGAAAATGTACTCATACACACACAAAAAAGGATGGATCAAATAAAACACATTTTCTTTTAACTTTACTTCAGTATTAAGGATTTTATTTTTCTCCACAACAGACACACACATGCATGCTATACAGAGGCCCTTCATGGGCACAGGGCACCAGCTCATACATGATTTTTTTTTTTTTTCAATAAAATAAAATTGTTTTATATTAAATGATTTATATTAGCTCTGTGGCACCCTTGCTTTGTTGTGGGTGGCTGTACTTGCTTGGGTCTACCTTTGGATAGGTGGGGTAATTGTAGGGCAGGGTGCAAAAAAACATGGCAGATTAGGCCTGGTTTTTGCACTTTAAAGGTAGAATTTACTGATCACCTATTTAAAAGCAAACATTGCATTGGTTACTAGAGGTCACTGACACTGGGCCAACCAACCTTTTATTATTTATTATAGTGCTTATCACATTTGTGCAAAATACAGTAGGCACATTTATCTGGAGCCATTTGCCCTGCCAGTATATTTTGTAGTGTGTTTGGAAACCGACATACCCACAGGAAACCTACACAGACACATTTAAAACATACAAGCAAGAGAAAATTAAAATCCAGGGTGTAGTGGAGGGAGCAGTGTCAGGGACAGTTGTCCCTGTCCCCCCGCTGCTCCCTATTTATTCAAGTAATATACTCCCTTGGGAAGATGCGAGGAGCTAAGTTACATTTGGGTGTGTGCAGCTTGAAGACTGGGTACAGTGTGTGCATTCAACATTTTTTGCAGGGTCAGACTGGGCTGGCGGGACACCAGGAAAAAAACCGGTGGGTACCGACCCTGGCCCTATCCCCGCCGGGAAATGTGGGCGCTCAGGTAATAAGATATGTGGGGGGGGCTCATGACCGGGGCAGGAGAGCGCAACTGGTGCTAGGAGGGTCATTACTGTGGCAAGGGCCTATGACAGGGGCAAGGTGACTAGCAGACCCTGAGTTAGCAGTCCCTTTGGGTCCCGGGCACCCCAGTCCCACTTTCTGTACAAGTGTTTCTGTTCAAGTATAAGGTTTAGACTTTACTGCTTTATTTTATTTATATCATACACCATTGTAGTACAGCTAATCAGAGTAGTTCATATTTTAATAGTATCTCTTTATAGTCCAAAAATAAATGCAATTATTATGAGGATGTTTCATCCATGATCTGTAAGAACATAACAATGTGCCTTCTGCCTCACATACGTTTTTGCGTACAAGTTTTTCTGTATGTATTTTTGGAAGGGCTTGCCTTTTTAATATATTACAGAAATGATCTAGTCATTGGTTAGTGTGGCGTTTTAGTCTTTGAAGTCTTAAAGTGCCCAGATACTGGTTGCTAACTCTGGCCCATGTATAGGGCAAACACAATGCTCTCACCAATAAATAAGGTCTTTGTCAGTTATTGACCAGACCTGGTGAAAAATTCCAGTGTTTACATGTGGATCAGTCCATCTGCACTTTCTCCCCTTTGAGATCATCACTGGTCTCAGGGATGAATGATTTTAAAATAAAAATTTTCAGTGGCTTTAGTTTGTGAATTAGTGATTGTTAGTTTGTGAATTACTTTGTGACTTAGTGGTGTCGACCCGCACCCGACACTAACCTGCCCCCCTCCCAACACAAACCCGGCCTAGTCCCCTCTGCTTATAGACCTGCGCCCGCCCCCTGTGATGTCATAAAAGGTACAGGGCAGGTGCAAGACTATAAATTCAGGGAATGGAAGACTGAAGCCGAATGTTTTTTGCAGTAGCCAGCGCGAACCTGGCTGAACCTGCCCGATCCTCGTTTTCCGGCCCACACATTATTGTGAATGTATTTGCTGTTGGATGCAGTATCGGTCTGCCAGTTAATATGCTTTGTACCCCTCTGCTTTTGTATCAGTGTTGCCAGGCCCAAAGTTCCAGTGGAGGCCAACCTGGAGGATGCTGGTCTCCGGGTGCCCTCTTGGGGGTGGGGGTGGGATACAGCTTTAAATGTTGCTGACCTGGAGGAGAACTGACTTTTAATGTGCTATGTAGATTATTTATTGCAGTTGGGTGTGGTTGTGAGCTCCTGTAGAAGAGTAAGGGTAAGCATGACAGATGGAAGCTTGAAGTGATTGTCTGCATTACAATAATTTAAATTCATATTGCACCAATCTTATTCTATAAGGATGTGCAACTTTTCTGCAAATATATAATATACTAGAGAATTTGGTAAAGAGGGCCCAGTTGATAACATAGCGGCTTTATTGCCGATAGACAAAGCCCTGCAACGGTTAATGCTGCCTCCAATAGACTTTTATGAAAACTGCTTGTTTAGGAGAAAGACGGTTGGTTCTGTGAAACACGTCAGGCGGAAGTTATGTCAGTAAGCTGCGGGAAAAACACCACGAGTGAGAAAGCAACGCTGGCAAATCTGCTCCTTTAGGAACAAACTGGTGACACCTGCTAAAGACTAGACTAGATGTGACTAAGATTCATGGAAATAAATGTGAGTGGAATATTTTAACGTTTTTTAGCGTTTTAAAAATAAAACACTATTACACTGAGATTTCTGTATCCTTATTTTGGAACAGTGGCCCATGAAGAAGGGGAGAATATTGGTGACCATTACATCTGTTAACCTTACTACAATCTTGTAAGTAGGCATTTTAGCCAAACTTGGTGAAGGTCTCTAAAAAAACAGATTTAATTATATATACATCTGGAACAAAAATGATTGCCTCTTCTAAAGGGGAACTCACACTAGTGACTTTTATATTTCCAGCACAGGGTTCTCCAGAAAGAAGCTAAAATACTACACTATATTTTCTAAAATACTACAATAGTTTCTGGTTTTTTTTGCTTTAGGCGCTGATCCAATGTTTTTTATGTGGTTTAGAAGATTGTCGGCCCCAAAACTCATACAGCAGTGGTTTCCATAAAAGTTTTTTTGGAGGCGCACATACAGTTTTTAGGTGTTTCTCAGTCATGTTGGTGGAGAATGAGCTTGGTGCGACATTATCCCTAGAGTTTACAGTCTACGCTTATCAAGTGCTTGCTAATTGGCAAAGAGGTAAACATGCATCAGATTATGGCATTACTATGCGTCATGGATATATTCTCACTTATTTATTTTGGCTGCTAGATATATTACTTCCAGTAATAGTTGTAGCAATAGTTATTAAGGCTACTCTCATGCCAACAGAAACTTGTATCAGAATTCCAGCATGTCATTGCCACTCCAATACCAATTCATAGGCGTCCTCAACACGGGCTTGTGTTCATATTTAAATAGCATGCACTGCAAGATTATTTTTAGTACTCACTCGCTTTCCATTATCTGCAGCGTGTAGTGATCTCATGACTCCTGTTTTGGGATTCCAAGTTGTATTTATTCTGTGTCTCCCGGGTGTGCAATAAACCTGATTAATGACTCACCCTGGGCTGCATAAACTTTTATATGTTTTCCCTCTTGAGAAATGTGCCCGTCCCCTGCTGTCATTGTCAGAGTGTAATAACGATAAACATCTTTTTGTCTGGCTGCGTTGCTCTGTGTCACATTCCCTCTCTCTGCCATCTGTTTACTGTGTGAAACTGTCAATTTGCTGCTTCATGCTGGGATCCCCTCTTACCTCCTTCTCTGTCTCTCCTCTGCACACCATCAACACCACCCTCAGCTATGAAATGTATCTGAGCAGGTATAACCGTATTATGAGCTGCGGTTAACATGTCTGGGTTGTGCACTCATGTAAAGCTGCTATGTTAATTGGCTGGGGATTATAACTCGACCAAAAAAAAAAAATACCCAAAAAGGAGACTACTGTGTTGTCAGAAGAGGTTCAGAAGAACATAATTTTATCTTATTTAGAGGAAGGTAAGGTGCTGCACAAGAGAAAATGAGAACGGAGCAGCTCTGGTGTCCTACCCCCCCCCCCAACATCTGTGCTCTCACAGATACTCAGCACCGTGATAAAAAACAGCAGATTAATTTCATTTGAGGCAGGTTTGTTATTATGTTGAAGCAGCATATTCTGCAGATGCACTTACAATACTGTAGGAGTATAATATCTTTCTGTATCTTAACCACCGTCTGTCTCTGAGCCCTGCTAATAATTACCTACGCGGCAAGGTCTGCTCTGCCAAAGTTGCCTTTCTAAAATCTCTCCAATGCTGCAGTGTTTTGTTGATATTGTTAAACAATATGGATCGTGCAGCGTTTAGATTAGAACTTCTGTCTTGCTGTGCTGGGGACATGGGTTCGAATCTGACCTGGGCTTTGTCTGAAAGCTGTGCCTTTGTGGGTTTGCAATGTGCATACATAAAGTATCACTCACATGCACAGTAAAATGTTTCAGCAAAAAAGATGACCGCTTGCATTTGTATATTGGACGTTTCTCACTGGATAATCCCAGTTGGATGTTACATCTGCTACTGCCTGCCTTCTCAGTTTCCAACAGCAAAGTGCAAATCAGCCCTGGTGGCCAAAGTATCCTGCATCAGTGTAAACATAGTGTTCATGTAAGAAATGTACAACATGTACTTGTCTGAGCACAGCAGCGTGAATAATCTGGGTTATGGAGAAATTCATTATAAAGTGCAATGCTGTGTATGCTATTCCCCGAGCGATACACCTTTCCGCTGGTGCTCGCGCCTATTTGACATGCGGTTATGCTATTAATACACAATTTCAGTGGAGCATAGGACTGGCACTCAGGTTAGTCGATCACATACATCCAAGGCTGGTGGTATGAACACATGTGTATTTCTGTATGCCTGCAGAGAGGGGCACCCAGGGCCCATGGCACAAGTGCTTGCAAAACATGCTTTTATCTTACAGATATATGGTTTTGAATTTGTTGCAAGAGGTTGTGTTCTGTGTTATCTGGCATAAGATAAGTAGGTGCAGTGTGCTTGTGGATCATTAGTAGCATGTGAGATATGGTGCCAGTCAGTTGCATAGCGTATTTCTAGGGAATCACTTGGAATATTTTGGCGAGTAGATAGAGTAATCAGCTTGGGGTTAATTTGTTGCCTGCTCACTTCATGTGCCCACTGTTGGAGAGGGGTCTTAGAGCAGAGACTGCTTCCGATTAGAATCCCTCCAGAGGGGATTGTGAGTTATAGTAATGGTCACTCTTGCAGCTGTCTTAGCCTCCCATAAATCTCCTCCTCCCCCTCCAGCACTTCTCACTGCAGATGGACAATAATCGTACATCACCAAGACCCCTCTATCTGCAGCATTGGGTGGGATGCAGGGTGCACGACTGAGATAACTGCGCTTGGATATTACTTAAAACCTATATTGAAAAGATACGTAATTCCCAAGGAAAAAATACTTTTTTTTGGGGGGGGGGGGATGTCAGATAACAGTGAGAGAGGAAACAAGTGGCAAGTAGATGTGTGATAGTGTTTGGGTGCATTGATGATTATCTGGGAGCATGGAATAATTCCACGTACAGAAGTGGTTTCATATGAACAAGTCTGTGCTGTTTGAATATTGGTTTAGTACGTTTTAATGCACAGAACTCTCCAAAATGATACAGATATATGTCTTAATGTGTAAGAATTCTGGGACTTAACACTTATCAAAAATGTAGGAAAATCCTAGCATCTTGAGTGTGCTGTGCATTTGCTCCATAGCAGGTCCATTGGCTGTGTGTCTGCTGCAGTAACTGTATGTCCGCAAAGCGCAGGTCTGAGCTACTGTAGTTAAACCTGTTTCTAACCAGGCTGCATTGATGGCAGCAGTGAGTGTGTTTATTAAGCTAATAAAACAATGTTAAGTACCCGGCCTATGAGAGTTGGGACGTCTCTTTATACGCACAGTGGATGGCCGGGGGAGCTCTGATACCACAAAAGCTGATTACAGCCGTGAGAGGTAATAAAGATAGACTCGAGGGACTGCAGAGAACCGGGTGCTGCTGCGGAGAAGGAGCACGGGGTAATATGAAAGCAAAAGCTCTGCTGCAGTCACTCTATGTCCAAGTCTGCATCGGCTGGAAAAGATATTTACTCTTAACACAACAATCAGAAGTGGTTTTGGGGTGTTCTGCACAGGGACAGTGTAATGTAGACGAGGGCAGCCACCAGATCAGTTAGAAATGTATTGGAGAACAGTAATAGCTTTTATGATGCCCCATGGGCAGAACTAGGAGAGAGAAAATTAGAGGTTATTCGACAGGTGATCTGCAAAGTGCAGATAATGAAACTGAAAAGGGGCACCAGTCCATCAGGCTCAGACACTGGGATAAAAAAAATAAAAACCCCGTTTGTGTGAATGTATTCATGAGGGGGTAATGCTGGGGTGGAGCATGTTCAGAAAGAACAGTAGAAAATCATGTGGTGTGTTGGCATGTATGGCCTTAGCGATGGGTAAATATAAAAAATATATATATAAAAAAATATATATATATTTTTTTTTAAATAAATATCCAGTGCTGAGAAACCAAATCTATATGAAAGTTTGTATGATAGTTCATTTTATGGCACAGACATTAGAGGTCCTGGTGGATATTTCTCCATGCAATCGAATTTGGAAAATATCTTTTTATTCCATTCATCCTTACATTATCTATACACTCGCATATGGACTCTATATATGGATACCTATACTAACACTGTATATCCTAAGATCACAATAGCCTTCATCCAAGTCACCCAAGCCCCTCTTAAAGGCATTAAGAGAATCTGCTATCACATCACCTGACAGGTATTCCACAACCTCACTGCCCTCACATTCAAAATGTATTTTTAGTGCTGTAAGTTAAAGTTCAGTTTCTCAAGTCTAAAGCGGGGAGGGGGGTGTCTTGTTCTCTGTCTTTTTCTATGTGGTGTATGTATTGTGCTGCACTGCTCTACTCTGGACTGCTCTTAGACTACACTTCTGCTATTTTTGACTCAGCTAGAGAGACAGTTTTGTCCTGATGAAGGCAGTTTGTGTGTCAATCCATTGGATCTTTTGTCTTTTATGTCCAATCTGGGTTATCAATAACATAATTTTCTGCAGTCATTAAAACTGGCCAGAGATAAGTAAGGAGTACAAAATTACTTAAACTGGGCATGCCCAACTGTAGCCTTCTGATAGTCGGTGCATTACATCTTATAGCAGTTCTATCTTGTCCCAAGGCTGATGACCTCTCTCCCATATCTATATCCAGCCATGCGCAATAGTAAACTACAGCTAACTGCATTGCTAGATATACTAGGTTAGATCCCTGATTAAAATATTTCCAGATCCAATGTAGTTAAACAGGGCCGGCCTTAGGCCTAGTGGACCAATTGGGCCCAATAGGGCCCCGCACCTCTGGGGGCCCCGCACCACAGGGCAGCACAGATAATATTTCCCTCAGCACATGATGCTGCCTGGCCTGCCCCCAACTTTGAGAGTCCAGCCCACCCCCAACTCTGATAAGCCAGCCTATCCCCCAACTCCATAGGTCTAGCCTGCCCTCAACTCTCATAGGCCCAGCTTTCCTCCAACCTTGATAGGCCCTGCCTGCCCCCAATCCAACCAAGCCTGCTCCCAAGCTGAATCGGCCCAGCCTGCCCCAAACTAATTGGCCCAGTCCACTCTCCTATTTCCTCCCTATCTCTCTTACCCTGTGTGCCCCTATTTCATCCCTCTCACTCTCTTACCTTGTCTGCCCCTTTCCTTTCTATTTTGTGCCTGTATGCCCTTATTTTCCTAAATACTTGGTGTGTCAGTAGCCAGCAACACGTTGTCTAGGGGCCCCGCCAACATGGTCCCAATTGGGCCCCACATTTGATAGGATCAGCCCTGCACTTAAAAGCCTAAGTACATAAAGTTGATGCTGTGCATCAAACTATAAAGCTATAATAACTATAAGAGCAGTGTGGTCTTTTCTTCCTTATATCTGTGGGGATGTCCTGAAAATGTAAATATTTGGCACCTAGAATGTGGCCATCAGCTGGTTGGTGCCTAAATGAAATATTCTAAAATAAACTTAGTATAATAATATACATGTACAGGTATTGGACCTATTATCCAGAATGCTCGGGACTTGAGGTATTCTGGGTTAGGAGTCTGTAATTTTGATATTTATACCTTATGTCTACTAAAAAATCTTTTAAACATTAGTTAAATCTAACAGGATTGCTTTGCCTTCTATAAGGATTAATTATATCTTAGCTGGGACCAATTACAAGGTACTGTTTTATTAATACAGAGAAAAAGGAAATCGTTTTAAAATTTTGAATTATTTGATTAAATTGGAGTCTGTGGGAGATGGCCTTCCTTTAATTCTGAGCTTTCTGGATAACCGATCCCATACGTGTATATTATGGTTTCCTGTTGTTCTCAATATCAGTATATCTCTGCTGGAGATGAAGCCCATAAATAGAAAAGCTAAGCCAAACTACACTGGATAGTGTTGATATTTTTGAAGGTAGGGTATGGGTCCCAGGTGCTAATCAGTATATTCTCTGCAAGCCCAGTGATGCCTGTAGTATGGTTAGGAAAGACTTTAAACAAAAATACCATGACAATTTGGTGGGCACCTTTGGGGGCATCGATCTTCACTGACAACTGCAAACAATCTGGAGGCATATATCATATCTTTATTTTATATATTTGTTTAGGGTTTTTAAGTTACCCTTATTCGCACAGCTGCCAAAAACAAGACAAGATCAGGACACGGGTTAGTTTTAAATACAAAGCTGCAGTCCTTTTGCAAGTAAGACCCTTGCCTCCATATGTAATAAGAGGCACCAAGTTTGCCCAGGTGCAGTAACTTATAGCGACCAATAAGATGGTTGTTTTTAAACAAGTGACCCGGAAATGATGCCTGCTCATTGGATGTTATGGGTTACTGCTCCTGGGCAAACGTTGTGCCTGTTATTACAGTGTGCTGCGATTATATCTGGAAAGTACAGATGAAGCAGGTTTAGATGTTGTACAAGAGCAATATGGAGCTCAATCACCTGCATCCAGCATATGCAGCAATGTTGGACACTTCAACAGGCTTTCCGTGGCACACTCAATGCTTCATTTATATGTATATTATCTATGAGCTTTTTTTTGTTATACTGTGACTATAAAGAGACCCTGAATGTGGTCTCTCTGTATACAGAATAAGTGGTTGTGTTTCAGGGCGGTGCGTTTAGAGCGTAGGGCAGGCAGCATTGGGATAGGGTGTCCACCAGGGCCCACTGGAGGTTGACCTTAAAGGAATAGTTCAGTGTGAAAATAAAAACTGTGTAAATAGATAGGCTGTGCAAAATAAAAAATGTTTCTAATATAGTTAGTTAGCCAAAAATGTAATGTATAAAGGCTGGAGTGAACAGATGTCTAATAAAACAGCCAGAATCCAGCTTCCTGCTTTTCAGCTCTATAACTCTGAGCTAGTCAGCGACTTGAAGGGGGGCCACATGTTACATTTCTGTTCAGTGAGTTTGCAAATGATCCTCAGCATTCAGCTCAGATTCAAAAGCAACAGAAATGACCCATGTGGCCCCCCTCAAGTCTCTGATTGGTTACTGCCTGGTAGCCAGGGTAACCAGTCAGTGTAAACCAGTAGTAGTGAAGTAGTGATCTGACTGACATGTTATACATAAAATCACTCCAGCCTTTATACATTACATTTTTGGCTAACTAACTATATTAGAAACATTTTTTATTTTGTACAGCCTATCTATTTACCCAGTTTTTATTTTTACACTGAACAATTCCTTTAAGGGCCATCCTCCCGATGTCCGCCCCCTGTTGCCCCCCACCATTGCCTCCTTCTTTTGTTTTGCTGTGATCAGGGGAGAAGGGATGCATTCCCTGCATTCAAGGGGAGTGCGCTTGGGTCAGCCCAGGGCCCTCTGGGTTTTTCCCGCTGTCCCACCAGACCTGTCTGACCCTGGGGGCAGTGAGCCTGAGTTGTATGTGGATACTAGGTGATATGGAATGGCTAATAGGCCAAGATAATGCACTTCTGGCATGTATATTGTAACAGGAGTCAACCTACAGAAGAACATAGGCAGGGTTGGACAGGGGGCGGCCCAGGAGGAATCCTTCAGATGTGCAGATCTAGCCCAGCGAGTTGGGGGCCCACTGATTTATTTCCGGGTGTTTCACCGCCCCAGTCTGACCCTGAACATAAGAGTAGGGAGAGTCTATGATATGTAATCGTTTGCCCAAGGGCATTAACCCATAACAACTAATAAGATGCTTGGTTTTAAACATGTGACCAGTAAATTGATTTTTTTGCTATGGGTTACTGCTCTTGGACAAACTTAATGCCTATTATGACATAACCCCCATAGACTGTTTTTCTAATCATATATTATTTTAAACATAATCTGCAGCAATTTTATCAAAGGATTTATTTTTTTTTCGAGCCCGGTATGTATGGCTGGGAGAGTTGAGTTTGCAACTTATCTGCCTGTGTATGGGCCTTATCCTACTGCTTCCACTTGCCTGCAAATCAACAAGCCATTGGGCAAGGTTTGAAAATTCCACCATGGCAGAGACTAAATCGGCACATTGCATAGGCATCTGTTTTGATTTGATCATTGGCCCAGGGGCTGAATTATCAAATCAGCCTGATTGGGCCCAGAATGTAGGTGGCCAAATCAGTTAAAGATCCATTTGTTTGATGACCTTGCCAGATGTATACAGCCAGTTTTAAACACCCAACCATATGTTGAAATATAAGGGACACCTTGATGGTTAGTATGATGCCAACTCTTGGATAGTGTTTAAAAGAAGTATAAGACATGTAGAAGTCACACATCGGTTGGCTCATTTGGTGGATCCTTGTTGTGGCTTACCATTAGGTCGCAGCCCATTAGCCTCCTAGTCGGTTTGTGGGGTATTAAAATCAGGCGTTTCACTTATATTAGTTCTATTATATTTTTAACCCTTCATTAACAAGATACTGTTCCCCAGGGCTTTCTCACAGATGCTTCCCTCTCATTTTAGATTACCCATGCTTGAATTCTGCTGAAGGGTCAAGGGGTCAAGCGTGCATCCAAATCAGATTTGTTTTTTTGGAAATTAAATCTAAAAATTAATGAGGGTCAAAGAATGGCAATGAATGTATATGATTGAGCCTTGTCTCCTCTACACATTACATTTTGCCTAAAGTAGCTGATTTGGTGGTTGTGGCAGAATCTCTTCCCTCTGGCGTCTTCATTATAATGAATTATTTTTATAGTGATTTTATTTATTATTAGTTCTATTCAAATGTCAGATTTTTGAAAAAAAACAATTCAATGCCTGTGTTGGTCCTGCCTCAGCAAGAACTCTTATCAATTCTACTCTCACTGATAAATTAGACAAAGACCTATAAATTAGCCTTTCAGATAAAGGGCTAATTGATCCTGCCATATGTCTTGTGAGAGAAGTGCTCTGATCCCAAGCGTATATCTAGAGCCCTGGCTATAAAGCAAGACAGAATTGCTCATTTTGCCAGAAAGGGAGTAAAAATAGCCATGTAAGTACCAGGAAATATACTTCCCCATGCAGACAAGCAACTAGAACTTTATATAGAATAAAACCTGGAACACCAAGGCAACTTCTAATATCCTCATATTTTGCAACAAAATATATTTAGTATAATTAGGGATGCACCGAATCCTTTGCGAAAGATTCAGCCGAATAACGAACCAAATCTGAATCATAATTTGCATATGCAAATTAGGGTTTCGAAGGGAAAAACATTTTTTACTTCCTTGTTTTGTGACAAAAAGTCACGTTATTTCCCTCCCCACCCCTAATTTGCATATGCAAATTAGGATTATGTTTCGGTTCGGCTGGGCAGAAGGATTTGGCTGAAGCCTGCTGAAAAAGGGCCAATCCCGAACCGAATCCTGGATTCGGTGCTTTCCTAAGTATAATACACAAGTTTCAGTGAGTGATGTGATGTCACTAAGCTCCGATTATAACGGATAACATCACTAAGCACCATTTATAAGGATATAATCTACAGGCTATTTATGGCTCTTGTAGATGTGTATATATAATATATGGTCTTGAGAAAGATCTTAGGACTAGACCGAAACATTGACCTGTTTTAAATATGCATTAAATAAAGGACATAAGATCTTCATTTATTGAAAAGGCTCCCAGTGTGCACCTCATTCTTCTAGGTTTATGTAGTGAATATAGTGCCCCCTCTTGTAAATTATAAGGATATTACAAGTTACAGAGGAGTTTCATGACCAGTTTTTATACAGGTCATGGAACTCCGAGGTTTATAAGGATATCATTTACAAGATATTCATGGCTTTTGTGTGTGTGTGTGTGTGTGTATACACACACACATACAGGTATGGGATCCGTTTTCCGGAAACCCCTTATCCAAAAAGAATATGCCATATGAATGTATTACTGGGGAGATGGGTCTCTCTAAGAATGGGGGACAAAGGAAAATGCCCTATCTCTCTTCCATGAAATTAGAAAGCAACTCAATTGATTTACAGTAATTGATTTCATTCTGCATAATAATGTGGATTTACAAAACAGACAAGGTAATCCTTTTTAAGTAGGCTAGAGTCTTATTTATGTTTCTATGCAGATTGTATAATAACAACTATGGCAACATTTGATTTTGGTGTTATAAACCATCTTTGAATTGCCAAATGCAGCTACAAAATGCACAAGTCTGATTGGATAGTAAATAGAAAAGGTAATGTATTCAGAGCAGGTGAAATTTAGGCAGAAAGCATAAACCCAAATGTTAGATAAACACTAATAAAATCAGCAGTACATCTTGGATACCACATGGCATCAACCCTATAAAGAACCAAGGCCACCTCATCCAAAGGATAACAGCTTGAACCTGCTGACATTATATTATTGTAACACTGTCTTACCAGGAATTGTAGTGAAAACACTGAATTGCCCAGTATGTAAACTCCTGCTGGTGGTCATTTGGCATGAACAGTCGGAATTCTGGCACAAAACTCTCTACATATGGCATCTTGTTGTTTTAGGAAATATGCTTCATTTACAAAAAGAGTGCAAAATAGAAAAAAAAAATCTACACAATTTCCAATACATTTGGCCATAATTTACCATTCTTACCCAGAACTGCAACTTAATTCAATATACACAAACCACTGGCTAGTTGAAAAGAGGCACAGATATTTGTAACAGTTAGGAAGTAGCTACAATGGATTTAGGCAACTGCCTAAAAAGTGATTGTAAAATGCATTGGTCAAAAGGTGTTTTTTTTTCTTGTGCCAAATGCCTTGGAGCATTTTTTCTTGTGTTTTTTTCCTATGCAAAAGAAAGGTGAATTTCACATGGGAAAATTCTAGCATTGAATTTCACCTGTATCTAGTCAAGTCTGTATCATGTGAAAAAATGTGCTCATTCCTTTGCTCTGGAAAAGGAAGGGCCATTACATGGGTGGACAATAAGGTGCAAAAGAAAAAAGATGGGGGTTGATCAATGCACATTTCCTGATTCCCTGTCTCATAAGTAATCTAATATATATGCAAGTGTATGTATTTACAAAAACGGGTTTTTGTTTACCATGTTAAGATCATAAAACTAGTAAGTCAAGGTAAACCCCATATGGTGGTCCTAACTATTTCCCTCTGGTCATAGTATTCAAAGGCTGGCACCTCCTCCCTGCATGGTAGCATTTCTTGGGATAATTGTCCCCTGACCTGGGCATTGGTCTCAGTCAGAGGGCTTAGTCCTCCCCGCCGTTAGCTTTTAGAAGAGAGAGATTACCAAGATGACAGCAATGCTTCTACAGGCTTAATTCACCCCCTCTTGTGGCTTTTAAGAGAGAGACTTCCCAGACCAATACCCCTGGGGACCATCATTTAAAGGGATGGGTGTGGGGGTGCTAAAACCACATGGAAGCTTGGCCTGCAGCATAACTGCTAGAATATTAATTATTCTGCTCAAGTCTAGCAGTTATGCTGCAGGCCAAGCTTCCATGTGGTTGTAGCACCCGTACCTTAAGTTGTGATCCCATGCCTTTAAAAAATAGGGAGTGTTGATCTGGGCAGTCTTTTTCTCTTAACAGCACACACAATATGATTAAGTCTGGAGAACCATTGCTTGTGGTCTTGGCAATCTCTATCTTCTAAGAGCTGATAGACTAAGCCCTCTGAAACTAATGCCCAGATCAGGAGGCACTTATCCCAAGAAATGCTACCATGCAGGGAGGAGGTGCCAGCTTTCGAATACTATGACCAGAGGTAAAAAGTTAGGACCATCATATGGGGTTTACCTTAACGTGGTATGATGGCTTACCAATTTTATGCTCATAATTTTGTAACTAAAAACCCCTGTTTTTGTAAATACATAGATACTAGATTACTTATGAGATAGGATTGGGGAATGTGCATTGATCAATCGCCCTTCTTTTTTTGTAAGTTTGTAGTTAATTTGGCCAAAAAGGTGCAAATATAGTTTCATGTAGATCAGCTCAAGCACCATGCAGAGGAAACACTGTACTTACTCTGTTTTCTAGGCAGGAGTTAGATACTGGACTTTCTTGCATGCATGTATGTATACGTTTATACGTTTAGTAAGTGCTGTCCTGTTGTGTAGCACTGGACAATTTTACAATACTGTATATACAAAAGTGTAAATGTACAGGTATAGGACCTCTTATCCAAAATGCTCAGGACCTGCGCTTTTCTGAACAGATCTTTCCATACTTTGGATCTTCATACCTTCCTTTACATTTAATAAACCCAATAGGCTGGGTTTGCTTCCAGTAAGGGTTAATTATATCTTTTTATGAATCAAGTACAATGGTCTGTTTTATTATTACAGAGAAAAAGAAAATTCTTTTTCAAAATTTGGATTATTTGGATAAAATGGAGTCTATGGGAGATGGCCTTTCTGCAATTCAGAGCTTTCTGGATAACAGGTTTCTGGTTAACCAAACCCATACCTGTACAGAGATTAGGTGCCATGTGATAAGAGACACATTAGGAAGTATGTCCCTACTCCATAGAGCGAACTGTGCCTTCTGTGCAAAAGTTAGTGTAACTAGGAAATGGGCACACAGTGCTAGCATAGATGAGTGCACCCATTTTTGCATGCCAAAGGACAGAAGGCATGTCTAGTGAAGTCATTGAGTGCTTTTAGATCCTTCAGAGCCCATCTAGCTCTGGGAAGGGATGGAGACCATGAGGGGGAATTGCAATTGAACTATCTGAATGCTTCATCGACTGGAAGAGGAACACACCAGAGAAACAAGTAGTATCTGTTCAATTACGACCAACGTCCACTGGCAGCATTTCACAGTTGACATTGATTTTTTCCTAAGCAATCAAGGGGTTAAGAAAGCTATTAAATAAATTAACAGCTCCTTGGGGCGGACATGCTTTGCAGTCATTGCAATTTTGCCCTGGTGCAGCTTTGGCAGGAGAGATGGTGTGTGGGGGGGGGGTGCACCTGTTGATTGCAGAATTATTTTAAGGCAACAGCTTTGGTATTTAACTACACCAATTGTTCTCAGTGTGACTTGGACCCCTGTGCAAAGGGAATCCCTTGGGGACTTCACTCTTCTCTCTCCTTACACTGATATTTTTTCTGCTGACTCTCTTTTTTTTCTTTTTTCCTTCCCCCTCTCCTCGCACGACACTCATTACAATGAGCCATAAATTCAGAGCAGGGAGAGTTGGCCGCGTCAGCATTCTGCAAAATGAATTGATATTAAATGCATCTCAAGTCTCTAATTTACCTCACCTTCTCTCTTTCTTCCCGAATCTCCTTCCTATAATCCACATTCTTTTACTTGTCTATTTCCCCACTCTTTCTCTATTGTTTTTCAGTACCATACTGATTAGTGATAATATGCAGTGACAGAATAATTACAATCAGGGTGGGTGGCACTTGCACTAAATCAGCATGAAACATACTATGGGGCCACATAGCTAACAAAGTCAACCAATCAGCACCAGGGAAACTTACCGATTAAGAGAAAACATGTTATATGTTTTTAATGTTATTTTTTGGCTCAGATTCCTTTATACAGGCCTGTGTCACTGTGTTTATGGCACAGCAGTATTCGGAGCTCTGAAAAAAAATGAATATCAAATTCATAGCAAATGGTTGGAGCAACAGTTCCTCTCAATGTAGTCTCGATGATCCTAAATAAGTTACCAATTAAAGGGAAAAACATTCTGCTTCTGTTGTTCTGCAGCGCATATTGTTTGTGTGTTCCCGTTTCTCTAGTCACCCTCCTCCATTTCCCTCCCTTAAGATTATCTTGAAAAAACAAGGAATAGACAATTTGCCAACATCATTACCCAAGCTCATCTATTATTTAACATCTCATTAATTAATTATTATTTACAAATAATAGCTCTGCCCGAACCACTGTTGCACATGGACATGTCGTCTGGTGGGGACACAGAATTGCTTATTTGGTTTATGCAGCACATGCTATCTTTTTCTAATCATTTGACCTTATCAAGAAATGCATCATATACCATATTTAGTAGCATTATTTATCCTCTATTTACTTTTATTTGAACAGTGGAAGTACAAATGCACAAGCGAATTTGGTGTCTGAATGTTCCTTTTTCTGCACATTTGGATTGATGAATATGAACAGAGACTTCTATGGTGCTGCATTTTTGTGATGTCTTATACTGTCAAATATTATGGCTCATTTACTAAAGGAGTGCACAAAATCAGCGCAATTGATAAAGTATTGCCACCAGTGTTGCTTGCAGGAGCAAGTTATTAAATCACATTGGTGCCTGAATGACGTACAAGTCAGAGGGCAGTCTAATACATATACTAATACAGATAGCACTGTATCCAAAAAGGAGCACAGATGCTTGTGGCAATTTATACAATGCAGGATGCAGTGTGCAAAGTGCAAAAATGGCCTTTTTCACTTTGCACACAGTATCCTGTATTATAAATGACCTCTATAATCTTACACACCACACCCTTCAATCTCTTGTGAATACACTGAATCAGAATGAACAGGTATGATATCTATAATGCACTATGATGGGGGCCTGTAACTTCCACAATGTTGAGCATTCATAACAAAAAAAATAATAGGCCATCAACCAATACTTATGTTAGCTTAGTTACATAAAAGACAGATATGGGACATGTTATCCAGAATTCTCAGGACCTGCTGGGGTCCACGCTGACTGGTGGGATCGCCCTTCACCTCTGGTTTGCATGTACAGGCACGCAAACAACCAAAATTTGCCAGACTTTGCAGGCCGGACAGGGGGTGGGCAGCAGTGCAAGGTACATGCCTGGCGCCCCCTAAGTTTTGCGCCCTAGGCGCGTGCCTACTCTGCCTACCCCTAGTTCCGGCCCTGATAGACCCAATAGGATTATTTCGCCTCCAAAGGTTTAAATATATCTTAGTTAAATAGATGATGAGTATAAATAGATGATGATTATGAAAAAAGAAATTAGTCAAAAATGAAGAAATATTTTTGAAAACAAGACTCTATGGGAAAAACGAATGACATCTTTCAGAGCTTCCTGGATGATGTGGTTCCGTATACAAGATCTTACACCTATGGAAAAAGTCATGCTGCAGTGGCATAAAGTATATGGTTTCATAGATAGGATAACCATACTATCTGGTACAACAAAAATTCAAAAATTCCAAGTATAGGAACTCAGAAACACTATAGGAACTGTATAAAGAACACAAAGGAGAATGATAATTCTAGGTGCAAATCAAAGGGTTAGAGAGAGCTCCTTTTCTAAATTGATCAAGTCTCCATATGCCACCACGAGAGAGCACAAATTAAGAACTGCATAGGAAAAAAAAATGCAGCAATTGGGTATACAGTATCTTATAAACACAGAAATCTACCAGAGACACACAAATCAGTATTTTTCAACCAGGAACCTCATATATTTAAGAAATATGGGTGAGAATTCACAATATAAACATGCCATGAATCAAATTCTGGTCCATTATGTAAGGTACCTGGAGTATCAATGGTGATAATCACCAGGTGTGATGCCTGGTAACATAATGGATTTTAAGTAGGATTAATTTTATTCCTTCTGGCTGGGACTATGTACTGCCTACACTGTACATTATATTAAATGATTAATTATCAACGTTTTCCCTAAAATTTTAGTTGTGACATAATATAAAGTAACTGTCCTTAGTTGAAAATGTAGAACGTACAGAGAAAAAGTATTGACCCGTATCATTTTGAGGGATCAGTGTAGAGCTTGTTTATACGTACAGATACAGTATTTTCGCAGAGCAAATGATTTCCAAATTCCTTTCTGGCATAACCATTATGTGTATCTTTATTAAAGAGCTGTTCAGACACTTCAGTGATGTAAGGTCATTGTCAGCCCCATTCCCCCACTACCTTCCTTCTTCACATTGCTTCTTTGACACATTTTCCTTATATCAATAGAAATGCAATAAAAGAATAAACACGGATCAATGAAATGCTGAATATTTTATATGTAAGCAAATGTGAAGCGGGCCCATCAGCTAAATTGGAAATGACTGCTTGCCATGTAGGTTTGTGGGATGTCAAGCATGCAGTCACCAGTTCTTGTGAAGCACAGATCACGGCAACATCAGCAGGCATCTTCAAGAGATGGAGTTTCGCTGACATCCTCAGGTCTCCATCCTGCTCTCCTTCCCCTGCCGAACATTCCTTTCTAGGTGCCCAGCACCACACACAAGAAAACAGCCATGCCTATGAATAAACCATCAGGTCTAGTGCTGGCATTCAAGTGACAAATATTTAATGAACAAGTCAAAAAGGAGGTTCTAGAAATTCAGACCACAGATCAGCTTCATAAAACCATAGTCGTCCACATCTGAAGGTGCTAAATTTCAGTTGCTAAGGACACATTTTAGGGCCCTTTCATTTTCTAATATGATATTTATGACCTCAGCTTGTCCTAAATAGCTAATGGGATTAAATAATTTATGGGAAAGTAGTGCAAATTAAATATTTAATTTGGAATTTACAGTACTGGGATGGATTCACATAACCCTATGTATAGTTTATAATGTATGCAAATAAATGGGCTGGATCTCTAAAGAAATTCACACTGACATCGGAAATTGCAAGTCTTTTTTGAAAACAATGTTTTGGGTGCTTAAAAAACATGATGCTATGCTCATACCTAAAAGAAAACTGATCGATCTACGCGTATGGACTGTCTCTGAATAAGAAACAAAGAATTTACTGCTTCTGGATTCTGTTTTCACTTGTCTTTTAAGGCAGCAAACTTTGACGATATCTCTCTTCTTGGAGATGATGCAGTAAATATTTAATCTGCAAGTAGGAACTCGACTGTACTGAGTGCATACAGAGTCTGTGTGGCTGGTAACATAGGGGCAAAAATGCAGCAGTTCTAATCTGTTTTTCATGAGACCGGAGACCCCTGCATTGATGCTTTTTTGGGCCCCCAAACTTCTACACCAAAAATGTTAGAATGCTTGCTGACTTCATGACCCCTGGATAATAGTGTCAACAAGAATGCCACTTGATGCCTATGCAGACGCAGAACCAGGAACCAGCGCATCAAGAGGTTGAAAGTGTCTCGGTGTGCCTAACCATACCCACCCTCTTTTGAGAGATGAAACAACAAAGAAACTGCTCTAGAGCTTGGCTGCTTGTCTCAGTCCGACCATTACTGTGAAGGTGGAAAGGCAAAGAAAAGTACAATCTGATTTCCAGGAGTTTTCAGAAGGCATGCTAGAGTTGAGACATGAACTGGACACCTTGATAGGAAACAATAGTAGTAGGAAGACCATGTAGATCAATAGTCATGCCAGGAGATACAGATAAAGAAATAAAATGGGCCATTTTCACGGTTGGCACCCTAAATCTAGAACCGATGCCAAGCACCCTGGTCTCGACTCGTGCTTCTGCCTGTAGCAGCTGCCTTTTGCCTCGGGAGGTGCCCTCAGCTACTCGGATGCCAACAGGTCTTATAACAAGTGGTGTAAGGTGAGGGGTTCTGGACAAGCAGAGGGGAACAATTGCAAAGCAAAGTCTTTTGGGCAGAAGGTCGTGGTACAAGGCGTTAGGCAATAGAGTAGTCAGATCAGGCCGGGTCGAGGCAGGCAGAGAATAAACGTAATCAGGCAGGCAAGGGTCAAAACCAGGAATCAATCAGAATGATTAAGCAGAATCGAAGTCGCTTATCAGGCAGGGGTCAGGATATGGAATTCAGAATTGTCAGTAACAGGCAAGGGTCAAACCTGGAATCAGAATCAGATAATCAGAAGCTCAAAAGCACCAGGAAACAAAATCCTATAACGTGCAAAGTGCTGTAGCCTGAATGGGCCTTTTATACTTTTCAAATTTTGTGCCAGCGCGACTGTACCTAAAAAATTCACAGAGGCGTGCCGCACACTCCTTAAGCAACCGGTGCTTATGCAAGAAGGACGCGATGTGGTGGGCGTCCCCACCAATGCCACGGTCGGCGTCCCCGCTGGACCACCAGGGTGA
Source organism: Xenopus petersii (assembly GCA_038501925.1). Classification (NCBI taxonomy): domain Eukaryota; kingdom Metazoa; phylum Chordata; class Amphibia; order Anura; family Pipidae; genus Xenopus; species Xenopus petersii. Next base: position 106,335,921 of record CM076688.1, on the reverse strand, counting down.
GTTGTATTTGTTACAGCCATCTTGCATCAATGATCCACTACCACTAGGATGGTAGTAAAAGCACTGTATTTAGGTAAGTTTCCAATGAACCTACATATGTCGGAACCAAGGTTGATTCAGAACAGGCTATGGCTAAAGTAGGTCACATGGGAGAGAACAAGGTATCACTTGTTCAAACAGCACCATGAACAAGTGACAACCACCAAAATATCTGGAAACAAAATTGAAAGTCTTTTTAATATCAGGCCGACAATCTAATAGGAATGATCATTATTAAAGGAACCGTGGAAACTATTTGGGGAATCTCTGTTTTTCAGGAGACCACTGCCAGCACCATGGCAATACATCCAGTAGTGTAGTACAGAGAAGGCTGAGACAGAATCGTGGTTACGGTTAGGCCAGAGCTCAGACGAGCAGCAAGAAGACAAAATAAACAATAGTTAGTGGATAACTATAAGGACAACAACTGTAAACACAGGGCCAACTTGGGAGTGTGTGTTTGACATTTTAAATGGGGCACATACTCACAGAGATGGGGACCATTGCATAGAGATGTAGGAAAAGGAAGATGCACCAGTCTCTACAAACTACAAAATGAAATCAGATCTATGACTAGAGTCTACAGGTAACTGGACTGCCTTTCTTCTTCCCTCTTGCCAGTACAGTTATATTCAAGATTAAGTGTTATGTGTTAAAGACGAGTGGAAGGAGGTCCCTGCCCCATAGAGCTTACAATCTAAATGATTTTATTACAAAGAAGTAAGGAAATGTGGCTACATTCTGTAACACACTGAAGTCTTGCCCTACCAACTCAGTATTTACAGACATTGAGAAATATCTGAACATTGTTTCAGATAGCTGCTAAACAAATAAGCAGGAGCACCTCTCTAAAAGCTTAAGATAACCTTACAAGGCTGTAGACCTCCATCTGAATGAGGATGAACCAAAAGCAATCTCATGTACACAATAAAACCATCTTATATTTTGTGCCATAGCATTTTATTTTTTTACCGTATACAAAACCTTTCCTCTTGAGTAGATACTGTACATTTCAGGCAACTTTTGTCAAAAATTCTATCTGATTTCCTTTTTATTTGACGGACCTGAGACATATTAAGGTAAAAATATTGTTCTGTGATCTTACGGAAATGACAAGAGACTTTTGGATGAAAGCCTGAAGGAAAAACGGAGAATGACTTGGTCTTGTCTTATCTGAAAGTAGGACTGACTGATGGATCTCACCAATTCAATGATCAAAGTCACCAGCAAGAGAGTCTTCAAAGAATTCACTTTAATAAGGGTCCAAACTAGAAGCTTCAAGACTGTCTGAGTTTATGCTTTAAATTGCAGAATCAAGTGCCACGGAGGGTAAAATATTCTTTGTGTAAGCCTAGGTTTTTTTTTTTATTGCTTTCACAAATATATTAACCAGTAACTTGTCAACTGTGTGACAGTAATAATTCCAGTACCTTGGACAGGATCTCAGACAGGATCAACATACTCTTTAGTAATTGTCTTGGCTGTCCTCTAAAGGACCAACAGTAGCCAATTAATTAGATATTTCTGATCCCCTTTCTCCAATAAAGGGGTGGTTATCTGTGAGTTAACTATTAGTATGTTATAGAATGGCCAATTCTAAGCAACTTTTCAATTTGTCTTCACTATTTATTTTTTTATAGATTTTTAATAATTTGCCTTTTACATCTGACTCTTTCCAAACTTCAAATGCAGGTCACTGACCCCATCTAAAACACAAATGCTCTGTAAGGCTACAAATGCATTGTTATTGCTACTTATTATTACTCATCTTTCTATCCAGAACCTCTCCTATTCATATTCCAGTCTCTTATTCAAAGCAATGCAGTGTTGCTATGGTTATTTGGAACCTAGCAATCAGACTGTTGATATTGCAAACTGAAAAAAACACAAATAAAAAAAAAATTAAAACCAATTGCAAATTGTCTCAGAATATCACTCTCTACATCATACAAAAGATAACATAAAGGGGAACAACCCCTTTAACCCTCAAAACTTCCTATGACTTGACACCAGAATAAATGGAGCAGGGGTTTGTACCCTGGGAAGATGTGGGACACAAACAGTTTGAGCAGTGCTGCATTAAACAAGATTAGGATAAAAGGATTTGTGCAGCTTCAGGAATTGGAATATTTTTGACAATATTGTGTTGATTATTTCTAAAAGGACCCACAAACCTCTCAACTTTTTTTTAGACAGTTGAGCAATAACCATGGTGGCACAGTGTTTAGCACTTCTGTCTTTTAGCACTGGAGTCCTGGGAGTTTGACCATTACCTCTGTGTTTGTGTGAGTTTTCACTGGGTACTCCCGTTCTCCAAAAATATAGGGATTGGTTTTGAAAAAACTGATCATAGTGCGTGTGCTGTTGTATAGCAAAATACATTTACACTGAAAATAGGCATTTTGTACAAGAAAGGGAATATTGGTTGCTCCATATTGTACCTGAAAGAACTTATCAGCTTAAGGTGGCCATACACTGAGAGATCCGCTCGTTTGGCAATGTCGCCAAACGAGCGGATCTCCCTCCGATATGCCCACCTTGAGGTGGGCAATATCGGGCCGATCCGATCTTGGGCCCTAGGGCCCAACGATCGGATCCTAACGAGGCCTTAACGGGCGGTCGGATCGCGGGACCGCATCAACGAATAGATGCGGCCGCGATCCGACGGGATTTTCTATCCCATCCGATCGAGATCTGGCCGACTTTCGGCCAGATCTCGATCGGTGAAGCCCGTCGGGGGGGCCCCATACACGGGCCAATAAGCTGCCGACACGGTCTGTCGGCAGCTTTTATCGGCCCGTGTATGGCCACCTTTAGAATCTGAATCCAATAGATTCTTACTTAGTTCTCCAGTGCAGGCTGCATGGTGTCATTGGAGCTATAGAATCGACACTGTTGTATTTGGTCCAGGTAAACAATATCTAGCTTGGGAGTATTTACTTCTAAAGGCCTCCAAACACAGACAGAAAATTAGTTGGCTGATTAAGTCGGCAGCTTATTGGGCAGTGTACGGGGGCCGTACAACCAGCTTCCCTGATAGATATCTGGCCGAAAGTTGGCCAGATGTTGATTGCCGATTTAAAAACCCTTTCTGATCGAGGGCCGCATTGGTTTGTTGATGCAGTACTCGGTCAGGCTGCCAGTATTCTTCTCATTGTAATCAAATTGTTGGGCCCTAGTGTTCACGATCGGATCAGCCCGATATCGCCCACCTCAAGATGGCCATATCTGGGAGACATCAACTCGTAAGGTGACCACAAAACAAGCGGGTCTCCCTATGTATGGCCAGCTTAAGCTTTATCAATGAAATACCTGGAAGATATTTCAGTTGTTTTATTGGAGTGTGTTTGTCATTGGTTTTGGTGTGTTCGCTCATATTATATCCATTATCAAAGTTCCCACGGCTCTGCTGTGCTCAGTGAAGTTTTGGATAATGCATAATCATGATGTTGTTGAGACGGCCGTTCAAAATGAAAAGTATTTTTTTTTTAAATTAAAAAAAATCTCATGCTTTCGAGAAATGATAAAGAATTTAGAAAAGTGTTTACTTTATAAAGGCATACAGAGTACATTTGTTTCTTTTTTGTTTTGCGTTTTTGAACCCTCAATATATTTCATTTTGATATACTGTACAATACCAATTTCTTATGTTATGAGCAAGTGTAAATGAGCTAATTTCTGCTACTTTGGAAACTATTAAACCATTTTTAGAACTTTATTTTATATTGTTAAATATATATATGCTCTTTATTGAGGTAGCTGCTATTTACAAATTATATAAAATAAATATAAAAAGTGAAAAAACTCAAAAGAATTGACTTTCAATCCTACTACAGCTGCATTGTCCCTTATGCTTTAGAGATATGACGACATGAAGATTGAAAGTCAATTCAATAAGTTAAATCTGTTCTTCCACGGGCAACTAATCTCCTGAAAATGCTTTACTACTGGCAATAAGGCCAATTGCCTGTAGGAAAACATACGAGTTGCTTAAGCCTTCCAAAGTACCCCCAAGTTGCCTTCTGGTACCCCAGTTCTGTTTGTACAAGTTCATTATTCCCATTAATTAAAGATATTTATTCTTCCATATAGTTGCACTTGACAACACTTGGTCCTTCCTGCTTCCCATTTTGAATTGAGCTCAGTTGTGCTACCGATGCATAGGAACCCTGCAGATACTGCAAGCTCTGGACCAAGCATTAGCTCCAGGATTCCCTCAGCACCCTGCATCAATTGGTGCATCACACTGGGTTTTAAATTATCAGGCTCCCACGTCAATTTTGTGTCAAACACTGGAATTGATACCAAACAAACTTGGAATACTTTTAGCCAAATTGCGGAGAAGTGCAAGCAAGATTGCAACTAAGCTGAAATTCTGGGGTTGGGGGCTTACTACACTTGTGTTTTTAAATATTTCATCTTAAACCTATTGGCAAAAAAATTAAGGCACTTGCAACCTGAAAGGTATTAGTACTATAGAAAATCCACCACTAATTATCTGCACTGATTGAATCCTTAGTGCTCATCTTCAGGTGTGCATAACACGCATGAGGCACAAAACAATTTTTATGGTATTTTCTCTTAAACATATTGGCAAAGAAATTAAGGACACTTGCAGCCTGAAAGATTATCTATACAGGTCTTAACATTATAGAAAATCCACCACTAATTATCTGCACTGACTTGAAGTCTTAGTGCTTATTTGCAGGCGTGCATACCACCCATGGGGCACAAAATGATGCTTATGGTATACATTTGGGACAGTTGGGTGAATGGTTTCGTGGACACAGTTCTAACCATAAGGTCTATGAAGGGTTGGTTTGGGGGGAAAAAACTAAAAAAGACTTTTTATCCAACCTACAACCTCTCAATTTAGCAATTTCTGCATTGAAAGCTCTAGTAAAATGGAGAATGACATACTGCAAAGGCTTCAGAAAACAATGAAACATACCCTCTTATCACTCCCTTCTGAAATACAATATCTTGGAAAAGATTACCTCCATAGACTCCACAGCATGAACGGGGGCAGAAGATAAGCAAGACCTAGCTACTGTGTTTTCAGAAATATAGGCAACTTTCTTGACAAGCCTATTCTTCACAAATGTTTTCTATGTTTAATGAATCTGTAATTTACACTAACAAACTAACTAACAAAGAAAGATACTGTCCCTTTATGTAAAGAAGTTGTTTTTGGGTGTGACATAATATAGGCAGCATGTCTGTGGATGGATTGTAGGGGCTGTGATAATCTTGGAGACCAGTGAGTAGCAGATGGTCTTCTCTGGAATAGATGCAAGCCTGAGAAATTGTTTTGGTCGTTGGTGCAGAGGAAGCCTTGTAGTTCTACCATGTTTCCAAGAAAGAAGATCTGTTCTACCAAAAAATTTAAACCTAGTGTACTCAGCAAAGGGGAAACTTCTAGGGGCTTAGCATATAACTAGAATTTGGCAGGAACAAGGCTGAATTGGCAAATAAAGGTGGCACAAAATAGTTTGTGACCAAGAAGAAGAATATTGGGGAAAAGATTCATGGAATAATATCATGTCATTGTTGAAGGTTAAATTATACTGGGGAGTCAACTTCTCCGGAGTCAAAATTGCTGCAAAAATAGAACTTTATTTAAATACCTTACACTTTCTCTCAGCATGCATATGAACCTGTGTGTGTTTTAACCCCAAAAAATCTACTTATTGTTGTCAATGGTGTAATTCATTGGTTGGATCAGGAGGCACATCTCTGTAGCTCTCTGTAAAAAGAGGTAAAATGATATAGTTAAGTGCTGAAGCTCAGCAATAAATCGACTCTACTTTATAAATAAATCTATTTCATCCAAGGACTGGTCCGATTGCCATTTTGGAGTCAGGAAGGAATCCTTCCCCCCTCTGTGGCAAATTGGAGAGGCTTCAGATGGTTTTTTTTGCCTTCCTCTGGATCAACTGGCAGTTAGGCAGATTAAAAAAAAAACTAAAAGGTTGAACTTGATGGAGTGTCTTTTTTCAACCTTACTTACTATGTTACTAAGTTACTCTTGGCAACGTGGAAAGTACAGGGTTTCTTTGTGAATAATCCTACTGCAGGCTACAATATTTTTAACTGTTTTTAAACATGCTTGAAACACTGACCTAGGCATAGAAACACTGAAAGCTATTGTAAATGCACACACACATTATTTTTGCATAGTAGCATAGCTGAGATTTCATAACAAGTTCTTCAAATTTGAGAAGCTTGAATCAGAATGGATTTTATGTGGCCACATTGCCCTCCCCCAAGATTTCTATTAGCTACAGGCCCTTTTATGCTGGTCTGAAGGCTGCAGCGCTGAGTATCTTCTTCCCACTAGCCTGAGGGCTTTGTGCAAGGATCCCACTGCCTACAGTAGTTCTTCATCCCACTGGAGCAACACCCCTCACCAGCTTGATATAAAAGTTTTAATAGCCAATACAGCCTTGAAACAAACAGGAAGACCAGAGTCATTGATGTTACCAAATGGTTGAAGGGAGGGCAAATAATCCGATTTTACTTGGAAAGGTGAATCAGTGTGCAGAAGAACACTGACGTGATTCCTATAAGAAATGTGAACTCTGCTGTTCCTTTCAGACTGGTGTGCATAATTTGCCAATTTGTGGGTTTTGAAAGTTTGTTTTGGCAGGAATAATCACTGTGTAAAATGGGGAATTTTACATAAGGAGATTAAGGTTTGATGCACACTTGCACATTTAAGGTGATTCAGGTGTGATTGGTCAGTCCAAATAACTGGATGATCTCACTGCAATCCATTCCTATTGAGGTCACATGAGTCCAAACAAACCACACTATTGGCCTTCAAGCGGCATACTATCCATCGCTATGGATCTGTAGGCAAGTTCATTGTCTAAATTAAAAAGGTGAAAACTATTAAACATATCCGTCTGTCTTCTACTAAAGAAATTAAATAACATTCAAACAGGCTGCACACTAGAATGACGTCTCTTTGCAGTTTTAGCCTTGCATAAGCTGCCATAAACAGTTAGAGTTCTCCTATTTTGTTATAACCAAGAAACCTGATGGAACACAAATTTGCAGTCCAATGGGCATAGAATGAAATTTAATTTAAGGCAATGGTGGTGTTCAATTTTGGTATTTCTGCATTCAAACAAACTTCCAAACTTACCAATGCAAAAGACATGGCAGTGGCACTCTGGCTTACTGCCTTCCATAATTACCTATAGCTGCATTTTACCAATATGATATTTTTACAGACCGTTTTTTAGATCATTATGGTTCTCCCATGCTTATAAAACATAATGGTGGGTTACATGGTTCCTAATTAAATTATGGACCATCTCTTCATAGCATGTCTGTACTGTGTACATAAGGGATAATATAGAAGACGACTAATCAGCTACTCACTTCTCTTGTATTTTATAAAAAAAAAAATGTAAATACATGGCCACTGGTTTTACACTGTGCAACAACATCAAAACAGCAAACTAGGTCAAATCACGCAGTAGCTCAGTACATAACAAACATATAAAAATAAATCTTAAAAGCTTAAAAGAATAACAAGAGGCTGAAAATCAACTAATAGCTGGACGGTGCATGTACATAAATGTACATAAAACCTGTGTAGTTGGCAGACTAGATGCCCAAATTCCCAAGTTAGGTAAAACTGCCACTGCCACAATGCTTTCCAAAGCTAAAGCTGTCCGTACACTGAACAATATTCTTAAGTAGCTTGGCCAGTTTTGACTAAGCCCTAAAAACAAATATGGCTAGAAAGGTCATGTATTATATACTGGGCTTAATCCATGAGATTAAAAATTCAGCAACTTTCACTCCATTTCAAGTGGTGCTTGAGTAATTAATGGCTGACTTGATGCTAGCCAATGACCTTCCACACAAACCTGTCCATGGGGTGAGAATACAACCTGGCCATCCATTTGTGCAACCAAAATGTATTTTGACCAGTGCGTTTTCTGCCATTAACTTTGACAGAGGCAGCACTTTACCAGGTGCAGGTACCAGTGCAATTTTGCTATACAGTTGTGTGAATGAATCATAAATGACCCACTTATTTTGCACGAATCATATTGCTATGATATATGAATGGAGGAAGTGGAGTTTGCTATCTTAATGGGTTAACATACTCCAGTCAAGCCCAGACCTTTGTAAGTGAGCCTCTGGTCTCATAAGTAAGTTTCTAGATCCTGTTTATAGATGCTGGTGAATTACTTGTTCAAAGCATGGCTATAACTTTCTTGGCATAAAATAATATTTCACTGGAGTGGACTCCAGAACCCTATGAGGCAAGTTGTTGTAAGCTGAATGCCAAGAAGTCCATTATTCTGATCCACAATCATATTATATGAATCTGATGCTGCTTCACCACATCTAAAACAGAGGTCATCATTTCCATCCCATCGCTTTATGTTTGATGAGAATGTAGCTGATGAATGTTTTCTATTTGTTAAAATCAGGCAGGAATATACATTTTGAGTTGCCCAAGCATCCTAAAATAGGTAGCAGATTTTAGATGTCCACCACTCCCTCCCACTATAGAATGGTCTATGTCAGGAGAAAGATTTAAAGCATGCCCTAAATGCTGTGTACAATTTCTAGGGAGCAGGTTGAGAACTGTGAATACATAGCTTGAAAAAATATATAGAAGAGTAATTGCGGTAATTGTCGTTTTTTTGTAAAAGATCATATGTTGAGAATTTGGCATTTGTAAGAAGATTCCTCATAAGGGCAGCTGGGTGGCCCAGGAGTTTTAATGCCACAGTCCAGGCTTTATGTAACATAGTAACATAGCAACATAGTAAGTAAGGTTGAAAAAAGACACACGTCCATTAAGTTCAACCTTTTTTATTTATTTATTTTTAATCTGCCAGTTGATCCAGAGGAAGGCAAAAAACCCATCTGAAGCCTCTCCAATTTGCCTCAGAGGGGGAAAAAAAATCCTTCCTGACTCCAAAATGGGACTAGTCCCTGGATCAACTTGTACTATGAGTATTATCTTCCATAACTCTGTATTCCCTCGCTTGCTAAACACCATCCAACCCCTTCTTAAAGCTATCTAATGTATCAGCCTGTATAACTGATTCAGGGAGAGAATTCCACATCTTCATAGCTCTCACTGTAAAAAAAACCCCTTCTGAATATTTAGGCGGAACCTCTTTTCTTGTAATCGGAATGGATGACCTTGTGTCAGCTGGAAAGACCTACTGGTAAATAAAGCATTAGAGAGATTATTATATGACCCCCTTATATATTTATACGTAGTTATCATATCACCCCTTAAGCGCCTCTTCTCCAGCGTGAACATCCCCAATTTGGCCAGTCTTTCCTCATAGCTAAGATTTTCCATACCTTTTACCAGCTTAGTTGCCCTTCTCTGTACCTTCTCTAATACAATAATGTCCTGTTTGAGTGATGGAGACCAAAACTGTACGGCATATTCTAGATGGGGCCTTACAAGTGCTCTATAAAGTGGAATAATGACCCCCTTCTCCCGTGACTCTATGCCCCTTTTAATACAGCTCAAGGCCTTATTTGCCCTTGATGCTGCTGACTGGCATTGCTTGCTACAGCCAAGTTTATCATCTACAAGGACTCCAAGGTCCTTTTCCAGAATGGATTTGCCTAGTGCAGTCCCATTAAGGGTATAAGTGGCTTGGATATTTTTACATCCCAGTTGCATGACTTTTAAGTGGAGAGAGTTGATGGTATGGGTGCAAAGTGTATATTTAGATTACAATATGCATATATTGATAAAAACAGACTACCAACATATCGAAAGAAGTAGGAAATTAAAAATGTTTTCTTCTGTTTACACATATTATACATATACAGCCTTGAAGAGGTCAAAGTTCTTACCTTTGTGTGTTTCAGCGATATGTAGTCAGTATATAGTAGTATATACCCTCATAGGCTTAAGCCATATACCAAATTGTTGCTGAGGCTTTTTTATTACTCTAACCAGAGGGGTTACAAAAATGTCCTTTTTACACAGGAGAAAACTTGTGACCTCTCTGGGCAACCGAGTACTGTACTGCATTCAATAAGCAGGTTCCAAACAAAAGCAGAAAAGATTTAATTACCCCCCTTTTTGGTTTGTTGCTGAAGGGGTCTTTTATTTGAAAGTTAAGTGGAATATTTCCAACTGTAACAGAACAACTGTGCTGACCCCTAACTAAATAACACTGAATACCAAAAAAAAGTCTCTTTGTATTTTGAATTTCTCCCCTACCCTTACTGAATCATGCCCTTTGTATTAATAGCTTTAATTACAAAATGCAGAAGTTTCCCATTGCACACTAGAAAATAATGCTGACAGGGCAAGATATGTTGCAGAGTTAATTAAGCCTAGCTTATTATGAAAGAAAATAATATATTTTTACAATATTAATAGCATTAGAGTATATACATACGTATATATATATATATATATATATATATATATATATATATATATATATATATTTACTGTATTGAGTGCAGGGTTTAACTTGCCCAGTACTTCTCTATTTGCTTGAAACAGTTGGTTGGATTTATTTTTAAATATTTATTTTCAGGTGTCATGTCCAGCAACATTCTTTGACTGTTTGTCTTTTGGCAGTAAGTGCAATTGCCAATCATTGTTATGGCTTGTTTTATTGCCCTATAAATAGACTGAAATACCCGTAAGACCAGGCCATTTGTTGCACATTATTATCTTATACATTTGATAATCAACAGTAAATAAATACAAACACATTGGTTTCAGTGTAACACCTTACAGCAAGATTACAGTACAGGTATGGGATCTGGAAACACATTATGCAGAAAGCTCTGAATTACAGGGAGGCTGTCTCCCAGAGACTCCATTTCAATAAAATAATTCAGATTTGAGTTTCTTTGTAATATTAAAACTATTATTAAAACTATTATACTTCATAGTAATTAGGTTTCAGTATAATTTGTATTAGAGGCAAAACAATCCAGTTGGGTTTATTTACTCCTGTAATTAATTTTAAGCAGACTTTAGGTATGGAGATCCAAATTACAGAAAGATCCCTTATCCAGAAAACCCCAGGTCCCGAGCATTTTGGGTTATGGGTTCCATACCTGTATAAGGGCTTGCTTATGCTGTATGTAAAAAAGGCATAAAGTATATCAATACATTGATGATGGGGAGAGAAGGGATATGTGAAGTCCATATGGTCCTTTATGGAGTTATCTATCTATCTCATAATTGGCTAGTCGGTATTTAAAACATTATTCTATTATCATGGCACAAGCATGCAAGTAAAAGCATGTTCTTGCGTGGAAATGTAAATCGCTGCAAGGTTGAATCGCTGTTGTAATTGATGTTAATTGCTGCTTGTGCCAAGTGCAATGCATAGCTATGGAATAGTATTTTAACACTAATGACAAATGCTTGGTTATTGTCCTTGAGTGTTAAGAGAGCAGGGGACCTTCTCTAATGGACCCAAGTTGTTGAGTCTATAGGAGTGAAAAAGCAATTACATTGAACATTTGGGCATTTCCATCAGATATGCACCATCAAGCCTCCTCTTCAATTTATTGTTTATTATATGCCCATGGTATATGTTGTGATGATATGGATGTGTATTTTACAGCTAAACTATGCAACAGATCATGTTTCATATATTGTATATTTCCAACCCCCCTCCTCCAGAATAAGTGCATGATGATATATAATCATGCGCAATATTTAATGAGGCTTTCCCCATCGGTGCTACTGATGTCTTTGGTGTAAAACAAATAATGAGCAATTAACGGTACAATGGGGGATTAATTGTAAGGTGTAGAATCTATTTTTGTATTTATTAATTGCTAATTCTTTAGTGAATTCCTTACATAACCTCAATAGTATGGCAGGTGTGCAACATTGCGAGTCAATGTTTAATGATAAGATGAAAATGAAGATGATGGTGTTGAGAGGCAAACTAGGTTCCTGCTCTTTACAATCTGAAGGAGGGTAACTTACCAGCTCGAAGCAAAGGATAATAACTCCACACTCACCACAGTTGAATTAGAACCTCTTAAGGGAAAGTTAGGTGAATTTAGAGATGGCATCCTGAAGGTAGTATATACAGTAGTAATGGACAGTGCCGGACTGGCCCCCCGGGATACCAGGAAAACTCCCAGTGGGCCCAGGTGTCAGTGGGCCTCTTGCTTCTAACCATTTAGCCTATTTCATGGTCATTCCCTATTTTGTAGGCTTAATAATGGAAGAATAGAGGATAGTAAGTAGAAATAAAAGACTAGGAGAATAAAGAGGTTAAGTGAAGAGAGGAGAAATAATAGTTTAGAAAGTGGGCCCATGGTCTAAGGTTTTCTGGTGGGCCCACGGTCTGAGGTTTTCTGGTGGGCCCCTAGCATCCCAGTATGACACTGGTAGTGGATATGTGTGGCGAAAAGACTTAACCCAAAGAACATAGAGACACATGTGAGTATGGCCGTTTAATTAAATGGGCAAAAGGTGTTTTTGCCAGGGCCCACTAGGCTAAGGGGCCCCAATATCAGACATTTGATCCAGTATTAGTTTTGTCAAAAGAATCCCCTATAAGGCAGATCTGTCAGTTTAATCAGCTTGAAGGAGGAACGCTACAATACAGGTATAGGATCCCTTATCTGGAAACCCAATATCCAGAAAGCTCCGAATTACGGAATGGCTGTCTCCCACACACTCCATTTTATCCAAATAATCCAAATTTTAAAAAATGATTTCCTTTTTCTCTGCAATAATAAAACAGTAGCTTGTACTTGATCCCAACTAAGATATAATTAATCCTTATTGGAAGCAAAACCTGTTGGGTTTATTTAATGTTTAAATGAATTTCTAGTAGACCTAAGGCATGAAGATCCAAATTACAGAAAGATCAGTTATCCGGAAAACCCCAGGTCCCGAGCATTCTGTATAACAGGTCCCATACCTGTATAGTCATGTTTTTAGGTTAGATGTATTATTGTGTCGTCATTTTTTCATTATGATTTATCTGCTCCTGTGGTTATTGGTTCCGGGCACCACACATGATCACATCTTCTCCACCTTACTAAGGGCAGATCTTGGGGCAGTAGAAGCCCACCACCCTGGCTCTACCAGTACCTTAATGCAGCCTTGCACGTAGTGAGGTGAGACAGGTATGAATGATTTTAAAATGGAAGAAAATACTTTTGTATGTTAAAAGTGGGAAGCCATGAAAAAGATTTCAGTTGTGGAGGAGCTGGTTTGCTTTAAGGTGAATGCATAAAAAAAATAAGAGGCAACAGCTTCTCTGCCTGCAGTTATACTAAAGAGTAGAGCAGAGGGGAGTGTGTATAAAATGAAAACATTCATCTTCAACTGCACAGTTAATAGCAATACATCATAGAAACCATCGTATTTTCCCCCAAAATTTAGCAGAACGTGTTTTAAAAAAATGTTTATTTGGCTCAGGGTGAAAGTGTGCATTGTAGCAGGCAGAAAGGGTGACTGATAGCTGTGCACAACATTTGCTCCCTCTCCCTTCCCATGATACATTATGCATGGACAATAGTATATGCACCTGATAGTAGTACAAATATTTGCAGAAGACCCTGAGGCTATACACAACCGAGGTATCTGTGAAATGGCAATTCTCTGTCAGTAATGTAATGCTGAAATCTTGGCTACTGAAACAGGAGCATGAAATGGTCGTAAGGATAACTGTACAGCTGATGCCCTAATGTTCGGCCAGTGTTATCATCCTGGCTCTTTAGAAAGAGCTGTGAAGATTTCCTCTGGAAAACATGTCACCGTTTTATGAGATGTAATGGGAAATGGAAGCTTTCTGTTATGAGGCAGCTTGTTCAAGTTCAATTTATTCTTACTGGAGATGAGGGACCTGTGGTGGATATGGTAATTTTATAAAAGCATGCATACAAACATACATGCTTCTTCAAGGAGGAAACCGTGTCCTTGCGTTTTAGAAGAATAAGAGCGATTCCTACTCAGTTGGGAAGAAGCTGAATTGCATCAAAAATTGAAATGAGAATTGCGGAGTACATCTCGAGAAGTTATATGTTGTACTGCAAAAATAATATTTTAAAAAGCTCCATCAACTATTAAGATCACATTTCCCAAGGTATTTATGGTTTCCAAGTCTGCAAAAGTGCCGACACGGAAAGCTTGTTTGACTTTTAAAGCTGTTGATATCTGGATAGTTGAAATGGGGTTTTTGGCCAGATATTTGGATGGGTCCTTAAGAAGGCCCAATACATGGGCAGATAAGCTGCCAAATCGGTTTGAAGGGCCCTAATCGTCAGCTTGAATCTGCCCGTTTATAGCCACCTTTGGTATATAGCTAAAATGTAATGTTATGTTTGCAGACCAGGATCCTAAATCTACTGGGGGTATCATTAAGATTCAAGCGTCATCAAGGGATTTTTTTTATCAGAGAGAAGAGAGAATGCTTTGACTGTAAATATCTCTACTAATTTCGATATTGGACTCATTTGCCAACACTGGGCATTTGCCCTAGGCAAGAAGTCACGGCATCCAATCATATGTTTGCTCTTATTGCTCTACCTGCAGCTGGTTAAGAAGCGTTAATCAATGATTGGTTGCTATGCTATACTGTTCATGTTTGCCCAGTATGGATAAATGGCCCATATTGTGAGTAAATATAGTATGTAGAGTATGGGATTTAATAAATGCTTGCATGAAAGTATTTAATAATGATATTATAATAAAAACAACAATAAGCTGCTAGTATTATTGTATTGCTTGTACAATAAATAAAAAACGAAATGTCCATTAACATTACTTTAATGTTTATGTAATACTGATGTAAACTGATATTTATCTGTTCAATAAGAGCTGAGTTATTGTTTAACACTTGTGAGCCATGTTTATTAATAGAAGTTTTCACAATGCACTAGTGCTTTTTCAAGTATTCAAGCTTTTGTGTCCTGATGACTAGCCCTTCGTGAAAGTGTAAAAGGTCAAAGTTAATGGTGGGCATTGGAAGGGACTAGAGTTTTATTCCCAATACATAATGTCTTGACACAGCTTAACATTTTTTTTCTTTGTTTTATTTTAGTGGACCCTGTGAGTTTTGGTGAACAGTGCATTTGAAGATATTGATTGTCTACACTGGATCTTTGAAATAAGGTAAGCTAACCTTCATTATTTAAGTTGTCAAAAAGCAGCATGATCATAAAGTATCTGTGTTAGGAATGGGTTGGGTTCCTGTGAGTTAGTCTGGCAACTGGATGGTCATCAGGCAGGAGAAGCTACTAATAGCCCTGTCATTCCTGGGACAGTTTCTAGCTCAGTTTGGTTTAGCTTATTACATATAAGAAACCCCTTTGGTAATTTGCTTCCATATAGTTCTGAATAAGCCTGTCCTAACTGGCAGTTCTCCTCTTCCTCCAAGAGCTTCCACTTCTCTCCAGTTTGCCAAGATGCAGTCGGGAACTCTAACAACGGTTACAGTACACTACTTGGTCCCTCTCCAGTACACTCTCAGTAATTTGTAAGACATTGCTTACTATGGCTACTATAAGTGTGTAACTCTGTTTCTCCAGGACTCCTGCTGCTTCCAGAAGAACATGAATTATATGTGATTCTCTCTCTCATTTTGGTTCTTACTGTCACTGTGGTACTAGACAAAGTGTTCCTGCATGCATCTTGGTACGCCCGATTTACTGCTTCACAATAGTACATTTTCTCTCAAACTGTTTACAGTTTATAGCGTTTGAGTTATTAACACAGGCATGATAGAAGTCACTCAACAGTAGTACACATTCAAGAGGTGAAGTGAACCTTAGTACAAGAACTTCACAACTGTGCCCCCTAAGGACTCCTTAACTCTGTCTATCCCCTTGAGTCTTGACACCGGTAGGTAATTCATGGGTTACTAACTTCTAATTTTCTAGTAGTTATGCTGATTCTTACTCCTAGAGTGAGCGATTACAGGAGCTATCATCCCACTTTTTACCTAACTTCTTAAAAGTAATCTCCTTCCCTCTTTTTTACTGAGGCTACTTTGCATCATGCTTTAAGCACCACCCAAACTTTATCAAAAGTCAAGAGTCAGAAGAATGAGATTCCTTTATAGGCCAAGGAACACACTTGACATGTCTGACCAATTGGAAATTCCCAGTCTCCCCATGGCATGCCTAACTAATGAATGTTGAGCTCCTCCCAACTCTCTGACACAGCCCTCCATTGATAAGCCAGAATTAAACTGATACTCCCCTACTTTGCTTTGAGTCTCCTGCCTCATGTAGAGCGTGGAGGAGACCAAGAAGCCCCCCTGGCATCATGCCTGAAGCCTGGTACAATCTGGAAACCAACATGACCAATAACAAATTCACAGTGTCTCCCAATGCATAGGGAACACCTTTCTCTACTCTTTTATCCAGCCCCTTGCTGGAATTAACTCTTTAGCAGGCAAGGGAAGGATCAAATCCCTACACACACACAAATTTAAATTATAACCTCATTAGATAAACATGGCCAGTGAAACGGCAAATAAATGACTTTATTTTATCCATAAATAAATGGATTGAGTGGTGTCACAAGTAAAAGGATGTCAGAGGACTCAATCTATTCCACTATGATTTTGCTTTGCAAGAGCTCCATTCATTCGTTCATTGGAGCTGTGCTTTCTGAGAATTAGGCTAATCGTCTAAATGCGGGGGATTTCAGTGAGTGCTGGATAAGCTGCAGTATTCCAAATTCCAAGTGTAAATATTTTATTGGCCCACTATTGATATCATAAGATACAGTCATTTTATGTCGCAGATCAGACTATATATGCAGAAACTATAAGAAAAATGACATTGTTATGCAAAATAATTCTTGCTGTTGTGTAACCTGTATTTGTACTGACTCGGCATCATACAATTCTTTCTGATATATTTCCATGTATTAATAGCAAGTATCTATTTACATTTTCCCTTGTGTTAAGTTTATAATTTAGACACACTTTACCCATCTTTACCTATATACTATTTACTTCAAAGTCACAAAAGGGCTGCCTGTAGAACATACCCTTGCTTGTGACTGGTGTCTTTTTTTCCAACGGCATACTTACTAGCATCAATATTATGTTAATGCAATATTTAAAACCATATGCATTTTATGGGCTTTTGAAAAATAGCTTTAAGGGCCTATATCACAGCCCTTTAAGGTCAACAGGCTATGAACAGGTATATTGGGCAGTATACAGTAGCTGCAAGACCATGCGAGTTATTTATTGCTATAGACACAAAATGTGTAGGTATAAGACAAAAGGGTTTGTTTACAATTGAGGGGACAAGGTAAAAAGGCATGGAACATTGGTTTCACTTTTTATGGTACAAGCACAAAACCTTAAAAGGCTTTAAGGGGCAACCTAGCACCATTTGGCACTCTTTTCGGCATATGACTCACTCAGCCTGATTTGTACCTTTACTCACCTCCATAGGTATATGTGGTTCCACTTCCATGAAACAGGAGCATTTTGGGGGGTGCATGGTACAATGAAGTGCTTAACAAACAAGTGGATCGAGGCATGAACCAATGGAGGAAAAAGTGTTTTTTTTTGTAAGGTAGAACTGTTATACTAAAAAAAAGAAAGAACAGGTGCCAGGAGCCAGTATGTGCACTACCAGAATCAAAACGTTTTGCAATAAATTCTGCAAGCAATCAGGCAGTATAACAGTTCTTGCAACAATAGTTTTGAGTCCCTCTAAAAACTGTCAAGATTAACAAAAAAAAAATGCAAAAATATTTATTAGGCCATAGTAGAGAATGGCCTAACGCATTTCATAAGCCTATGAGTAAGTGCCCTAACAGGCACGAAATGCGTTAGGCCATTCTCTGCTATGTCCTAATAAATATTTTTGCATTTTTTTTTTTTTTTTTAAAAGTCTTGACTATTTTTGGAGGGACTGAAAACTATTGTTGCAAGAACTGTTATACTTCCTGCTGTGAATGTGCTGACTCCTTCTGTAAGTGAAATATTGGTGTAAGGCAGTGATCCCCAACCAGTAGCTCGTGAGCAACATGTTGCTCTCCAACCCCTTGGATGTTGCTCCCAGTGTCCTCAAAGCAGGGGCTTATTTTTGAATTCCAGACTTGGAAGCAAGTTTTAATTGCATAAAAACGAAGCATAGTGCCAATTAGAGCCTCCGGCCCTTATTTGGCACCCTAAGGGACTTTTTCATACTTGTGTTGATCCCCAACTCTTTTTACATTTGAATGTGGCTCAAGGGTAAAAAAGGTTGGGGATCCCTGGTGTAAGGTGTGACTCCTGCTGCATGTGAGATATAGGTGTATCTCCTGCTGTAAGGTACAAAAAATACTTCCTGCTTTGAAAAATGAGTTTGCTGACTCCTGCTGCAAGTGAGATCTAGGACTAGGAGTATTTCCTGTTGACAGCTTGCCGATCTGAAAAATGAGTGTGCCGGCTACTGCTCCAAGTGAGATATAGGTATATCTCCTGTTGAAAAGTATGACAACTTCATTATCTAAAAAATGTGTGTACTTACTCCTGCCACAGATGCCACTGTTGTAAGGTATGAAAAATACTTGCTGCTTTGATATGAGTGTGCTGACACCTGCTGCAAGTGAGATCTTGTTATGTCTCTGCTGTAAAGTATGACCGAGTCCTTCTCTGAGAAATGAGTGTGCAGGCTCCTGCTGCAAGTAAGATTTAGGGATATTGCCTGCTGTAAGGTTTAAAGGTAGATTCTTATGGATGATGAGATCCTTTTCGTTATAATGGAGGGTTCAACTTCAGAGTTTAGGCACCGCAAGACCTGCAGACTTTCATAATTCAAAGATAGAACTCTGGAGAACCAATTGTTGTTTCAGTGATTCATTTATTCAAAATGTGCACGACATGTTTCGAGCCCAGTGGCTCTTCCTCATAAGCACCTGAGGAAGAGCCACTGGGCTCGAAACATGTTGTGCACATTTTGAATAAATGAATCACTGAAACAACAATTGGTTCTCCAGAGTCCTATCTTTGAATTATGAAAGTCTGCTGTAAGGTTTAACTAACGCTTCCTTCCTGCTGTGAGAAACAAGTGTGCCAACTCCTGCTGCAAGTGAGATCAAGGTATATGTGATATGGCCTGCTGTGAGCGAGATTTAAACATAACTTAATAAGGGCTACATGTAAATAAATATCAAATAGTATAGAGGAATGGTATCCATTATTCAGAAACCTGTTATCCAGAAAGTGCCAAATTACAGCAAAGCCATTTCCCATAGGCTCCATTTTATCCAAATAATCCATTTTTTTTAAAAAATGGTTTCCTTTTTCTGAGTAATAATAAAACAAGTATTTTGTTTTTTTTTTTATTCATTGGCTCTCCTGTGAGTATGCCCTCCTGTGATTTATTGATTTTTTTGTTCTAATTTCCCATTATACTTTTTCTGGTAGTACTAATGTTTTGGCTTTGTGCACCATTCAAATTTTTGTAATACTAAAACAATACTTTGTACATGAGCCAAACGAAAATATAATTGTTATTGGGAGCAGAACCAGCCTATTGGGCTTATTTAATGTTTAAATGATTTTCTAGTAGACTTAAGGTATGAAGATCCGAATTACAGAAAGATCCGTTATCTGGAAAACCCCAGGTCCCCAGCATTCCGGATAACAAGTTATTCTGGAATTTCTACAAAACTGTTGTGTATGCACATGATCCTGCCATAATGCGCCAGAAATTCTTGTGTCCCTGATGTGTCCATAGGGGGGTCCTGCAAGGAGATCGTGTGCATGTGCAAGCCTGCAAGGAAATGTAGGAAAGGGTTAAACATTCCCCATCTGTAACCGTTGTGTTAACGTATTAAGTTATACGTGGCTATGCTTTCTTGACCTATAAAGGTTTTTTTGCAGTATAGATTTCCTAAATCCTTGTTCCATATGTAATTTTCATATTGCTCCTTCCATAAATATGTCTTGAGGCTTTACCTTAGTTTATGCATAGCTTGCACGGCGTTGATGCATGTATCATAATGCTTCAGCTCCCCTGACACAGCTACACTTAATTTATTGTTGGTGCATACAAAGTGAAATAATCCAGCTCCAATGTGTTCATCAAACATGACTGCAAACACACATTCGGTGTTCATATATGAATTCATCCCCTTTATTACATCATGCTCTAAATAGATGGGCCTTGGCTCGGTGCTTGTATTCCGGTGCTAATTCCCATGTAACTACTTGGCCTTGGGCAAGTCACTTAATATCCCTATGCTTCAGGCACCAAACGGATTGCAAGCTCTATGGGGTGGTCACTTGAAGGGTTGGAAAAATCGGGAGGGCTCTATGACCATAATGATAGTAATGAAATAATTCACCTTGCTGAAATCATAAAAAGTCATAGTCTGTCTGTTGGGTTAAGCATAACATATGTATTAGAAAGGGATATTTTGCTCCAGGCAAGTTAAATAATAAGAGCATTCAATTCTGCTGTATCCACACTCACCCTTGCAGAAAACGAGCGTAAATAATTAAGATATTTGTTGTGTGCCATTATTTGTATGGACAGTACACATAGCCTATGCAAGCAAACAAGAATACACACAGTTATTAGCATACATTTGTACCCACCAACGTCAGCACTAGTGTTTTAACTAATAAGTATGATATATTGCCCAGCATTTCCAGTGTCCTTAGGCTTATGGTATACAGGGACATTTTTCACCTGGACTTTTCCCGACTCAAGTAGACTTACTGTATATCCGTGCAATTTCATTAGCAAACAAACAACATTTAATACAACAAACAGCCGCATTGCCTTGGCAACCAAAACACAATTTTTTGTGATCTGGACAAATATTAGGCATTAAGATATTGCTGTAATACTGCTCGTTGTGGCGTATTTTTGGGAAACAAAGGCAATATGTAAAGCAGACAAGGATCATGGCGTTTTCACAAGGGTTGACTTTCTGCTGACAGGTTATAAAGCTTTGTCTCATTGGGCACAGTTCTTTATTAAATGGCTTTCATAAATAAGCATGTTACAGTCATATTGCAGTATTGCACCCCATTAACATATGAACCCCTACCATGACATGAAGATCTTGTGCAGCTGCATAAAATTATTAGCTGTTGTGTAAGAGGCCAAAAACTAATTTTAATTTCCACTGCACTTTGGTAGAAATAACATAAAAGTGAGTTATATAATAAATTGTAGTACAGGTATAGGATCCCTTATCCGGAAACCCAATATCCAGAAAGCTCTGAATTACAGAATGGCTGTCTCCCATAGAGTCCATTTTATTCAAATAATCCAAAATTTTTCTCTGTAATAATAAAACAGTAGCTTGTACTTGATCCCAACTAAGATATAATTAATCCTTATTGGAAGAAAAACCAGCCTATTGGGTTTATTTAATGTTTAAATTCATTTCTAGTAGACATAAGGCATGAAGACCCAAATTACGGAAAGATCTGTTATCCGGAAAACCCCAGGTCCCAAGCATTCTGGATAACAGGTCCCATACCTGTATATTACAGACCTCCTTAAAGGGTGTTGTTCACCTTTGAGTTAACTTTTAATATGACGTAGAGAGTGATATTCTGAGACAATTTGCAATTGGTTTTCATTTATTCTAATATGTGGTTTTTGCGTTATTTACTTTTTTATTCAGCAGCTCTTCATATTGCTATGTCAGCAATCTACAGCAGCAAATTACCCTAGCAACCATGCATTGATTTAAATAAGAGATTGGAATATGAATAGAAAGATGAGTAATAAAAAGTAGCAATAAGAATACATTTGTAGCCTTACAGAGCATTGTTTTTTGTTTTTTTTGTGACCCCCATTTGAAAGCTGGAACTATAATGAAGACCAATTGAAAAGTTGCTTAGAAGAAGCCTCCTAAAAGTTAACTTAAAGGTTACCCACCTCTTTAAAGGACCAGTAACATCAAAAATATTTAAAGTAATACAAATATAATGCAGTGTTGCCCTGCACTAGTAAAACTGCTGTGTTTACTTCAGAAACACTACAGTTGTCAGTAGAACATAATGTTATCTGTTATCCATTATTTATCCTGTGCCATATAGCCTTTTTTAAATTTACACCATTGCTACTCAGCAGCTTGTTTATAAGAACTATAGTAATGTTTCTGAAGCAAACAGATCCGTTTTACCATTGCAGGGCAACAGTATATCATATTTTCATTAATTTACAACACTTTAATTTTTTGGTGTTACTGTTCCTTTATCTGAGGAATTTTGTGGATAACAAGTTATATAACTCTAGGTAGTATAATTCTATGGTTTCTAAATCAAACAGCGTCAGACTGGGCTGGTAGGACACCGGGCAGCGAGAAGAGGGAGGTACACACCTAAGGGGAAGGTGGTTGTGGTTGGGACAGGGGGCCAAGGGGGGTCTGCAATAGTGAAAGCAAATATAATACTGTCTTGCATAAAAAGTAGGGATGCACCGAATCCGGGATTCGGACAGGATTTGGCCTTTTTCAGCAGGATTTGGATTCAACCGTATCCTTCTGCCAGGCCGAACCGAATCTGAACCCTAATTTACATATGCAAATTAGGGGCGGGGAGGGAAATGACGTGACTTTTTGTCAGAAAGCAAGGAAGTAAAACATTTTTCCCCTTCCCACCCCTAATTTGCATATGCAAATTTGGATTCGGTTCAGTATTCGGCCGAATCTTTCACGAAGCATTCGGGGGTTCGGCCGAATCCAAAAAAGTGGATTTGGTGCATCCCTAATAAAAAGGACATTATGAATGAAAGCATGGTTGTCTCTTTATAGAGAGTTCACAGATGTGCAATCATTAAGGTAGACTGTCAAGCTTGATGTTGTTTTCTCTGGAAAAAAAGATGTTCGCGAGGGGACATGATTACGCTTTACAAGTACATTAGAGGACATTATAGACAGTAGGGAACCTTTTTTCCCAATGAAAAGATCAAGGCACCAGAGGCCTCCCCTTTACACTTTAGGAGCTGAACTTCCATTTACAGCAGCATAGGTGGTTCTTCACAGTTAGGGCAGTGTGGTTGTGATGGCAGATTCTGTTAAAAGGGGTTGTTCACCATTGAATTAACGTTTATTATGATGTAGAGAGTGATATTCAGAGACAAGTTATTTAGCTTTTTATTCAGCAGCTTTCCAGTCAGCTTTTTCAGCTATAGAGTTGCTAGGGTCCAAATGACTTTGGCAACTCATGCATCAATTTGAATAAGAAACGGGAACATGAATAGGAGAGGGTCTGAATAAAAAGACGAGTAATAAAAAGTAGCAATAATAATAAGGGGGCAGATTTATTTAGGGTCAAGTTGTGTTTTCCACAAAAAAATTTAGTTTTTGAGTCAAAAATTGATTTTTGGGGTAACAAAAACTCAAATCAGATCTATTATACCCTGACCATATCACAGGGCAGGCCAAAGTGCATGCAGTATCATTGCCATGCTCAGCCTACATTTTAAGCATAGATTGTCTGGTTTTAGTTCCATAGAGTGGAGATGTATTGGTGTATGTTATGTTCTGTATTCTGTGTACCTTTTGCAATTGGTAGCAATGATATTTTGCTACAATACGGTATTGTAGCAGAATATCATTGCTACCAATTGCAAATGGTAAGTAGAAGTGGGCGAGGTCATCACAATCGTTGGCATCTATCAGTAGTATGTCTCCAGCCCAATGGTATGGCAGTTTGCAAAGGGGTTACCCTTTGTGTAATGGGTATACCTGTAAATTAAATACAAGACACCATCCACTTTTTGTCTGGTGCCCTTAGAGCACCCTTAGCATTTCAACAGAGAGATCTTGGGGAAGTAACCAGCAGCTGCTGGAGATAAGTGTACCACATTTTCCTGGGGGCATTGTAATGAATACTGGTATTGAACAGTCTGTTACTAAACCTATAATATAAAAATTTTGCCTTCTTCTCCTTCTCTACAAATAGGCCCATATTGCTGCTTCCCCCAACTTCTGGGTCTTCCAGCACCTAAAACTGTCAGGGTACATTGTTACCACTTCTTAAAACCCCAAAAACATCAAACCTGCCATTCTCCATCCATTTTGATAGACAACACACAAATTGTTAGCAAGGGTTGCTTGACGTTGTAGTTTTCCAGCTTGAATGCAGCAGGCCTACCGTGCCTGCCATAGGCATTCACATTCTCTCAATTTCTCCTGTTCAGCAAACATGCCACTTTTGCTGGTATAAGAATAAAGATGATAATATAATTCATAATGCTGTCACCTTCTAACTAAATTGAGACCTTCTCACTATGCTTTGACCTCCTCATTACACTAAGACCTATTCGTAGACCTTCAATCTATACTTGAGCTTTGTAAATCCTGAAATTCCTGAGTGAGCAGATGTTCCTATTAGTGGATTTTTTCAGATTAATAAGATTTTACCAAGAGTTACTGGTGAGGCTTTCTGACAAAGATCTGTAAAAGGGTCAGGCTTCTAGATTAAACAGGATTTCATTCTAAAAAACATGTCAGGACTGTATTTAATTTATAAAACCAGAAAGGTAGACACACAGCAATCCCTAGGAAAGAGGATCCACTGCAGATACGTAAAACCATGTTGGGAATTTTCTGGACTCACTCTACTGCTAACTGTCATATATAACCAGCAAATGTCAATGAATGATGGAGTTATATTTTTTACTTTATATCAGCAACAAGCAGATAATTGTTATTCTGACCATGGCAAGGTGAGGATCTTTCGTTATGGTTGGCAAAGAGTCAACCCTAGTAACTGGAGGAGCAAGAATATTTGCTTCTCCTTATGCAAGAGAGCACAACTGTGATTCCGTTCTCCCAACCCATTTGGAATGCCATTGGTAGAGTTAGGGAGGTCAATCTGGTAGTCATCATGCTTCAGTGTATGGACATTCAGTCAGTCTGGTGGGGGACAGTACCATCCACTACTGACATAGAATTTCTTCCCTTTTGGCCAAATGGTTGGCAAAAAGTCAACCCCAGTAATTGACTGGGCAAGAAGTTGGGCTTCTCCTTATGCAAGAGATCACAGTTGCGATCACGCACTCCTGACCCTTTCCAAATGCATTGAAATAGGCATGTTGAGAATGGGCATGAAGTTTGCCACCTTGCTTGGCAAAAAGCCTAGAAAGGATATTGCATTTGGTCATTGTAGCTTTGAAAAGTATTATATTATGTAGTGAAAGAAGGTTTCTCACACAATTGCGTATGTATGTAATTAATGTTTCCAAAGGGAATGGTAGCATGTGGTCATTTATCTCCATTGTTTGTAAATATACATAACAATATCCCTAAGTGTCTGAATTTCTCTGGTCTGTTGTTATATATTCAGATCTTCTGGAAGCTACAATACCGTCAAGTTCAGCATTTCATAAATTCTCTGCCTATTGATCCATTGGAAGGCTCTTGGATTTTCCTGTGTTTCCCAAGTAGCCAGGCCCAGGAAGGGAACATGCAACACATCTGACAGTGCTAGCCATACTCATATCATTTGTCCCGTGTAATTACTGATGCTTTCCCTGTGAGAAATTGTCAAAAGGCATCTAATTGTGTTGGACTGCTTTCCTATCCCAAAGGTCATAGGAGGCATTTATTGACAAAAAGTCAGAGGCCAGTGTGGCGATGGTCTGGAATCCTGCAGCAATAGCAGAGGGGTAATTAGATTAAATCCTTTGATAAGACTTTCATTACTTTGTTCTTTTTTGACACAAAGCAAATTAAAAGTTGGACAGGAGGCCTTAAACACTGAGAATGGAGTGCCCACTGGGTAATTTCTTTTCACATCCTCCAGACAATAGTTTTCCTTTTGAATGGAGGTTCAGCATAAGCAGATGAGCAGTTTATATCAAATTCTTGTGGATTTAAGCAATGGCGTTTTGTTTGTAAATCAAGTTAATTGGGCACAGAGCACTTCCTTTGCTTAGTAGCAGTGGATAGACTTGGGTCTTAAGCTATGAGAAATGCTTAGAGGAGCCCTTAAATAAAAGTATACTAGTTGAAGGCTACTTTTAGCACGTTACAGTGCTGCTGCCATTGAGAAGCTACTCGTGGAGATCTATGGCATGTTGATCACTACTGCTCAGTAACATCAAACAAAATACTGCAGGCTGATTAAACTGATTAAACACTGGTAGTCTCTTCCTGGTGACTACAGTGGGACACCATGGGAGCAACCCATGAATATCATTTAGGGCATAAGCAATAATTGCAGGCCTTTGACTGGTTATTGAGCTTGCTATTCAAGTAACTTGGAAATAAACACATACATGATATATATTTTTTTATGGCTGGTACAAACATTAGTGACCGGCAAATAAATTAGCAAAACTGACATGAAAATTCGCCAGCATTTAAAAATTTTGGATGTGCGTCAAGATTATTCTGACGCCCATTGACTTTAACGCGGGTCATCAAAATTCGCGTTTTGTGATTTTTTTTTTTCACCATTTCGTGAATTTCGCAGGACAAATTCGCCCATCACTAGACTTTTTATCTTGGGACATTCAGAGATACATTTACATAATAGATCAGGGTTGAACCTATGAGAAAAAAGTAATTGCTAGGCAAAGTGGGTTCTAGGTTGCCACCGGCACAGCCGACACTCAAAGGGTTAAAGGAATTAAAAGAATCTGCCATTGCCTGGCACTGATATCACTAACAAAGAACCACTTACTCTCTTTATATTATTGATATAATGCTTTATTTCAGACTGGTCTTTTTATGGACTCACTGTGTATAAAAAAAAAAGTTCTAGAATGACATACTTGACATTGTTTGCACTGAAATGCCAGTTGTTGCTGTGTTAGGGGCAAGATGCCAGTTACAGGATTCATCGTTGCGATGGAGCCCTGGCATGCTGGAATGCTACAATCAAATGGAGCTGCAACTTATGCATAATTTATGCCCACATTGCAAGTATAAGTTGAAATCCTGGGAAATAATGCTGCATTGTGGTTTAAAAAAAACAAAAACTTGCGGATTGTGTATAAATTTGACACTTTGCACTTTCTTCATAAATGCACCATGTAGGCTGGCTCTTAATTACAAATAGAGATCAGCATGCCCAGCTTCTATTTCATATTTAAACATGAGCCACAGGTTTAGTAAAAAGCATACTAATTGCTGGACTTTTTGTGCTCTCAGACTGCCCAGCAATAGCCAGTAATTATTTTTCCTGTACTAGAAACTAATTTATTTACATAGGCACTAAATTGCACCAGTGCTTCCCATAGCATATAGGTAATTTGTAGTCATGAGTGAATTGGCTCTTTTCACTTTTGGTGAAAAATGTATGAAACTGCAATAATTTGCAAAATGGCAAAATTTCAGCAAAACATGTTGGGTTTTTTCTTGCACCAAATGTATTGGACTCAAAGGGGCTTTTCTCATGTTTTTTTTTCCCCTATGTGAAAGAACAAGATTGTTTATCTTGGTGAAACAATGTATGGTGCAATTCGAACAAAAAAAAAAAAAAACTCACAAAAATGGGACTCTCAACATAAACCTATATCGGGCGAACAAATTTGCTCATCTCTAGTAATTTGTTATGAACAGCCTACTACAACTTGATAAAGATTAAGGTTGCTATTGGTAATTGCACTGGTGCAATTTATGGTCCATGTTAATAAATTGCCCTGTTTTTTTTTGAATAATGTATGAGGTAGATAAAAACAAGGCAAACTTGACATCCTTCATCCTGAGGAAATATGGAAGGGAATTGCAGAGGGGCAGTGCATCTTTAGAGGGGTCCTGATGTAAATACAGGTATGGGACCTTTTAACCATAATGCTCGGGACCTGAGGGTTTCCAGATAACAGATCTTTCTGTTATTTGTATCTTCATACCTTAAGTCTACCATTTAAAACCCAATAGGCTGGTTTTGCTTCCAATAAGGATTAATTATATCTTAGTTTGGGTCAAGTACAAGCTACTGTTTTATTATTACAGAGAAAGAGGAAATAATTTTTTAAAAATTTGGACTATTTGGTTAAAATGGAGTCTATGGGAGGCAGACATTCAGTAATTTGTCGCCTTCTGGATAATGGGTTTCTGGATACTGGTTTTCTAGATAACGGATCCCATACCTGTTAATTTGTACCAATCAACCAGTGATGAACTACTGAAACTGGCCCATTTCGAAAATGTTTGTAATGGTGAAATTTCACCAAATGCATTTTTGCACAAACTGCACTTTTACCTAGTGAGACAAAATGCATGGTGGAATTGTGCAAATCCGCATATAAATATGAATTGCATCACAGAACTGTACCAGGCAAAACAGTTTGTGAATCCCTAGTCTCCAAGCCTTATAGAAATAACAATTCAACACAATATAACAGTAACATTGGGGAGATCTGATTATTTCCTAACTGATCAATTTTGTGTCTTGGGCAAGGAGGAAGAAGAGGAAAAATGTGAAGTGTGGGAGTGGGGGGCTTGCATGCAGGGTCTCTAGAGTGTTAAAAGAGAAAATAAATGAAGGGGAAGGTTTCACCTCTCCTGAGAGATCATTGGCACTTCTATCAAAAGAGACTCGATTGGACACAATTAGTCCAGGCATCCTCTCGAATCACTTACTGTGTTATTGCGTGCCGGGCGGATTAAAACTAATTCAATCATTTTCAAATAACATTTTAAATTTTGCACCGAGCGGGTTAATATGTCAGTATCGCATTTTTGGGCAATTAGCCATTTGCCGTATATTGAAATGTTAATTTATACATACGTTAACTGGTGAATGATATTAACTGTGACAAAGTGACTTTATTATAATGTCTGTTTCTCTAGGCCCATTCCCTTGTTCTGATAAAGGATTCAACCTGCAGGTAACATATATATATATATACACACACACACACTGGATGTATCAAATCACACAGAAATGGAGTCTCACATCTTCAGCCAACCATGGCACATGCCATCAATGAACCCTGAGTACCTGGTTCAGCTGCAAATCACCACTTTGTTTCATAACAGCAACATATTTATTTAAATATGCAATTGCTCAACCTTTCAAGCCTGAAAGAAGGGGGTTTGGTTAATAACAGCCTGAAACATTGATTAATTACTTATGTAAAGGGGTTGCTTTTATAGAATGAAGTGCCAATTCTCTTGCATGTATGTGTGAAAGGATTGCCTGAAGATGGCCAGATATAATTGAAATATATAGCTTCTGTCCCTCCTGCTGTGATGTTTCATATAACCATGAGTGCCGATACTAATATTTGTATTGTTTTGTAATATGTCATCCTGCCCTTTGCCCAGACTGATTTGGATAACATGAGTGCACCACGCTACTATATATATATATATATATATATATATATATATATATGATGCCGGCACAAGTGTTCCAAATGAATCCGCGCTCACAGGTCTTAAAATAAATTTAAAAAAATGTATTGTAAAACTAGTCTTCAGTTTTACAATAACATTTTTTTTATTTATTTTAAGACATGTGAGTGCGGATTTATTTGGGATCAAATATATATATATATATATATATAGTATACACACACACACATAGAGACAATTTCATCTGATCTGGAGGTCAGAAACCTTATCTATGCACTGAGTTAAAATACTATAATGTGACAGCCCTGGCCAATGGGGTCTTCACTGGAATTATTAATGCTCATATACAGTTACTGATTTAAATTTGACTCCTTTAGATGTAGTTCTGCTGTGAAGGGCATCCTTGACACCCTGTTTATGTAGGCAGAGACTGAAAACCTCTCTTTGTACTGAACACTGTAATGTGACAGCACTTGTCAGCATGTACAGCTACTAGGGTCTTGCTGGGGGTAGGGGTTTCCACCCCATGGGGAGCGGTTGAGGAAATAATGATGGGGGGGTCAGCCTGAATGGCAATTAGAGAGAGATGCTTATATATAGGTTTGATATTGGCCAAAGCAATGCATAGTGACATTACCTGTAACCATTTCACGGTCTAGGAGTCTTACCACGTTGCTACAAAAGGACACAGGGTTGCTAATAAAATGAGAACAGGAGGTTTTATTTACTAAACTCCAGTCAGGCTTTTTGGGGCAAAACTTGAGATTTATTATTGCCCAATGCAGCAAAAAGCTAAATCCGAAAATCCGCCATCTCAGACCTGCTCGAGTTGTGTATAAGTCAATGGCAGAAGTCCCTATCCTATTTTGAAGTTTCTGTGGTCTGCAATGGAATTAGCCTGAAGATCCGACATTTTTGGGCAAACATCTGAAAAATTTAGGCTTTGATCTAGTTTTCACCCGAACCAATTAAATCAAGCTTATTTAATAATAAATAAAGTCTAATCAGGTCTTTTTGTTCAAAAAATAAGATACATTCGGCTTGTGGACTGGCAGCCTACAGGAGCAGGGTCGGACTGGGGGCCCAGCCGCCTCCTTCCCTGTTCCCCCCTCCCTCCGCCGCCTCCTTACAGTGAAAACGTGGTCTGCGTGCATGCCGCCCCCCCACTGTGACATGCGCTTTGCGTGCCTCTGCGAATGCCGCACGGCGCAGAAAAAAAATTCGGCAGAGGGGGGTCTGGCCCGGTGAGGGCCCATGAGGGTCAGGGCCCACCGGGTTTTTTTCCCTGTACCCCGTTGGGCCAGTCCGACACTGTACAGGACACTATTGTGGCAGTAAAACTTTCCTCTAAACCAGGAATTCATCAATAAGCACCTGCTTTGAAGCCAAACAGGAGGCAGGCCAATTAAAGCTTACACTGTACTTGACTCCAGAGTACATGATTCCAGTGTACAACAGGACAGTGCAAGGAACACTTTAAGCATAAGATACATAGCCTTTTTGCCAGTGTAGCCTTTCAGCTAATGATAAATATACAACACCTTGAGATTATTTATAAACTGCAGGGCAAATGTGCACCTTTATAAAATAGTCCCAATGTTTCTTATTACAATGATTGCACATGGCACAAGCATCAGCAACCATTTAGCATGCTGGATGTTTTATCAACAGATCGGTTTGGGCTGTTGGGCACATAAATGATGTGCAATGTTTATCAATGGTTGTTATGGATTGATTTGGAGTGCTTCAGTTACTGATACTGATCATACTGGACCAGAATGCACTGGAATAAAGCATAAGGTATAAAACAACTTGATTAAATATTTCCTTGCATGGGTGTCAACTAGGGTCGCCACCTTCTTTACGGTCGAATTCCGGGCAGGAGGGCGACACTGTGACGTGTTGGGTGCGGGACCTCAACATAATGGAGGCAGGGCCGTGACACGTAATGGACGTGCCATGACGTCAGGGACAGGGCTATTATGTGGCTATTGGCAATTGGCCAATTGCCACATAAATCATAGGAAATCCTGCCCAGTTTTCCTAATTTGGAAAACCGTGCAGGCAGTTTTGACCCGGGCAGCCCTTCAAAAAACCGGACAGGAGCCAATCCTAGTGTCAACGTCTCAGATTTGTTTTAAATGGGTTCTGAAATGTTGAATTCTGTGAGGCTAAAGCAATAATAATAAATAAGGATTTCATTCAAATTAACTTGAAAGCCAACACAGTCAACCTATATTACATCCCATTACTGCTGTTAAACCTATC
Source organism: Xenopus petersii (assembly GCA_038501925.1). Classification (NCBI taxonomy): domain Eukaryota; kingdom Metazoa; phylum Chordata; class Amphibia; order Anura; family Pipidae; genus Xenopus; species Xenopus petersii. Next base: position 106,304,375 of record CM076688.1, on the reverse strand, counting down.
GAATTCCACCGGTTGATCATGCCCAAGCCCCACTACAGCCACCGTAATTATTTTGTCTAAAGGGTTGGGAAATGGGTAGCGTTTCTATTCTATATGCAGGCCCAATGTTGCTATGCGTGAGGGAAACAGGGGAAAATTACAAAGGCTTAGGTGTAGTTTAGAAAAAAGAAATGAGATCAAAGCTCAGGGTAGTTTTCCTAAACCGAATCCCTTTTTATTGCAAACATGTCGGTACCACTTTCAATCAATTCTAGAAAAGTTTGTACTTACTTTTAGGTTTAGTACAGGGAAAAAGTTCACGCCTGCCGATTAGGCGACACTGTGAATAATTCTTGCAGACTTCACATCTACAGGTATGTGGTTCCCTGAGATATATTTATAGAATGGATAAAGACATAGGACAGAATCCAGAATTACTCCCAGGCAAGAAATTTCGGGACTTGCATGAACACTGGTGTTATTAATGGTAATGGAAATGTCAGGTGTGGTGGAATAAGGAGATGGGAGGAATCTAATTAGTTTAGCCTTGGAGATTAATTTGAGAATATCTATGATGAAACTGCAGTCAGGCAGTTAGTGACATTCAAAAGTATGTGGAGTGGAGATAGTGAAGCAGAGAATATCAATGCCTGTGTTTGCCAGTGTGTTGTGGAGCATTTGGGGGGACACAGATTTGGCTGTTTGTGCTAAACTGGAATTATCAAGCTTTGTAGGGCGTATATCCCAAATACTTTTTGGTGACTGTGAGTTTATAGAAACTAGAAAAACGTTTCTGTTTTTTTAAATAAATGTGGGGAGTTTATTTTGGTCTCAGGAACCCTTAATGTTAGCAACGCAGGAGGTGCTTTATTTACATAACAGGGAGGCTAAACCAGGAAAAAAAACAAAAATGTCCCACCTTAACTCCTTTGTTGCTTCAGAGATATAGATATGACCTCTAAAGAATGCATGGTTTTCCAACCCCAATCCCAACACTTCCCCTGGAGCCCCCTAGTTTCTAGGGGTTCTCATTCTATTGCTGTTAGGGTACTGGTAAAATATAATAACTGTCTGGTTACTGCAGAACATCTCTCTCTCTCTCAGGGTGAGGGGTGCCTTTAAAATCTCCTGTCCCCTAAGCCTTATACAGATTTTAGTGTGCACAAATATGTGTCCCTATATATATATAAAAGCATGAGAAGCCGGCACTCACCTTCACCAATAGTCACTGAGGCCGGGTGCTAGCCAGGTAAAGCATACAATCCAAAAAATGAAGGAAGCACTCACGGCATGTTTTTCTTGAAAAAACTTTTTACTGGATCATGCAAACATCAACGCGTTTCGGTACCTCAAGGGACCGTCATCAGGATATCATGCCGTGAGTGCTTCCTTCATTTTTTGGATTATATATATATATATATATATATATATATATATATATATATATAGTGCTGTAGCCATTCCTAACACCCCCCACCCCTTGCATTTCTTCTGATGGAAGTCTGATATTAATCAGCTCAATTTAGTTAAAAACCATGCAAAATCTATATTGTAACTATGAAAAGCCTACTATAGAAAATATGTTTCTGCGGAATCATGTGGACAAGGAGATATAACATTTTAATGTATGACGAGTATCTGTTTAGTTTATTAAAATAGCTTCTTAAGGTTTCTACAAATGATTCAGGTGCATTCCTGTTTTATAGTGCTAGCTAGCAGTGCCTTAAGCACAAGGAAATTAAGGCTCCTATTTATAAAGTGTTCAACATGGAAGAATTCTCAGAGTTTGAAAACATAACCAACGTCATATATTTATAGAGTGCCTTTAGCCCACGCCTGGTGAAAATGTATTCTTTCCTGTAGGCAAGGCAAATGAAGAATTTTATTTGGGTGAAGTGAAAGAGAATTGCCATCAATATTTTTAAGTCATCAATAATTTGCCCACTGTTTAGACTAAGTTTCCATAACCGCTGCTCCGATGCCCCTCTGACTTTCATGGAAACTTATGGAATATTTATAAACAGCCATCTCCAACATCAATAGAAACCATTAAAAACTAGAAAACCTTGCTAATTTCACCCTGTATGATTCCCCATTGCCAGACTTGGTCTCATTGAGTCCTTTAAAGGAGAACTAAAGTTTAACTGAAGAAGTAGCTGTAAATGTTGTACATTGTGCTTTGGGCTTCTGTACCAGCCCAAGGCAACCACACCCCTTTAGCAGTAAAGATCTGTATCTCCAAAGATGCCCCAGTAGCTCCCCATCTTCTTTTCTGCTGATTCACTGCACATGCTCTGTACTGCTATTCACTTACTGAGCTTAGGGACCAACTCAAAATATACAGTACACATAGAATAGAAATGTCACAATATAAGGCTGATCTATATATATATATATATATATATATATATATATATATATATATATATATATATATATATAGATATATAATACAGATAATTACTGCAGCATGGCAGCACACAAACCAGTGCAATTGGCACCAGAATTTAATAATCAGCCCTATAGCATCAGCTTTTATTACAGGCCAACTGCATTTTCTGCTGGATATATTCTGCTGGATATATTAGTGACGACCCCTAAGCTTAGCTTCTTAACAGCTGCTCAGAGCCCACTGAGCATGTGAGTGTCACAGACACTTTCCAAGATGGTGACCCCCTGTGACAAGTTTGAAGTCCTGGATCATTGCTGCTATTGAGAAGTTGAAAATGTATGCTGGTGCAATAAGTTAATTTATATAAAATATGGCATTGTTAGCCATATTAATTTTTAGGGTTTATTTCATTTTAAGCAGATAGAGGGGAAAATTTACTAAAGGGCGAAGTGACTAACGCTGGCAAAAATTGGAACTTCGCCAATTTACTAACGCTGGCGTAACTTCGCTAGCGAAGGAGATAGACTCTAGCGGTGCTCTGGCAAATGGTCGTAACTATGCAAATTCACTAAGATGCGGATTTGAACGTTACCTCTTGCGCCAGACTTGCGTTCACCACCTCAGACCAGACGAAGTGCAATAGAGCAGATAGAGAGTTCCTCAATAAATAGTTGAACATTTTTCCAAGTCCCAAAAAACACTGGCGTCTTTTCCTTTTTTTTCAGGGTGATAGGCTGCAAAAGAGCACAATTTTTTTTTGGGGTAATCGGCTTCCCCCCTACATTTCCTAACATATGGAACATAAACTATACACTGGGCTCGTGTGTAGGGCATTATAGCAACTCTGGTTTATTTTATTAAGGTTTCCCGGGCTTGTGTAGTGTAATGTATTTGCTGCATACATATACTGCAACATATACGTCCATTGAACTTTAACATCCCGCCGTATGCAAATTAGGCAATGCTAGCGCAACTTTGCTTTGCTTGCCACAATAACGCTAGCGCAACTTCGCCATCGTTCGTCGCCCTGGACGCAACTTCGGATTTTAGTGAATTAGCATTGTCCTGGCAAATCTACGCCTGGCGAAGTGTTGCGCTGTGCGCAAAGCCGTCGCTGGCGAATTTTCGGAGGTTAGTAAATTTGTCTCAGAGTTGGATGTATGGGTAATTAGCATAGGTGGCTGCTTAGGGCACAATGAGGTGCAGGCTCAGCCTGGAATGGGTACAGTTAGTAACCGTGGGGGGTTGAACAATTGACCAGCAAAGGAGGAAGTTCGGAAGCAGCGGGGGGTTGATGTGGGTGGGATAACTGGGCCTTGAGCACTAACAGAGCCAGCACTGAAACCAGGAAAAATAGAGAGTGCATTTAGAAAAGCTTTCAAATGTAAATAAATAGCAATAACAGTTATAAATTAGCACTGTGTCAGAGTCATTTGTCTTTGAATGAAATTATTTTGTTTTTGTGTATATGTGCAGGTAATTTAAGATAATTAGATCTTTCATTGCTGTTGCTTGAAACTGGGGAACTATTACAACTGGCTGCTTTATAGGATAGGGCTATGGAGCAACGCAAGGGCATTAGAAAACAGAGGTATTAGACTTATAGCACACCAGGGGTTATCACTGCTGTTGTTTTTCGGCTGCCAGGAAAGTGCCCGGACCTGATCCAAGTTTGGGATCTATAACATGGAAACCAGTTATTCAGATATATAGCATTACTATTGCTCATGTAGTCCTAGTAAAACAAACAATTCTTCATTTTTATGGTTTTCTCTGTAATAATTAGACAGTAATTGTACTTTACTTTATTATTACTTATTATTTGTGTTATTTTGTTTTATTTCTCAGTGCTTTACATTTACATTACTCATTATTCTGATCAGTCCCTGCCCTAGTGAAGCTTACAGTCTAAGGGCTGTATCACATATACACGCTATAGTCCGTTTTATCAGGAACCCATGCAGACACAAAGAGAACATAAAGTACAGACTCCTTGCAGATAGTGCCCTGTCAGGAATCGATCCTATGGCCCCAGCACTACACTAAAGGAATCAGTGCTAACCTTGATGGTAACTTAGCTAGCAGAAATCCATACTTATGGTACTTTATTAACGTTATTTGTATTATACATTTAATACCATTAAAACAAAGTAATCCAATATATGGACAGTCTGTAGGGCTCATTTACAAATGCAAGCATAGTGTAAAAAATGCAATTTCTGATGCAATTCACCAAGTTTTACCTTGAATCCCTCACATTTCCATCTGCGAGGGCGAGTTGCATCTGACACAATTGTTTCCAAGAACTATTATGTGTGTTTTGCTGAATCAGATGCAATTCTGGGGTAAGGATTTCATCATTTCCAATAACTGACGTCAGAATGATAATTTGTCTCAAGTCATCTGCACCTACTAATACTGCTAGCAGTGGGAACCTTGGATTTACCCTACCGTTAGGGTGGTGGTATCTACATTGTTCCCCGCATCAGTAGAACTCATTTGATTCTTCAGGGTTGACTTTGTGAGCACAATTATGACCAAGTGTTGGAATACCAGGCAGAGATATTGCCTTGTGTACCATCAGCAGTCACCTGAATATAAGTGTGCATTTTGTTTCAATTATCATGGATTAACATCTGCTTATAAAATGTTTATTTATGTGCTGCATGTTGTGATTATTCTTTTTTAGCCAGTTGGAAGGAGCTACATATGTATCTAGCAACTGAGCCTGAAGCATCCCATAGTGACGGTGACAAGTGTCGCTTAAACAGGTTTCTGGCTGGATCCCTTTTTTCCCCCTTTCTTCCCTTCCTCAGTTATAGGTCTGACATGAGCAGCTCAAATGTAACCACATTGCGGCAGCTTTCTAATAATCTCCAGCTAGAGTAATTAGACTTTATGGCATGTGTAAGCCTTATTTAACCAGTCAGTATTAAATATTTAGCAAATTTATAATTGTCATGAATTTATTAGGAAGTAACTGTATAACGAAGCTGTGGTTGTGGGTATGATGCAAATTACATTATGGAAAGGGCGAGACTTGGCAAGCGGCGCGGAGATGAAATGATTAAACTGCATCCTACAGCGAGGAGCAGCATCTTCCAAATCCATGGGAAACGGCAGCTTTTCAGGTCTTTTATCATTTTTGAAAAGTAAACGTATTGTTTGTTGGCGCCGATATTAAAGAGCAGGGGAGTCAATTAGCCCTGCTTGGGAGCATCAGGAGGATTGAGCCATTTATTTTGAACTTGTATCTGGTTACAGCAACTTCAGCACAGATGATCATCTGCAGCTATTCATCTGATTTACAAGAAAAATAAAGGAACAGTTAGACCAAAATAAATGAAATGTTCTTAATTTAAAATTGAAATACCAGTTATCTGGATGCCCTAAAGTGAATTTCTCTAAAGCAGAAGTGCTGATTGTTTTATATTGTTGTTATCGGCAGTGTTAAGCCATCATTTTTATATTGTTCAAATAAAACCCACTGTTGTTTTTATGGTCAGTGGAACCTTTTTTTAACTCTTTCTATACTGATGCCGAAGTTTCAGAGGTGCTGCAAGTGACCATCATACATAAGTGCATCTAGGAAGTAATTATTTACTGGTATTACTGGGCTTATATGGCCTATGGGATATGTCCAGTGTTGGTACAGTAAATGAGCCTTGAGAAATTATTTATTTTCAATATGTGTGATATAATAAGAAGGCTCATTTACTATAATGCTGAAAACAAGTGGTAGAGCTCTAAAGGGTGCAAAAGCACAACCCTTACTGTTTATACAAAAATGGGGGTACTGGTTGCATTCTGTACCTAACACCTGAATGACATGCAGGTGAAGGTAAGAATTGAAAGAAGGGTTTTCTGTATGCCTCCTCCATCCTTCCCTCATCAATATAGTGCTGATAAACACAGGTAGTGCTGTATTCATTGAGGGATTCGCAGATCTCTGTGCTCCATTTTGGTGCGCAAAGACCAGTGGCCACTCAGAAAAGGGCAGGTTGTGATTGAGCCATTTTTTTTTTTTGCATTTTTGATCCTACCCTGCATTGTGTAAACCACCCTAATGGTGCAATGGAAAGAAACACTAATGTTCTGTATCTGTAACTTGATTTCCCTGTGGATCCCAAGATGTGATACCTGACAGGTTCTGCTTATTTCTAAATTTAAATGGGCTACATGAACCCATGTTTATTTCATCAATTGCCAAAACGACCAATCAGCAGTTTTAAAGTTGGAAAAAAAAAAAAAGAAAGGAAAAACTTGTTGGTTGGTTGTTACTGGTCACTGGACTGTTGGTGTAAATACATAGTTCTTTCTTGTATTTTGTAGGTGTTCTGTTAATTATATACAGAATAATTGTTAGTCATATTCATTAGTTCTTGTTAACTTAGTAGGGTTGCATAGATTCCCAGATTCAGTTTGGGATTTAGTCAAATCCAAAACGTTTTTAGCAGGATTTCGATTTGCGCAAATCCAAGAGCCTGGCCCAACTGAACCCTATGTAAAGCAAAAAATGATCTGCATGTGCGTAATTTTCTGGAATGTCTGGTTTGGCATTCAGCTGAATCCATTAAGTAGGATTTGGGCAATTACTGAATTGCAGGGTTCAGAGCATTCCTGCAAATTAGGTGCATAAGTAAAGTAATGTAGCCACACACTGCAGACGAGCCACAAATAAGTGTTTAATAGGCTAAATGGAAAGTGGGGCCGATGGCTGACAACATATATATGGACTGATCCAAAGCAGTACAAAGCAATACTTCTGAATAGCGATCCCACTATATGACAATTCGTTAGATTAACCCACTCATCTGCATTTATTTGATTTTGTCACCAACCTTCAGACACCCACAATAGGCTGAAATTCTTACTAGCAACTGCAAAAGAAAGATCCCTGGCTACAGCATGGATTTCAGCCTGTAAATATTGTAATTTAGGCGGCACGAGGAAAAAATGGAGGAATGTTGAGCAAGTTTCTTTGATTTCTGGTATTTACCTCCTTTGTTAGCATTAATGGAGCCTGAAATTTCGAAGGGAGCCTAACAATACGCTGTTCAGTTCACCTCTATGAGCAATATATTTCAAAAGGATGTATGAGCAGCTTACCAGAAATACATATTTGCCCATTTATCAAGGGGCAAATGCCTCTGCTGTTGTGCATTGTCTTGTATCTATCTCAGCATAAAAAAAGATTTGCAGTAAATACACAGTGAATTCTTCAGTAATGCACCCTTAGTATAAAACACAGTAGAACTGCATCCATTTTTAGGCACATTTTTGCATATTTTCCAGCATGGCTAAAGCATTGTATGTTCCAGTAAATAAGAATACATTGTTGAATAGAGTGTCCTCAAAACTAGAGTGGCAGCAGCAGAAGAATCACCTTAGAAGTGTGTGTGTCTAGCAGTAAGTCAGTAGACTGTACGTACGTAAGAGTAATATGTTCTTACTCAGTGTTAGAAAAGGCTCCAAGGACTTTCCCCTGACCCTTCCTAATCTCCTTTTTGAATTACAATGAACCAGGTTTATCAATTCAGTCAAAGCTGAATGTTCAGTGCTACAAGGCAAGAGTTTCTGTCTAGCGTTCCACAAGCAGCCCATCTCCTATGCGGGTGTCAAGAGGTGACTGTGTGATCTTCCCATTGCCTGTGCTGTCATTTATGCTGCTAAACTGCCTATGCGAGTAGGAGGCAGGGTTCATAGGGTTTGTTTCCTCTTTCCTCTTGGTGAAAAGGCTGTGAGGCTGAATGATGGCAGATGGAGCAACATGTCTGGATGCTCTTTTCAATAGCCAACTAACCTTAAAGGAAAACTATACCCCCCAAACAATGTAGGTCTCTATAAAAATATATTGCATAAAGCAACTCATATGTAAAATCCTGCTTCATGTAAATAAACCATTTTCATAATAATATACTTTTCTAGTAGTATGTGCCATTGGGTAATCATAAATAGAAAATTGCCATTTTAAAAAATAAGGGCCGCCCCCTGGGATCGTAGGATTCACTGTACTCACAAACTTTCCAACAAACCATACATGTTAGGTCACATGAGCCAATTAACAGACAGAGTTGTGTCTTTTGCTTCCTCACTTCTTCCTGTTACAGTTAGAGTTGTAGTATTTCTGGTCAGGTGATCTCTGAGACAGCACAGAGACCATCACGAAATGGTGGCTCAAGGCAAGAGATGTAAAAGGGCAATATTTACTTAAATATATATTCTAGTTTGGTAAGATTCTTGAATATGCCACTTAATATGATATGAACTATCTGTTGCTTAAGTGTTCATTTTGGGGGTATAGTTTTCCTTTAAGAAATACACAACAAGGTGACTGTTATTTTCCATTATTAGCTCTTTAGTAATGCAGCCTGAGTGCAGGTGACCCCATATGACATAGGGAATATACCAACACTGCAACAGGCAGAATATATTTCCACTGCACTATGAATTTATTGGAGTAATAGGACTGATGCTAAACCTCAATGTATACAGCTGCATCATGGGCTTCACATCTGTTTGGCTTTTCTTTGCATCCCTACTTCCTCTACATTGCCTCTGTAGGTGTTGTTCTATAATGCTTGATGCAATATACTACAGGTATGGGACTGTCATCCAGAATGCTCGGGTTTCCTTATAAAGGGGTCTTTGCATAATTTGGATTTCTGTACCTTAAGTCTACAGGTATGACCCTGTTATCCAGAATGCTCGGGACCTGGGGTCTTCCGGATAATGGATCTTTCCGTAATTTGGATCTTCCAACCTTAAAGTACCAGTAACAGCAACATTTTTTTTAAAAGATTCGTTAGTATACATTGAAAAAAAAAACATCAACACAAATTAATCACAAAGTCTTTATCAAGAAAAAACTCTGCTTGTGCAATAACTTACAGAAACTCTGCTCGCTCCTCTTCAGAAACGGTGATCGGGCGATCCATTGCTCGATTTCTCCTCCCTGCCACCCTTATATGAGATAGCCAAGGAGGAGAAATCGAGCACCGCACAATGGATCGTCGCCCTGTCACCTTTTCTGAAGAGGAGCGCAAGCGCAGTTTCTCTAAGTTATTTCTTAATAAAGATTTTGCTTTTTTAAAATTTCATTTTTCTTGGTGTAGTTTTTTTTTGTTTTTTTCAATGTATACTAACGATTTTTTTTTTTTTTTAATTTGATGTTACTGGTCCTTTAAAGGAACAGTAACTTTAAAAAATGAGTAAAGTAATGAGTTTTAAAAGTAATAAAAATGTAATGCAGTGTTGCCCTGTGCTAGTAAAACTGGTGTATTTGATTCAGAAACACTACTATTGTTTATATAAATAAGCTGCTGTGTTCCAGTAGATAGCAGATAAGCTCTGTAGAACATAATGGTGTTATCTAGTATCCACTATTTAACCTGTGCCATATAGCCTTTTTTCGATTTCTGCCATTGCTACACATCAGCTTGTTTATATGAACTATAGTAGTGTTTCCAAAGCAAACACACCAGTGTTACCAGTGCAGGGCAACAGTACATGATATTTGCATTACTTTAAAACATTTTAATTTTTTGGTGTTACTGTTCCTTTAAGTCTACTAGAAAATCCTTTAACCGTTACATAAACCCAAAAGGCTGGTTATGCTTGCATCTTAGTTTGGAGCAAGTACAAATCACTGTTTTATCATTACAGAGAAAAGGGTAATAACTTTTTAAATTTGGATTATTTGAATGAAATATAAAAAGACATATAAAAGACAGCCATTCTGTAATTCAGAGCTTTCTGGATAACGGGTTCTTAGATAACAGATCCTGTATCTGTACTAAACAATCACTTAAACATTAAATAAACCTAACAGGATTGTTTTGCCTCCGATAAGGATTTATTATATTAACTGGGATCAGAGAAAAAAGAAAACATGTTTATAAACATTTGAATTATTTGATTAAAATGTAGTCTATGGAAGATAGCATTCCGGTAATTTGTAGCATTATGTATAATGGATCCCATAACTGTATAATATAGTAATCCCGTTCATATAGCAGGATTCTTCTATGTATAAGCATCATTCAGATATAGGTAGCTGTTGCCCTATTGAGTTTATTTTTAACCCAGGCCTGTGTGAGTCTGATATTTCTTAAAACAATAGATGGAATTTATATCTTATGTGTCATCTGGGGCCTAGTATAGATATGGCATTAAAAGCCTAGAGTCCTTATTTAAATTCTATAATAAAGCTGTATGTTTTTTATATGTTTGTTTACAAGTGGTTTCCACATAGTGGGCCAAAAATTAATTATAGTACATGATGCTATCCAAATAGTTCAGATGAATCTCTTACTGCTACCTCCAGTTAGTCTTGTACTTAGCCATACTAAATATTGCTTCACAGGGCCCAGCAATGAAGGGGCCCATAAAGTTTACCCCGTTATTTCTGGTATATGTAGTGTAATCATTAGTCCCTGCATGCTGTATATTTGGAATGGGAGACCACAAATTACTGATTTATCTGGATGGGGTGTTCAAGTGCTGCGAGAGCAATAATTTAGTTGGTAAATAAAAAGCTAATCTTGTCCCTGACCCCTGTTGAGATTTATATTTATTTCACTTAAAGTTTCTCTATAGCTTTCACCTCTCACCTTTCACGTGGGCCAGTCCAAAGGTAGTACATAAGAAAATGAAATCAATACATCTATATATATGTGTGTGTCATTACACTGGTTATTTCACATCTCCAGTATTAGTAATTATATACCAGGGCAATAAATAAATCGGCAGCATCATGTATTTTTATTATTATACCGGCATTATGATTGAATGGGAGAGACTTATGGAATGCACCCAACATGGGGCTGCATATATTTCACTATAATCCCGTGCCTTTTTTCATGAGGATATTGTTACCATGGATACATAAGGTGGAGTTGAATGAGATTGCTAAAGATACGGGTCTAATGTGTGACCTATTTACTCCAGGTCTTGTAACCAATCAGATGTTTGCGTTTAAACACCAGACTGGCAAATGATGTCTTACGATTGGTTGCTAAAACTGGAGCAAACTTTGTACCTGTTATTAATTCACCCCCTGAGCAATAATAATAATAACTACCCATATTCGTGCTATTTTAATTCCACTAATTTATACATATCCCTTTGTGATACTTCTTACAGGATAATATCACCAAAATACAATTTTTGTGCAATTCTTAGCACAACTATTAGGTAGATAACTAAAATTAGACAGGTAGGATTGATATCAAATAGGTCCTGGAATTATATATTGGTACTACTTTTAGTAATTTTAATGGAGTGAAAAGTAGAAATTGCCATGATTTTTACCCACGATGTTGTTTAAAGGTCACTGAACGGATACTGTTCATCACTATCCTAAAAGCGACTGCTCTCCTGCTGGTATTTACCCTAGAGAATGTTATTATTTGCCATTTTTATTGCCAAAAATTTATTTTGAATAAGTAGTCACATTCATTTACACAAATCTGGGGGAGGGCAATTAATGATCTTTTCACTATGTTGGTGGTGAGTGTCCGCTTTTGAGATTACGGTTAGAGCATCTTCATTTGACTAGAGAATTAGGTTGAACCATTCCTATTTATTAAGGAGAACACTTGTAACCAATTCTTTATTCCTGTTAGTTCTCCATTTAAAATGTAAGTTCTAAGGCAAAAAAACAGTAATTATCAATAACCAAACATAACATTTATAATATCATTATCAGAAGATTGATTGCCACAATAATGTCAATTTTGGATATTTGTTGTTTATTCTTCATTCTGTAATTATTAGCCTTTCCATAACATATGACATATTATGCAGTGCTTTACAGAGATTTTTTATTAATCACATCAATCTAAGTTTCCTAGCACATACACACACACATATTAGGGTCAATTTTATCAGGAGCCAATTAATCTGTTTTTTCCCATTCTAGCTGTGTGTAGGTGCAGCGCTTTGCTCTTCATGGCATTCAGAACACATTAACACCACATCATTTACTCTGATAATAAATGCACAATGCCAACTGGTTACTATACAGGACAAACTAAGGTTAGGTGTAATGCATGGGAGGTCTACAAGGACCATCTATCGTGAATGATTTGTCTTCCTTTTTTATTGTTTCATTGGTTTTTTTTCTGCTTGGAAGCTGACGTCTACTCGCCAGTAAACACATTCACAGACCCTGTAATATTGCAAATACCCAAGGAATACTTGCAAGACTGTGCAACAAATTGCCCTGCTATTCCGATCCATTAAAGAAATCACATTGTACAAAGTATGGTGCATGTATACATTCAACACATTCATTGTTCAGCATATCCAAAATCCTGAGCGTAGCACTTCTGGCAGAAAGGATGACATAAATGGATCAAACTCATTGATTTGGAGCAATCTCTTGAGACCCAACCATGCAATGCATTTGCTGCCTGGGCAGATATGCTGGTGGCTATAGAGGAGCAGATATGAGTGACTGCTGAAAGTTCAACATTTGCCTTCGTAAACCTGGAGAAACAAAACCAAATGGAATTAAGCAAATTGGGGTGATGAACAGGAGTTCACTGATAGCAAGGGAGCTTTGTACATTGGAACCTTACCTAATGCAGCAGGTGCAAAAAGCCTCATAGACAAGCTTCCCTTTCCCAGTAATGCTCGATTCAGTAATTTGTCAGTCTCTGCACCAATGAAGCTTACAATCTAAGGTGCCTATAAATTTCACACATACAGTATCAATAGCCAGTTAAACTGTCTGTATATTTTGAAAGGAAACCAGAGTACCCAGAGGAAACTCCATGAAAACATGCAATGAAACACAGGACTCCAATGTTTGCAAGGGAGCAGTGCTAACCACTGAGCTTTCATGTCTGTACTGTCCTGTTATCCCAGCACAGGACCAAGCATCATCTACACTTGTTATTCTGCAGTGACCTTATACCTACCCCCATTGTTTTTCCAGGAAATACACAGTAGGGTCAGCTGGTACAAGATGCACCAAGGCAAGTTTGGCCCAAATGAGTTCATGCTCACTCATTTAATCACTTTTATATGTATTGCATGGACTGCCATATTATTTGTTCCGAAGGCATCTAGAGAGCCATTTCTTTGGGGTTTATAAATAGATGTTGCTGTAGCATTCTTTGCCTATGCTTCTGCTATATGTTTCCTAAGGTATTTACTGATGTATATGGTGTCGATTGTAAGGTTCGTCCTTATGCTTTTTATTTAAAGGGGAATTAGTGTAAGACACCCTATTCTAAACAGACCACACATTTTCCTTGAAGGATGGCCTAATAAACTGTTCTGTTCTGGGGCTCTTAATTGCTGTTTTCCACCTGTTCTCCTATACTAAATGTCATGTTGACAAGGGTAATGTGAATTGCATTGCTTACACTGTATAATAAATTCAGGGCAGTGCATCACTTGCCCTTGGCAACAATGAGGTTTATCTACAATAGTTTATACTTTGACAATCGCATGATGGGGTTGATTTCACATCTCCCAGCAAGGATATTGTGTCTCTGATCTGATATACAGATACTGTAGATAGGGCAGTAAATCTCTTGATTTTTTTTGTTAAAGTTAAAGTTGAACTTAATGAATTATCTAAGAAAAACCCTCAGAGTTAAGTGAAGGAGATCCTGGGTTCTGAAGCAGAACTAAATCTTAAAATGTCAGGAATGAAGAAATAGTGGTGCTTTTGGAAGTGTTGCCTCAGCAGCCCACTTGTACCAACAAAATGTGCCGGATACACTTGGCAATTAAGTGTGGCGAATACAGAAACTTATTGAAATCCAGGGTAATTACAGCAAAATAAGGTGGTAGACGGGGGCTCACTGGCAGACTAGACAGGAGAGCATGAGCTACATTTAAGTCAGGCTATGAATTAAAGAAACCAGAAAGTCTAGCCGTGCTGGTTGTATCACAAATACTGCATGGTAGTTAGGTTTACCAATGTAATGGCAGGTGAGACAGTAGATCATGGACTCTTGATTCAGCCCAATGATCATTATGAGCTTATGTCCCTCCGGGATACCAGGAAATCTCCCGGTGGGTCCTGTTGACAGTGGGCCCTCCTGATTCTAAACATTTAGCCTATTTTCCTACTTCTGTATAGGAACAAAGAGGCTAAATAGATGGAAGAATAGAGTATGCAAAGAAAATACACTGAAGAAATAAAGAGATTGAGGTCAGCTGTGTAGACTGTTCCTACCCTCCCCTTGTCAAAGTGAAATCTACCCAGGTTAGGCTTTCTTTCACTTAATTAAATCACTAAAAGTATATTCACATATTTTTAGAATTATATCTATAACCGCTACATAACCAATGTAACCTTTGCCAAACCCCAGCCTACAAGGTAATGGTGCATAAAAATGTTTAGTCAAAAAGGGTCAACAGAAAAAACTCTCAAGTCATACAGAATCTTCCAGCTTCTCATCCCAATCTTAGCCTAGCTTCATTGGAAATCATTAATGTTCTGTTCAATATTTGCAGGCAACATTTGGAATACCAGATAAGAGGCAGGTTATAACGACTGCATGGTATATATGAAATATACTATATATACTAATTATTAACATTTCAATCTATATTGATTTAGCTTGTAATTGTTTCTTCCAATGCCATCATGTGAACTTTTGATCCTCATCCTAATTTATTCACTGTGTCTCTTAATTCTCATTACTCTCTTACTACTTTCTTACATTATGATCATAGCCTTCATTTCTGCTAATTTCTTTGCTTAGGCAACTATGCTTTATTGTAGGCTATGATCTATCAATCATTTATTTGACAACCATGTAGAAGTTTACAGTCTTACGTTGTTTTCTGCTGCATCTACATTCTCGCAGTAGACACCCATCTGACTACTACCCTTGATCCCTATACATTGACCACAGTCACATGACTTGGGGCAGCTGGGAAATTGACAATATGTCTAGCCCCATGTCAGATTTCAAAATTGAATATAAAAAAATCTGTTTGCTCTTTTGAGAAATGGATTTCAGTGCAGAATTCTGCTGGAGCAGCACTATTAACTGATTAATTTTGAAAAAAAAATTTTCCCCATGACAATATCCCTCTGCATTTTATATAAAATCGCCTTTCACCAGCATATGCAAAGCTCGCTCTCTAAATTTTAAGCTAAGCTGAAAGAGCAGCTTCCATATGCAGCACAGCAATAATGTGTTACCTTCAGTGTAGCTATATGTATTGCACGGCAGTGAACTGCAAATAGATATTTCTGTATTTATATTGTATGCCCTGAGGGGCAGGGAACTCTTCTGCTGTCGTTTCTATATTTATTACTCCTACTGTATATTGCCCTAAACTGTATCCCTCTATGCAAGTGCTGCGTACATTGTTGGTAGTATATAAATGAGAATCTACATAATGTAAAATGTGTTTCTATAAACTGTCAGAGCATATAAATCAGAAGCTAGGCCTGCTGCTGTAGAGTTAGTCCTGGTGGTATATATATTGATATTACCAACGGAATCCCATTATGCTGTAATAACTGGCCATACCGCCGATATGAGACTAACTTTATCAGGTTGCATTTACACATCTTAAAATGCGTTTGAAATTCTTGATCATATTTATTATTACTGTGTCTGCAATCTCTGTGAAAGACCTCTCTTGCATCAACCCATAAATGTTTTTATTTTTTTGTATGGCTTTTCAAAAAACATGGGTAAACTTGAGAAAGAGGAGAGAGACTTCTTTCAAACTGCTTGGTGTTGCTATCTAAGTAGCCTACCAATGTCATGATATTTTGGATACTCTAGTGGAATATTTTGTGTGAAGCCGGACAAAAACACGAATGAGTCTAGACCCACGAGAAGCTCACACTAGCTGGAGGCTTGCCTGAGGGACCGAACAGCAACTCTGTAGTGGAGAGAGAGAGGCTGGAGGGCCGAGTAGAACAGGCAGCAGGGTTCTCAAATGATAATCAGGCACAGGTCACAACAGATGGATCAAGGTAATAGGAACGTCAGATTCAAAGTATGCACTTAGGGAAAACCAGTCTGGAAAATGTGTGATTCAATATTTAAAAACAGAACAACACCTTAAGGGAATCAGCAACAGTGTTTTAAGTGTTTGCTTCAGAAAGACTACTATAGTTTATATAAACCAGGTGCTGTGTAACCATGAGGGCAGCCATTCAAAGAACAAGATACAAAACAGAAACACTCTGGAGAATACCATTGTATTCTGTTATAGAGCTTATCTGTTAACCTGTGCCTTTTCTCATTTTTAAGCTTGAATTGCTGCCCCAATGGCTACACAGCCACTTGGTTATATAAAATATAGTAGTGTTTCTGAAGCAAACACATAACTGTTACCAGTGCAGGGTGAACAGTACACTTTCATTTTTTGTTGTTATTGTTCCTTTAAAGATAGCGTTTGTTTCAGGATCACATAATACTTGATTTAGCCATATATATATTCAAATTCAAATATGTATCCGGTTTTGCATATCATATAAACTCTTCCTAGGGATTGACCAGGTGACTTCTGCCTGGACATGGAAATCCTGGTTATGTTGGAATAACTGCTGAACCTCTGAGCTGGGGTCCTTCAGCTTTTCTGCCAAGTATCAATAAATCACATATCTGTTTTATCTAAATGTATGTGTAGTCAGTTGCAGTCACTCTACAGACCCCTAATCAATGCAGAACTTGATAACCAAGTGACTTTTGAAACCCATTTGGCCTTTTAAATATTAGGGAAGAAAAGCCCAACATGGTTATGCACTTGTCTAGTCACAAGAGCGTGTGCAGCAATTTTGATGCACCTTGAATGCAGATTACACTTGTGTTCCAAGTAGCACTGGTTATGAAGTCTCGAGAATGACAAATGTGCACTGCAGGTAGGAAATCTTGCTAGCGCTCAAGTAAGGCCCCTTACACTATGGGTAATGTTATAAATAGTCAAAACCTACTGCCTGGTTGCAAACTTTCATTTACTTGCATTACCCCAATATGCCAAATTTCGTTTCACCACTGCAGAAGAAGTGGTTCGACAGTTCACACTAATATTAAGGGAGAGTTGGTTGGTTTTTTTTTTTACTCTTCAGATCATAGGTCTAAATGATATACAGTAAGGTCTTGCCATATGTATCCCTAACTTACTATTCCCAGATCCTGGTATTAGCAGAACCCACTTGTGTATGTGCCAACCCACACATATACACGGATGACTTTCCTTTTCTAGACACACTTTTGGCTCCTGACGAAGCTGGGGAACAAGTGCTGTATACCAGGACCCATTTGTTTTTTTTGAATAAGTTTCACTAGTCATCCAACTGGCTTTCTCTATTCAGAATAACTTGTAAATACGATCTTGGGTATATATCCTCTGGAATGTTGCTCCAATCAGCATAATCTGTTTATCATAATCCGCAAGGATGTCATGAAGTTAGGTGTTGATTGTATTAGCAAGATTGGATCTTTGGGTGTTGCTATTTCTAGAGGGGACACAATTCTGGGGTAACACTTAGTAGGGGGAAGGCAGGCCAATAGGGACTTATCACCATGGTGAGGTTTAGTTCTCCTTTAAGGTTGGGAAACGGCTATACATATATATTTGCTTTTCACTGCAGAGGCATGAGGGGCTACTTAGCAATATGGTTTTGTGCAATGTTCGGGATTCCCACTTTTAGAGAGGAATACAAGTAGTACCTATGCAAAAATGCTAGGTATGTTTTCCTTCTCACTGTTTTTTTTTTTTTTTGGTTTCAAACACTTTTATTATTTTGCAAATTTTGACCCTTCTCACTGTTTAGCAGTATAATAGGGCTTCCTAGCCTGTTAGGTTCTCCTTCAGTCTTGGATTGAACCACACTGCCCAGGCTTCCAACCTGATCACTAAGAGATGACGGAATGATTTTGGTTAAACTCGCTGCTGAAAAAAAATAATTTTTATCGACTTGCCCATTGATTGGAATCGATTGTTCCCGTGCACAACAATGGGATTTACACACCAACTGAGATCCTTTGTAGACCTTTGTTCATGCTTTTCATGTAAGAGGATCAATTCATGATTTGAGATGTTACTGTTGTACATAGGTCTATGGATAACCAACATCGGAGATGCGTAACCTTGTCACCTGGATAATCACATCTGCCATGGCAATTTACATGTTTTGCCTTGATGGGATAAATGCTATTTGTTTTGATAAATATGTTCGATACGGGCCGATGCCAATTGCATGTTGATCAAACACCTCCTCCCAAGTTACCAAACACCAGGGATATGTACAGTATGACTTATTGCTTCCTAATGTTGCACAGCATTTAGCATTTCTGCTCTGCCTGTGTGTATATTGTGTGCTTTAAAAAAAAAAGCTCTGCGGAGCTCTTCATGTTGTGATTGTCCCTCTTTGCTCTGCTTTGTAATGTTCATGCAGCAGCTTTTCCTGATGACTTATTATTTGCCTGCTCTAGATTTTGATTATTTCCATCTCAGTATTTTTATGGGTTCTGCAGTGCTCCTTGCATTACTCATACATGCATACACACTCCGGCTCGGTTTTAATGGGCTTCGGTGTACTACTTTATGCCATTTTCTCTGGTTGGCAGTTTGAAAAACAGGGACCATGAAATGCTTGATGGGCTAATTGGAATTGAGTATGTGAGTTGTGTTGTAAAACTGTGGCAACACTCTTTCAGCTATTTTTCCCTTGCAAATAAATAAACAAACAAACAAACACACACACACAACATCCTTATGTGAGTCTATATTTAACTGTTGATGATAGCAACTCTACCAACTTAAAACATGCCATTGTGATAATTTCTCCCATTCTCTGCATTAGGTAGTCCTCCCTTTCTGTGTCCCTGCACTGGGCAACCTTAACTCTCTTCCCTCCTCCCCCCTAACCCTCGGCTTTCAGGATTCTTGCAGCCTCATTACATTTTCATTGGCGGGGGTGGTGAAAAACGGCCAGATATCCAGACAGTTTTTCCATTTCTCACCGCCCACAATCAATGATGAAATCCCTGAGTGTGCAGGGATCTGATAGAGCATACAACACAGACCTATCGGGAAAGGGAGGGGAGCACCTCTAATAGAATATCAACAGCAGGTCCACTGAGAATAACATGGATCCCACTGTACGGTCCACTGGCAGACTGGCAGATGAGAGCTCATTCTTAGTAACTTATACCCTTTCTCTGTATTTATTTAAAATCATCAGCATATTCAAATACTATTCTGCTGGAAGTGATTGCAGTTAGTAAGTTCTCTTTAGAATGTCCCATTACTAGTCCCTAGCTCGACTTTATCATTTCCAGGTTCCCCAGGGACCTCCCTGTAAAATGTTCATGGAAACACGCATTCTTCATGGATACATGGAAATCTGACCTTAAACGCGAAACAATGTGATGTCAGCCTGTAATGGTAGTTCATGCTTTGCTTATAATGAAACATAAAACAAAGAATATTGTCTTGGAATTACAAACATCCCTAGGTGCTGTTGGCATTTGCACATATTCTGCTCCAATTCCCTGTTATGATGCTGTTACCATTGCCAAAATTGCGTTTATGGTTCAGTTGTTACCTGTTGTGATAGAATTCACACTAGCCTGCCTTTCTAGACATATGATTAATATATAGTAATGTTATTATCCAGTACAGGAAGGGCAAATGCCAGAATAAATCCCATGAGCAGGGTAAGAACAATACCTTGGACAATTGCTGTGAGAGCCATCAGAAACACAATCATTTACACAATAAGTTGATAATTTAGTGGACCCTCGAAAGCTTCTGGGCCCCAGTGACGCTGGACTGTGGATCCTTTCACCCTGCGCCTTTTGCATTTATAGAATAATGGCTTATTTGTAGCCCTTGCTGCATCTCCCAGTCTCTGTTTACATGTACTGTATACGTTCTAAATGCAATGCAAACTCACAAGGACATGAAGGATGAATAGGGCTTGCAATGAATTAAAACCCACCCACAGGCTGCAGTTTTGCTCTCATTAAAGTGCTTTAATAATACATCCAGATAGAACGGCCACTGTTTAAAAGAAATATGTGATCGCCGCATATTAGGAAATCCATGTAGAGACATGCGGAGAATTGAGCCCATTGTGGATCAGAATAATCTGTATGTGTTAGTAAACTTCCAATGTTTCAGCAGTCTGTACATGTAGCAATATTACATTGCATCATGGTTAATGCTGTCCAACGACCTCCATCCAACAATGTTTAGCTTCTGAATTAGTAACATTATCGTTGTAACACTAAGAATAAGAAATTATCACATGGGGACCCCAACAATGGTCAATACAGTTGTGTGCCTGAGGCAACGGTGCAAATATTCCAGAACGTCAAATATCATAGCCATAGCTTTGACTAGGAGGCTGACCATTAGCCTACAAAGGAAATGCCATGTCAGATTTGCATTGAAAATGACTTGCATCGTATTGATTATTAATAAAACAAAGGCCTTTGCACTGTGCCTTACTCTCACAATAATAAATAGCGAATGTGATAGAGCAGAGGCACGCAGGCTGACATTTAGGTAAGCACTATGGTTATATGTCACACTCTACCCTAGGAAAGCCCTCCCCTAAATACTGGGACATGAGTTGTGTAGAAAGGGGGTCATTCCATATTGCTATATATATATATATATATATATATGTTTGTAGGTTAATTCCACTCACTGGAGGATTTTTAGGAGGTCTTTGAGCTGTCAGGGGTCCCACTTTCTCCCTTTGTAATATTACCTTTGCGATTTACATTAAAGGATAACTGGTTGGAGTAATGGAGCAGTTTGCAATTAGTTTTCAAAGTACTTATCTCATTAAAGTAAATGAATTATTGATTTACTGACACTCATGCTTTTAGTAAGAGGCTGAATGCCATCATTGCTCCCACTCTGCCTTAAAGGAGCAGCTTCTTCCTTTCATATTTTCTACATGTGCAGAACTAGAAGTTTGTCACTCAGGTCGCCTTTTTCTTAATGTCGCTTGTAACTAGCGAATACCAGCGAGGTCCAATTTGCATATCTTTTCCAAATAGGAATGACCTGATCTGACTTTAAACTAAAATAGAACCATAGATTACATTTATAGCGAGGCATATGCGGAAATAGAATTTGGACACTTGTCAGTATTTTTTTTCTGCCAGAACTGTAGCCCTGCCTGTGCATGAACCAGATAACTACACGACTGCATTGTGTCATGTAGACAAAGCAAATGGGTGGACAGGGTGGTTGTAAACCTGAGCAAGCATTGACCAAAGCTAATTGCATTTCTTCCCACCATCATTTAAACTATACCGTCTTGAACAAATTAAGGCAATTTTGGCTCCCAAAAAGAACAAATTGTTGTGAAGTTGAGTGTCGGCCTTGGGTGCCATGGATCCACCATAAAACCTTAGACTACAGTCCTGCAGCTTGTCAAGTATCCATGGGTACCCACAATTTGGTCAGGACTTGGCAAGAATATCATTGTATTGACCATGTGGGCAACCTGCGGGCACCCATTTGGTACAGATGAATGCATTGTAGGCAGACATTTGTGGAGAACAGAAATTAAATTCTGCTTTACTGTGACATCACTTCCGGTTTTGCAGGGGGCAGGATTTTCATGATGGGTCACAAATGCAGGTAATCTGTTGCGGGTTGCAATGTGGGTAATCTGGTATGGGTGCGGGTCTGGAAAAACAGACCCATGCAGGACTCTACCTTAGATCATAGGCCTGTTTGTTCTCATACAGAAATGGGCACTGACCATGAAAAACGCCAAAGTGTTAGAAGCAGGAGGGCCCACTAGGATTTTTCTTGTATCCCAGTAGGCCAGTCCAACATTGGTGAAGTCAATCAAGCCCTGTTCACTACTGAAAACAGGTAGGGTCAAGTGTATGGGGGTTATCATTCAGCCAAACAGAGAAGGAACCCTACTATAAATCTGTTAAATGTCATTTACTGTATATATGCACATTAGCCAACGATTTTGTTTGCAACTAGATTTGGACTAATAATGTATGACTTGGAGTAGAAGCCAAAGCACATGGCGCTGTGGAAATATTAGCTGTCTGGCAGAAGATGCTCCAGGACATGCTATTTCCCAGTACAGATGTGATGGATCAAAGTTTATATTGTAAGTAGGAGACACTGAAGACAATAGAGGTGCAGGGCCTTCACTTAAATGCCCTACAATTGCGGACAATTTTCATTCTAAGAAATTGGCAGGTGTAACATACAGGGCTGTCTTGTGCCATAGGGCACATCAGTAATAGGCAGGATGGGTGCATTGAAAAAAAAACATAGGGTGATTGACCTATGATTGCCCCAGCAATTGGTAAAGCAATGTACTTATTGAGAAACTCCCCAATAAGGTTGACATTTTTCTTCCAAAATTATTTCAACTTTTTGCAACTCCTTTAGGCTTATATGACCAATATATCCTTCTCTGAATTGTAATTTCTTTTTTTATGGATACATATATATACAATCAAGCTTTGTTTTAATATGTATTTTTTGATCATGCCTCCTCTTTCCCAGGGCTTTCGCTTCTGGTGAAGTTTGTCCTTTCCCTATCCCAGCCTCTATGGTGATGGGTCTGGTTATGTCACTGGAGGAAGGTGGGTCAGGTACAGATTTAAAAGTTGTGGGCAAAAGTTAAGCAGGAGGTTAAGGCTGGGCATGTTGATGATACATGCATCACTAATTTCAATGTATTACTCTACCAGACATAATCTTGTGTTTCTGAAATAGGCTCTTGTGCACTGCAGACATTCAGATAGAGGTTGTAGAATGCACAGTGTACAAACTGATATATATATAGAAAGAGGAAGGACTGCTGGTGTAAGGAGGAGCACTGGAATTACTCACTTTGAAGTTAAGAAAGAGGATTGTGCAGGTTTTCTGGCGCTACATGAGCACCCAAGCTCTGAACTTTGTTTTAAGTGGATTAATCACTAAAAGGATTTGGTATATTTTTAGCAAAAAAACTCCCGGATAATATGGAATTCTTTTGGTCTTTTCCCATCAGGTTACTATTTATTTACTTTATTTTCTTATGTGGCAGTGTCATAAACTGTTAAGAGAGACGTTCTTCCTGAGGATTTTTTTCTGAAATATATATTTTATGTTATGTATTCATGTTTAGCTTAGAGTTATTAGTTCTGCTGACAGTAAAACACCACAACTCAGTGTTGGACTGGCCCACCGGGATACCAGGAAAACTCCCGGTGGGCCCAGGTCTCAGTGGGCCTCTTACTTCAAACCATTTGGCCTTCTTCTTCTTTATGGGAACACAGATGCTTAATAATGGAAGAATAGAGTATAGTATGTAGAGAAAAGAGACTAGGTGATTAAAGAGGTTGAATGAGGAGAGGATAGTTTGGAAATTGGGCCCTCAGCCTAAGGTTTGGTATTCCAGTCCGACACTGCGACAACTATTAAGAACTATTACCCTTTCCTCACTTCCAAGTGCATCCAGTTCTGAATGTGTCCCTCAACCAATGGCTTTGTACAGTATCTGCCCACCATGTGATCATATCTGAGATTGAGGATCTGTTTCATCATGTTTAGGTTGGTTGGCAAAGACCTGCTTGCTGGGTGGACTGTTCATGCAAGCGTATCTTCCTTTGCCGGCTTTAAGACGTCTTACAAATTCCTCTCACTCATTCTTATTGTATTTACCCCTGCCTCACATAGTTTACCAGCGCAACCTCTCTGTCTCTTTTCTCATAACTTCTCATTATCTGAAGAGTCTCTAAAGACCTCTTAGCTCTATAGTCATCCTAGAGCCAAACAAGTGTATGTCAATGATATGCTGATCTGTGAGTATGCATTGCCAGTCGATGGTGCTAGATTTGCAATGGGAAGTAAACTGGTGTTCCATCTCAGAGGCCAGTAACCTAGCATCAAGGCCATTTTATAAAACATAGTACTGTAATTAAGGCTTAGCAAACACTCACATCAAGCCCCCACTAGAAATTCATAAATTACATTGTGGTGTTCTTTTCTGCTAATAAGTTGCCTTTTGTAACCAAGTATGTGAGCAACAATGTTTCTTCTTTCCTGCTGGATATCAACAGAGTAACTCGATACTCTATGAATGTTTGGGACATGGAATCAGGACCATGGATTTGTTATCTTAGCAAAGTGGGCAGGCTATGTACAAACCCAGTATAAGTGCAGTATTAGCATGCTTGAAGGTGTTAGGGAGGGTAACAACCCAACCAAAAATAAAGTTATGTCTAATGGACCACCATTGCAAAGGATAGAAAGAGCAGAGAAATACAACTTTCAAGTACATTTACAAATACAGGTATGGGACCTGTTATATAGAATGCTTGGGACCTGTGTTTTTTTTTCGAGAACATTTGGATCTTAATACCTTAAGTCTACTAGAAAAAATGTCAACATTATATAAACTAAGTAGGCTGGTTTTACCTCAAATAAAGATTGATTATATCTTAGTTTGGATCAAGTATGAGGTATTGTTTTATTATTACAGAGGAAAAAAGGAAATGTTCACAAATGTTCTGCTTCCCAATAAATGATGTGAGATTATAGGCCATAGTAAATTCTTTGTGCATTTTCCTCTTCTTTCAGTATTGGGTACAGTATTGGGTTTAAAGCAGCCAGTGATTGAGGGGTACCCAGGCATTACAACTATAAGGGGCTGATGTACTAAAACTCAAATTAATCTCAGTTTTTTATGAAAACAAATTCAACCAAACTCCCTTCCACAAATTGAACTAATTTAACAATAATTTTTCTTGAAAAAATCGGAGCGACAAATCATAGCGATAAAAATGAGCATCAATTCATATCGTACAATTGATGCTCTAAAATCTCGTATTTTTGCTGCAAAAACTCTTTTTTGAGATGTTTGAGATGGTGTATTTTCAGATTTGAATTTTTAGCAGCTTTGGGGTACAGGTATGGAACCCGTTATCCACAATGCTCGGGACCTGGGGTTTTCCAGATAAGAGATAATTTGGATCTCCATACCTTAAGTCTACTACAAAATCATGTAAACATTAAATAAACCCAATAGGCTGGTTTTGCTTCCAATATGGATTCATTATTTCTTCCTGTTTTATTATTACAGAGAAAAGATAATCATTTTAAAAAAATTGGATTATTTAACTATAATTGAGTCTATTGGAGACAGCCTTTCCATAATGCGGAGCTTTCTGGATAACTGAGCCCATACCTGTATAATAAATCTGTAAAAATGTGAGGGTTTTTTTTCCACAAAATATACTGTATGTGGGAGTTTTTCCCCTAAAAACCTCTATCAGAAAAAATCAAGGTTTAATACATTTGTGTCTACAATTCCAAGAGTCTACAAGTAAGTGGTGTGTAGAAGTCTAATGGAACTGCTTTGTAGGGTTGTCCATCTCATCTCTCTACTAAGGTGTCTGTGGTGTTCCACTATGAAATTGTGTTACATGCAATTTAGAAATTTAGCAATGTTCAAAATAGATTATTACATAATGATAAGCTTACTATAATCTTACTTCCATGGAGGAAATGTATCACAAAAAATACTCCAACCCCAATGTTGAGTTTTAACCAGGATTGGATTGACAGTGCTATGGCAAAGGTCACATAGCAGCAGGGGCAAGATTGAATAGGGGAATTTAAATGAATTTAAATTGCACAATTGATTGGGTAGATTGAGGGTCTATGCTTCATGCTGGTCAAAGTTTTGATTTTCTGGATCTTCTGAAGCTGTAAAAATGCTGGAAATGGCCAACTTCCTTCCAACAATGCACACAAGCAACCCTTTTTTACATTTCCCCTGAAGCCTTGCTGAAGTATGTAGCAATATTAATAGTTCCAACAGTGTGTCTTTCCTATATCCATCCAAGAAAGAGAGAAATCCTTTTAATAGCAACATCAAGATAATAAAATTAGTTTTCAGAAAGACCATGGTTCACATTAATGTAAAGCAGAGAAAAGGAGAAGTGCTAAGAATATATAGAATGCTCTGCGGGCGGCAAACATATGCATATCTTGTGTTCATTCTTCTCTATTCCTCTCCGGACATTGTCAAGACCTAGGGTCCTATTTAGAAGTGATGAAATAGTAAAATCCATTGAAGTTTGTAAATTTGCCACTTTTTCCAGCTTCCCTTTTTATTCAGCGTCATTGTTTTGACTTTTTCTTTTTACTTGGCCATATAGAAGCAAAGCTGCCTGTTTAAGGGAAATAAACTATAGACAGATGTTAAAAACAGTGGTTTCCTTTAACAAGAACTTGGTGTTGCTCTGCAACCTGCTGACAAGCTCAGACTGGGAGTCAAAGCTCTAGCAGTGCTCCTACGTTAGACTCTAACTACTGTCACTTATAGAATTAATTTATAAAT
Organism: Xenopus petersii; assembly: GCA_038501925.1. Lineage (NCBI taxonomy): Eukaryota > Metazoa > Chordata > Amphibia > Anura > Pipidae > Xenopus > Xenopus petersii. Next base: position 106,277,679 of record CM076688.1, on the reverse strand, counting down.
CCATCCTAGTTATGAGATTTATAAGTTGAATAAACTATGGACTGGGCCTGAAGCTTTTGTACATTGCGGTTTTAGGAAACCATGATCTAATTGTTTGCTTTTTAAACTAAGGTTGGGTGATTGGTGTAAATATTAACCAGAATAAACTGAAAATGGGGGAACATCACATATATCACTGCTTCCGTTTGTCAGCGTCTGCACAGATATCTTTCATGCATCATTCCTTGCATTCCTAGAATATATGAAAGTCATAAACATTTATTAGACATGCAGTTGTCCATTTGATAAATTGGTGCCATATAATATGCGTTATTCAGGCTAAAACAGTGGGGGATTATGTTTATATGAAGTATGATTAGGATCTCCACATAGTTCATTCACTACTTGTTGGATGGTTGACTATATAGTATTTTATGCTGCCACTGCAATATTCCAGTTTGGAATGGATCTCACAGTCAAATGTGAACAAACACCACTGTCATAGGTGATGAGTATGGGTAGGGGACGAGTAGGTAGAGTTGCACCAGTTGCAGCAACCTGATATGATCCGATGGCTGAGCTCCGACTCACACACAAGAATGCTAGTGTTATGTATCTAACATTTAACACATTTGCTATCCTGGGTCCTGGCCAAGGAGTACCATTTACTGTTTAAAAAAACTGCAGTGGACAGGTTGGCCACACCAACAACACCAACTTCTAAGTTTTTCTTCTTATGGAATCTGATTGGAGGAGATTATCCTCTTTCTGTAATGCTCTGGTCACATTTGGTGTAAGACCACTAGCTATCTTACTGGCTCCTTTGCTGATACTGGAGAGCTTAGCAGGTGCTGGTACTATATTTGGGAAACACCAAGAGCTTATAGAAAACCCACTCTGACACATGGAGCTGCTGGCCTAACGATATCCCCTTTGCATTTACACCTTTTTTATGTTTTACTGAAAAGTAACATCGCTTTTAATTGCAAAACATGGGGATTCTGTAATATTTACAACATCCATACCTTGTATAGAATCTATTTGCCAACTGTCTGTCATCTGTCTATCCGAAGGACTGACCCTAATTTTATTTTTTTTATCCCAGTTGTACATACAAGTAGTTTAATGTTCCTATCAATTCTCACTATATATCTATTCTCTCTCTCTCTGCTACAGTTAATCGAAATCAGTATGAAAACAATAAAATCACAGCTACCTTTAGAAAATCACTTCTCCCACCAGTGGTCATATAAGGGTAATATTTGGGTTCCTTGTATCATACTGAACAATGCTAAAAATGTCTTTGACCCCAGCAATAACAGCAGTGCAAGTCAAAGTATGGATAATATCCAATGCAGTGTAAAACTCATTAAATAAGATGGATGGCACAGGTACACCCAGCACTTAAGCTAGAGAAGCAGATGAACCATTTCAGGAAAGGCAGGCAAGCCAGTTAGCTACTCTGGAGCTACTCCAATGTACAGTAAAAGCAGGTCATTTATTTAAACCTATATATATATATATATATATATATATATATATATATATATATATATATATATATATATATATATGTATATATATAGATATATATAGATATAAATACATATATATATATGTATAGAGCTTATATAGATAGATAGATATATATAAATACATATATATATATATATATATATATATGTATAGAGCTTATATATATATATATATATATATATATATATATACATATATACATATATATATATGTATGTATGTATGTATATATTGTCACATCGAATATTGGCATTCGCAAAGTTTATTTTAAATCAATCGGCGTCAAAATAATTTTGACGCTCACAAAATTTTTTATACGCCTATTTGTTCAAACGCAAGTCAGTGGCCGTCAGAATAATTTTGACATGCGTCAATTTGTATGTGCGTGGCTATTCTTCCATACTCGCAAATGTATTTGCTGCCGGCGAAACGTGTAAATTTGCAAATTTGTTCGCCCATCAATAGATTTTGATAAACCAGACCTTGATAAAGGCCCCAGTAGGGGCCAAAACATTGGATTCACTGTGATACACAATAAAATTGCACAAAATCTGGAGTGCAGGTCCAGTATCGGCACTCAGGTCAGGTCTCGGGTGCATCTCCCACAATGTATCACAGCAATTATAGAAAGTGGAGGCATGCCACTAACGGGTCTAAATGTTGATAAACTTATAAAATTTATACAGATTCCCCCACATCAACGTGTTTTGGCTCCTTTAGAACACACATCAAAGGAATAGGTGGTATACTCAGATGGTACAAAATAATTTATACATGTATATAGTGTTTGTATGTATGTGTAGATATATATATATATATATATATATATATATATATATATATTAAAAAAAAAGAACACTGTCATAGGAGAAAAAAAAATTCAAAATAAATCCGTTAATAGTGCTGCTCCAGCAGAATTCTGCACTGAAATTCATTTTTCATAAGAGCAAACAGATTTTTTTATATTCAATTTTGAAATCTTGACATGGGGCTAGGCATATTGTCAATTTCCCAGCTGCCCCAAGTCATGTGACTTCTGCTCTGATAAACTTCAATTATTTTTTACTGCTGTACTGCAAGTTAGAGTGATATCACCCCCTCACTTTTTCCCTCCAGCAGCCTAACAGAACAATGGGAAGGTAACCAGATAGCAGCTCCCCAACACAAGATAACAGCTGCCTGGTAGATCTAAGAACAGCACTCAATAGTAAAAACCCATGTCTCACTGAGACACATTCAGTTACATTGAGAAGGGAAAACAGCAGCCTGCCAGAAAGCATTTCTCTCCTAAAGTGCAGGCACAAGTCTCATGACCAGGGGCAGCTGGGAAATGACAAAATGTCTAGCCCCATGTCAGATTTCAAAATTGAATATAAAAAAATTTGTTTGCTCTTTTGAGAAATGGATTTCAATGCAGAATTCTGCTGGAGTAACACTATTAACTGATTCATTTTGAAAAAAAAAATTTTTCCCATGACAGTATCAAATTGTGCGTCAAATTTAGCACAAGGAATCCAATGAAATATAGATTAGGTATAAGTAAGTTCTTTCTGACAGTAGGAGTGATTTTATTAAATTGAGAGCTGTAGATGAGGACACAAGAAGACCATGCCCACATTTAGAGTAACTGTAATTATGTGCCTGCTTGCTTGCACCCATTCTTAAAACACAATATAACTACTACTATAACCATAAACTTAAATAATGTTGTTTTCTTCAACGTACTGCTCCATTTCTCTTACATTAGGAGCTGATGTGTGGTGAAGGGAAAGTTGCAGGATCTATCCATGTATAAAAAAAAGCGTTCAAGTATGCAATGGAACATACTCCCTGTACATGTATATGGAAACCTGCAAAGATATTGCAGTGCAGTGTGTGCATCAGTGGCACCTCAATGTCCTGTAAACAACCAATGAGGCCACAATGAAAATAGTCCCAGAGGGCAGATCAAACAGTAAATGTAACTATAGGTTAGCACTATGGTGTGTGTATGTGTGTGAGGAGGGGGTAGAATGGTTTTTCAAGCTGCAGGGCAAGTCACTTTAAATCCGTTTATGAGTCCATTCCTTTTGAAGGCATAACTTTTATGGTCTTCATTAACAGCCATTAGTCTTGTTAAAAGCTAAGCTCAGATTAGAAGAACAGTACATAAGGGATGATAAGTGGAGGTTAAAATAAATATGCAGTCTCCATGTTAACTGTGTTGCTTTGTGACATTAGCTACAGATTCTGCACAAAAAAATATGAATTGGGAATTCGGGATGCTGTAGGCTGGTTACTGAAAATAAGTATCCTTTTGGTACAGTGAGTAAAAAAAACTATCCATGGTTTTACATATGTAAGGAGACTATAACCACTCTATAGATTGGAACAATATGAAATCACATAAGCATGGCTTGAAGAACTAAAACCCAAGTATAAATGGAAAGAGGAGATTGATGATAGCTACCTTGATGTGTTTGCCAAGTACCTTGGGGATATTAAATTCCATCCCTTTGTCCCAGGACTATTCTCCGTTCAGTATTCTTATGCATATTTTGGGGTTATGTGAGGCAAGAACTGTATTGCCATTTTGTGACTCTTTGTATGATCGGCACTCTGGTAATTGCCATACCTTAATTAAAAAGCAACAACCTATTTATGACTGAAAATTATGAAACAAACTGAGGGCTAATCATAACGATGTAGGGATTGAGGGGGTAAATGAGGGGTAAATGATCAGGGGTGCTTCGCCTCAGGCAGCAGCGCCCCACTAGGTACCAGGGGCAGCAAAAATGCTACTCCTGGTACTTTAAGAGTGAATTTCCAGGGGAGGGGGGGCAGCAGCCGTCTGAGGCAGTTGCTGCTGCCTCAGGCGGCGGAAGGGCCAGGATCACCCCTGTAAATGGTAGTTGAGGTATACCATACTGTACTAAACTGGTTTACAAACAAATGTAATCGGTGTAATCAAAGTATTTATGGAATATTGCAGAAGGGAGGTGATGCTGAGTGCTCTTGGGGAGGATCAGAATAAGCTTCTCTGGAGAAGGTGGGTTTTAAAGGAAAATTTGAAGTCTGGTAGAGAGAGCTGAAGGATAAGAAGCTTCTGTGGAGAAGTCCTAAAATTGAGCTTGAGAGACTATAATGAAAGAGAAAAGAAGGTTATGGGCAAATGAAAGGGATTGATTAAGGAGTATTTTCATTAGGGAAGCACCGAATCCAGCATTCATTTCGGGATTCAGCCTTTTTCAGCAGGATTCGATAAGGCCGAATCCTTCTGCCCAGCCATTCTGAATCCTAATTTGCATATGCAAATTGGGGATGCGGAGGGAAATCTCGTGACTTTTTGTCACAAATCAAGGAAGTAAAAAATTTTTCCCCTTCCCATCCCTAATTTGCATATGCAGATTTAGATTTGTTTCAGTATTCGGCCAAATCTTTTGTGAAGGGTTCGGCTGAATCCAAAATAGTGGATTCAGTGCAATCCTAATTTTCATACAAGCAACTGGACATAGTGATGTAGGTGGATTTGGGAATTTGTAAAGGGTTCCCTATGGACAATTTTGGGTGGAAAAGCCCTGAAGCTGGAAGAAGGCAGCCTGCACCATGCCAGTAACAGATGTTGCAATGAATCAATGTCTATGTTGTAGGCAAGACATGCAGGGAATAATATATCTTACCTTGTATTCCTTTCTGACACCTGCAATATGAGCAAAGGAGAGATGTCGCTAAAGAAGATGCAGTAACTAACAAGCCTATATAGCTTGACACCCAGAATCGAAAATAAATGGTATAAGTAGCCAGACATAGAATTTTCTTCTTTTTTTCCTTCCAGCCTCAGCAGTGATCAGCACTGTGCCAACGTCCTGCAGAACTAGATGCCTCTCCTGCCATCATTTGAATTTACCGCATTGCCTGGAATGGCATAGAAAGGCTCTTGTGTATCATCATGTTCCATTCACAAAACATAGAAAGACTGAAATACTTATCAGGTATTAAAAGTAGGGCCCGGATAAACGTGTCAAGATGAGTTTGGACAATTACCACAATGTTGCATCATCATTGATGGAAAGACAGACATGGACAGTGTAAAGGTTTCACAAAAATGTGAGACGTGTTGGGGGGGGGGGTCTGACAAGTTCTATGCAGTAACTTTTAGGGTCACCACTGAATGAGCTGTCAAGAAGACACAAGCCCCTCAGTATTGTTCTATAGCAGTGGTATTGTGAGCCTTGCCCTAAACCCATAACCCGTTGGGAGTCCATGGTCCTCAATCATTAGCTGAGCTAGTTCAGTCTTTTAATAGTCAGCAGTTGTTGTTACAGACTATTCAAAGAGCTGCTGTTTATAAATGCTTCTTAACTGACAGTTTCGCTTTATAAGCCATCCCTGGTTTTATTAAAAAAAAAGGCCAGTCTGTGCAAGAGCTAAGAATAACTGCCTTTAACCAAATGTATATAGAGATGTTCCCAGTATTTTGTTGCCTTTTTTTGTTGCAGTATTCAAATCAGGTGATTATAACATGCTTTTCATACAGGGACAGACCTCCCACAATAATGTCAAGTTGCCTAACAATCTATGTTTATACATATATATATTTATATGGAATGAATAAATGTCCTCATTCTTTGTTCGTATATAAAGAATTCCTGGATTATGTGCTTTTCCCTAAATATTTACAGTGCGTTTAAGTTTCTGTCTCAAGAGAAAAGGATTTGACTGCCTGGCTCTTTGAGGAGGGAGATATTGAGTTCAGAGGCTGATAGAGCAAAGAAACATAATCTGTCAATATTAATAGGTGTATCATGCCTTACAATGAATTTACATCAAAGGAGTCGTGTATTGTTCCTTCCCTTACGACAAATATAAATAAATGACTGTGTGCTCCTAATCCCATACAGAGTACATCATGTAGATGTAGCATTCGAGGGCCCCGGACATACATAACAATTGCCATTGACTTTTATTGTGTGTAATGACATTTACAGAGTATTGTGGGTAATATCCTAATCAACATGTCGATGAAGCTAACAATGGCCTAGCAGGACCTGGAGGAATTGCAGAGTTTAAATGTTGTGCAGGACCTTTATCGCCCACACACTCCCCCTCACTTCTCCTCACTTCTCCAGGTCTATATCTTCATATTGACTTTAGCACAATACTCTACAACTTGATCTCTGGAGCCAGCCAGGGGCACCGGTGCCGGTTTGCAGGAGAAGGGACATTTTTAGGGACGTGGTTACTTGCCCCGTGCAGATTTGCCACTTGAAAGTGTCAGCATGTGTGTCAGTGAGTGTGTGTCCCCTTGTGTATTAATTAAAAGGCAGTCAGAGCTTGCAGTGCTTCAAAATACACATTGTAATTTATCATGGGCTTGTAAGGCTTGGGAATAAGGGTTGATCATGGGAGCTGTGCGATTGAAAATAAAATAAGAGCAGAAGAAGGTCCAATAGGAGCAACCAGAGATGCAGTGCTGGATATTTATCAAAGCCTTTTTTGGATGCAGAACTGGGGCACAATTAAAAAAAAAAAAAAAAAAGCCTAATGCTGTATATTGTTTCCTATAAGGGCTGCCAAAGTTTTCCTTTAAAAATGGGATTGTGTTGTGCCATTAGTTGCATTTCAGCATTTTCATGCTTATTGGGAATAGGGGGTTCAGAATGCCGAGAATGCAAAGTGAAAAGTGAATTATATGAGCTTATAAAAGGTTATCCAGAATCCATGAATCGTAAGGGGCTTTTCTGTTACGTGGAGCACCATGTATTATGGCTTCTAAATAAAAAAAAAGTAACAAAAAATTGGCCTGTTTTGTCATTTATGTGAATTTAGCCCACAATAAGTACAAGGTTCCTAGAACCAATGAAAAAGGACACAATTCCTGTATTTCAGAGTTTCTGTATAACAGGGCTTCCAAACACTACTCCCCATATCCCTCAATTTAATGGCCCTGAAAGCCAGTCCATTATTCTAAATTAGGAGAAAGCCGAACCCTACCAAATAAGAAGCATACAGGGATTAGCGAGATGAGGACACTTAAGGATTTATTTGGTGATTTCAGACTTGCTACAGGCTGAGGAAACATGACTTGATGAATGAGTTCCAGTGAAAGACTTGTTTTATGTCACTTTTGAGTCCAGGTTTGGATTCATTCATTTATCAGCACGGTTCTTGTAGCAAGCAATGCCCGGAACTGCAGCGCTAATCAGCAAGATACATAGCTACACTGGGCTGCTCCATCAGAGAACATATCCACGTTGGCTCCCCTAGCAAACCTGTCATGCCCCAGCCTTGCAAATGAACGCCCTGTTTTTAGCTGCCCGACGCATTTGTGATCCCTTTACTTTGTGTGTATCAAGCAGTTTGAAATGCACCATATTCGCAGGCTGTAGGCAGCGTTATTGATTGTTCCTTTTGCAGCGCTGTTAGTAGTTGTTATACACGGGATGAAAAGATGAGCAAGAATCACTTTGTATGGTTGTCTCAGAACCAATGCACCAGTGGCAGAAATGGACTTGCTGTATAGAGAGGAATAAAGTCATTTTAGCCAACACTTGACCTATTATAATTTCTTTGTTATTATTTTTTTATAACCTGTTTAAATTTGATTTGTCTGTTCTGATTTTCTCTCCGCTCATCTTCCTCCCACCCCCCAACTCCTGCAATGTTTGCACTGGGCTTTTCCTCCTGTTTATGGCCTCCTTTTCCTTTACTGAATTATTGAAAGAGTTGTTTTTTTTTTTTATTGCCACAGAACAGCTGAGCTTTGAATACCATTATGCGCTGGAAAATTCACAGCCCTGTCATGCTCCCGATTACACACAGCCATGCAATGTTCCTTACCCCATTCATCATCACATACTGCAAAAACCCTCTGCCCATTATCATTACACTGCCTGATCCAGCTCTTTATAATGCAACAGAGGCTGCTCCCTATAATGCCTTGCTGGATCCTGCACACTGGCATGTGTTCCAAACAATACAGCAAGACATTGATTTTCACACAATAGAATCTTGCTTCCTATTGTCTTGTTAGAGTTGCTATATACTTTGGCATATAAGTCTTGCACTTCTCATCATGGCCTCATCATAGGCCGGCAAATGTGTTACATGGCACCAGACACTGCTTTTCATTCTGGTCATCATTACCTGCAGTGTATAATTTCTCTACATCCTATACAAGCATCCAGTGTACTGGGGATATATGTATACTGTATAGTTCATTTCTCTTCACCATCGAAATGGTTCTGCGATCATCCACCACTGTTGTCTTCCGTCGACCAGGTGGTCCAGGTCTTTTTGACTTGCTGAGTTCACCAGTGCTTTTTTTCTTTTTCAGGATGTACCAAACTGTAGATTTTGCCACTTCTAATATTGTAGCAATTTGTCGGATGGGTTTTTTATTTGTTTTTGCAGCTTAAAGGAGAAGGAAAGGCTAAAATTAAGTAAGCTTTATTTGAAAGGTCTATATAAATACACCAGTAAATGCTGCTCTGAGTCCTCTGTCAAAAGAAACACCACAGTTCTTTCCTTCTATTGTGTAAACATGGACTTCTGTATCAAAATTTCCAGGGCTAGGGCTTGAGCATGCTCAGTTTGCTCCTCCCCCCTCCCTCTTGCCCTGCTTGCTGTAATATGAGCCCAGAGCTATGAGCGAGCAGGGAGAGACTCAGGCAGGAAGTGATGTCACAACAAGCCAATATGGCAGCTGCTATTCTAAACAGACAGAGAACACTTCAAGAGCTGTTTACTACAGAATAAATATAGTGTTATAGCTTGTGGCTAATCTATTGGCAATAAACTGCTTTAGTAGCTTTACTTCTCCTTTAAGGATGCCTTGTTTCACGTGCATGGAGAGCTCCTTTGACCGCATTGTGGTAATGTACAAAACCAAAGTTAGAAAAAAGTTCTCTTTGTCCAAAGATATATATATATATATATATATATATATATATATATATATATATATATATATATATATATATATATATATATATATATATATATATATTAAACAAGCCTCTCACCTCCCATTATATTTTCAGATTTGCTATGCTGTCCCACATTTGGCTGTTTGCGGATAACTCCCATATTATGGAAAGGTGTTCGAAATGGCTCAAAATGTGTTAAACACACACACACACTCACACACACACACTCCATTTATACTTATTGAATATGTGCCGGTGGCAGCACACACTGATCATTTAAATCAGAGAATAGAGTCAGAGTGTGTTCTTGCCTATGATTAGTATCACACAGCCATTTATCTTGCTCAAATAAGAACTTGTTCTATCTTCATCAAGTCCTGTCTGAATATGCTGATGTATGATTCTGCTGCGGATCCACATGGCACAAGAGTCTGTCCCCTATTACACTGGATCTTCTGCTCTCAGACAGAATCAAACCCAGCTCCTCATTAACAAGGTGCAGCAAATCTCTGGGCAAACAGGCCCAGTCCCTCACCAGGCGTTATTGTTTTCTTATAACATACTCCTGATACCGATAGATCACATGAAACTGGGGCTTTGATGCAGATCTAGGCAAAACATTCCCATTTGGGAGAAATTTGCTGTAAAAATAATTCTTACTGGCAGCAAGACATATGGGCTAATTTACTAATTTAGTTGCTCCGGTGCAGTTACCAGTAGCAACCATTTAAAAATTAAGTTTGATTAGTCCACTGCAAGTTAGATGTGAAAGCAAAGATGTGATGGTATAGTTTTAAGGTTACATGCATGGGAGAAATTTAGCACCGATGCTACTAAACCCTATGCTTTCCCTCTTGACCAATGTTAAAAGTAAAATACATGGTTCCAGGTCCAAACTGAACTGGCAGGCAGTAGGAACACAGCTTACACAAGGTTCTCACAGACAACCTTGCACAGCAGGTTCCATGCCCTTCATCAGGCATGACATACCCCTGCAACGCTGTGTTTTAACATGGAGTAATCAACACAGGGTTAACCCGTTTAGCTATTCTTATGTGTTACTGTAAAATTCATTGTCTTGCTGTAAAAAGACAATAGAAGCAGCATCTTCTCTTAAAATGCCTCCATTTACAGGCTGCAAACTATACCCAGGTCACCCATTGTGACGTCACCTTGACGACTACTAACAGAGTAGCAGTGTATGGACAAAGTGTGTGTATGCATAATTATATCGTATTTTAGTTTGAGGCATTAAAATAAAAACATACATTTATTTTTACAAAAATTCTAAAAAAAGATAGATCCAAATGATCCAAAATGTATGCTTTATAGCACAACTGAATAAGCCAGCTTTTCAAAACCCATCAAAATATATTATCTTATATATATCGTATATATATTTACTATATGCTATATTATAATAATATATTTGAACGCTTGCATTAGAATGTACATGTAAATTTTGCTTCCATTTTTTGGCAGAGCAATATTATTATTGTATTATTATTATTCAATATTGTGGTATTTACACTGCAACCGATATGGGCTTGTTGTAATCCGTGCAAGTTGCCTGATATCGGGCATACGCAGTCGGCATGGCAGAAAATTTGCACCCGTGCAGCCAGCACAAACAAATGACTCAATATACAATGAGATATGAGCGTCGTGTACCAACCCCAACTAACAGCCAGTGTAGGCAAACAAGGGCTAGGAGGGACTGCACAAATCCTGCCAAAGCTGCTTCTTTAATGAACAATTATTTAATGATGACTGTGCAATCACACTGCATAACGCGTTTCTTTTACTGCCTTTACGCTCTACATTACTACATTGACTGCTATTACATGGCTGTCACCAACTAATGCACTGGGCTAATTTACTAACTTATTGCACCAGTGCAAGTACCCATAGCAACCAGTGTTTGCTTCAGTTTTCCAATTGGTCCCAACAAATTGCTGCTTGTTTGCTACTGGCTACTGCACTGCTGCAATTTAGCACCCACTTTAGTAAACAGACCTTACTATCTGTTGTTGCCAGGTATTTGTAACATTGTTCTAACAACATTACCTTGATAGCTTGGTCCCATCATGCTTTTATCTTTGCAACCCAAGGGATGTGTAATACTCAGCAATGAACCATCAAAGTCATAATGAGAGACTCCAGGTGACTCCACGGAGCCCAATGGTGTGATAACAATTTCTGTGTCTACTCGTCATCCATGAAAGTGGCAGTGGATTCCAAGTGGCAGTGACAGGTGCTAATGTATATAGAACATGTGGTTGACAGTATACAGAACTGGTACTGTACTTTAATCTTGTATAGGAACAATTAGGATGTTAGGAAGTGGTTCAAAGAGTAAAGTCATAAATGATGATAGTATCCATTTAAATGTATAACCTGACAAGCTCTGATATGTAATGTGGCTGTTCAACCATCATCAACCTTTATTAACTCATGACAACTGTGGGTGGAGCAGTGGTAGTATGAGTAGGCTTCAAAGAAATGTCTGCTCACCTTCTTCTTGCCAATCATTATTAGCGTTCCTCAAGAAGGGCCTCAAATGGTGGGAGACCTCACTAGGGTGGAGGATTCGTTTTTATGTACTGCACCATTTTGGAGGCGTAAGATTGGGTTATGGGTCTACCAAATGAAAACCACACAAATATCTCACTAATGACAATAATCCCACCACCAGGATGTTCATAACCTTTTAAGTCCATCCAGGATAAAGGGAATGTTCACCTTAAATATGGTGATATTCTAAGGCATTTTGCAACTGGTCTTCATTTTTTGTTCTTATCAGTGTTAATTCAGTAATTAATTAGTCCCTGTTACCCTAACAATCAGATAGTGGTCTCAATTACTGACTGGAAGTTCATTAGGAGTTAATCCAGTGAACAGATCTTTCCCCAATATGTTCACCTGAAAGTGGACAGTAGTGGGCTGATTCGATTGTTTGGCCCTTGGACCAAAAACCAGATCTTAATTGCCACAAATGCAGTTTGCTGGCTTGGGGCATATGAATGATAAGGTTCTTAGCCTGATGGGAAAATCAAACAACAGGTCTGTTGGCTGGTCACATGCATAAGCCAATAAGATGCCAACTCCGTCCCTGTATGGTCGTATTAAGGGGCAGATCAAAATTTGAATTTGTGCAAACCTTGTGCAACTTTTTCTCTCGATTGCTAAGTTATTTAAGAGAAAAACAATACAAAATATTACCATATGCATTTTTTTGTGGAAAAAGAACGCCTGCATGCCAGGAAATAAATTGGTCCATTCATTTTCAATGAGACGAAAATCTTGAATGTTTTAATAGACTGGGAAAATAAATTAATAAGTTGTTCCCAGAAAATATTCCCATACTTGCTGAGGTTTTTATGGTGACTTTTTTTTTTGTTTTTGTTTAATAGATTCCAGCTATTTGGGGTTTCATAAGATACAAATTTTTTCACATCCACTTTTTTTTCTCCAGTCAAGATTTTTGATAAATGAGTATCAAAGTAGGTATATTTATGTGTATATGTATGTGTGTATATATATATATATATATATATATATATATATATATATATATATATATATACATGTGTGTACGTGTTATTCAGAATGCTCGGATCCTGGGCTTTTCCACATAACGGATCTCTCCATAATTTGGATCTTTATGCCTTAAGTTTATTAGAAAATCATTTAAACATTAAATAAACCCAATAGTCTGGTTTTGCTTCCAATAAGGATAAATTATATCTTAGTTGGGATCAATTTAAAAGCTACTGTTTTATTATTACAGAGAAGACGGAAATCTTTTTTTAAAAATCTGGATTATCTGGAATATATATATATATATATATATACACACCCAACACAGGTGCACACCAAACAATTCAGAGCACAATTAACCAGGTAAAGAGAAAACAAAAAATAATAAAGAAAAAAAAATGTAAATATCTATCTTAATTCTTTTCCAAAGACTTGTAGATTGCAAAATGATAGATAGATATGTTTTATTGGGGACTGAAATGTTGTATATAATAAAAATGTTCTGTTATGGGAATTTTATATTTTTTTAGTTTTTTATTCTTTAGCCAGGAACCTGACCAGCTCAGTAGGAGTGAGTTCACAAATAATCATTAATATATATATATATATATATATATATATATATATATATATATATATATATATATATATATATATATATATATATATAATTATTTTAATCATCAGAAGTGCTGCTATTTGTAGGGGTCATAGTTGTGCCCGGTGGTTAAAATTCCATTCCAGTTGAAAACGCATATCTTACAAAGACATGTTCAGAAATAAGTAGAAGACGCAGTGCATCATAAATCACAATGGCAGTCTTTATTGAAACTCCATAAAAGGGTAACGTCTTATCATAGCAAAATAGTCACTTAATTTGAGGATGTTAATATAGTGCAAGCAATCTGTGGTCTCTGCCATCTACTTGTAGGGGCTCATTGGTGAAACCCTCCAGAATGAAACCGATACAGAATTTGAATGACGATATGCAAAAAAAAAACATGTTTTCATTTATTCTGAAATACCAGTCCCATTGTCATTTTCAGAGGTACCAGTTACATTCTCATTTAGTTCATGAATGAAAAATCTATATTCATCTAGAACCAAGGACAACTCTCTTGTGGTAGAAACCCCTGCCTGTAAAGCCAGTTCGTTTGTATATATAAAGAGAGAGAGAGACATAATTATTGATTTGCTGTAGATATAGGTGAATTTGCACTAAAGCTGTGTACAACCATTTTATTTTTATATTTGGAACAGCTAAAACCTTTTGTTGCCCAATATAGTTGCGTACGGAAAACCAACCATGCTTGAAACTGAATGAAAAGCATCGTTCAAGGGATTCTTTCATGATTAGTTTTTATTACTAAACTACACCATGTACATTGAAAATAATTCATTCTACCATACAATTTTATACTTGAACTAATGTATTTTTTTTTTTTTTTTTTATTTGTAACATTTGCATGTAGGCAGCCATGCCCGGTCATTTTGCCTGGTCATGTGCTTTCAGATAGAGCAAGTGCTGCACTATGGAACTGCTTTCAAATAAGCTATTATTTCTTGCACTCTTGGAGTCATGACTTGGGTGAGCTGGACTTTGGTGATTTACTGTTAAGTGATATTGTTATATGTACCACTTAGGCATGGAAGTATTTTTAGCAATGTAGGTGTCAGGTAGCTGTTATCGTGTTACTTTACAATTCTTCTCTTGATAGGCTGCTGGGGGGTAGGGAGGGGATTATATCACTCGAACTTGCAGCACAGCATTAAAGAGTGATGTTTATCAGAGCACAAGTCACATGACTCAGGGAACTTAGCAAAATAAGAACATGTCTAGCCCCATGATAGATTTCAGTATTCAAAATGTTGTGCCGGATTCTGCTGGAGGAGCGCTATTCGCTTTAAAAAAAAACATGTTTTCCTTAAATTACACTAAATCTAATTCACTGAAACCTAAATTAAATTATGAATCTGAAAAAATTGCATAGTTAGTTATTGCACTCAGTTACAAATTACAGAAAATATATTAGGATGTGTGACAGACAATTCTGCAACACCAGAAAATGGGAAGCCCTTGGATTAAATATACATTTTGGTTTGATCATTTATCTTCTGTGCTTCAGAGAGGTAGTTCCAAGGTTCTTGACATGACTCATTTCCTTCTATTTTTGGAGGATCATCCTGCTGCCCCTCAAGAACCAACTGGGTAAAACAGACCAGATCACTTTGAAGATGCTTATAATCCATGGACTCATGTGATACAAAATGATTCTACATTAGAGATGGTAAAGTTAATTAGGATCACTGTAAATAAGTCTTTGATTGGTTTGTATTGTGATAATCCACTTACACCGGCTTTAAAACTTCTCCCAATATGTAAATGGTTAGACCATCAGATAGAGCCATTGTCTCAATGACTGGGTGTCATCTCCAATATTTGGGCATAATCGCTGAGCGTTCTTTTACAACCTATTCATCAACTTGTTTAGTTACACTACAGGTTGCCTTGAGATGTCAGAATATCACACATTCCAGAAGGATGCTTTTTATATATGTTGTGCTACAGTGCTTATATACCAGTATGTACCATCAATAATCCATCATAAAACAGGCTTTACTGGATAGGGGGATAGGTGGACAATGGGGAATTTGTGGTTTACAGTATATTCGTTTGCTTTTTAAAATACTTATTTTTTGTTGGCAAAATGGGTGAATTTGATGAATATTTGGAAAAGCTATGCCTCCCCAAACCAACACCAATGAACCTCCTACAACAAGATAGAAGTTATCATATATGCAGTTAGCAATGAATATATCCTGCCATATGTTTTTGGAGGTATTATATATAAAACTGGCTTTAGATTTATTCTTTCAAGGTGTTCTGGGAGGAATTTTACAAGAAATTGTCTCTGCATTTATCCTGATGTGTTTTTGGTTATTATACATGATTAGGTCTTGGCTTTCTCTCCCTGAATCAGTTGTACTGGCTGATACATTAATGGTAGAATATTGGAAGTAGATATAAGAAGAATATAAATAGATACAAGAAGAATATAGTAAGTAGATATAAAAGACTAGGAGCATAAAGAGTTTAAGGAAAGGGGGAATAATAGTTTGGAAAGTTGGCCCATAGTCTTCTGTAGTAATAGTTTTTTGGTGGGCCCCTGGTATCCCAGTCCGACACTGATTCAGGGACTAGTCTGATTGCCATATTGGAGTCAGGAAGGAATTTTTCCCCCTCTAAAGCAAATTGGAGAGGCTTCAAATGGGTTTTTGCCTTCTTCTGGATCAACTGGCAGTTAGGCAGGTTATAACAGAGTTAAAAGGTTGAACTTGATGGATGTCTTTTTTCAGTCTAACTTACTATGCTACTGTGAAGAAGTGTGTGAAGAAAATGCCTTTAATTAGCCTTCCCAAACACATAGGGGCGAATTCACCAACCTCCGAAAATTCACCATCGATGGCTACGTTCACAGTGCAACTCTTCACCATGCGTAGATTCGCAAGGACAACGCTAATTCACTAAAATCGCTAGCATTACTGTGTAGCATTACCCCAAAACAAAAATTACGCTCTTTTGCAGGCTATCACCCTGAAAGAAGGAAAAGACGCCAGCGTTTTTTGGGACTTTCAGCTATTTTTTTAAGAAGTCCTATCTACTCTATTGCACTTCGCCTGGTCTGAGGTGGTGAAGGCAAGTCTGGCGCAAGAGGTAACGTTCAGTAAAATCCGCATCTTAGTGAATTTGCATAGTTGCGTCCATTCGTCAGAGCGCAAATCCGACTGGCATTAGGGAGTGAATTACCTCTAGAGTCTATCTCCTTCACTAGCGAATTTACGCCAGCGACCATTAGTAAATCGGCGAAGCACCAAAATGATGTCACGCTGGCAAATTTTCGCCCACAATAGTCACTTCGCCTTTTAGTAAATTTGCCCCATAGCCTCCACCTATGATAAGCAAACACTCATTATGGATATGGGAGAAAAGAATAATTTTGAATGATGATAAATTCAGTAAAAACATTTCTCTTTCCGTTGCTTTGCAGCCAATCATTTATTGAGGAACGGTACAGAAACTGGACCAATTGATATGGTAGAATGTATTAATATACAGTGATTGGAAAAGGTCAGGACTGGACAACTGAATGAAATTGAGACATGTCATAAAATTATGAGTATTTTCTCCAGAATTGAAAATTTGCCACTAAATCGACAATTTACCCATTGTAAAGTACGACATATGTTGGTAAAGTAACTTTATCAAGACCACAAAAAAAAATTTTCACCAATAGGTGTTTCATGAAGTTTAGTCTGGGGATCTTATAAAGGCAGAGCAGCCGTTTCTACATCTCTTTATCTACAACATCATCTCCTCCATGCTAATATTTGACATATGTAATTTCTTTATATGTGTACTTTTGTATATATGCCCCATAGTATCACACCCCACTAAACGAGAAGAAAGAATGCTGAATACTAAGGGGAAAGTTTCAAAGAAAGGTAGTAAAGGATAAGAATTCTACAGTATATGGCCCTGCCGAGAGCAGGGGAATCTTTACCTATTCCAGTGAACAGACAGGAAAAATGGGAAAGCGTTTGTGTCCTAAATACATAATTAATTCCGGAGCAATCAAGTTTATAATTATGGGACACTGGCATATTTTAAGTAATAATATGACTTAATGGCAGTTTAAGGCTAAGCATTTATTTACTGAATTCAGATTTTAGCAAACTTTAAGAAAGAATATGCTTATTTGGGACAAGAAAAAATAAAACGGTACATTTTTTTGTCTGAATTACAAGTGTGTACTGTGATTATCTCAGTGTGTTGTACTACGCATCATTTCAAGGGTTGTCTGGTGAGTAATTTTACTACATGCACCTCCACAGGTGTGTTGTTTATATATGTCTACTGAGATATAAGCAGTTTTATACACTTTTGGACTGCTAATACCAGGTTTTCTGCTCAACAGCCCTCTTTGAGGGTCAGAGTGTCAGCAACCTTATATGAGACTAAAAGTTTCACAAAGAAGTAGCATAGAAATGATGTTGTTATGTTGCAGAGTTCTTTACCAGCGAATGGAAACCACAGCCTTTTAGCAGTGAAGATCTGTTCAACCTAATATGCCCCAGTAGTTCCCCATCTTTTTTTCTGGTGATTCACTGCACATGCTGTGTTGCTGCTGTTGCTTACTGCTTAGGGACCCACTCACAATATATTGAATATTTATATAGAACATAAAAGTTACGATACAAGGCTAATTATTAATTCAGATTCAATGGCATAACTGGAGTGCGTCGGGCCGGGTGCACTCCAATCTCTATCCTCTCGTCCACTTCCCATCTGGACTCCGCCCACTCCCCACAACGACTCCACCGATTCCACCACCCAGACTCAGAGAGAAGGATTCTGGGTAGACTTATTAAAGTGCCCCTATTTGACTACATGTAACATCAGGGTTTACGATTTAATATTACTCTGTCACCTTTTTGAAAATGCTTCAATGTTTAATTTGTACAGAATGTTGGTTGATAAGCTGCATTGTATTGCATTGTATTTAACCCCGTTTATTATTATATTTCTGAGCAAGGAAGCTTTGGATAATTTGTAAAAATGCTTGTAATGAATTAATGAGGCGTTTTCTCGTATTTATTTTCTTTTTTGTCTCTTTACAGCACAACTTGGGACACTTTGGATTTTTTTTTACTGGAACCAAACTGGGTAAAGTCAGAATTTTATTTCTTATGTTTATTTGGTGAACCGAATGTTTAAAATAATCATATTCACCGTTCTCCCATATTAGTGGTGACTGGATTTTAATAAGTATTTTAAATCATTGACTGAAATAAATATATTATGTATAAATGACTTCATAAACCTACACTCTCGGAGCTATAGGGCTCGTTTATGGCCACAACTGCAATTGTCACTGCACAAAAACTGATGTCCAAACGTGCTTGTTGCACTTCTGCGTAGTTGTCCCACCACCTGTTCGCAAGTTTGCGGAAGTGTTACCTACTGATGCTGAGGAATCTTCTCCCTACAGGCATCTCATGGGTGGCACAGAAACCATTTTGAAAATGAGTGACAAATGAAACAATCTGAACTGCTGCTTTTTTACCCATGATTCCAGCATAATTGTGTCTAAAGCAGCGAAGTGTGCCTGGTACAAATCCAATGTGCCAAATGTCACCTGCAATTCCACTTTTGAATCGGATGCAATATAGTGAATATTGTATCTGATTCAAAAGCGGAATTGCAGGTGACATTTGGCACATTGGATTTGTATCAGTCACATCTCGCTCTTTCAGACACTGATGGAATAATGGGTAAAAAAAGCAGCATTGTGGTAAAAAAGCATGGAAACCATGTGTCTGAAATTGCACTTTGCACATTGTAGTTCCTAGATTAGTCTTTATTACTTGAAAATTGCACATAGGTAGGGATAGTATTAAGGAGGGTCAGTATGGTGTTATGCAACGCCACTACAGTAGTCAGTATCATAACTCAAGACAGGTCTCGGCCCAGAAGGTCTATGACTCACTTTTTAGTTGTGCCTTCAGCTTTGCTATTTCTGTTCACAGCTTAGACACACCATCCCTCACATGAGAGGTACTTAGAACTTGAGTCCAGTTTTATGCCCAGAGTCCTTACAACATTTTGGTCTCATTAAAGAAAAAATTAATCCCCTTTTTTGACATGAGCTCATTCAGTTGAACTTTAAGAAACAAATATAAATGTATTTGTCATCTACACAAACACACCGGATTCCACAGATTGAAAGGAATCCATGATACGCCTACTAACAATTTCCCAACATCCCTTAGACACACAGTGAAATACAACCCTGCCATCACCGCTGTGAAGTAATGAATTCTGGGACATGAAGTCCCCCTGCTTTATATTGCAAGTCTGTGCAGCACCTATTATGGAGTTGCAGTACAGTGTAAGCTCAAGGGAGTCTACAGAGGTAGACTATTATGGTTTCCTTTGAATCATAGGAAATACAGGTTTTGTTTATAACCTCTCCACTATAAACTCAGTCTTACAATTGAGCTCTCTCTTATTTTGGGCACTTCTGACCAGGTCTGTATCTGAGCCCAATCCTAGGCCTTGATTTGTGGGCTCCTCTTCCATGGCTCTTCTTAGCAGGTTCTCTCCCCCACCTTCTTCTTGATGCTTCTCCTGCTTTTTGGTAGAACCTCTTGCTGCTGTCTTTTAGGAACTACAGGTGGCCAGAACTCTGACTCTGGATCGCTTAAGACCCACATTGCAGATCTCCACAGGAGCAAAATGGCCTGATGCAGTATAGAGATTACTGTTATAAGCAGCTTGAATTCTGTATCTATGTTAGCATAGGAAAGGATATCACCATGTAAAAAAAATGTTAAAACCGTGTCAAGAATCAAGTCGATGTTCTCTTGAATAGAGCACATCAGCTTGTGAGATTACTGCTGTGTAAGGAGAAGATTAGATAATGCTCAGAGCTACCATCCTCACACTGCAGAGATATATGTGATATATTAGAATCTTATGCTTCCTCTAAAGTATTTTCTGATGCAGCACACCATTCTTTGCTCATTATGCCAATAAGTCATTGCAAGTTGCTTTGTCATTCATGCTAAAATCAGCAAAATATCACTAGCACCTAAAGGGGTATATGCATGGATTTAATTATGATTATTGATGGTGTATAGTACAATACAACACAAACTGAACTAGAAGGCTCATTTATTAAAACTGTGCAACGTAGAATAAAAAAAAGCTCAATTCTCGATCAACCATTTTCCCCAGCATATCATGCCATGTAAAAAGTGGCATGTGGGTGGTTCATAGTCATCCAAATCCTTTCATTCATAATGTGCTTGCTGCTCCAGTGGGCAAGAGTTGGAGTGGACATTGGAAGCCCTGTACTTGAGAAATAGATAGATACAGATAAAATGTGATATATTATAGCTTAGATAGATAGATAGATAGATAGATAGATAGATAGATAGATAGATAGATAGATAGATAGATAGATAGATAGATAGATAGATAGATAGAGAAAATTAAATTGTTTATAGATAAAATAGACTAATAGATTAGATGGATAGATAAAATTGGATTGATTATACTGTAGATAGAATAATATAGATTAGATCAGAGAGTTAGATTATAGATAAAATAAATAGTTTAGATGGATAGATTATAGATAGAATTGGATAGAAAATGGATAGAATTGGGTAGATTATAGATAGAATTATATTGATTAGATTGATAGAATTAGATACGGTAGATAGATAAAATTAGCTAGATATATTACAGTAAGAATTGGATAGATAGATAGATAGATAGATAGATAGATAGATAGATAGATAGATAGACGTTGGATAGATAGATGGTAGATAGATAACATTAAATAGATTATACATTAGATAAAATATACAAATAAATTAGATTGATAGATAGAATTGGATAGATTATAGATAGAATTAGAAAGCTAGATTGATAGATAAAATTAGCTAGATATATTACAGATGGAAATCGTTTATAGATATAATTAGCTAGATACAATTAAATAGTTTATAGATAAAACAGACTAATAGATTTAATGGATAGATAGAATTGGATAGATTATAGATATAATTATATAGAATAGATAGATAGATAGATAAAATTAGTGAGATATATTACAGATAGAATTGGAAGATAGATAGATAGATAGATAGATACTGTAGATAGATAGATAGATACTGTAGATAGATAGATACTGTAGATAGATAGACAGACAGACAGAAAGACAGACAGACAGACAGACAGACAGACAGACAGACAGACAGACAGATAGATAGATGGTCTATTCCTTCCATTGCAATACAACATTGAATCGTGACTGATTCTATAATGCAGATATTTCCAAACATACAAAATATGGGCAAGATGCAAATAAACAGGCACAAAGTGAGTTTTGGAGTGGTGCCTGACTCTGTATACAGGGCTGCCTGGCAGTGCTGTGCTTTTTACCTTTCACATTTTCCTTCCTGGGGCAGGGAGCATAGCATAATGGCACTGCCAGAAGGACTACAGCAATTTGGGGTCTCTAACACTCCTGCTCTAACTCTTGCAGCTAGTTCTTAATAAATAGGGTGCAACTCTCAGCCTGTACACTTGCAAGAGTATCCCGGAAAGTAAATATCCATTCACCCTGAATGTCACCCAAAGTGAACGTCAGCCTTTTGCTGTGTGACCCCACCCTCAATACAGTGGCAACTTATGTCAATGTACATTGCATCTTTCAGAAAGTTTTTGCCCTCTTTGTGCTGCAGTGCTACTATAGGGGAGCTAATGAGGGTTAGAACTTGTCTAGTACTTAACAACGAATACATCGCCAAAGTCCTGTTATTTTTCTCTTATGCATGTACATTTCAATGTCTATGCAATGGTTCCCAACCAGTGGCTCTGGAGCAACATGTCGCTCACCAGTCCCTTGGATGTTGCTCGCACTAGCCTCAAAGCAGGTGCTTATTTTTCAATCCCTAACTTGGAGCCAAATTTTGGTTGCTTAAAAACCATGTGCACTGCCAAACAGAGCGTCCTGTTAGTCTATTTAGATGCTGTCAAATGGCCAATCACATGCCTTATTTTGCACCACTCAGAAACATTGCCCATGCTTGTGTTGCTTCCTGGCTTCTTTTACAACTGAATGTTGCTCATGGGTAAAAAAGGTTGGGGACTCTTGATCTATAACTATTTATAATATATGTTTGGGTTTATTGTATAAGCAGGTGTTAATTATGCAAAATAAGTGACTGAACACACAGCCTATTTATGCATGGTATTCTTACCCTAGCTATACAAAAGATGATGAGGAACTATGATGACAAGGTGATACTAAAAGCATATGGCTTTGCTTAACGGATGGCACCTTGTTAACAGTGTCGTGCCTCTCAGCCACTAAGGTACTTTAGTACAAAGCTCAGCTATAGCCTGAAAAAGCCTCTTCCCATTGTGTGATATGACATGAAAAATCCTGGTGTCCATTCTGTTTTTGTTGCCTGTTTCAGGCTGCAGGAATCTGTTATAGTGTTTTGGAAATTAGATAATCGATTTTACACCGTGGCCACAATAAAAGCCTGTTGGTGATGTCGAGATCTAGGCTGACGAATGGTGAAAAATAGTTTTCTTCGCTGCAGAAGGAGAGGGCTTATTACAGCAGTGGCTGTTTAAAAGCTGTGTGGGAATATCTTGAGTCTCTGCCCCGAGGCCCTCTCGGTTTTGATGGTGTTCGCATGTTGCCAGCTGGACCCGGCTGGTGTGAGGTGTGAATTTAGAGCCAGTGGTTTACACTGCAATGTTTATAGTTTGCTGCAGTTAGAAGACGTCACAACTCATTTCCCAGCGATGCCTATTGCTCTCTCTCCGGCAACTCTCCGATGTCTGCCTGCAGCCAAATGGAACTCAGGCTGAAATTAAATGTGGCTCAAGGAAGTGGTGGACTGGGAAGAAGCAAGTGGCTCCCCTTAAAATGCAACTCTACAAAACTGCATCCTTTCTTAGTGTTCAGAGCAAAACTACAGGGATGTTCTCTGCCTCTAGCCATGGCCAGACCTGATGTTCACTATGTATATACTTCCTGACGCTGATGCCGGACAATTACATTTATATAACAAAAACACATAAAGCTTTTATGATCTTTCATCTCAAATGGTGTTCCTAGACGTAGAGAACATGCACAAAAACCCCTGGACCACTCTTTGGGGTAACTAGGGTAATTGATAAGATACACAGCTCTTGCAGTATCTGCACTGTACCATTACCTTAAGCCAGTGATCCTCAACCAGTGGCTCGCGGGCAACATGTTGCTCACCAAATCAATGGATGTTGCTCTCATTTGCCTCAAAGCAGGTGTTTACTTTTGAATACCTGGCTTCAAGGTTTTAGTTGCATAAAAAAACAGATGTACTGCTAAACAGAGCCTCCCGTAGGCTGCCAGTCCACATAGGGGCTACCAAATAACACATCACAGCCCTTATTTGGCACCCCAAGGATCTCTTTTCATACTTTTGTTGCTCTCCATCTCTTTTTATATTTGAATGTGTCTTACAGGTAAAAAAAAAAAAAAAGGTTGAGGATCCCTGCTCTAAGGCCAGACATACCTGAGCATTATTAAAGCTCAACTCTCTATGGGACCCTTACAAAATAATTTTAAAGAAAGAAATTACTAATTGCTGAATCAAAAAAGGAACCTAAATACATAAATAATTATACAGCTCACATTATTGTTTCCAACAGCAAATGATTTTTAACCAACAACCTGCTCCTCTCCCCAGCAAAGCATACAGTATAGTTATATCTAGCAATTTATTGTTTGGATAAGATTTAGGCATTTTCTGGCTGTATCAAACCCCGGGACAGTTTCTACAAAGGACAGATCGAGCCTCCCAGTGGATAACTGGCTCCAGCTGCTAAACTGGACGCAGCAAATAGTCAATAGGTTTAATTTGTGGCATGGATCCGGCTCTCCCCAAAGCCCCTGGGTGAGCACTTAATTCAATGGTCTTTTTCTTGAGGAGCTTCTTAGGAAACATCAAGCAAATAGGTTATGCACAGACATCAATGATACTGAATATGTTAATGTTCATGGGGAGATGTCATCTTTAATGCTAAATCTGGAAAGCTTATATTTGTACATTTATCAGTTAACCAATAGACAGTATATCCCCACTCCTTTTTTTTCTTTTTCTATGGCAAACCAGTTACAAGGCCCCACAGCAAATTATATTAGAGCTCCCCTGATCTTTGTCTTCTTCAGGTGCATTCTTCAGGTACTTGCTTATTAGCCAATTCCTTACCCCTCCCCAGCAGTCACATGATCTGTCCCTCCTATAATTAAACCCCTGGACAACAACTCCTTTTATAGAAACTTGCTATACTTTTTATTTGCTGCTTCTCAATTCAGAGCTCTGTGTGAATCGAATGCATGGGGCAGCACAGCTATCAAGCTTAAAGAAATGCATTATTGCAGCTACATGCATGTTCTTGCATTAGGAAGATACAATCTATACTGCAGCTGCCCCTGCTTAGCCCTGTGCGTCCCCTCCTGTTTGCCACTATCCATTACCATGTCTGTAGCTTTCAGCATCTGGACAGTGCACATTTCTCCCAGTCATTTGCCGGCTTTGCGCAATGCATTTACTGCGCTCCTTTTCTTGGCACAGTCATGGTGTATAGTGGAATGAGGGTGCCGTCTGTGATTTTGATTTGGGGTAGCTTGTCCGCAATTGTAGTTTCTGTTTTCTGTTTCTAGCATTTCCAACACTTTTTTCATAGCACCTTAGCAGCAGCTTTTGGTGACAGATGCTCATAGTAGCACTTCATCCAAATGATATGGGGTCACCACTCTGGTAGCAGGACAGTGTTTGTGTGGCAGATTATGGGCATGTGTATGAGTGCGACTATTTGTAGGCTGCAGATGGTGGTAGTTGTGGAAGTGCTGACAAACTGGAGCTGCTGTAACTGCAGTGCGTGCGCTGTCCATGGTTCTGAACCTGCGCCTGCCTGTGTGCTCTGCCGACTTTTATATGCTGACTGAAGCACAGCAACGCAAGGGCACTTATGTACATTCTCCTGTTCCAGCTGACAGGCGCAATGTCGCTGATATCCCCTGGTGGGATTGCACTGTGCAGATACAGTGTCATAAGAGGAGTGCTTTAACCAACCAGCAGGTACAACTGCTGGATTGGCACTTACAGGGTTTAGGGTTAATTAAAGGTTATGGGTAGCCCCCCCCATCCTAGGGAAGGGCTGTGGGCAGTTAGACTGTCAGCTCAGTTGCTAAAATGGTACACGTGTACTATCCTACAGCAAGTTTGATAACTGATACTAGAAAATTGGGGGTATATATAGCAGGTAAGGGTATCAATGCCAGGGCCTTTTATTGCTCAAAGGGGTAACAAAGTGTCACTAGGCAGCTGCTGGCTGTTACTTCTAGGTCTCGGTTTTTATAGGACGGAGCAGCCGATGGATATTTGATCATTTATGACACAGGAGCAAGAGTTTAGCCACTGGAGCTGGGGTTGTCTGTACAAGTGTAGATTGACAGTCCATGCAAAGCAGCCCTCCCCAGATGCTGTTTAACTGCAGCTCCCATCATTGCCGTCAACGGGAAGATCTGGCTCTCTTTCTTGGTGACTGGCCGCCTAACCCAAAGCTGACTGTCACTTTCTAATGGCATGAAATGCGTGAGGCTGATGCTGGAGGGAGTTTGCTGTCTGACCCCTTCCTCGTTATTCAAAGCCGGAGGGCTCGGCCGCTGGAGGCGCTGTTGCGCGAGTCCTACTAAATGGTGTAAGGGGTAGTGAAAGGGGTTAAGGAGTTAGATCAGCTTTCCCTGCGCGATTCCTTTCATTTTATACAGTTCTGTGTTTGATGTTTGAATACTCCGGGGACTCCTCCCTCCCCCACCTTTTTTTTGTTTCCTCCAGTATCGACTCTCTCTTTCTACCCCTTCCCTCCCCCTTTTATTGCACTCCCTAACACACACACACACACACACACACTGCTTCTTTCCCTTTCAGTCTGCACAATCCCCCTGCCTTGCCCACTCCTTGTGCTCTGGACTCCGGCAGCCACAGAGAGAGACACTGGGAAGAGACTGAAAGAGAGCAGCAGCAGCAGAGAGAGAGTGGGGGGAGCGGGAAAGAGAGAGAGAGAGGAAAATACCTTGACTAACGTAGCGTAGAAGGGGCGGGTGGGGGAGAGACTGGGCTGGAGGGAGGCGCAGAGGTGGAAGACAGACTGGGAGACACGAGGGAGAGAGCAGTGTGTCTGCAAGAGGAAATCTGACTTGTGAAGAGCAGCTTGTGTGACCTGGCAGTACATGCTGTGCTCTATGGCTAATTCTGGCTGCCTCTTGCTCTCCAGCACTGCCATGATCCCCCACTCTATCTCCGGCCCCCCGGCATTCCTCTACCTCCAGCAGGTAAGACGCCCTCATCAGCTTTTGATTTTTTTACCATTGACCCTTCTGCTTCTAGTTCTGAGCCCATTTACCTAGCACATGCCAATAGCGTTTAGAGAGGGTGCCCCTCTTTCACAGGAACAGGGTTCCCCTTTTAGGGTCGGCACTTTTGGGGTTGGGAGGGGGGCAACATCTATTTCTCAGGTGGGATAAGTTAACAGGGTCTATTTTGCTGCAGTTGGTGCTCTCTTCCTGATGTCAAACTGGGGAGTGGGTTCCAAGCTGCCAGCACTGATTTCCACCAGCAACAAATGGTCCTTTCACTCGCTGGCTGGTGAGAGCCTATAGCAAGTTGTTGCAATTGGAAGCTCAGCTGGTTAAGTTTGTTCCCCAGACCTGTGTTTTCCCTTCACTGTCCCTGCACCAGCAAAGCCCTATGTCATACTGTCAGGCAATGTGTCAGTCCAATGCAGTAGCATATAGAGTGCAGGGAGTTGCAAGAATGTATGTACCGTCACATATCTGCTGCAGCATGAACCGCCAGTGCCGGTGAGAGCACCTCCGTTAGAGAGGCAGGCACTCCCCGCCAGTGTGGAACCACCACCTCAGAGTAAGTGCATTTATGTTGGCATACAATGACATTGCAGTGCAACATGCCAGGGAACTTTCTGCAGTGGGCAGTGATACTGTCAGGACCTGGGGTGCTGGCATGCTTGTTGCAGCACACTAACTGTAAACACACATTGCAATGATACCCTAGGAGGTATAGATAGTGTGTGTGTGTGTATATATATATATATATATATATATATATATATATATATATATATATATACACATATATATATATATATATATATATATATATCTCAAGATTTCCTTGATAAAGGTTCCTGTGTGGGACTGAAACGTTGTACGAATTACCCTCATTTGCCATCCCTGTATATGATGTGTGTGTATATATATATATATATATATATATATATATATATATATATATATATATATATATATACATACATACATACATACATACATACATACATACATACAGGCATGGGACCTGTTATCCAGAATGCACGGGCCTGGGGTTTTCTGGATAACAGTAATTTGGTTCTTCATACCTTGTCTACTAGAAAATCATATACACATTAAATAACCCAATAGCCTGCTTCTGCTTCCAATAAGCATTAATTGTATCTTAGTTGGGAGCAATTGCAAGGTACTGATTTATTATTACAGAGAAAAAGGAAATAAGTTTTAAGAATTTTGACTATTAGGATAAAATGGAGTCTATGGGAGATGGCCTTTCCGTAATTCGGAGCTTTCCGGATAACAGGTTTCCCGATAACAGATCCCATTCCTGTATCTGAACATTGAGAGTTGCAAATGGTATACGTCTATGTCAGAAATACATAATGTATTCAACATGTAATAAGATTATTTAAACAATGAAATAAAAGATAGAGAAAAGTAGAATAGGCACAAGAAAAAGACATAACGTGGCCCCATAATTGCTAGCGACTTAGGGTGCTTTGAGCGAACTGCCATGCAGTGGATTTTATTGATACATGTTCATTTGTTTCTATACAGTGTGATAAAGTAGGCTCCACCAGGAAGCCAGTAGGGGGGTAACTTGCCCTTTATCTGCTACACTGCATCATATCATGCTGCAAAATATTATTTATTGTCCATTACATTCTGTACATATTGTAATATTGACAGCTATTGAATTTTGGGGCTAATATATGTGAGTATGGATCCATATTCTCTAAATGCTGAGCCAACAGCAATATTCCATGGAGCTGACTTTCAGGAGCAGATGGGCTGAAAACTATATGCTAATCATTTTTCAGTTCAATCGCAGCTAAAGGGGATTTACAGGATACTCTAGATTTAATACAGCAATAGTAACGTATTTTTCGATTGTGCCTGATAATGAAAATACATTTAATTCCATTCTGGAATTAGGGGTCTTTTTAATTGTTTGATTTTGGGTCATTTTAGTGTTTTTGTGGTTATGGTGTAGCTTTGGATTTGTACAGAACGCAGCCTATTCCTAGCTATTGCTTTCAGCCATTGTAGTGCTCTGGGATCATGCTGCTTGGCAGAATACACACCTCTAGCTGAAATGTGTATGTACATCACCTGTTCCCCACAAAAAAATGTGTTCCTACATACTATTTTATTGGCTTTTGATTAATAAGCATAAGTGACATTTCACTATCCGGCAGTATAAAAGCGCAGCTTTGTGAAGGCCATACTGTAGGGAGACCTTTGACTGCAGATCAAGCCAGGCAATGAGTTAATACTCAGGCAATACCTCTGGTTTTAGTTTGAAAGCCCACAATTAGCCAGCATCACCTCTGTGTGGAGACATAGGCAGCATTTAGTGGTTCTAACCTCTTCTTGAGAACCATTAAAGGGATTTCCAGGAAAAGTCTCCTAATCTCTTCAATTATTCCACTCTACAAA
Organism: Xenopus petersii; assembly: GCA_038501925.1. NCBI lineage: Eukaryota > Metazoa > Chordata > Amphibia > Anura > Pipidae > Xenopus > Xenopus petersii. Next base: position 106,248,296 of record CM076688.1, on the reverse strand, counting down.
CTGTTGAGTTCCCTCAGTCCCACAGGATGGGGAGAGCAAAGTGTGAGGAGAACACTTAGACTCTATCTGCTGGTAGCATCACATTAGCCGCACGGTAGGATTAATGCCAGCAAACCCGTTAATAGTTCCTCTGTCAGTGGCTCTCAGGTCACTTACACTACTTACTGCATTTTGCCTCCATGAAAATAGCAAAAAGCCAGAGTAATTGTCTAAGTTACATGATTGGAAATGGCAGATTTCTGTCTGTACAGGCGTGGGAAGCAGGCACAGTCATAGTTCATATCTATCTATCCATATTTATCTATCTATCTATCTATCATCTAATTATTTATCTATCTATCATCTATCTCTCTATTATCTATCTATGCATCCGTATCTATCTATCTATTTATCTATCCATAGCTATCTATCCGTCTAATTCTATCTATCCATCCATATTGATCAATCTGTCTATCAATTTATCTATCCATCCCTATCTATCCATCCATTAATATCTATCTATCTATCTATCTATATATCTATTTATCCTTCTATCTAATTCTATCAAATTCTATCTATCGATCTATTGATCTATCTATCTTCATTCGCTTTATCAATCTACTTATCGTCTATCGTCAGTCTGCCTTTCTATCTGTCTGTCTGTCTGTCTGTTTGTCTAGCTATTATCTATCTATCCATATCTATCTATCCGTCTAATTCTAGCCAACCATATTGATCAATCTGTCTGGCTATCTATTTATCTATCCATCCCTATCTATCCATCTATTAATATCTATCATCTATCTGTCTGTCTGCCTGGCTATCTATCCATTATCTATCTATCTATCTATCTATCTATCTATCTATCTATCTATCTATCTATCTATCTATCTATCTATCTATCATCTATCCATATCTATCTATCCGTCTAATTCTAGCCAACCATATTGATCAATCTGTCTATCTATCTGTCTATCTATCTATCTATCTATCTATCTATCTATCTATCTATCTATCTATCTATCTATCTATCTATCTATCTATCTATCTATCTATCTATCTAGCATCAATCTATGTGTCCATCTGTGAACCTATTAATTTCCATTTATGTTTATCAAACTATTTATCATCTACCTCAGTAGTTCATTGCTTGTGCAGCTATAGAATGTGCGTTGCTTCCCTCTATACAGTGTGCATTCACAGCTGAAGTGGTTAAAAGTTTGTGCTGTGTGGGATGTATCTTTTGATCTAGTTGCTCCTGGATGTTACTGCAGTAAAGCACTCTAGAGTTTTCTCTCACCCTGAGCTCATCCATCAGTCATCAGTTGCTGAGCTCAGAAGGGGTGTGTGTTTAGAGCCCAAAAGCTGTGCCAGATATGTGTGTGTGATATTCAGAAATCACTAATTCCGTGCCAGGTTAGCCCTGAGCAGCCTTGTAATATGCACAGGAAAGAGCATCCCTCGCAATGACAGCCTCCACCAAACAAATAAACCCAAACAGTCGCACCACAAGATCCGATTTAGTCAGAACAAAGGCAGGTTACAATAGAATTACTGATAAGTTAATGGTCCCCAGCACACTTGTTGTTCAGTAATTAATATTAGTTAATCATATTAAGCATGAAAGCAAAGCAGCGTATGTATTTCTAATAGGTCTTTATGCTGTAGGTTGTTAATCCACAATCCCAACAACACAGCACATAATTAGCATGGCATTTGCTCCCAACTGTTCTCAATCACGTTACTGTGTTGGGCTGATATATATCCTTATCTGCACAGAGATTCATAATTGTGCTGAGAAGTGCTAAGTGAATCCAACAGAACCTATGCCATTACCTCTATCGGCCTTATAGGAGTGCATCAGATTTCTCTCCCAAGTTTACTTTCTTCCTGATACAGTCATGGAACATGCTACCTGCCTGATATATATATATATATATATATATATATATAAACAACAGCCTATGAGCCTGTATAAGTAATTCCTTTTACACCAGGTTAGTAGTTTACATATCTCCAAACATGGCGACTTTAATAACATCAAACATAAGGGACATTGAGGAACCCTTATCTGCTATGCCCATTTTACTACCCTCCTAATTTATTACATGAATCACAAGCAATATAACCAAGCCATTGATCTAACTCATCCCATGTAGTTGTTGTAGAGACAGCATCTCTATTAAATGCTCCAGGGCCGTGCAACTGGAGTCCGCTAAAGTCTGTTTTTTGTTCGCGGGTTCCATAGACTACTGTGACAAGTCATTGTCTCTTTAATAAGATCATGTTTGTGAGTGTGGGGGTATAGCTGAACGTCACCCCTTGGTAAAGAAGAGGGTTGAAGCCACAGTTTTACATTGAGAGCGAAGCTCAGGTTCAGCAGGGGATTATTTATTACTGATTTAATAAAGTGCAGAAGAACACAAGGCTACCAAGCTAACATAGCTACGCGTGCTCCCTACAGATACGCTGGATGTATATTATTTCACTTGCATCTTTGTGCTGTATAAAAATGCATTTTTAATATATTTTTCTTTTACTTTGTATGCATTGAGCTGATGGTGCTGCCGCTCAAGGACCAGGTGTTGCTGAACTGCCACTCCTTAAAATTCTGTTTAGGGCAACTGCTTGGATTTAATGTAATTGGGAGTCAAAGGGATTATTTTGTATAGGACTCATCCTTTCGGCAGAGAGCATTCCACATACCGCTGACACAACCGCACTGCTTGCTGGGTAAACAAACTGCTGCTCAGAGTTCCCAGCACCCCAGGGCCACTTTATCATCTTATTCTCCCCTTTTTATTTAGCTCTTTTGAAAAACGCGTTGTGTAGACTATCAATAACAGGTGCGCTTGTTCTCTAAACGCACAATAACACGACACACCCCTACGCAACAATCCTCCACAACTTTCCCATTTAATAGTGACTTTATGGAGGTAGGGGAACTCGTTAAAATCAAAGTTCACATTTGCTCTGGCTACTGTTACTGCATTATTTCATTTTATTTTTTGCAGACATCATCAGAATGGTTTCTTTGATTGTCTTTTAATTAATATATGGTATTCTTTGGGTCTGATTTGGGCCTTTCTAACCCACATACGTCAATGAACAATTTGACTGCAGACAAGGCGAGTACTCAGGTGCTGAGAATGTATGGCTAGCTATTTATACAAGTGCTGCGTGTTTGATAGTGCCGCCGCTTTGTTTGGGGTTTTTACTTTTATAACAGCAAACCCCCAGGTGCCGACTCTTATTTCAGGGGCTTTATTGTTCTGGGTTTTGGTATTTTAGTTGGCTGTGATCTCCTGCAGAGCTGAGGAGATGTATGGTGTCTGCACACACACTGCCTATGTCTGTAAAGCTAATTCTGCCACAAACTCACTATGTTTCCATCCCATATTTTTCTCCAGCAACAAAATTCAGCAATGCAGAGCCTGATGCATTTCACGGATGTGTACATCAGAAAGAAGCTGCAAAGACTATTGCACTGGGCAATATTAATACATTAGAGGATGTGCACTTTTTTTATTACTGATACGGAATACGCTAATGCTATTGAATTGACAGGTGACATTAAATTTTGCTATAATATAGGTTTCTGGCTACTGTTAGTCGTGTAAATAGCAGAAAGGGGCAAATTCCTATTTTTGATAATTTCTTTGAATATTTACTGCAACATAACCAACTGTGTAATATAATAATTTCTGTCACGGGAACAAAATTAAAGATGGTTATATTAAGTGGTAACCAGTGGAAAGGGATTTTTGCCTGCCTCTAGTAGAATGCTTGTAGGCACAGGGGAGCCAATAGGAATAATGTGGTCACACGGCAGACTTCTATTAAGCCCTGAAGATAAGACATTGCAGATTGAAAGAGCACAGGCATGCAGGTTCTGGTGCTGACAGTATGATAGGATGGTGGATACGGCTGCCACTGGGATTTTGTGGAATGTCTTGTATCAAAGCTTCAGTAATACATAGAATTATCTGCTTGTTCTCTGATAGAGAGAGGGCCCCAGGGGATGCAGACAGACATGTTCACTTAAGTGTTTCTGAAGCTCCAGTGCAGGTCAAGGCGATACCGCATCAGAGGCTGATGTCGCAACAAACAGACATGTGTGCAGCCATTTAAATATTTACATTTTCATTTTCTTTTAAGTTGTTTGGATACAGGCAGCTTTGTCTCAGGTTATAGCTTCCTCCGTCAAATTTCAACTGCTGCATTTTCACCAGGTTCAAAGCAAACCAGCTTAGGTTCTTCTTCCTCTTCTTTCTTTTCTTTCTTACCAGTACAAAGTACATTTTGGTCTATTTTTGGAAAAGCTTGTAGCACCCATAATCTCTATGGCAAAATATTGGGGCGTTGTTTTTGGCCAGGAAGGAGGTAATGCCACTTGAATACTGGCACCATATCCTTTTACTGTGTGTATATAATCTATCTATATATCTATATACTGTGCATGTGTATGTATATGTATATATATATATATATATATATATATATATATATATATATATATATATATATATACATATACATATATACACGGAATTGCATTTTGTATTATATTTCAGTGTAAAATGTGGGAATACTTAAAATGACGTGGATGTAAAATTGAGACTTCACGAAGTAATATATATATATATATATATATATATATATATATATATATATATATATATATAATCATGTATTTTCAATATATATATATATATATATATGTATATATGTATTATTATGTGTGTGTGTTTTTAATTTGTTTATTTACAATCTACAGTATGTACATTACACACAAAATATGGCACAGCACAGGGGCTCGGTGGTTAACACTTCTGTTTTTTCATACTGTCTTGATTCCAACCAGAGAACTGTCTGCAAAGGGTTTTCATATGTTCACCCAGTATTGCTGTTAGTATATACACATTATATACTGGTCATTTAATTGGTTCCTAGTATGTGTGTGTATTTATGTGGCAGGGGTAAGCTCCATAGGGACAGGAGCTAAATGATGAACAATCACTGTAGAAGAAAAGAAAATTCTGAACAGAAAGAACAAGTAGTAGGACAATAATTATACTGTATGTGTGAATAACAAACACATAGGGGCATATTTACTAAGCTCGGATGAATGAGTTTTTTGTGCTCCCCGACTATCGAATTGGCGTAAATTTGCCTGAGTAGAATGATTTGAATAGATTGAGCGAAAAAACGCTGCGATGAAGTACTGTCTCTTTTAAAAATCATTCGACTGCCTGCTTCGCTAGATTAAACCTACTGAATTGCTTTAAAAGCCTATGGGAAAGTCCCATAGGCTTTTTTTCTACGTTTTTGATCGAATAAAAAGGCATTCGATCGAATGAAAATCCTTCGATCGAATATCCGATCGCTCGACTATTCGCTGGGCGAATATTCACCCATTCGACTATTCGCCAGCGTGTAAATTCACACGAATTCCCTATTCGATTCTATTCCCCAGTCGAATTTCAAGAGATTTAACCCCTCGAAATTCGACCCTTGATAAATCTGCCCCATAGAGTTGGATAAGCATCTTCACCTGAAGATCTGACCATTTACAGGGGTGCACTATTGTTTCTCGTATACAGTGTTATAGAGGTGAAGACACATTTCTCATTGGCCGCATCTAGAGTGTTAAAGTTAATTCATAGTTTATATTTTGGTTGCTGCCCCTATGATGGGCATATATTTGTCCGTCATTGTTGTTCTGGTTCAGCCCAATAAGCTTAGATTTCCTCATCTTCATCTGTGTAGAGAGGTTACTTAGTATCTGTGTTATTAAGGACTTTTTTAATATTCTTAATTAGTGGAAGCCATGATGTTTCACATGACGGACAGAAGCAAGAGGGGTGTACGTGTGCAGAAGTCAGAAGGCAAGTTACAGCCACATTCATTCAACTTAATTTGATTTGCAGTAGGATGGAAAAACGAAACTGCCATTCAGATAAAATGTGCTTATAATGCTTACATTTACGCACAGAAATGTCTGTATATAAGGTTGATCTCTCCTCGAAAGGGGATATATGCCTTACAAAATGGCTTTAGTTGTAACAGATAATAAACACACCCCTCCCAGTAGGCAGCAGTTTCCTTGGGGGCCTGTGATGCAGTTCCAGTAAGTACTTGGCTACCCCTGTCAACCTTCCCAACCATTTCACATATAGCGTTGTGAGATCACAAGACAGGACAGCGTGGGCTGCTTAAAGTAAAAAAATTCGCCGACTGTATTGTATGTGGGCAATCACATGTACACTGTATGACGTTATAACTGCAATGTGGGCGGTTCAGAGCTGTCAGTCCAAAAGGCATGATTTTTATATATATATGCCCCACTCTCTTCCAACTTTCTAAGTGTGGGTGAAAACAGCCATGCTGCTGTAATACTTTATATAGAATAGTAACTGCACATCTTCTTGAAATGCCTCAAAATGTGCAGGAAAATGAATTTACATACTATATATGCCAGCAGTTCTAATATTAACTTGTATTTGCGACCCAAACCCTATTATTATTGCTATACCTGCGCTTGGGAGCATCATGCCTTAAGGCTACTAACAACAGTTAATGAGGCAAACATGGACCGTTTTATAAATGTATAATCATTCAAATACTTCTACACGGGGCCCATTCTTTACTGTTTGGAAAGGGCTGCCTCCTGTTTAAGGGTTTTGATCCCCTTTCTTTAATTAAGGGTAAAGTATATTGTGAGAACACCAGGGCAAATGGTTTACGCTCATCAGACAGGACAATATAATTATGACCCAAAGGACTTCACTCTGAGTGTATGCTTCAGACCTAAACACCAGATCAATAGTTAGACATGCTCATCCGCTTCTCTAGGGATATTACACCTTATATATCAAATTGTGTCAAATGTTTAACAAACATTTTCTGCTGCATTCCCTGCAGTCACCTGTTCCTGTAATCTTTGGACCGGTAATCACCCGCTTGTGCATCCCAAACACAAGGGCAGGGCTTTCAGCTTACAACTGCACTGCAGAGGTTACAATTCAAAAGAAAGGCATTGCGAATGGTTGCATTTAAGGAAAATAACTGTCAAAGATATTTACATAGGAGGATAGGGGGTATTTACCTATTATCTGATCATTAGGCTGAAAAGGAACAGTGAAAGGTTCTGTTAATGAATCATATACTTGTCTGTACGATATGTCAGAATCCTTCAGCACTGGCCGACTGTTACCACCCGTTTGTATACAACAACTTTTTGGTACATTTCGTCTCCCTTCTCAAGGGATATAGTGGTAGAGATCATAAAAACGCCCATATTTTTACGGTTTTATCATTACAGTGTATATATTTATGACAAAATTAGAGTTGTTCCTAATAAATCTGTCAGTCATTAGCAGCAAATCCCCTTCTTGTACCTGGGAGTTTTTGTTATTCTAGACTTTGACAAGGGCATCTCAGAGAGACAGCTGGCATTTTCTAGCTTTGATGAATGCAGTTTTCTTTCCTCTTTCCCGGCCTCTGTGCACTACGTGTACACAGTGTGTCTCCATCAGCACATTATTGTTTTGTTATCATTTGAAATATACATGAAGTTTAGTGGATGCACTGTTTACAGCATGAATATTTAATTATTGCTCAGCTCTGAACTTGCCAGGGAAGAAGAACAGACCTCACAGGTGAGAGTATAGGATGGGGCGACACTTTTTTTGAGGGTAATTGTTTTTTGTATAGATAAAATTTTCTAGTCAGTGCCATTCAATATTTTAAAATAATTGTCATTGTAAATCACAATTGTGTGTACAGTGGATATGGAGTATGGAGAGCTAGAACTAGAATAATAGGAACAAGGGGATAAAGTAGAAAGACGAGGGGTCATGGAATAAGGAATGTGGTGTGCCGCAAAGAAGTTAATGGAAAGAACATTTACAAAGAATTATAAGTGATGGGTAGAAACAGACATAGCGCCAAGAACAGGAAGACGATGAGAGACAGGTAGTCATCTGAGTATATAAGTAGGAAAATCAAGTAGGTTAGAAGGTAGGGTATGTGCAATAAAACTTTATGAAAAACATAGAGAAATTGTAAGATGTGAAAATCTTGGATTTAGCATAAGATGCAAAATTTCAAGAGACTGCGAGGCATCAAAAGGTACGAGGGGGGAGAACTACAGGTATGGAACCTGTTATCCAGAGTGCTTGGGACCTGGGGTTTTCTGGATATCGGACCTTTCCATAATTTCGGATCCTCATCCCATAAGTCTATGAGAAAATAATTTAAACATTAAATAAACCCAATAGGCTGGTTTTGCCTCCAATAAGGATTAATTATATCTTAGTTTGGATCAAGTACAAGCTACTGTTTTATTATTTGGCAGGTGCGAATTTGAGCGTTTTGCCACCGGCGAATACATTTGCGAATTTCAAATTCACTGGCGAAATTTCGATGGCCTCAAAATGTTTGCTGGCGTCAAAGTTTTTTCGACGTTGGTGACGGCGCCGGCGCCAATTGTGACTAACGGACGCCCATTGACTTTGAGGGGCAGATTTATCAAGGGTCGAATTTGGAAGTGAAAAAACGTCGAAATTCGACCATCGAATTGAAAAATTCAATAGTCCAAGTTTTTTTTTTTATTTAAATTTAGCTGTTTTTTGATCAAATTAAAATAGTTTGATCGATCATAGAAATTGTTCGAGCGATTTAATAGATCGATCGAATGATTTTTAAAAAAAAAAACTTAGACTTCTAAAAACTTAGCCAAATGTTGCCTATAGGTTCTAGGAGGTCCCCATAGGCTAAAATAGCAATTTGGCAGGTTTAAGGCGGCGAAGTGTGGAAGTCGAAGTTTTCTAAAGAGACAGTACTTTGATTTTCGAATGGTCGAATATTCAATGTATTTTCAATTCTAATCAAAGAATCAGAAATTACTATTTTTTTAATTCAAAAATTCACTTCGACCATAAATCTGCCCCTTATTGTAGCCGGCAATGCTGTTTCGCAAATTTTTCGCCAGTTTACACGAATTTCGTGGGAAATTAATAAAATTCATGGCGAAAAGGGACAAATTTGCCTATCACTAGTTCTTAGGATATGTGGGAGTGGTAGGGGCATACTTCCACTATGTTGGTACTCAACCTACCTTAAAGTAGACATATAGGATACATGAAAAAACCCTAATTTGAAGGCAATTATGAGTAACATATGGTGTTGCTTTTACATGGTGCTAAAATTAATATTATCTTTAAAAATAGCCCCTAATTAGAGCTATCTATAGATGTTCTCTGGTCCCTGTCTGTGTTTCAAATGAGGGGTGGGCTTGTCCTAATGGTCCCTGCCAGAAGCACAGTAGGAGGGGGACAGCCAATCACAGCCCTGCAGTCACACAAGCACAGACAGGCTTCAGTTCCCCATCAGGTCCTGCTAGCTGCTGAGCCTGGGAATTCAGGGAGCAGGAAGTGGAAGAGAAGGGAGAGATTATTAAGGTTTTTGCGAAATATTCAATAAATCAGCCTGAAACACTACTTTTTTTAAGCACAATCCTTCTATATCTAAATGAGTATATCGCACTGGTACATTCTTATTTTATACACTGAATGTCTCCTTTAAGACCTAATGTGGGGTATTTGTTGGCTGATGACTTCTTTTGGTACTTGTTCCAAAAGTCGTGCCTTTTTTATGACAGTATATATTGAATTGTGCAGACTATGGATAGCAAACACATAAAAACCATTTTTGTATAGCCATTGAAAGTAAGTTGTTATATTTTATTGAGGCCAAAATCCCATTTGATACAGGAAAAAAAATGTATGCGCCAGCCCTTAAAGTATTGTAGGCCCTAGAATCCTGTGTGCCTGTAAAGCAGAATGAAAGCACACCTTGGATAGCCGTCAGGTTCCGCTGAACATAAAGCCATGCCAAACACTTGAGCTTCATGAGGCAGTGGGAAAATGAAAAGATTATATAGGTCAATCGGCTTTTATCTGCTGTTAAATTCTGTGTGAGTGGATCTTTTGTTTGTGCTTGTTTGATCATAATCTTACAAACCATATAGATTTGGTGCTATCAATTCCAAGCAATCCCATTACCGGTCGATAAATACTAACACAGGCCAGGTCTTGCATCTGATGTATCAAATTAACAATAAAACCAATTTTTTTTCCCTTGCCTGCATGATGCTTATGTGCACGTTAATGAATCCTAGTAGCTGCAAATCTGATCTACATTAACCTTGAGATATTTATTACTTACACTCTCTATCGGTGTTTCGGTTTCTCAAAATCTATTATATAACGTGGGAAATTTATAAGTGATCCACTTGTTCTTCAGTTTGCTATTTTTTTTGCTTTTACAGAAACATTTGTAAAGCAAATAATGCTGGTCATGCTCAGGTGTAGCCTTTAGACTTTTGTTTGCCTATTTACTAATACAGAAAAGGAGGATTTAATATGGTAATTGTATTCTAGCTTAATTGAAGTTCTTTTATTACAACCTACTTACTGTGCAAGTGTTTGCAGGTGCCACACACCAAAAATATGCTTGAAACAATTCTAGAACTGTTTTTTTGGAATACGTAGCATTTTATCAACGATGATGAAACACTGCTGCCTGACTTTTTCCATGCAGGGGACTGAAAATTCCCTATACTGTTTGTAGTAGGTTTACAAGCTATTTTACCATTGGAATGTCCAATACTGGAATTTTTTTTAGAAGGAAAGGGGAAACAAATTGAATTTGTATTAGTAAAATATGGTGTCGTTTTTGTCAATCCAATTGGCCCAAATGCCAATTTCTTATAACATAACCTGCAAGGAGGGTGGCCATTCAAAAATCTCAGATGCCAAGGGCCCACCAGAAAAACTAAGGCTTAAGGCCCACTTTGTAAACTATTTTTACTCCTGTCCTGACTTAATCTCTATATTCTGCTTGTTTTTTTACTTTACATTCTATAATCTATCCTTCTATCTATTTTTCCCCTTCATCCCCTTACAGAAATAAGTAATGGCCATGAAATAGGCCAAATTGTTAGGAGCAGAAGGGCCCACTGACACCTGGGACCACCAGGAGTTATCCTTGTATCCTGGTGGGAACGTCCAACACTGCCATGAAACATACACTAATTAAAAGACTGATTCATCAGTTGGTCTGCTTTTCCGTTTTGGCTGATCAGCTTTGACGAATACAGTATTTATTAGAAAAAGAGGCACCAACTCTTCTCACTTTAATTATTCCTCAGACGAATACAGTGATGATCAAATAGACAGACTAGTCCTCACCAAGCCCTTAAATAAGATAAAGCTAATCTTGCGTGACAAATAATGGACAGTATTTAGGGATCAGTATTAACAAGGGATAAGCCAACATAAAGAAGCCATGTGTGAAAAAGCAAGAGCATTAAGTAAATGAAGCCATGTACTGATAATTAAGTGCACTTGATTATTTGGTCATCAGAAAGTGTTACCTCCTCAGCAGAACCTTTGGCAGTTTGGTCTGCAGAATTCAGATCTGTGTTAACACAATAAATTTAAGGATTAAATAACTGAGGAATTGTAAAATTGTAAAAAAAAAAACAACAAAAGCTAAACCATACAATGTGCAGGCTTCTCTTGTCAATAACAAGAGCAGACAGGACAATGTGAGTTTCAACTTCGTGAAGAACTGAGACCAATAGTGACTTGTGTGGTCTTAATTTGTCCCCATTGTCTCCTTTGTCAAAGTGAAGTGGTGATGATTTGGGGAGGCTTTGCAGCAAGAGGACCTGGTCTCATGATGATTGTCCACTATAAACTCCACCTATTCTAGGTGGGTCCATCTGTACAATACATTAAACCAGTTTTGAAGTTCCAGGCCTCAGACTAAATGAATTGATCTGCTCGAATTGGGTATTAAATAATCCTAAAAATATTGCCCGCAAATAGTTTACTGAAGTTATGGAAATATGGGGTTTGTTTACTCTTTTACAAATGGCTTATCCATGCAGGATTATTTTTGCAGAATACAACAACATTTGTTGTGTTGAATTGATATTTCAAACCCCCGGTTGTACATTACTAAGTGGCTAACGCTAGCGTCAATTTTCTAGTGTTACTGCCTGCAGGGACATCGCCAATTTACTAATGGGCACAGGCGCCAATTCGAGCCCAGCGCTAGTGGTCATTCTCACTCTATTGGCAGTTGACAATTCCCTCTGGTGAATGGACGCTATTCTGCAATTTCACTAAAATGCGGATTTTACTGAACGTTACCTCTTTCGCCAGATTTGCCTTCGCCAGCTCAGACCAGGCGAAGTGCAATGGAGTACATAGATCTTCCTTAATCTTCATTCACTTACATCATATTCTGTGAGTGGAAAATGCATCAAAGTTCAAAAAACATTGATGTCTTTTCCTTATTTCAGAGTGATAGGCTGCAAAAGTCCTTAAAATGGACCTGTCACCAAGACATAAAAAGCTGTATAATGAAAGTCCTTTTCAAATTAAACATGAAACCCAAATTCTTTTTTTCTCTAAAACATCCATACATTCATTTAAAAATTTCAGCTGTCAATCAAATATTGTTTGCCCCTCCTCTATGTCTCGGGCATATAGGCGGGGCAGTCACTTACTTTAACTTTCCATTCAGTGCTTCCTAGATGTCACTGCTCTCCTTACATTCCCCCTTCCTTCTCATACTTTATTATTGTGTAGGGTACCATGCATGGGCATAAGGTCCATTAGGTCCCCCATTCTGGCTCAAACACAAGATTTTGGGGTGATTCATAACTTGCTTTGTCACAAAATGGCATCTGCCTGCTTACTATGATTGACTTTCAAGACTGAAGGAAACAATTTTTAAATAATTTTTAAATAATAAATATAGTTTGAGTAAAGTTTATTTTGCACAACCAACATGATAGAAAAGAAATTGGATTTATTTCTTAGGGTGAAAGGTCCCCTTTAAAAAATATGTTTTGGTAACCGGATTTCTCCATACATTTTCTAACATTAACTTTACAGTGGGCTCATGTATAGGGCATTATAACAACTGTATTGTCTTTATTAAGGTTCCTTGGACATGTGTAATAAACAGTGTAAATGTAAAGTATTTGCTGCAGCATATAACCTAAAGAAGTCCGTACAACTTTAAATTTCCTGCCATATGCAAATTCACCTGAGGGCAAGATCTAATTTCGCTAAACAGAAATGAACACTAGTGTATCTTCGCTTTCAAATGCTTGCATTACTGAAGTGCAGATAGCGAAAAGTTGCCAGCGTTCGGTGCCCAGTACGAAACGCTGCATGTTAGTGAGTTGGCATTGCCTGAGCGTATTTTCGTCTGGCGAATTGTTGCGCTGGGTGCGAAGTGGACGCTGTTGAATTTTCTCCGGTTAGTAAATCTGCCCCTATGTATAGAGCGAACTGAATATGGCCCTACCTTATGAAAAGAATATAAGCAAAGAGTGCAAACATCTCAAGATCTAGAAAGAATCCTAGATGATCATCTTAGTAAAGTTGTGTAAGGACGTTGTTGTTTTGGAACAGTCATGACTCTTAAAACCAATCATAGCAGCATTCCGGTCTTCCCTCAAATAGTTGTCTGGAGCCAGAAGATGGCAGTCACTGGCATTTTCTGCCGTTCAGGAAGGTTTGAAGAATGAAAGTTCGATAGCACTGTTAAAGAACACGCCCAGCCTTCACTGTTGTTAGCTTGCTTCTCTTCTTGATATGGAGAAGCCTCAAGCAGGCAGGAATTAATTGCAGTCTGTCCACCTGGGGATGTCTATTAAAAAGGGAGCTCACAGCAGAGAGAACATGTGTCAAACAGGGTCAGTTCCAATGCTAAAGAAGGGCATGCCTCTGTCAGGGAACTTGTATGCGGCATATATTATGCATAACATTTATGAATGAAAAGCTAGGGAATGTATTACAATACAGATAGTATAACTAATAAACCATTTAGGCAAATTTACTAAAATGTGCATTGAACTATCTATTTAAAATATTTACTATTTAAAGCACAAATGAAAAAAACAGCGGAATGATTTCAGTTTTTAAATTAGTATATTGGGAAATATAATTTCCATAGTCAGCAGCCCTATACAGGCAGGTCTGTACTGGGATCCGGAATTACAGGAAGGCCGTCTCCCATAGACTACATTTTAATCAAATAGTCCAAGGGATTTCCTTTTTTTTCTGTAATAATAAAACAGTTTTCACTTAGACAGCACCAAACAGTGACGTTTCTTTAAAAGGCCTTTATTAAAAAAGGGCAACAGCCTTTCCTCAAGCCTTTCTGCAGGCCTTTCCGCTTGAGGAAAAGCTGTTGCTTGCCTGAAACATCGCTGTATATCTGTGCCTTAAGTATATGTAATCCTTGACCTCTTATAAAACAGTACCATGTACTTGATCCCCACTAAGAGATAATTAACCTTTATTAGAGACAAAACATGCCTATTGGGTTTAATTAATGTTTTGATATTTCTAGTAGACTTAAGATAAAAAGATCCAAATCATTGAAAGATCCCTTATCTGAAAACCCCAGGTCCAGAGCATTCTGGATAACAGGTCCCATACCTGTACCTTACTGTGACCCAAACAAATCTTCTGATATCCTCATCCCTCCTTTTCTAAGTTCTGGTCTTGCCATAAATCAGTATTAAAGACAGAGGTACTAGTAACAGAGGTTATAAATGTGGTTTTCTCTGTTCTTTTGCAACTGGGAGATTTATTTGATATTAAGTTAAAAGAAATAATGAAGCTAATTATACCAGACCTACACATGCCTATAGTGATGTGCATTTGAATCTCAGCATGAATGCGTACAAAGGAACGAATGGAACCCATATTAGTCTATGTTAGAATGTAGAAGGGTTGCTCTATTTAAACAAACACAGCATGACATTTTACATTTATTTGATGCATATCAAGGTTGTAGTACAGTCTATTAAGGCACATAAAACCCCTTAAATATTATTATATCTAGCCAAAAAGAATTCTGGTGTATCAGCTCCAATACTCTTGTAAAAAAATACCTCCATGACCCAGTGGCCCCAGCAATATATGACACAGTGACCCCAGCACTATATGACACAGTGGCCCCAGCACTATATGACACAGTGGCCCCAGAATTTCATAACACAGCGGCCCTTAAGGCTGTTCATTGAAAAACAAATGCAAATAAAATATTTCATCAGGAAGTAATGATTCAGATGTGTAGTGGTGCCCTACGCTGCTGTTGATTCATTGAAAATGAATGTGAGAACAGTCATATGAATTTACATATTTATCAGTTTCATTGAGATAAATCAGAAAAATGAATGCTTCTGGATTCCCTTATTAGATCTTTCATAAATCTGCCCCTAAATCACATCTATATTGATACTTTTATGGTTGATACAGTTTGAGACTGATACTGTATGTGCTGAAAAGAGTAGGCTAGACATTCATATTTTAATGCAACTGAATAGTGTTTTGCATAATAAATGATATTGACTTTTAGACTGACTTTAGTACCACTTTGTATATTTTCAATGTATATGCACTGAATATTAGGGCAAATGTTTCACTTAGTATATCCAAGGAACTATTCTGATATCCTACAGTGTCACTCAGAAAAGTCTTTACAGAATTTGTATCTTGGCTAAATTAACAAGAGACCTACAACTATGCTTTTTTTTTCTGGTAAGAGGGAGCCTGGCAGCTTTAGTCTCCTTTCCTTGCCCATGTGATTAATGAATTATTTACAGGTCATTGACTGCCAGAGGAATGATAGAGATCAGATTTTTCCTTCCCATTCATTCATTCCACATCATTGACTTTGCTTCATGCCCAAGCTCATTAGCAGAGATGAGTGAGTCAATTCATGTTGAATTCGGATTTAGATTCATGTGCATTTTTTGCAGTTTGGGTGCTTTGAATTATTGTGTGAATTTTAGATAATTTGTGAACATTTAGTCACAGGTCTGCACTGCTTTGCAGAGTAACAGTCAGTTGCCTGACTGTGGCCAGTTTACAATTCTCTGTGCAATGAAGAACTGCAGAAGAACGAAGCTGGTTAGAAAGAGGCGCTCAAGCAGAAGGAGGGATAGAGAATATAACTGGATGGGCAACATTTGTTTATTGCAGTAATATACCCAGCCAAGCAGCTCCTTGCTTTAATCATTTTACTGCATAATGAATGTAAGGTTTTGATTGGCTGCTATAGGTTGCTGCCTTGGGACCTAATTTGAACAATTTTCGGAAATGGGCCTCATAGTGTCATGATAGATACAGTATTTGCAAAATAAAGACTAGAATACAGATTATCTGGACATACATGGGCTAATGTTGTCTGGTACTTCAGCCACTCCTGAAAGAGTTGATGACCATGACTACACCCAAAAAAACCAAAAAATTCCTGTATCATATATGTTTGGGGCTCACATAGATGAACAATGTTGTTGAGGGAAAACTGCACTGGGCCATGGACGCAGTCTTCTCCAGACAGGTCACTATTGACCCCTAATGCCATCTGATAATAGGCCAGAAGATAAGATTAGCCAGATACAAATTGGGCAAAGAGGCTCTCATTTGGCAACCTGGCCAATTTAAATGTAAAAATATACAAGTAGGTTGAAAATCTTTTTCCCCCAAATCAAATATTTTTCTATTTACTAGATAGTAATAACTAGTATGTAAATGCTAATTAATAATTTTGCTATTTTGTTTTAATCTTTTTTTTGGTTTAATTTTCACTTTAATGTGCAACAGACTGACTGACAGATTGATTTGTAAATTGTCAGGTGCTTATACTCCGGTATTCAAAGGAAATTCCTGTGTATCACATACATGTGATTTCCTACAGCACAATAAATTGCTCCTTGGATTCAATTGGGCCAGTAGAGCATGGTAGAAAATGGTAGTAATTTTTTACCACCAACATATTACACAGCAACAAGCAAATTCATCATCCACATCAATCCCTGCCAGTGGAATTATAATCTAAGGTACCAGCCATGGGGGGCAGGTTCATCAGGAGCCAATTGTCCTGCCTCTATGGTTTTGAAGTGGAACGAAATATACAGTACGTAGGGAAAACTTGCAAACTCCATGCAGGCACTCCCCCAGCACTGCAAATGCTAAACACTGTCTCACCTTTGGATATACTCATGTTTATTAAGTAGGGAACCTTGAGTTCAAGATTAAGGGCAGAGACAGGCGATAAGATTCGGGGAGATTAGTCACCTGGTGACAAATCGCCTCTTCTTCGGGCGACTAATCTCCCTGAACTGCCTTCCTGCCGACTAGATTCGAAATAGCCGGCGGGATGGCATTCGGAGCACTTCGTTTTCTGAAGTTGCCCGAAGTTTTCCCCGAGTCTTCTCTTCTGTCTCTGCCCTCAAACTGTCCTTATCTCAGCCAAGAAAACATACATCCGAACTGCTGAGAATTAGAGATGGCGCGAACTGTTCGCCGGCGAATTTGTTCGCGCGAACATCGGGTGTTCGCGCTCGCCGGAAGTTCGCGAACGTCGCGCGACGTTCGCCATTTTGGGTTCGCCATTGTTGGCGCTTTTTTTTGCCCTCTCACCCCAGACCAGCAGGTACATGGCAGCCAATCAGGAAGCTCTCCCCTGGACCACTCCCCTTCCCTATAAAAACCGAAGCCCTGCAGCGTTTTTTTCACTCTGCCTGTGTGTGCTGAAGAGATAGTGTAGGGAGAGAGCTGCTGCCTGTTAGTGATTTCAGGGACAGTTGAAAGTTTGCTGGCTAGTAATCGTTTTGATACTGCTCTGTTATTGGAGGGACAGAAGTCTGCAGGGGTTTGAGGGACATTTAAGCTTAGGTAGCTTTGCTGGCTAGTAATCTACCTTCTACTGCAGTGCTCTGTATGTAGCTGCAGTGGGCAGCTGTCCTGCTTCTGATCTCATCTGCTGACTGCTGCAATAACAGTAGTCCTTGTAAGGACTGCTTTTATTTATTTTTTTGTTCCAATACAGAGCAGTATCAAGCAGATTACTAGCCAGCAAACTTACTATCATCTGTCCCTGAAATCACTAACAGCTCTCCCCCTACACTATCTCTTCCAAGCACACACAGGCAGATTTTTCAGATAAATTTTTGCCCTTGATCCCCCTCTGGCATGCCACTGTCCAGGTCGTTGCACCCTTTAAACAACTTTAAAATCATTTTTCTGGCCAGAAATGTCTTTTTTAGATGTTAAAGTTCGCCTTCCCATTGAAGTCTATGGGGTTCGCGAACCGTTCGCGAACCGCTCGCATTTTTGCGCAAGTTCGCGAATATGTTCGCAAACTTTTTTTCCGACGTTCGCTACATCCCTACTGAGAATAAGGCTCAATCAACACTTGTAAAAGTTCACTGCTGATAACTGTGCCCAATAAAGATTCTGGATAATTCTGCTGGCAGTCATAAAATCCTTCTCCCTGTGGTTTATTAACACAATTACTTAATTTCTAAATGCTCATCTGCGTAAATGTTGAAAATATTTCTTTTTTTCGGACCGTAAATGTAAATTGAAATTCACATTTTGCCTGATAAATATCTGGGGGGAAAAATGCAAAAAAGTTTTGCCAAAGAAACGCCGTAACTTTTAAAATACATTAGATTCCCATCTTTGTTAAATTAGATGGAGATGGTGCAGAGCCGAGAATGTTCCTTAATGTGAGCAGAAAAGCAAGCTGCTCGTAAAACTCAGGGCAAAAGTGGAAAACTCTTGCCCTGATCATAATTCATAAACATTTCTCACACTTGCTGACAGTGCACAGGATAACCAGAAGTACCGGCACAATATTGGCACAGTATATTATCTTTTATGGCTGCAGTGCAGATGTTTGCACTTTACCATTATAATATACTGTGTGTGTATATATATATATATATATATATATATATATATATATATATATATATATATATATATTAGATTCATTGGGACTGCTCAAGTTCATTGGATATTTTGCAGAATGGCCAGTGGCGTAACTAGATATTACTGGGCCCCATAGCAAATTATTTTTCAGGCCCCCAAAATGTTTAGAGGTTCACTTGTTTCTCCAATATTTATTGAAATTGTATATTAATTAGGGCCCCTATACCTCCTGGGCCCCCCTGCAGGCGCAGGGTCTGCTTCCTCTATAGTTACGCCCCTGAGAATGGCTTGCAATTCCAATATCTATCTATCCAATTATTATAGGTGGGCTATGCCTTCGCCCACGTCAGCAAGATAAGTATTGACACACCCACTGTACAAACC
Organism: Xenopus petersii; assembly: GCA_038501925.1. Classification (NCBI taxonomy): domain Eukaryota; kingdom Metazoa; phylum Chordata; class Amphibia; order Anura; family Pipidae; genus Xenopus; species Xenopus petersii. Next base: position 106,229,112 of record CM076688.1, on the reverse strand, counting down.
TCCTGGTCAAAATGTAGCCATTTAGGAGTTTCTGCATCAGTGGAACCTTACAGGTGCAGCTCTTTGTTCTCCAAAGTAGATCCCAAAGCCCTCAAACATTCATCATACACAACCAGTGTCTCACAAACGTCCATTACATATAGTGCCTCACAGTGAACCCTAATGCACATCATGGTGACTCCAAATGATGCATGTGGCCATTACAATGGCTAAACCTATTGGAATCTTTTTGTTTAAAAAGCATCATGTATCTTGCATATGTGATGCCACAAAACACTTCGCCATGCTGCCATTCCTTTATGAAGCAGTTGGGTTGACAGCTTTGAGATACACTCAGTACAAACGAGAAAGTAGAGTTAATAGAAGGAGCTAAATGCTGAAATTCTAAAGCCCCAACCCAGAGCAAATAAGATCAAGGACGGGGCAAGGTGTCAATAAATACAATTCAAATGCTCAGGTTAATTTAGGAGCTGTGAAGTGCTCTAGAGATCCAGATCCAATATCCATAAAGGCCTTTTAGGTCCTTTCACAGTTTGATTCTGGCATTGCCATGAAATTGCCGTCATCTGCAGCTGTTAAAAAAAAAAAAACAGCAAAGAGCCTCCTTGCTTAGCGGTGAAGCAGTATCTTATTGTAAATTGAATCAGTGTGGAAAACAGTGAAGCGAGAAGTTTGGGCACTTGCCAATCTCCTGCAATGACATTTAACGTGCCCATTGTATGATTCTCTATCTTAGTGGCAAAGATTGGCTGGCTCTGCACATTTCTTTAACTCTACAGTATTTTATATTGTTATATAGCATTAATGATGCCACCCTGTATATGCATTGGATGCCTTCATACATGTGAACTTTTAAAGCATATCTTCTATACTGCTTTGTAACTTACACCATGATTAAATGAATGAATCCATGCCTTACATTGCCGGCCAAAACCCCTATTAACTAAAAGCAGCAAACTTCTTCTTTACTAGACCAACCATTTATATGCACTGTGCAACTTAAAGGCATACTGTAGTCTTATCCCATTTCTTTATGTTTCCATATGTTTGTAAAGTGTATGCTGAATGGTTTTCCGTCAGGTGTTCGTAAAGTTTTATATTCACAAGTATCTCTGATCTTCTCTGCTTCTAATGAGACCAAGTATCTCTGTAGTGCTTCTATAATAAGGGTGTGTGTATTTGTGTTTCTTTTCCAATGAGGCCAAATATAGCTGTAGTACTTTTGTAATGAGATGTTTTGAAAGTGTTTCTACGAGTTCAATAGTGTTCTTATAATGAGCCTGTGTGTGTCTTTAGTGCTTCTACAATGGGACCAGATAACTCTACAGAGCCTGTATAACGATTGCAAGTATGTTTGTAGTGCTTTTTTAATGAGTTAGTATGTCTATACTTCTTGTAAAATAGGGCTGAGTATCTCTATACTGTTACATAATGAGACAGATTACTTCTATAGTGCTTCTATAATGAGGATTAGTATCACCGACGCGCCCCATTAAGGCTTATAATGAGAAATTCTATGCTACCCATGTATTGAGATTGAGTATACCTATCGTGCGGTCGGGTAAATTTGTACTGCAAATGATTCCATTGCACTTTAATATATTTATATATACCTGAATTCTGTATGATGCACCTTATTTGCCAACAGATGCCATGGAGCAAACATGAGTAGTCTGATGGATTCTGGGAAAATCTGCAAAGTGCGTGTGGCCTTTAGAAACAATTGTTAAAATATAAATGCAGTACACCGGCACAGCTGAGTTAGCTTTAACATATGCAGTCTGAATCAGCAGTGTTCAGTGTCGTCATGTACTTTGTTATTACAAGTTATAGAAGATGACCATACTAGAGTCAAACTGGTAAGTGAATGTTTTTTTTAATAGAGATGGGATATCTCAGAACCTACAAGAGTTGCTTTTGTGTAGCTGTGGTTTGCTTGGTACTAATCCTGATCCATCCATCCATTTTGGAAAGAGCCATACCTTTTCTCCTTCTGTCCAGTGAAGTAGCTTCATCGTTATCTGCCAGATCTCAACTGATTCCTACTGAAAATTAATTAACTGAAAGGGGCAGATACGGATGGCAGTAGTTCTGTACTATTTTCTCACATACAGTATACAACTGGTTGCTGGAGGCGTCATCGTTTTTCTTTCTTATACTAGAATTTTTTTCGAAGGGTTCTACAGAAATGAGACACCATTTGCCTCTTTGTTTTGTAAGCTTTATATCCATAACATATTGGAATCAAGAAGCCATGAGGGGTATAGCTTGATAATAAGCAGTAATGGAAAAATGCAGGTATAGCTGCAAATCCCCAACTCCTTGGGGCATATTTGTCTGGTTAAATTGTTTTTCGCACTCAGCTAACCATTTAGGGACCATTCATACTATGGTTGAGTGAGTGGGTGGGTTGGGGGGGGGACTGTCATGATATAAATCAATCTCTGTAGGATTAGTTGCAGATTTACATCTAGAAATCAATATACAACAGCGAAAGACCAGGGAAAAGTAACCCTCCCACACACAAAATGAGAAATGCTTTGCACCATATTCCATCTGTATTCCATTGTTTTACTGTACATCTTTCTATTCATGTTTCTCTTCTGTTTTTACCTCTTTTCTACATTATGCTCAGGCTCATTTCATTCAGATCCCTACATCATATTGCCAGTGCCAGAATGACACAGTGAAAGACCTCATGCAGGAACATTTCTGGCCCACTCATGTTTTAAAAATGACTAAAAATCTATAGACCTATAGAGCTTAAACTTGAGTTACATTTGGTCGCATTTCAGTTTTGATTTTCAGGAGACCTTGTTATTGTTCTCTTTTTTGGATGCCACATTCTCTCTACCTTTCTAGCAATCCAGCAACTTGTGATATTCTAGGTATTTATATTTCTAGGTATTTATATTTGTTTGCTCATTGGCTTTGTTTATGCTTCCTTTATATTTTTTACATCATTCTGCCATGATGTTGTACACCTTGGGGGCCTGTTATTCATAGAGCTCGAGACCTGGGGTTTCCAGATAAAGTATCTTACCATAATTTGGATCCTCATAATCTACTAAAAAAATGTAAACATCAAATAAACTTCAACAAGGAATTATTTGATTACAATGGAGTCTATGGGAGATGTCCTTCCAGTAACTCGGAGCTTTCTGGAATCTGGATGACACATTTCCAGATAACGGATCCCATACCTGTAGTTGTTATCTGTCCCAACAGCAAATTCCTCTAGTCCATTAAACCATTTGCCTTGCAGGGGACCATGAATACATTGGGCTTTTATGCTGGATGAATCACTTCTGCATCTTCTGCTTTTTCCTGGTGCCTAAATGTAATTATCCCATAATAGTGATTTTAGCTCTTTTTTCACACACGTCAGCATTATTTAAAGTCAGTTCCTGAGGTTTTCTCTGCCGGTTTTCAAATGAGCTAATGTTACTACATTTATTATGGCATGTTTTTTTTCCCTTTGGTGCAGAGGTTAAACTCTATTCTTATTGCCGGGTGTTTTAATGTAGTTATATCCAAAACCTTCTCACTAAGCTTTGCTGGCTGATCTATCTGCCACTTTCTTATTTGTAAATTTAGGTTCATTTAACCTAGGCTTATTCACTGTTGGAGAGAACCCTACTCACCCACCCAATTATTTTGGGGTTTAAGGCATTCATAAGATATTGGGTGCCTTGATTGAGTTGTTTAATATGGATGTTCAAGTGCAATGTCAATACTTATATTGTTTTTGTAGAAAGGCTACAGGCAAGCATATATATCCATATAATTAGATTTTCAGCCGTTCTTGGTTGTCAGTGCAATTGTGATATCAGTCTATAACCCCTGTAGGCAGAAGACCATTGAGGAGTAGAGGCTTATTCATGACAAAAACTCTGTCTGTATTCAACGACCATTCTGTCTGTATCAATCACACAGCTTAAATGAAAAGCAATTGTCTGCAAAGGGGAACCCTATCTAGATATAAGGAACACCTCAAAACTAGGAATGGAGACTTGGTTGTATACAGAATGTATGGAAATCTGGAGTGATTGAGCACCCTACATGAAGCCTACTATTTAAACATGAATCGAAACCACTACTATTGTTTTGCAGCAAATCAGGCAAGAAAGAAGAATTGTTGATTTAAACTGTAGACTATGCCATTGCCAGAGCTCTCTAGATAAAAGCGTTTCCAGATAATATACAGCATCCCAGACCGGCACAAAGCAGCAGGAGCTGAAATAACTAAGGGGTGGGTTTTGTAACTTATTTCAGTCAGGAAGAACATTGAATGATCACCAAGTCTTGCCTTATCCTTATGTGCCCATTCATATGTATAAAAACAGCTTTGCGATAGCTGTCTTACTCTGCTTCACAGATGCCACTGGCAGCCGCATAAGAATGTTAAAGCACAATTATGTCTTGCGCTGATTCAGAAGCCAACTGCAGTTTTGCTACTATTAGGCAGTGCCTGTCAAAACAGATGAATTGCTGAGCAACACACATGATAAATAGCTACCACCAAAAAGGGAGAGAAACTATTTCCAATGCAAAATATGCAGAGATTAATGTTGAAGAAGCAGAGCATTCGGGAGAAGGCTTGGCCCGCTCCCCTGGAACGTTTTCTGACTTCAGGACGTTGGTTATCGTAGTCAGTTGCTTTTAAGGTTGTGTTATTTTTGTATGACGAGTGACCAGACTTGTGCACATCCTAGGTACAGAATTTTCTTTTTTTAAATCCTAAATCCTGATGAGATAAGGGAGAACATTTGCATAAACGAACTGCAGTTATTGTAGTCCCCTAAATATATTTGGCAGCTGATTATCAATTTTCCCAAATGAGTAGGTTCCAAATCAAACAGTTGACCCCTGTGAGAATCACCTAAAAGCTGCTGACTTGTGTGGATAACGGGTGTCCAGGTAATAGATGCCATACCTGTACAAGATAATGATGGGTGTCAGGGTTATACATCCCATACCTGTACAAGATGACACGTCAGGATAATAGTACCCATACCTGTACAAGATAAAGATGAGTGTCAGGGTAGCAGATCACATACCTGTAAAAGATAATGACGGGGTCAGGGTAATATATCCCGTACCTGTACAAGATAAAGGGGGCGAATTTTCGCCTGCGAAGGCTTCACCACACTTCGCACCTCTTCGCCAGGTGCAAATTTACTACCACTACTCTGACTAAAATTCAAAGTTGCGTCTCTGCAGCCAAACACTGGTAAAGTTACGCGAGAGTAAATTCGTCAGCGTGAGCATTTCATAGCAAACTTTCACTAACGTCCATCTCTGCCTAGCGAAACTTTTAGTACACTTACTCAACTTGAATAGGACTGGAACATATAGGTCATATTTATGTCTTTATTAGTGATGTTGGTGCAAATGCTTGAAGGGATCACTTGTTAAAAATGTTCAAGGAAGGCAACTTCGGGAATCGAAGTGCCGCAAGTGCCGTTGCACTGGCGTTTTCTCATTATAGCCGGGGGAAGGCAGTTTGGGGAGATTGTCACCCCGAAGAAGAGGCGATTAGTCACCAGATGACTAAATCTCCCACGAATCTGCCCGTGTGCCCCTGCCCTAAGATTGAGGAGGATGTAGCTTCATCTTATCAGTTCACCAGATCTAAGCTGGTGAAGGAAACTCTGTGGAAAGTGATTACGTAATGGAAAATTTGCACTTTAGTGAATTTCTGGCTAAACGATTGTTCACCTGAACGAAAATTCACCTGGTGAAACTTTGTTAGCGTTGTTCTCTTTCGCTAGCGAATTGTCCTCTACGACTGCTAGTAAATTGCCAATGTCCCTATGGATCGGAATACTGGCAAGTTTTCTCTAGCGTCGGGCGCTTTGCCCTATAGTGAATTTGCCACAATGACAGGTATTAGGGTGATATATATAATATACAAGTTAATAGCTGGTGTCAGTGTAATAGTTCCCATACCGGCATAAAACAAGGAAACTGCCTTTATAAATTGTAAAACAAACAAAGCAAAAAAAAAAAAAAAAAAGGGAATGTTCCTGGATGGCCTTAAAAAAAACAAGTAGAGTGTATGTACATGTAAGCATGGTGCGCATGGAGATGGGACATTTCTGGATTCTCTCATGCATGTTATGCCATTGTTTTTATCTTCATAATTTCCAATAAATATGTAGTAGTTTTTTTTAATACAGTGGCAGAATGCAGAGATATCCTTGCACATACCCAAAACCTATTCTGCCGTGCTTATCTTTCTCTTTTTGGTTGCTTTTCCAGGTCTAAGAGCTAGTTAAGCTACCTGATCTGTGTCTTGCGGTACTTACACAGGTTAGAAAGCTACATCTTGCAAGAAGGGGGGATGGAGCATGTGCTCATAAAGCCTGCAGTGCTGAAAAAACACTGAACATATTTAAATTGGCTGAAATACAATAAATTGCTATTCCTTTGGGTAGCGCAGTAGTTGATATCCATCTGCAACCATGCACTGCACAAAAACGGATTTCTCTCTCGCTATAGCTCATTTTGAAGCTTGCTGGTCAGACATGAATGCATTCTTTCTGTGTGCCCAAAATGAACACTGAAATGAGAATGTTTTATAGATCCAATTTTACATTTCTCCCTGATATATATATATATATATATATATATATATATATATCATTAAACAAACATGTTTCACAAAGCTCTAAAGAGCCATCTGGCAGCTTGTTACCTATCTATTTAGCTACTATGTTATATATACTTGAAAATACCTAGCGTAAATATTACCGACCCATGAAAATAGAAATAAAATGTGGCTCGGCAGGTGTAGATACTGAACTGAATTACTAGACGGATGTTCTAGTTTCAGTCCAGTGTCAGCTTATTGGGCTAGTGTCCACGTCACCTTATTTGACTCTGCCTCAGGCACCAGACACTAAATTTTAAGGTATTTTGGGACATGGTTTGACTGTGGCTATAACATACTGGAAGTAAAGCTGAAAGGTTGTAGCCCCTCTAAGGCATCGGCGCTCTCTATGATAAATGAGGGTTAGTGGGTTTAGTTATTATCAGTGCTAAGAATAATGTAATTATAAACAACCTTACAGGCAAGTAATAACAATTCTCTGCCTCTCCAGACATAGAAATAAACCGTTGCAGATCTCTATCCTTCCTTAGATTATATGTTCCCACATGTAGAATACTGTATGTCGATTACCCTGACAGGTGCTCGGCTGACGGTATGAGAAGATGCTAGGCAGAGAACGGGTGCTAATAATCTGACAAGACGTTAGCCAAGGAAGGTAATGTGGGTTTAAAAAATAATAAATCTCTTAAAGGAGGACTGAAGCCAAAAAAATAGCAACTAGAAATGCTGTATTTTATATACCATATACTTACTGTACTAACCCAATTGCCCCTATAACAGTAATAATCCATGTCTTCAGTGTTGTGCATATCCTTCTGATCCATCTTTTTGAGTGTCAGCGACTCTGCACATGCTCAGTACACTCTAAGCTTCTGTTAAGAAATGAGTTCAGGGGTTGTTCGGAATCATCATCACAATAGCAGAAAGTGGGGTCACAAAACTAATTCTGCAAGCGCTAGTTTCTGTACTGTCCTCTAATTACTAAGCAAGCCTTGTGTTGTGAATTTTATATTGTGTCGGTCCCTAAGCTCAAGTAAGTGACAGCAGCCCAGAGCATGTGCTGGGCATTAGCAAAATAGAAGATGAGGCGATACTGGGGGCATATTCGGAGGCACAGATCTTCACTACACTATTCGGGATGGTACAAAGGCTTGTAATATAAGGTATAGCATTTCTAGCCAGGTTCATTGGTTTGATTTCATTGCTCCTTTAAATTTAGCTTTTATGTGCTACCTATATAGGATAAATCATACATTATTATGATCATCCTTTATTTACAGAACACAGATCTTTACAGAGATTATTCAGTAGGCACACTGTAGCAGGCAGTTCAGTATAGCAGCTATAATTATGCCTGTGTGTGTATAAATATATATAATGTATATTTATTTTTGGCAGTTCAGACAGTATTTATGCACCTGTTTTTTTACATAATCCCAACGGAATGAGCTCATGTCAAAAAGGGGGTTATTCTTTTCCCTTTACCTTATCGATTTTAAGCTCCAATCTGAATGTGAATTCTAATTTTCGTAAAGTGCTGCATAATAGCTAAATAAATAAAGGATAATCGTAATTACCGTCTCAGAGACTCATGAACGTGGAAAGACCCGAGCACAACTTTATAAATAAGTATATGCAGTCCATTTAAACACAACCGACGCCACACTGCATAAGACCGTAGTTTAATACTGCTTACTGCAGAGCTTAGGTTACTGTGTATCCAGTAAAGCAAATCATACGTATTACTTCCAATTTGAGCCACCAGTCCTATGCAAAATAAAAAATGAAAGCACTTAATGCTGAAAAAAAAAAGATTTGTTGTCGAGGCTCAAACCCAATAATTGTTCATTCAATGCACAAGCAGTTGTTGCCCCTATAGACAGTTATAGACGATTAGGGAGCATCACGAGACCACAGTGGGGTTTGCTGCTTTTTCTGGTGCTGGCACTCAATGCAGAAAGCAGCATTCCCTGGGGAACAAGTGAGCACTACAGGGTGTTCTCCTGTGCCCCTTAGCGCTCTTGCACTTATGCCCCTGGGATTGAAAAATGAACCCTTTTGTATGCTCTTACCTCCCAACATTTGAGAAATTGAAAGAGGGACAAAACATTTTGGCCAGGCCCATTTTTGTGGCCACACCCCCTAATTACCATGTTTATTTAACAAAATTTGGAAGGTTATGAAAGTTTGAACACATTTCTGCAGTTTTTATGTGCCATTACGGTTTCGCTAATGAAGGTGAATTACCCTTTAAGCTGCCAGTCAGTTTCCCCAAAAGACCTGCTTATCTTAAATTGTTACACTTGTTTCTTTGCATATCTTAATTTGTTACAAATGTATATAAGTGCACCTGCAACATATTCTGGGCTCTCTGACAAAAGCCAATTAGGTTTCAGAAACATATCTTTTTCTGGCTGTTCAGTGCAGTAGATCAAAGAGAAAGTCCTATTCACCGACAGGTGGAGCCCAACCTTTACATTTTGGCCCAAAGTCATCTTAACACCCACCATTGAAATGACCTATAAACATCCCACAATTTAGAGGCAGAGGGTGTGACCAGAGGCGGAGCAGACCGAAACACACCCACATAAACATTGTGTTGAGTTAATGTCTCTTTAGTGTTGCTTTAGCTCTGGAATATATATATATATATATATATATATATATATATATATATATATATATATATATATATATCTCCTTCTTTGAAAACCTTTTATACTTTCAGCATCATTCCTGAAGCCCAGTACTATTGTCATGATTCTGTTATATAAAATACATTCCAACACAGAGCACATTAAGTCCTTGGCCTATAAAGTTTCCAAATCTGCCACTAGATGAGTCACCATAGGGAAATTCTTCATAACGCTACCCTTCAAACCATCCCTTTATCATTTCAAAGAGGCCATTAGCTCCCTAATTCTTCAGCCTTTATATGCTGCGGCCTTCACTCATCACCTTTCTCTATAATGGAGCATTTATGTCACTGTTCTCTTATCTATAAATAAAGGTGGCCTTCATCAAATATTGAACTGGGGAGTCCTGATGGATTCCCAGCAATTTACTATTTTCACCATTTATGGACTTTCCTGACTGTCGTGAACATTTGGAACTGCTAATTAAAGGGCGCTTTATTTGGTTCTGTGCTTTTTGCTCAGAATGGTGGGATGTGAAGCATTTAAAATTAAGATAATATTTACAGTTCAAAGTTCAAATCTGCCGTTTTTATTCTCTAGTTATAGGACATATGCACAGGCTAGAGTGATCTTCCAGCTGATTGGACAAGAGGGGCTGCTGGGAAGTTGATTCAAAGTGAATTGACGTTGCAGTATGGTATAGATTGATGGTCTTCTCACATGGCATTGCTTAGAATATCTTCTCACCATATTATTTGAAGTTGAATTTATATGGTTAAGTGTTAAGCAGCGAAAGCCCTGAATAGCTTATAACCCAACAGACTTTATTAGAATAACTCTGATTTGGAAAAACATGTAGCAAAACAATTCTGACATGTCTCCCACAAGCAGGAATATGGAATCAAGCAATGCAACCAGATAGAATTAAGCCCAGTGATTCATATTCTCATGCCAGTAAGTATGCGACTACATTAAAAGACGTGGCCTTAATGTCTAACAAAAGTCTTGAGCAAACAGAGATTGCTTAGAAATATTAGTGAATTGACCCATGACCTTGAATAACTGGCAATTAGCATTAGACATCAATTGAGTGCAGTATGTGAATACAAAACTTGACCTTTAATCCATCTAAAATACAGTGCTACTACCACTGTCTAACTATATGAAGTATGACCTCAGATGGCCAGAAATTGGTTCTAAAATGACAGATTAATGAACGAGTAGAGGGCCTGAAGGTCATGATAAAATGGCTGTTATGGTAGTAAGGGACACAGAAGATGATACATGATGAGAAAGTTACTGTAGGACGAGGAGTGGCTGAATGGATGTTTAAGGACTAATGTAATGGGATACAAGCGTGTGGTTAGTAGTCAAGCAGTAATGGAAGGCAACATTAATAATGGAGGGAAATGAAAATGTATATTACATAGAAAAGGCCTTTACTGAGAAAGGCCAACCTGAAGAAGAGAAACATGTTTCAGCAACTGCAAATTAATTCAAAGAATCAGTCTTGGGAACATATATACTGTATATAGGGAACTAGAGAAACCAAACAAAACCGACTGTGATGCAGGGACGGAACCAAAACCCTGTTTTACAATTGTACGTTGAGTGGAATGGAGTACATGGAACAGAACCTTCAATAGACAGGCACATTCATAAAGTGTTATTGACTAATGTTCGCTGTTACAGAACCCTGGTCCTCCGCTTGAGTCTCTCACACTCCAGGCGATCATATATAAATGAACACGCAAAAGGGATCATATCTAAATAAGTATTCACAAGGTATGGCTGTATACCCATTAGCATCGATCATTACTACAGGCAATGAACTTCTGTGACACGCCATTAACTTGTTTGTTAGATCAGATGTCAGAGATTCAAGCAGAGTGATGAACTAGAACCTTCTGCTCTAGGTTATTAAGGTCGGACCAGGGAGAATAATATACAAGGAACTGGCATTCATTTTAAATAGATTCTAAACCCAAATGTAAAATTTTGAGCCTAATGAAAGTATGTTCTCCAATATACATTTGTTACACAATTTAAATTCTGATTACATGAAATTTGGGGGTTTTCATCCCCTTTTAAATTAATATACTTAGCCGGGAGACAGTCTGTTTATTTATGAACAGTGCAGAGGGAGTATATTGAAACCTTCAATGTGGCCTTTGTTTATCGCAGGTCTGGCTCCAAAACAGTTGCATTATGTAAGATCTTTAAACCGACTACATTTAGAACCACATTCTTCTCATGTTTATGCCACTTAATATTAAAACACACATCTGTTTTCATTCTTTACATGACAAGTAAAGGCCAAATTAAATAAAGGTAATTAGATTAGTATTAGGGCCTAAGGCTGCTGTGCATCTTCCCATAGCCTGCAGGCACGTCTGTAATTTTATAGTTTCATTCAAGCAGAAGTTCTCCTTCTGTGCTCCTCCATCATGGCCCACCTCCTTCACTTCTGCACATGCGCCACACCTGGGACTTGGGAAAGAAGGGATATGCCAAAGGAGCCTGGAAGGTAAGATCTGTGTGCCTTGGTGGCTTCAACTGAACTATACCAACCAGTCAGCAGTTCGTAGCAGAGTAGAAGTGTCTCAGAATGAAAACAATTTAAAAAATCACTGATTTACATGCATCCCTTAAAGGAGAACTAAAGCTTAACTAAAGAAGTAGCTAGAAATGTTGTAAGTTATGTTTTGGGGGTCTGTACCAGCCCAAGGCAACCACAGCCCTTTAGCAGTAAAGCTCTGTGTCTCCAAATATGCCCCAGTAGCTCCCCATCTTCTTTTATACTGATTCACTGCACATGCTCTGTGCTGCTGTCACTTACTGAGCTTAGGGACCCACTCACAATATACAGTACACATAGAATAGAAATGTCACAATATAAGGCTGATTCGTAATTAATACAGATAATTACTACATGGCAGCACAGAAACCAGTGCAACTAGCATCAGAATTTAATAATCAGCCCTGTAGCATCATCTTATATTACATACAAGCCAACCTCATTTTCTGCTTGATAATTTGCGATGACTTTAAGCTTAGCTTCTCAAATCATAAGGAGCATGTGAGAGTCGCAGACACTTTCCAAGATGGTGACACAAGTTTGAAGTCCTGGATCATTGCTGCTATTGAGAAGCTGAAACTTTAGGCTGGTGCAATAAGTTTAGTATGTAAAATATGGCCTGTTTAACCATATTCAATTTTAGGGTTTAGTTCTCCTTTAAGAAGTCGTTTTGGCAGTAAGTCCTGCATACCCTGCAGATAGCTTGTCCAGACAAGAGTTTCCAGTCTGCCGCTGCCTTCCATTGGTGAATGTGGGGATGATTGGCTGACCCAAAACATACTTCTCTCTCCAGGCTCCCTTGACATTGTCTTGGTTGGCCCCTACCTAAATTATGAATTAGGGAATATAAATAAAACATTGTTTTTAGTTCTGCATTTTCAGCTTAATCTCACTGTTTTGCTAAAAAATGTTACGTGTTTTTAATCCCAAACCCTATAACGTTATTTAATTAAAAAGGAATATGACACCAAAACAACATTTAAAAATAAATGCCATCATATAAAACATTTTTAAAGCTTTGCTGTACCTTACTTTGTTTTCCTCCTGTGCTCGGATTTTATGATGCTTTTTGCATATCCGTGGACAGCTGAGATAAAAGTTCCCCTCAGTCTCTTCTCCTGAGATTAGATTGTCTGTATATTCAAAGCAAGACCCATAAGGACAAGTTCAACTTTAATAATGACCTTAGTCTCCCTTTGCAACGTGTAGAGCCACTCTCTTGTGTGCTCTACACCAATACGGTTTTATAATACACAATATGGCCAGGTAGGCACCTGCCTGTCCAACATCTTATTCCAAAGCCAAGAGTATTAAGTTGGTCTTTCCTCTGTTGCTTGAACAGCCTTCATCCTCTGCTCTTCTGGAAAGACTTTCCACTAGAGATGTTGGAGCATTGCTGCTGGTCTTTACTTAAAAGGTTGGGCACTGATGTTGGGCTTATGTTGGCATTCCAATTCATCCCACAGGTGTTCAGTCGGGTTGAAGTCAAGGTGTCTGTGCAGACCTGTCAAGTTCTTCCACTCTCATGTCTGTAAAACTATTCTATATGAAATTGACTTTGTGAATGGGGGTATTATAGTGTTGAAACAGGAAAGAACCTTAGCAGACTGTTGCTGCAAAGTGGAAATCATGGAAGTGTCCAGTATGATTGTGTGATATAATGGCAGCAATGATGGGTTATGCTTAAATAGACAATATTTAGTAATTAGGAGAGGTGTCCGCATGCTTTTAGCCATGTAGCGTTTATATTATATTTAGATTCCTTTTACTCACAGTGAGCTTGTTTGGTCTCTGCTGATTTGATTAACTAATGGGGAAACTTCAAAACTGATCTTACTTTTTGAGTGTTCGTGGGAGAGATATTTGATCAGATAATCAAAGCGAGTTAAAAGAAAATTCTAACGTTTTATAGAAGATGCCGCTGATTTTTCTCCGACTGGATGTTTATAGCTGATGAAGTCATACAAAAAGTGGAAAGATCCTTGGTGTTTAATTGCTGAATTGTAGATTTTATTTTAGGCCAAGTCGGTTATAGATATGTACATTCATTTGTACAGTAATTATAGTTTAGTTTGTATTAAGTGGTCCTCATCATTTTCATAGCAACAAAAAATACTAGGAATGCAGCAAATCCACTATTTGGGATTCAGGTGAATCCCCGAATCCTTTGTGAAAGATTCAGCCACATACCGAATCAAATCCGAACTTGTATATGCAAATTACTGGCGGGAAAGGAAAAAGTGGGGGGAAATTTGAACTTCTTTGTTTTGTGACGAAAAGTCACATGGTTTCTTTCCCAACCCTAATTTGCATATGCAAATTAGTATTGGGGTTCGGCCAGACAAAAAGATTCTTTTGTCTGGCCGAATATGAATACTGCTGAACAAGGCTGAATCTGAATGTAATCCTAGATTCCCAAAAAATGCATGTCCAACCAGTTCACCTTTTAGGTCTGTATATAACCTGCCTAACTGCTAGTTGATCCTTAAAATTTTTTATATCAGTTGTGTAAGAATGAAATTTTCTCATATATCTCAAAAAAAACTTTATTATAGTCTCAGGACTACAGAGGGTATACGTCATTCTGAACCATCTGTTTTTCTGTAGGATGTGTTTAAAACCCACAAAAGGTGCTTGAGGCAAGCTGAAGCAAAGCTCAGGGTTTGTACACAAATAAAATCATTACTACATGGAGAGGAAAGGCACACAGTCCCTACTTACAGTTCAACATTTTTAAAGCAGGGCTCCCTAGAAGGCAAATGTTTTTCCTTCAGACTGAAGCTGCAGGGATGCATTTTGCAGCCTACAAACTACAATCAATCTATTATTTCCTCTATCTTCGTGGTTGCTATACAGAAATAGGGAATGACCAAGAAATAGGACAAATGGTTAGAAACAGTAGAACCCACTGACACCTGAGCTTTCTGCGAGTTTTAGTGAAGTGGGCCAGTCCAATAATTCCTTTGTCTTGTTTTGGTTTCCCTACAACTCATTAATGCTCACCCCCTTTTTCCCCTTTATCTTTTTCTTCCCCATTGCAATGTATTTTGTGCTGTCCACATCTGCACCCCATGCAAATCCACATCTGCACCCCCTTTCCCCCCAATCTTTAAACATATTCTCCTCTTGTCTCCCAGTCCTACTCTCCAATTTACTTCTTTACCTCCCTGTTCTCCAACATTTCCCTGCTTCCTGTAGAAGGCCAAATAAAGATCATTTTCAAATGTGAAGGATTTTCATATGAATTGAGCACACCCGTAAATACATAGCTGACTTGTCTATCAAAGGGAACAATGGGATGGGAGCACTGTGAGTGATAGATCCGGGAAAACTGTCAGCTTGCAAGAAGGAGGGAGCCTCGAGCAGCTCTTCTCGCATACAGGTCATATTCAAACTGTGAATCCGGAGAACAGGAAACAAGACAGTATACATCCACAGCATGCAGTCAGTATTAATGTCATTATGATAACTGGCAGTATATTCTTTATGTTTGTAGTCTATGCAGTGGCCTACATCCTTACATATACCACCAATGTTTGGCAAGCATTAAAAGCAAATAATAGCTGGACTGCATCAGCTTGAACACTGACTATTTTCTTCTGAAACCTGCAATACTAGTTATACTAGTTCTCCTATCAAGGCATGATGGGAGAAGAGGATATAGGTCCTCTTGAAAGACCGTATTGGTGGGATGAAATGTCACTAATGTATAGCAGACTATGTAAAGAATTATTATTAACTCTGTTTTGTTTTCTGGTCACCAGCTAAGGGATCATTTACACCCAAACTGTGAGATATTCATTATGTAAGCAGAAGGTTATGCTAAACTAGACTCCCTCCAATAACCCCACTTCCCGTGAGCTGATAGTGCTGTGCTGGGAACAATGTACCTACATTAGGAGCACACGCAAAGACATTTTCCTTATTAATATTTCAATTATTTTATGGCCGCCTGCACAACATGCTACAATTTCTTTTTCTACAAAAGCGTACTTTCTGCTTTTCAGTAATCTGGGGAAAGGCAGTTTAATTTAGTCTCATCCTTACCTGCTGCGTGTGCCATAGATGAATTAGTCTCAACATAAAGAAGAGGGGAGTTCACAGGATAATAGCTTTTTGCGGCAAGCAACTGGGTATTTTTTTTTATCTCAAATTAAAGTTTGATTTCATTCACCATAAAAAATACTTACAAACCTATTGAAAATGGGAATAGTGTACAGGTATATTTAATTAGGGGAGAATTGTCTTTTTCAACATATTCTGCAGGAGAAAATGACTCCAGTCCAGAAAATTACGTTATTGTATATATATTATGGAGAGAGAGCATCTTTAATTACCATTTATTTGTTTAATTACAAAAAAAGTCAAATATTTAGCTGGTTTAGTTACAGTCCTCTGTGTATGTACCCAATTGTCGGCCATGGTGGAAAGAAGTTGTTCGCTGAAACGATGACATTGGTTTATGCTGGTTATTTCCAAACATTTCCTCAGTAACCTTCGGCCCCCAAGAGAGCATGTTTGCTGGGTATTCCCAGAGGACCAAAGTTAGATCTGTCAGAATTAATCATCTGTTTATTGATCCACGTATGCTCATTCCGCTATCTATTTACACAAGTAAGTCTGGGTTCATTGCTTGTATTCTGCTCCTTGTGATCTTGGCCGAGTCATTTAATCTGCCAGTGCTTCACGCAGGAAAGGTTAGGTTATCAACTCTAGGGGGCACAGAATTAAATGAAGACAATCTTAGCTACAGGTATGGGCTCTATTACGTGCCAGGCTTGGAGCATGGGGTTTTCCAAATAATGGGTTACCATGCTTTTAAGTCTACTGAAAAAAAAATCCATGCCACCAGCATAAATCGAAGATAGCTTAGTTACTATCAAGTAAAAACTGCTACTTTATTATTATAGAGAAAAGGGAAAAAAGTAAGACGAAATCTGCTTAAGTCGGACTGGATAATGGGTTTCTGGATTATAGATTCCATACTTGTATTGATGTATTATAATACAGAAAGCTGCTGTATGAATACCCACAGACAGCTTTCACAATGTCCCCTCAAGCCCCCCTGTATTTTCTCCACTTCCCTCCCACCTCTACTCTCCACTTTACTGCTTTACCACCCTGTTCTCCAACATTTCCCTGCTTCCTGCAGAAGCCCAAATAAAATGACATTGTTAGTTTGCAGCCTCCCTTACAAGTGTATGCTGTGCTGACACATAACTAGATGGGCACTGGGCAGCTAAGGTGCATAATGCGTTATGATATGTGCAACTGCTATGTGAGTTTGGATAAGCAATGGCAAAGGAAGTGGAAGCAGTGTTGGACCTGAGACCCAAGGGTCCATGTGTTGACCTGATCTTCACGGCCCCTGACCACATCCACCCCACCCCCATACATATACCTGCTACATGGATCCAGTATTTTTCCAGGTGTCCTAGTGGGCCGGTCCGACGCTGATTGAAATGAGCTGAGACGTGTGATGGACATATCTTGCAGTGCTGGGTTGTTGTGCAATTCTGCAAAAGATATAGAGCATTAGTTATCCTCTTCACAAGACCAATTAAAACAGCTTATATCTGTACTATGGGGTAGATGTATGCAGTGACTTCTCTGAGCAAACATCATTGATCATGTTAAATTTTAAATTAAACTATAGGAGTGATATGGCATATATCCAAGAACAATTTTCTCAAATCAGCATCTATAAAATACATCCTATAAGGGAAGCACATGTTAAACCTTTGGGTTTTGGTTCTACAATATGACCCTGTAAAAATGGAACCAGGTTAAACCTTACATTTGCATATTTCCCCGGGAAATCCAGAATGTGATTAGGAAATCAGAAGCCAAGGTGCTTCCTGTCTGCTTGTGTTTCGATGTTTTTTTTCCTACGTATGTCCGATTCACATTGTGATCCTTGGGTATGTATTGCTGGAGGACAAAGACACAAAGGAGTAGTGCATGCAGCATTTTTTAATCTGTCATAGCTATAGCTATATTAATACTCTGCCTTCCTGCAATTTATCATCTGCTTCCAGTAAAAGGCCTGCTATCTGACATGTGTTAGTTGAATGCTTGGAGAGAAAAAAAAAATCAACATATTGCCAAAAGGCCAAAATGCTCCGTGGACAAACCCTAAATAGAGTATATAAGTGTGCAATATTTATGAATATTTAAGCTTCGTGTCCATAGAAAGATAAATGTATTGATGCATATTATGCAATGTTTCAGTGGTTTATGAATGCCTCTTGCTCAGTCTTTACTTCCAAAGGCATTTCTCTTCCAGTTTGATTTTAATCTATCATGTAGAGTTTGCTTATCAGTGTAACCATGTTTTTTATTGGATAGTCAAACCCACTGAATTATTTGGAAATCTGTAGGCTTTGAAGCAAAGCTTTAGAAGAGCTGACCATTGAGCAAGTGCAGTTGAAATGTTGAAGGGGCCACAATGGGGAAGCCAGCAGTTCTGCCTGCGGTCATAAAACAGCATGGATTGCCCTTTCATGTACAAGGGATCTTTTTTAAACTCAACACAAGAAAGTATGAAATAGCTTTTGTTCATATTTGATACATTGGTGGGAAATGTATTACTGTAACTTTTTGCAATCGGTGCAATGTGCCAGAAAGGGTGCGAACCAGCATGTTCATCAATGCAATATTCGGGAATGGTAGGCGTAGGATGGTACGTTGACGCTTCCTTGGTCATAGTCATTTAGACATGCTAGCAAGGGAGTGTCCATTTGCAAGTCGCAATAGGGCCCTGTACTGCCTGTCTATGCTCCATGGATGGGTAATTACTCTAGAACTTGTAGTGAAGTCCAGTATGTTTAAAATAAACAGCAAGAACCAAGGGATAGGGATAGGGCTAGGCATACCATATGGACCCAATTTGAACCATAGGTAATCCCTTCCACTAGTGGATGACACTGTAACAGCACTAGGCAGGGGATAACTCAACGGCTCAACATTATTTATCAATAAAATAAACCGCAAACCTTACAGATCGAGTTGAAAACAATAAACACAAACAAGAAGCCAAAAGTAAAACGGAGTCCGTTGTGTACAAATTGTCCTTATTATACAAAATCTGTAGCGATTCTCTTCGGGATACAAGCAGAGGTTGCTTCCAAGTATTCATCATTGATGTTCTATTAAGTCATTGTAATTCAGATCATTGATCCCTCTCCTATGACATAATTTCAAACAAGATACAAATAGTTTCTTTGTAATAGTATGAATAAATGATATGTTGTACATTGCAGCTTGATCAATCTCGCTGCGGTTGGGTAAAATAACATGGCCAAGGAAAGAGCAGCTTGTTCTTTGGTACCAGGGGCCAGCGCTGAAATGGCTGCTTTGTATTAAACAAGAAAAAAATAGAGAAGATGAACCTTGAAGAACTGTCAACTGTTGGTAAATAATAGTCCAGACTTGTAGATCTACATCCGTCTGGCACGTATTACAAATAGCAGGGGGATGGATTGGTATGATACCGCAAAAAGCACTGGCTGACTAACTGAACCCTGCCGTCTATAGTACAACGTTTTAAGATTAAATATAATCTTCCATTTCACATCACATTTACAAAGTTGCTTTTGCGCTTTCCGTTGAGTGACAAGCCAAATGGGGCGTGAAAATAAAGGGCAAGTAAGCCTTTAGATTGAAAAACACTGCCGCCAAATCATCTGCTTTTTCTTCCAAATGGTCAATATTAACATTTTATCAGTGTTTATTAAACAGGAAGTTTTTTTTCTCTAAAACCTTATAAATTGTGCAGTTCTTTCAGCTGATTGGCAGTCAACTCTAGAAGATGCTTCATATAATAGCTATGTACTACCACAATATATTATTGGCAGCTTTCTTCTTAGTAGTACCATTTCTCAGCTGCTCCGCCTGGGGGTGAATTCTCACCATATGTTGCTATACACACACATTATGATCCATTGAACAGGAAAAATACTTATGAGTTGCAGTAATAGTTTAAGATCCCTTATTTTAATCAGTTTGAAGGGATCAAGCCAGTATCCAGATACGGGATATGGGACCTGTTATCCAGAATGTTCGGGACCTGGGGTTTGCCTGATACCGGATTTTAATTTGGATCTTCATACTGTAACTCTACTATAAGTTATGTAAACAGGAAATAACCCCAATAGGCTGGTTTTGCTTCCAATAAGGATTAATTGTATCTTAGTTTGGATCAAGTACAATCTACTGTTTTATTACTACAGAGAAAAAGGAGAAAATTCTTAAAATTGTCTTATTTGGCTAAATTGGAGTCTACAGATTTTTGAAAAATAAAAATTATTTAGATAAAACTAAGAATCTAAGGGAGATGGCCTTTCTGTAATTCAGAGCTTTCTGTATAATGGGTTTCCAGATAGATCCCATACCTAAATATTATCCTGTTCTGCGTGTAATCATGTACTGTTGGCCAGACAAAGTACCCAATCATGACTATAGGAACCAGGAACACTGACACTAAAGGGCATAAGGGCATATTTAGTAATGTCTCTATATACAGTAGATTTGTTTATTTTGCATGCTAACAGCTGTGACAGTGACTCAGCCTGCTAATATTTCCCTGGGAATAAGGACATATTTTCCGATAAAATAAAAATAGGGGGAGAACAGTACATAAGCAACTGTGCAGTGGTTCAACACACAAGACATAACAAATGAGGAATTCAGAATCAATAGATGAAAGTATAAACCTACGGCCTCAGCATTCTGCGTCACAAAGGACAATTTGTTATGAATTCCACAGAGAGGGATGCTGTGATTTCGGTGCATAACCCCTCATTACACAACAGAAAAAAAAGTATAAGAAATTAGAGAAAAAGAAATCATGTGATTAGATGAGTCATTCTACACCCATCAGGCAGACAACTATACCTGGAACATTGCATATGGCTTGAATTCTTGTTGACTATGGGGAAGGGAGCAGGCAACTCTGTTCTGTGGCTTTTTTTGCCGTAGTTTAGTAAAGTTTAATATATACGTACAGAATTAGTCTCATATCACCTTAGTCCATATACAGCAGTACTGGTAGTCACCATATTCTTAGAGAAGGAAAACTCTGTAAAACATACGGTATAGCTGTCCATGTCAACTGACCAGTCAAGGGATATCAGCGCTTTAACCACCATCAACAAAAGTAAACTATGTAAACCTTATGGTATAGCTGTCCATGTCAACTGATCTCAACTCAGTTGACTATTTAAGAAAGTTTCTATGAGAGTAGGTTAAAATATCATCTTACCTACCATCCAGACAGTCTCAAAATGCATGCCTAGATTAATTGAAGCTGTACTGTTGGCTCTTGGTTTCCCTGTATCCCATCACGGCACTTGTTACGGAGGGGGGGGATGTAATAAAAGTCAGTTACAGAAGAATATGTTCAATGCAAAAAATTATTCATTGCGTAGAAGATATCAAGGTAATAGGAAGCTTGGTCCAAAGCAATTCTCATATTGGATCGCTTCCAAGCCTCTGCTGAGATAGGGATACGATCGATCAATCAATCCAGAGTCAGATGCTTAAGCTCGGAGGAATTTCTAAGGTGGAGTAAGGGGCTGTATTAAATACAACAAGAAAATGAACTTAAAGGGGACTTAACATCCAGAGAGAAAAAGCTGTGTAATTAAAGCCATTTTGAAGTAGAAGATAAGGGTTGGGTTTTTTTCCGGGCAAAACCGCTAAACTGGGCAAAAAAGTTAGTTTATCCCTTTTGGTTAGCAGCACCACCACCGTGTTTGGAAACACATTTTTTGTTGTATGTTTAAAACCATGCTGCAGAAGCCGGCAGTTTCCCCTTTATTTGAGCTTACTAGATCATCTGCAGTCTGTGCGTTGGGAAAGTGTGCTAGTCATCATCTGCAGCTGCTCTGCACAGGAGGATTTGGTTACTCCTGAATGCAACTGGCTTTGATGGATTACCTGCCGAGCACTGCAGATGCACACAGCTAAGCTGGGAGCTAGCAATGGTGCTCCGAATGGATCTTGCCTTTCTTTTCTTGGCACTCTTTCAATGTGTAAAACATTCCCTTGCAATTAATACTGCCTTCGTTATTTTAGACACGAGGAATATATATATAATAAAAATATATATGGTCAGCTTTTAAATCACTCAGCTGAATCCCAAATAGAGATATAACATTAGGACCAGGTGAAATGTTCTTGACGTAAATTGCTGGAATGAACCGAGTAATATAATAATAGTAATTAAGCCCCTTCAAACATAGATGGACAGTTTACTTATGCCTTCAGTGCCCTTGATTTAAACCATTTTTTTTAAAAATCATTGATTATTATGAATTAATTTCCGTCCCTTGTGATGGTTGTGCCAGGAATAATAGGAGCAATAGAATGATGCACTATCACACTGTCCCCAGCAATGTATGTTCCCTGGCCACTTTTGGGAGTGTTGGCTCCATTTAATAGCATTCATGAGTTTTGGTCACCATGCATAAAAACTGTATGTAATTGCGCTTAATTTGCAGTGGTGCAGCCGCATTGCCACTAATTCCAGGGACACAGTCTCATTTGTGAACACAGAGCAAAGTTGCCTTAGTACAGTAACCCTAGCCTCCAATCAACAATAAGCTTTGATTAATCGTACTGCAGATATACAGAATATTTCATTGGTTGCTATGGGTTACTGCACTAAGGCAAGTGCCATTGTTAGTAAATCAGCCCCATGTGAGTCAGCATATGTGCTTATATTCTTTCCACAAACACTCTGTTTCAGCTCTGTGTCTCTTTAGGCAGCTCTGGTTAGAGTTAATAAATAACAAGCCAAATAGTTGGTGGGTGCATTATTTGTGCTGCTGATTTTCCCTCCTCTGGACAGTGGAGCAAAAGCAACTTGTGCAGCTCGGCGCGCTCTGCTTTATATTGATGCCCGGAGAGTGCCAAACTTGAATTTTGTTTTCTGTCTGCGTAATCTGTAACTTCCTACTCGTTGAGCCTTTGCCCAGAATTGCAGGGAATGATATCAGGCACGGTTAAAAATCGATGACTTAGTAGTGCACAGTAGTTTCGAGGTATTGATGTTTACATGCCTCTCCATCAAAGCTTCTCTTGTTCATTGAATCTCACCTAGCGCTTGGACATTCAAGGTCCAAAGGTGTCAAGAACCCTCTGCAACGTATAATGCATTACGTATGCTCTAAACAGGATGCCTGCAAATACACAGAGTCATTAATAAATACATTACAAAACATTAGTTTCCTGTGCACAACATCTGTTCTGTTCACATAGAAGCCCTTTTGCTGGGAACACAGTGTAGTATGCAGTGCAGATGGGTGGACTTTTAAGCTGGGGATTAGGTCCGGTTGGAATGTTGCCCACGGGACTATGGAAGCTTAGATACCTGTTACAAAAATGCTTAGAAATGGAGCCTAGTTCATGGGAAACTTGAGTTCAGTTCCACTTATCTATCAGCTAATAACTAACTAAATAGTTGTCACACTACAGAACCAATCATTCCCTTATTCATATACACACACACATAAGATACGTGCTCTGCTCTCTAGTTGCAAACTATACTGTAAATATAGCTAACTTGTGCATTGAGCTGTAATTTTAATTAAGGAAATCCATTTGTGGCTGTTGCTTTGTTTACACAGGTGATAAGTGGCTACAATTGGAGCTACTCGTGCTTAAAAATTCCAAGTAGAATAACAATATAAACTGTTAGGGACTTTGAGAGAGATGATTTATTTTTGGAGTTAGGATAACTGCGACCATATAATTGACTTTTGCAATTGTTTTTTCGTGTAAGCTGGGCCTGCAGGCATTGCCATTACGATGAGTTCCCTGCTAGCAATATGTTAATCAACAACAGGGATCAGAAGGGTGTGGGTTGCATATAAACCCCTTATACTTAGAGGGCGTGGCTGTATAGTAGAACACATTGAGCACCAGTAGATATAGTATAAGTATCCAACATGCTTCAAAAACCTGCACTCTTAGGAGGCTACAACCCACTCTCAAATCGGGGAAACACTACTTCAGAGGCCAGTTTTGGAAGTGGGTTGCGCACCCTCTTACCCCTTCCTCCTCCCTTTGACCAAGATCTATATGAATAGAAGAAACAGACGAGGCAGGAGTTTTTTTTTCTCTAAAATGTGGACCAATCAGTCTCCAGTTCTAAGACGTTTAGATATGTGATCCTATACTGGTATAGTAACAGATTTATAAGAGAATCACTAATCAGTAGAAAACAATTCACCATTAGTACCAGAGCAGTCAATAACTAGTTACAAATATATGGAGTAACTTTTTTCTGTGGCATTCATGTATATGTTCAGGTGACATTACCTCTCCCTGCTCTTCATACACACTTGGTGCTCCTGTGATGGTGGCCCTGCCTATGGGGTACTAAATGCACTATAAATCCTGAGTGGGATTTAGGCTTCTTGTGTTGCTCACTCTAAACTACCTTATGTGTGTAGAGCATTTCAGCATGTATATGTAAACTTATTCAGGCTAACCCTTTTTCTATTGGTGTCCAAGCTGGCTTTGGAGCTACCTTTGGAATCTCAGTACTGAACAACCAAGAGAACAGTCTACACAACCAGCGTTCTTTATGTAATGGATAACACTGTCCTGGTGATATGGGACACTAGACCTTCCCAAAAGTATACACAACAGTATTAGGGCTAATTTATGCCCCTCCGCTACTATTTCTGCTAAAGGGAAACACTCATCTTGTGTGTAGGCTCCAGTCTGGGTAATTAATGTTCAATTAACCACAGTAATGAGTTTCAGACATCTAGACTACATTACCTTGTTTAAACCCTGTTCCATTTTTATTGTTATTGCACCATTTTGTTGGTTCTAATTCTACATCTAATTTTATTTGTAAAATGGGTGCAGTTGCACACAACACTAAAGTTTGCATTGCAGGTAGAATAAGAAGGTCTCTCATTGCCCAGCCAACCAAGAGTCAGAATCTGACTTTGATTCCAATAGCCAACTGGTTCACATTTCCAGCTGTGCTTTTAGTTAACCAGTAAAGTTTATTTTTTTATAACTATAAAGAGAACTGTGATGTTATCAAAGCTACAGAGTACAAACTGATTTGAAAGCTGATGCACGCAAGGAATGCAACTTTTGGAAAGCCTTGTAAACACTAATTTATGTGTAAAAATTCCCTAGTGCATCATTATAGTGTTTCAAAACTTCAGCCAAATATATGACTCTCCGGATGCAGTGTGGCTTATTCGGCTTTAAATTAATTAGTGAAAATAGTATTCATTCAAGGATGATTTTTGGATATTAAGGGGCATATTCCAGAAGATTTCGTTACTCTCAAAAAGTGTATAATTTGGCATTATTGTGAGAGTATAAAACTGTGGAGTTTGAAATAGTGGTTGCCATCTCCTTTTCCTTATAAACACTCTGTGGACAACAGTTATAAGGACAACGACAGTGAGTTTGGTCTCCTGTGGTTGGTCACAGCAGAAGAACGCTCAAATTTCCTATAAGTGTGTATTACAAACTCCAGTCTTTTTCAATATGTGGATAGTGGCCTCATTACAGTAGTCACAGAACATTATACCTTTTAGTCTTGTAGTATATCTTGCAAGCTGAAATTAGGAATTAGGTTTGGTAATTAGGGAGACTTGCACCTCTATTCCTCCTCACAATGTAAGACTAATGGATGAGCTACAGTAAAGTTCTGCTCTTTGACTCTGACCACAAGCAATACATCACAGATATTGTCAGGGCCGTGAACAAGGATGATAAACAACTTGGTGCTGTGGACAGGTCCCCTGTGGTTAGTGATAATTCTGCTGACTGTTAACTGTCACTTCATGCTTTTATTGAAGAAACATGGAAATATTAGTAATGTTTTTATTATTAAATAGTCTCATGGGCATTGTTGGTCATCCTGATAAAGGGTACACAATCAGACTCTTGCAAAAGCAACTACAGGCCATGGATGCCCTCCTTCAAGATGTAGTTGAAAGTATAATTACCAGGGAAGAGTTGTCAGACAATGCTCCTTAGATACAGCTTTAGAGCTTGTGTCTTCCTATGATCTTCTCAACTGCTGGACAGCCATTTAGCATAATATGTCTAGAATTGTTGGAGCCACTACAGAATATATAAAAAAAATTTTACTGAGATATTTCCTAGGATAGTTTTATTGATAAATGAATTCTAGGTCCTAATTTTCTTTGGTGGATCAAATCATTATATGAGTTCCCATCAACTATGTCAACAACCATTCTCCTTAACAAACTTCTATATCAAATGTTCTCTATCCCTTATACCAGTTGTCCCCAACCTTTTTTTTACCCATGAGCCACATTCAAATGTAAAAAAGAATTGGGGATCAACACAAGAATGCAAAAAGTTCCTTGGGGTGCCAAATATGGGCTGTGATTGAATATTGGTAGCCTCTGTGTGGACTGGCAGTCTACACGAGGCTCTGTTTGGAAGTACACATGGTTTTCATTAAATTAAAACTTGCCTTCAAGCCATGAATTCAAATAGAAGCACCTGCTTTGATGCAACTGGGAGCAAAATTAAGGGGTCGGAGAGCAACAAGGATCACTGCCTTAGTCTTTAAGCTCTTAGTAGTGGGGCACTTGGTTCTACTAGTTATTCTCATACTCTTGTTTGTTACGTGGGTTCATGAAGAGTGCTTGGTTCTGTAAAGGGAATATAGTGTGCAGCTTTGAAGCCAGCCACAATTCTCTAGGAACACTGTCCCTATAGAGTCGGTCTTGCAGGTAAACCAGATAACCCTATGTGATTTCATTAAAGTGGCCCTTACATGGCTCATAGAAAAACAAGAGCATATCCAATGTACTATTGGTACCAGAACTGAAAATGTTCCTTAACAGTCAAAGCTCCGTGGTTGGTCCTACCTAATATAACTGTCATATTATTACCACCTTCTGTAGGTCTTTCAGCAGGACGGTCTGATGTTCTTTGTTAAATGTACACCTAACAATTGCTTTATAATGAGTACTTAAGGTCTCTAGTAGGAAAACGTTGTGTATGTTAGTATTACTGTTCCACTTATTACCTGAAGTGTTAGGTCACAGAAAGTTTACAAGTATTTTTCCATGGATGAATCTCACTCGTAATTCATTAGATCTTCTTTGCTCTGCTTATCTGAAAGCTTTGTTAATTACTTAAAGGGTCTGGCTGTAGCTTGATATAATTAGTCTGCCCCAAACCTTGTACTGAATGAATATTTTTGCGTTAATGTATATGTTTTTTTAAAAGGGAAAGTGATAACCTAAGTGTGTCTGTGTAGAACTGAAACTGGTATTATTGTTCCAACCAGTTCTTGGCATGGCAGTAGCTCTATGGTCCCCCTGCACCAATGCTTGGTGCAAGTGTGGGGAGCATGCGTAGGCACAAGTACCTTTAATAACTTGGGTGAATAAGTGCAGCAGCAACTGCATACATTTTTTCACAACCACAATTGTTATTAAGGTTGTATGAGAGCCTACTAATCTGAGATTGGACCAGGGTGTATTTACTATACAAATACACCTAGGGTGGCAGCTTTAGGGGGGGGTGCACTTGAGTGCCAATAAATGAAAAATGTGCATTAAAGAAATGCTCCAGTGGAGGGGTAGGGGTGATGGTACTTGAACTCAGTGATTGGCGCATGCACAGTATATTAGCTCCTCTTTCACATGGGCCTATAAAACTTAGGGGGTGTGGCTGAGGTTCAGTGTCTATGGTGGCACCAGACTAATATACAGTAGAACCCCCATTTTAAGTTTTTGAGGGGACTAGAAAAAACGGTTTAAAATCCAGGAAAATGTCAAATCAGGGAATGGTATTATGCATAATCTATGACCACCAAACAACAATGTAAAATGAGGGAAAACTTAAAATCAGGGGCTGTAAAATGGGGGCTCTACTGCATAGCCTGAAATAAGACCAATGCAAAATTCGTATTGTACCCTTACCGAAAAAGGTGACTCAGTTATTGTAAGTAGAGCTCCTTATATCTCAGTTCTGCATTCAGTCATTTACTTAAAGATTTAATTGAAATATAAATAAAATGAGAACCAGCGCACTCTTTGTAATGTGCATAATAAAATGTACATGGGGCATTGCACGGCAACATTTTGGTCCCCTTTGTCATTTATTTTAGAAAGGTCCTACTGGGAACAGAAACCTCAAATTTACTGTATCCTTTATATTTATATATATTTGATTATGTGTTATAGTACTGCAGCACCCTGTGTCGTGGGTGCTACAGTAAGTGGGTGTTGGCTCTGCAGATCTTACCACTGATGCGCCTAAAAGCTGTTTGGCCTATGGGTATATGGGGTTTGATTCTAGTTTTACTGTACAGACTGAACATTCCAGGGCTACTGATGTCCTGATATATGAACCAAACAGATTAATTTGACCCAAGTCGTAAAGCTACTGGCCTGGGCCTGATTGCAGAAAAGGAAAGAACATTTTTGCAGATTCCTAATTAACCATTTACTTGAAATCACTCTGATGCTAATGAAGAAGCGCAGCTATTCATTAGAGACTTGCCAGCTCTGCTTATTAAAGGTATAGTGCTTCATTACTTCAGGGCTAATTGTATTAAACCTCTTAAATGTATCTCTTTGATTCATGTGGGCAATTTATCACTCTCCCAAGAGACCAGCGGCATCTGAAATCACCTGATCTCCTCGCTGCATCTGTTTGTCCAGCTAATGTGCACCGAGATAAAAAGAAATTGTGCAACCGCTTGAATGCAGCTCTGCACTGCTAAACTATATGGCTTGGGCTGCTTTCCTATACAGTTTGTACTGATATAGGGGAAATAGGGTGATTACACATTGGGAGAACATAACAGCGAGAGGAGAAAGATTTATTTTTTTTGTATCTGAAACACTTAGGATGGAGAGGCAAAGTTGCCCCTGTTCTATAGGAGAAGTTAATGTTTCGGTTGTTTTTGACACATAAACTCATGGCAGTTAACGTTAGTGGAGGCAAAACATGAGATTTTGTTAACGTGCTTTCAAGTGGAACCATGCAACTTATACGTTTGACAGTTCTCCTTGGTGATTACAACAGGGGTCTAACATGAAAGGGAGATTCTGCATTATTGAATTACCAATGTCACTGTTGGATATAAAGGTTTTCATTAGGTTGTGGCATCATTTTGTTTTATTGCAGCCTGGGAATATGAGAATATAACATTTCACACTAGTATTAAACCGCAGCACATTGCCTTTAATCAGAAGCCAAGGAACTCTATGCTTTTTCCGTGTGGGAACAATCTAAAGTACCGGGAGAAAACCAAAGCCGACATAGAGAATTCACTCCTTATAGGTAGAGGCCAGGCCAGAATCAAACTTAGGAACCCAAGGCAGAAGTGCTACCCACTGTGGTGCCCATGCCTTCAGGCTGTTCAAAGGGTGCACACAGTAAGAGTCACTTGCAAAGTTTAATGCAGTGTGTGAAGTGCACAAAAGCAAACATTCGGCATTTGTTTTGATAATTTACACACTGCAGCTGACTTGGTTAACCAGTGTTGTATTGGCCAGGGGTAATACGTAGTTGTCCCTACTCCTGTCGCCCATCCAAATTGGGGAGTGACAGATGGCATGGCTTGGCTGTTGTGCCCCTTAGCACTCTAGGGTAAACTTAATGACCCCCAATATATATCAAGCTCCCCTACCTCTCTGGCACATAGATGAATCCCACCAGCACACAACTAGAAATAACTCCAGGAACCAGCGTCCCAATGTAGACGATCTCCAGGGAAATTAGTATTCCGTGCACCTTATTCCAAAGGCATGTGCTTAACAATATACATTTAATGCAGAAAATGGATTCCAAGGAGAAATGAGAAACTCAATTGGCATCTTTTTTGTCTCTAGTAAATTCAATTTCCAGCGTATAGGCAAGTTATATAATGGATGATGTGCATGCAGGGTTTGTTCAATACAAATGCTGGTAGATGATGAAATAGAGAGACGGCTTGTAAAACTGCTCTGAATTGGGCAAATGTTGGACTTGTTAAGCATTAGCGAAGATTTTTAGGTGAATAAGGGTGATTTTAAATGACTAATTAAAAGCTATGAGAATACGCGACTCAGTACAGGCGCGAATTTGTATATGTACTTATCATTATTACAGACATGTCCCTCTGCAGTGGGCAACATCTTCCAGCATTCATAGCCAGGCAATGCTTAGGACACAATCTTCTACATAGCTTATGCACTGCTCATGGGCTGAACAATATACGTGCAATTATGCCAAATAAGCAATACTTATTATAGTCACTAGACCACAGGCCAAATGGAAGCTCACAGGTTGCTTGTGGCCCTCCAAAGGTAATATAATGACCCTCTAAAGGTAATATAATGACCCACAAGGGTTCTGTAGACTACTTTGTAATACATCATCATGTTAATAATACAGTCATCAAGCATACGGCTTAAGGAAAAATCAACCCATATAAAAAAACAAAAAACGGAACAGCACTGCACTAGGCCATACCTGTATATGTCTGGCTGAGCAGCATGTATTTATAAAAACATAATGCTGATGCATAATGTAAGCTTTTTTTTTCCAAAGAATCAATAATTTCCTCTTTTTCCTTTTAATGCATGTTTATTACAGGCTAGCAAACACATACATTAAATATACATCAATAGGTTGTATACATAAGAGATGTGTAAGCCTGTCATAAGTAATGTTTGCAATTTTTAAAATGAGAATAAAATGGCTTTTGCTGCTCACAAATGCATCGCAATGGCAAACAGTCAAATTGACTCCCTAGCTGGAAATCTGGATGGGCTGTGCCATATAGTCTAGCAGTAGCCTGATTAAATCATCCCATGCCAGATAGTCCTGGCTTTAAAGTAAACTTATGTATCTTATATTCTGGAAGTAGCAAAGATTTATCCTTTATGTAGTTTGCAATACTGAATTGTAGGCTGGATAGGAAAGGTTAGATGCAACAATGTTCCTGCCTCCATAGCAGTTTTGTAAGATGTTACCCATGGAGAACTGTTCCATCACCAACTGCACCTCCCTGGCACAAAGTAAAAACTGCATCTTCTATAACATTGTTTTTTTCTTCCAAAGAATGTTTAGTGTTTTGAAACCAAGTGCATTTGAAAGAACTGCAGCTTAGAATGTGGAAGATACATGTTTTGCATTCCTCTTTGATGTTCTAAGAAAATAGAGGAATTGAAACTGATGCATTACTGTCATTTTCCAACCCCAAGTATTAAAAAATATATGTCATAACGTTTAAAACAAGTGCCTTGAAATACCTGCCTTCTTTCACCTAGGGTAACCAGGACACCTCCGCACCTCCAGAAGCAATGGCACAACCATATTCTACCACACAGTACCCACAACCACAGAACGGGCTTCCAGCAGAGTATGCCACCCAGCACCCTCTTCCCACGCCGGATTACTCCGGCCAGACTACAGTATCGGAGCATGCACTGACCCTGTATACAGCAGGACATAGTCACGGAGAACCTCAAGGGAATGAAGTCAGCACACAGTCTGTGACAGGGACACAAACACTTACGGTAAGAGGTTGCCCATGTTGTTAAGATTAAGACAATTTAGCTGTGATGGTGACTAACCGACGCCAGCTTGTAGTTCAGCTCCAGGTAAAACAAAGCAATGGTGACGAAAGCTAATGGAGCCAAAAAGCTAAAAAAAAAAAAAAATCCCACGTTCTCCTCTACTTTGGTTTTAGCAATGGATGCCAGCTGTCCATCTGTAACTTTTGCACCATACACAAACCACTTAATGCCCGAGACATCTTCCCATTCCTTCAGCTAGCTCCGTGAATGGACAGTGACTGTCACTCTGTCTTTTCTTATAGTCTGCTTGGAAATACACCATCAAGCAGCTGCTCGGATTGTCTAATCGTCTCTGAATGTGTTTATAAATGTTTTTCTATGTCCTCATAAATTAATACAGATGAGTATCTGCAGGATTAATCATTCCGAGCAAGTTTTACAAATGGAGTCGGGAAGCGGGTTCTGTCTCCCAATGTATCATTTATTTCCTTTTGCAGATGTTTAAGGAGGTTAGACAAGTATTTTACAATAGCGGTATTCCACAGGCCATGTTTTTTATGATATGTTACAGGGCGTCTCTGCACAGTGTTCCGAGTGTTTAACACTACGTTAGATGTTTCTGCATCTGGCTCCTCAACTCATTCTGTGGTTCACAAATGAGACTGAGAAATAGATGAACCATGGAGAGCAAGAGGGGCAGAGAAACATTAACACCTTTTCAGAGAAATATGGCTTCCAGAATTCGGACAAAAGCTAAAAGTGACGGGGAGCGTATTGCTGAAATATGCAATATCATTCCTCTCCAGTATAAATCACAGCCTAGTAGCGTCAGTTTTCTCTTTAAAGGGATACTGTCATGGGAAAAAACATTTCTTTCAAAATGAATCCGTTAATAGTGCTACTCCAGCAGAAATTCATTTCTCAAAAGAGCAAACAGATTTTTTTATATTTAATTTTGAAATCTGACATGGGGCTAGACATTTTGACAATTTCCCAGCTGCCCCTGGTCATGTGACTTGTGCCTGCACTTTAGGAGAGAAATGCTTTCTGGCAGGCTGCTGTTTTTCCTTCTCAATGTAAGTGAGTAAGTGAGACATGGGTTTTTACTATTGAGTGTTGTTCTTAGATCTACCAGGCAGCTGTTATCTTGCGTTAGGGAGCTGTTATCTGGTTACCTTCCCATTGTTCTTTTGTTTGGCTGCTGGGGGGGGGGGAAAGGGAGGGGGGTGATATCACTCCAACTTGCAGTACAGCAGTAAAAAGTGATTGAAGTTTATCAGAGCACAAGTCACATGATTTCGGGCAGCTGGGAAATTGACAATATGTCTAGCCCCATGTCAGAATTCAAAATTGAATATAAAAAAATCTGTTTGCTCTTTTGAGAATTGGATTTCAGTGCAGAATTCTGCTGGAGCAGCACTATTAACTGATACTGTCCCATGACAGTATCCCTTTAAAGTGACTACAAGCTTTGTCCAAATTTCTTTAATAACTGTGATTAACTCGGAGACAGTTTCATAAATGACTTTATATGATAATGATGTTTCTTCTCTCAACAAGGACTCGTGTTGAATCTGTTGGGGGTAAAATTTCTTAAATATTAAAAAAAAAAAAAAGTTAGAGCCATAGGCCCATTATGGTTTCCAGATCAAGAAGCCTTTAGCCCAGCATGGGAGTTGGTGGATAAGACTGGGCAGAATCAAAGGCAAATTAAAGAAGGTTGGTTAACTTGAGATTTTAGTATATGTAGACAGTGATATTCTGAGACATTTGGTAATTGTTTTTTCTTTTTTGTGTTCTTTTTTTTTTTTTAATCATTTAGTCTTTTGTTCAGCCGCAGTCCATTTTGGAATTCCAGCAGCTATATGATGGTTAGGGTTCAGTGTATCCTAGCAAACAGGTAGTGGTTAGAATGAGAGACTGGAATATGAATAGCAGAGCCCTTGAATAGAAAGATAAGTATATAAAATTAACAGCAACAATACAATTGTAGCCTCACTGGGTACTATCTTTTTGGCAGGTGGGGGTCAGTGACCCCTTATTTGCAAGCGTATGATTTAAAAAACAATAAAACATAAAGACCTATGGAAAAATTGCCAAGAGTAGGACATCTATAACATGCCAACAGTTTATATCATGTAATGATCCAGTTGTCCACAGCAGTTCCAGATATTGTCCGGCCATCTTTGTGGGTGTCAGTGGCACTGCACATACTCATAGTGCTCTGGAGTGAGAAGCTAGATTATGTATGTGTGTATATGTATATTCTCATACTAGATATGTTGAGTCGTTTGCTAAGCTCAGATATGTGACTGCAGCAATGCAGATCATGTGCAGTCAATCGGCAGCCAAAAAGATGGGGAGCTACTCTTCAGAGACGTAGATATTCACTGTTAAAGTCTTCATAGCCATAATCAGAAGTTAATGTATAACATTAGTTTATCAGTTCTGTGAAAACAAGCTAACCTCGCATCTCCTTTTATTTGGTGGAAATACCAAGAAAACATTGCATTGCAGATGCATTTCCAGCAATGGAATGAACTTATTTGCAAGAGTGATGTAAAACCATGGCATCCTCAGGCAGGAGGCACCCTATTAGCTGCACTTTTTCTCTGCGGGCAGGAGAAGCTCACGGGAGCTATGTGCATGGAGGTTTCCTTATCTGTCTCCGGTTGCAGGCAAGCCTATCTGTTCTAATCGCTTGTAATCGACCTGCTTGGCCGCTCTCCAAACAGATAGCTTCAATTATGTGTTTGTACTGCAGCTCAGAGGGGAAAAGTGCTGAGCCCAGCACTGCGTAGTCATTGCACAGTAACAAAGCCGGAGCTCTGTGCCAGCCTTACTTTCTCACACTGCCACTTACATTTGACTTCTCGCAGTTGAATGAGGGGGTGGCCACCCCCCAACTACAAACAGCACCAGATAAACAACTAACGCAGAGGATTGCTAACCGCTAAATCATTCTCTGTTGCACCAACAGATCGGTTGATTATAAATTGGCACCTCACTCTATAATGTAGACGTTACCTTAATGCAAAACCCAACCAGCTGTATTGATTGGTCCATTTACTCTGTGCTGTTTTCCTATACAAATAAACATGCAGATTAACCAAACAGATGGGATTTATACATCACACCCGTCTTGTTCCTCACCGTTGGGATATATTGTGTCTTGGCAGAGTTTTTGAGAATCTGAGTCCATACCTAGACTCAAGAACGTTTTGTTTTGGTAGGCATAGACTTGCACTTAGTAATTAACATTAGTGATCAACCAGAGATCAAATATTCTCTCTCATAAAGGTACATAATCATCTCTCCCTAACATAATTTCTACTGACAAAGGTGTGTTTATTATGCTCATCTATTTAACTTTTTTTTGAGATGACTGAATCTACAGCTTGACACTAAAATACCAGCCCCATAAATTATACAGTTCCAGGTTTCCTGCTAATTCATGATCCAATCCTGCTGAATGAGGAGTTAATGCATGCTTTCCTTTTTGCAATATATTTTATCTCATTCAAGGGCAATATGAGCTACATTCCAACACACATACATTCCTTTCCTAATGTCTCCTTTACCCTTGGAAATAAAGTTTTTAGAACCCCGGATCTGTAGCAATGCAAATTGGGTTTTTTTCTATATGATTTACTACTATGCTACACATCTCACTTAGCTCCTTGTACTTGAAAGCTTAAAGCATGTGTCTTTTGCAGGGATCCTCAGGACCCAGGCTCCTTATGAGGGACATTCAAACACTCAATTGGAGAAAATGGCTCACTTTATTAATACAAGTGACAGATATTTTATCATTCAATGTAGAGAATGGGGATTCCAAGAACCCTTAAATCATACCTTGTATGATAGACATTTCTTCTTACTTCAGCAGTCCATGGATCAGCTATGTTCTGGCATGTAAGAAGTTAAAGGGATACTGTCATGGGAAAAATTTTTTTCCCCAAAATGAATCAGTTAATAGTGCTGCTCCAGCAGAATTCTGCACTGAAATCCATTTCTCAAAAGAGCAAACAGATTTTTTTATATTCAATTTTGAAATCTGACATGAGGCTAGACATTTTGTCAATTTCCCAGCTGCCCCTGGTCATGTGACTTGTGCCTGCACTTTGGGAGAAAAATGCTTTCTGGCAGGCTGCTGTTTTTCCTTCTCAATGTAACTGAATGTGTCTTAGTGGGACATGGGTTTTTACTATTGAGTGTTGTTCTTAAGCTGGCCATAGATGCAAAGATCCGATCGTAAGAATCACCGTAAGATCGGACTTTCCCATCTCCCGACCCGCCACTAACCAATCAGATCAAAGTCTTACCAGTCAGATTAGTTAAAGAACAGATCAGCAATGTTCTGCCCCTGACAGCAATCGTACAATATCTATGTCCAACCAAAGCCAGTGACAGTCTCCCACTGAAAATCGTACGATCGGCAATACACGCAGAGATATTATCGGCAGCCGACAGAAATTTTCTAACCTGTCTAATCGACCAAACGACCGATCTCCGCCGGACGAAAAATGTCGGGACTCTCCACACACGTTCCGAAAATCGTACGAATCCTCAATTCGTACGATCAGATCTTTGCGTCTATGGCCAGCTTTAGATCTACCAGGCAGCTGTTATCTTGTGTTAGGGAGCTGTTATCTGGTTACCTTCCAATTGTTCTTTTGTTTGGCTGCTGGGGGGGAAAAGGGAGAGGGTGATATCACTCCAACTTGCAGTAGTACAGCAGTAAAGAGTGATTGAAGTTTATCAGAGCACAAGTCACATGACTTGGGGCAGCTGGGAAATTGACAATATGTCTAGCCCCATGTCAGATTTCAAAATTGAATATAAAAAAATCTGTTTGCTCTTTTGAGAAATGTATTTCAGTGCAGAATTCTGCTGGAGCAGCACTATTAACGGATTCATTTTGGAAAAAAAAATTTCCCATGACAGTATCCCTTTAACTCTGTTTTGGAGCACTCCAATGGTTCTCTTCTTAAATGGGAGAATTAACCCTTCCTATAGACAAGTACCCTTCAGGCTGACAGCTGTGCTTGTCTTTTAGCTGTGAAGGAGTTCTGCACCTGGTGACCTCTGCCAAGGCTTTCTTTCCCTCACTAGTGATTGTTCCTTTTCTATTTAAAACAACTTACCAACACTGATGTGCCTTCCATACACACTCACAACCTTCTCTATCGGAGGCACAGCTGTACCTCTTAACGGAGCCTCAATGACAGAAGTTGTACATCTCATTTGGTCTGTCCTATCAGAAACTTCTCCTAGAGATCTCCTGGACATACCACTCTACCACACATTAGGCAGCCTTTCTTATGTTTACAGTTCTATCTAGCTATTACATGAAATGAATAGAAGGAAAGGAGCAAATCATTTCTCTCTTTTCCACTTTCGTATTATAACAAATTGAGCCATTTGCTACGATGGGGTCATGGCTACTGGCTAGCCCTTGTGCACTCGTGAAATTGTCCAAGAAGCATATTTCAACTCAGCATAATCTCACACACTGTCTGTAAATCTTCACTGAGGCTTTATATGAGTAAATGATAGCAAAAGGCCTCCTGGTGTAATTGGATAGGTTATCTATTGCTGCAGCACCTGTATAATGTAACAACATTAAGCAAAGTTGCTAATTCTACAGGATTGATAGTGGATACTTGATGTGTGGATTGGTTTATTAGTAGAAGACGTGGTAGGAAAAAAATCAATCTCTAAGACATTTTAGAGGCTTGCCTTAAAATGAAACATTGATCTTTCTGAGACAGTTATCATTGATCTCTTTTTAGGTTATCAAATCGGATGGCCCACAGGCCAAACAGTCATTCACTGTGCTCTGTGGTAACACATGGATGTCCAAATTGCATGGCTCTCGTGGGTAATTGGTAGTATGGCTCCCTGTCAAATCCTAGTTGGTCTAGACCTCCCATCATTTGCATGGGATGTATCTGCAGGCTTGGACTACCAAACCAACTGGCTGTCAAATGCCTCCCACCCATACATGCAACATTCTTTGCATAACTGTTAAAGTGCATCCAAAGTTTTAAACAGAAATGACCATTAAGCCTGTTTCCACCCTCACCCTTTCCTTCTAGTCAAGATCTTGTATGGTAGTGCCCAATTCTGGTGACCTATTAGTCATTTGTTGGTGCCACTGTGCAAATACAAAGGATTGCTGACCAGGCAGGGATGGCCAGATAGGTGGTTCTATGTTAGAGAGACCAGAGGGCAGAACATCAGCTGCAGGAGGCTAATTTAATTGGGCTAATATACTGCAATCCTGTGTACAGAGGCAAACCTATGGGCAAAGGAGTTTAATAACTGAGATAAAATCAGTTCTTCAGAAACCATGGAGGCTGGCGATTGGTATTTCTGGCAGTAAAAGGATAGCAGCTGATTTGTTTGATAAATGGACACGATTTATTGTATCTTTAAGCTGATAAATGACCCCAATTCTCATCTACTTTACCCGCTTTCCCTTGTTTAGAAATACTTTGAAGAACTGTGAAAGAACATATGTGGTACTTTGTGATAAATGACACCAAGACAGTATGAAATTTGTGTGGGAGGATATTTGTAGCTTGCGGCCCCCACTTAATTTAAACTCACAGCGTTCAGAAAATATCTATTGCACAGACATGAACAGGCCTTACAATTAGTCACAATGGTTGCCTATAGTGTGCATGCCATCATATGCCAGGGACCCCTTCTGTATGAGCCTTTACAGCGTTCTTTGCCTTGCCTCCTTTTTAAATCTTTTTTTTTTCTGATACTGGCACAAATAAATTATGTATGACTCTCCATACGGCAAGCACAAGGCTGCCGGTGAATTATTCGGAATCTTGCAGTGGCTGCTAACAAACGGAGGTAAAGCATGGGCCTCTAATAAAGTTGAGGTTGCACAAAGGCAATATATATATATATATATATATATATATATATATATATATATATATATATATATATATATATATAACTAGAAATGCCGGCACAACAGGTATACTGGTATAAGGTGCCTAGGTGCAGAGCTATGTATTAGTATTTACAATGGCTTAAAAGAAGCTAGCACACACAGGACTTATGGAGAAAAAAAGGTTTTTATTTTAACAGAAAAAAACAGTTTTTTCTGTTAAAATAAAAACCTTTTTTTCTCCATAATTCCTTTTGAGCCATTATATATATATATATATATATATATATTCCAATGAGTATCCGTACTCCAAAGCTGCTGTTAATGGCGGGGTGCACTGTAATTGTGTATGTATCAATTATCTTCAGACCAGCATTCCCTTTAAAAAACTTGGTAATTTTATTGTAGCATAGTATCAAATACCCGACGTTTCGGTCCACATTTGGACCTTTTTCAAGGATATTTATATATATATATATATCTATCTATCTGCGATCAGCACTGATTGGTCCTTCCCCCTCCTGTTCTGAATTGATCATAGTTGTGCAACTAACACAGTCTAACAATGGCGTTACCACCACCTCCAAACCAGGCAGTAGCTCCAGGGTTCCCACAGTGGAACCATGATGACTGTAGCTGGTATTCTAGGGAAAAATGCTGCATTGTTGGGAAATATGGCAATATTTTGGCACTCAAAATTATACCCCCCTATGATGTTTAGGTAATTATTATTTGGTATTATCCAGAAAAATGTATCCAGAGTTATATCCAGAAAGATCTAAAATACTGCAATGCCATTTCCCATAATGCCCTATTAAAAGGGGAACAACCCCTCCTCCCTACTTTTCTCAGTTGCATCAACCAGATTCTCCACCCAAAGCAAGTCCACCCAATGCCAGTGTCAAATGCTATCTGAGGCTTCACAAACCACGGAAAACATACTGTGTGGGTGCTGAGATGTGATGCAGCCAAACATCTTTAAATCTTTAATGCAAATTACAAGTGAGGATTAAGGAGTCAGACAAAAGCAAAACATTGGATTTTGCAGTGGTAATACCATCATTACACTTAGTAAAAATTGCCCAACGTTGGTAAATTGGCCCCTTAGGGTTTTTTTCCTCCCTATTAGCTATTTAAAAGAAAACGCATTTGTCATAGCCGAGCAAATTCTTTGTGAGTCGGTAAATTCAATGCCTTGTAAATAATATTCTGACTTAGAAGTAAATAAGGACATATATTATTGTAATTACACCTGTACGTATGTATTAAGATAGAGCTGGCCCAAGAGTCAGGGTATTAGCAAATGTAGCCTTAATAACATGCAGGGCAGTGTAATAACTCACAAGGTAATATAATGTATGTATAGCAATGTTCTGCACACAATGTCCCCCGGGCAATAACAGGGCTAGCTGCCTATAGTTCACCAGAAACAAACATAAAAACCGTGTTGTTTCAATGCAATTTCATTAAAATGTAAATATCATCAACACCCTCTTGTCTACAAAGGACTCAGTGTGAACTTCTCCTAGCGCTTGGCCGCTGACCCTGGAGATATGGGGCATTTTCTAGGGACTCGTATTCAAATGTTGCCTGGTGCTCATACACTTTATTTTTGCTCTTTGCATCACAGACAGATGAAGTATCACAGACAGACAGCAGTCAGCAGCTACAGTGTCCAGAGAGCACAGACAAGCAACAACCCAAGAGATTACATGTGTCTAATATCCCTTTCCGGTTTCGAGATCCTGACCTCCGGCAGATGTTTGGAGTAAGTACCTTTTGCATAGAACTCGTACCTGGCTTTGCAGCCTGAGCATGTAGGCTTCTGCTGCTGCTATACTCTTCCCTTTCCAGGCATGGAAGCTTCTTCCCTTATAAGAGGAATTCATCCATATCTTCTCATCAAACCCCCACCTGCAGAGCCAAAGAAAAATTAATTGTTTAGCTTCAATCAAATGGGAAGTTTATTGTAATTATGAATCGCTGTCCGCAGAGACTGATCAGTGAACTGCTTCTGTTTATTCTCTAAGGAGCTGTTAAGATTTACAGCGCTAATAATCTTCTGTGTGATGCATCTCCACCCCCCCCCATCCTTTGCTTTCCCCAGGTTTCCCTCTTCTTGCTTTTTTTCTTCTTTGTTTATTCTGTTCCTGCTTAGGGCTGTTAGCTGTAAAGCTCTATTCATTTATGGGTATTGTATCTGCCAACGTTAAAAAGGTTACAGTTAAGGACCAAGTCCCAAAATAAAACGAAATACCACTTTAGTGTTGGACTGCAACACCAACATACCAGCAGAACTCCCAGAGGGCCCAGTCAGTAGCCTTTCCTGCTTCTAGCCAATTGGTCTGTATCATGGTCATTCCCTATTCCTGCATCGTGAAATAGATGGAAAAATAGATTATAGTATGTATATACAAAAGACTAATGGGGTTATGTAATAAACTGCACTAAGTTTGCCCAGAAGCAGGAACCTATAGCAACCAATCAGCAAATAGCATATACTGGTCACCTGTTTAAAAGCAAATATCTTATTGGTTGCTACTGGTTACTGCTCCTGGGCAAACTCTGTGCTTTATATTATATAAGGGGGTAGGCGAATAAAGAAATTAGGTGAGGAAAGAAGGAAGATAGTATGGAAAGTGGGTCTATGCTCTAAGGTGCATCCCAGGCCTGCATTTCAACACTGCACC
This sequence comes from Xenopus petersii, assembly GCA_038501925.1. Classification (NCBI taxonomy): domain Eukaryota; kingdom Metazoa; phylum Chordata; class Amphibia; order Anura; family Pipidae; genus Xenopus; species Xenopus petersii. The sequence goes on along the minus strand of CM076688.1, from coordinate 106,188,138 downwards.
AGTGTAAGTGGGTTTATTTTTAAATTAAGTCTTTTCTATTTATGACTTACTGCTTTATGTATTCCCTGGCATACAGCAGCACCCATGTAGCATCTGCAGCAAACTGAGAGGTGTTAACTTGCTGGAACCCTTCCCCACGGGTCTTTCCTCTCTACACAACAAACTGTAGCTACATAGCTCCCTATTGCGAGTTAGCAAATGTTGTTTTGATGAGACCCAGTATTTAATCATTTGTTCTCCAGATGTAACAGAGGTATATCTATGCTGCTATACTCGTAGTATCTTAATGAAGTTAGCATGGGATCATATTCACTATTGTGAAACAGTTATTGTATGACACTACATACTTTAATCTTGTGCCCACGAACTGAGTGTTAACTTCTACTACTGTGCAATTTCTTTCAAAATAGTAAATTATATTGGAAAAAGATACCAACCCATTGCATAGTCTCATCATTTGATACCTATCCCAAGAAACCATCCAGGCAATTCAGCCTCACTAAGTTGAAAAATATTCCTTTCTGGCAGTAAAGAAGCACTGCCCATGGTGATTTTGAAACTTCCATTTCTTAAGTGAAGTTCTTTGGACATTAGGATTTTTATTCTCAGCGTGTTGGTGAAATCTCCTCTAAGTTACTAAGTAACCTTAGTTAACCAAGTTTTTCCTTGTACATTACATTGTTTGAGAAAGAATACTGCATCTTTGTGAATGCACCTTCCCTTGTGCTTCTCCTTGCTCTTCCAGCTTAATCTTCCTGCATTTAATGTTTGTGGCAATTCCTTTCCCCTCCCTTACAAATATAGAAGCCACCCTTCTCTTTTTTTTTCCTGCATGTACAGTACATCCTTGATTTATTTTCTTTAGAGTTAGACCATTACCCACATTTAGTGGAAACTATGAACGAGAGGCAGGCACCAATCTGGAACACCAAAAGTAGAATCCAGGAGCCTGTAGTTTAAATAGTACAAACATTTTTTATTTGACATTATGTATAAAAACAAAAGCCTTACGGGTTTCTTGTCACCAAATGACAATTATAGGCATCATATGGGCTCCTGGATTCTTTAGGTGTTCTGGATTAGTGCCTGCCTGTTGTTCATAGTTTCCAGTCATTTACTTACTTACTATAGCGGTAAGTCTACACATTTAGTCCACTGTGCCGAGCTTGCCATACTTTTGAATGTATTTTTCATCCACATTTTCCCACAAACCTACCCTGTGTGGTCTTCATCATCTCCAGAGCTTCCTGTTGTTGTTTTCTTTGGATTGAAGCTAAGCAGCAGCCAAGTAAGCTAGACTTGCCCAGGGTGTACCAGTTGCTATAAACGCTTTTATTGCATCAACACGGAAAGTTTTTTTTGGTTAACCTTTTTATATATATATATATATATATATATATATATATATATATATATATATATATATATATATATAGTTGGCATAGGTTAAAAATGTCTGTTGTCTAATTTCCACAACATATTTCAAATATAATGACAAATGCTATATTTATTTGAACGCAAATGTGTGGAAGGTTTCACTCTGTCTTTCCACCGGCTTTATTTTTACATCTCACAAATGATAAACCCCTGTTCACATTGATGTCCCTGTAAATGCCAGTAGTGTTCTTTTCCTGTAACTGCTCTCATTTCCTTGCGAGAACGATACTCTGGCCAGGAGCCTCCCACATGTTCTTTGATATGGCAGGTTGAGAGGTGTGACCCTTCATCTTGATTCTTCACTCATTACTGTAATATAATAGTATCATTTATCACTCTTTGTTCCTAAACGAGCCAGAATTCCTTGGTTTCAGACAGGCAATTAGTATTAATTAAGTAATGCGTCATCTCGCGCCACATATAAGTCTCTTTGCCCCGCTCGTTAGTGTTAATGCTCCCAGCACCTGTGCTAACCATCTCGGGGGGCTTTTTTGTGAGAGCTGGAGTCCTCGTCACCCCTGCCAACAAATGCTCCTCACACTCTCAATGATCTCTTGCTCAACATTTTCCGTTTGTGTCTTTTGCAGCAATTCGGGAAGATTTTAGACGTGGAAATCATTTTTAACGAGCGAGGCTCCAAGGTGAGTGGAGATATCTCATTAGTGCAGTTTGTCCTGAAGATATAAAGGGATTAGCAAATCGTTGCCTGTCACGGTGCCGCTTTCCACATGTCCCATATCTGCATTAGAACGGGGGCAGGAGAACAACTCTCTGACCTGTCACATGGACCTGCTTCCAGTGTTCTCACAATATAGTGGGGAATAGTGGTGGGTAGGATGGCCTTACAGTAATTATATCTCTATCTTGTGCCTGCTGTCTGTGTCACGCATCACTCTTCTTAGCGTTCGTTCTAGGGGTGTTTGGGGTAGGAGAAAATTCCAGAGAAGCCTATGTGCCCTTCTCTCAGTTGTTTATTATAGTATAATATATTCCATCTTTCCATCATTCTTAAGACTGCAAACAGAAAGTAGCAATGCTTAACCATCATATTATGCTATACTGGGATTCCTGTTTCTCTTGAATAACTGATATTGCATTCCCTTAACTTATTATAACGCCCTCTGTGCTTTCATTCTGCTTCATACCTGCTCCCATTTCCATCACAAACAGTTTTTCTCTACTTTTCATTCTATTAATTAAATACCTTTTTTTCGTCTTTTAACACTGTTACTATTGGATATCTCTTCCTGCCCCTCTTCCCTATCCACTTTCCTGTTCTTTAGGGCTTTGGGTTTGTAACTTTTGAAACTAGCATGGATGCAGATCGCGCGCGGGAGAAACTGAACGGGACAATCGTTGAGGGAAGAAAAATAGAGGTGCAGTTCATATAAGTTTGTAACCATAATTCAAAATCAGTCGGTCGCATGCTTTATTTATACTGTCTTATGAAAACAATTGCAAATCAGGCATATATCTGTTAACCTTTCAACCCTATAGATGTTGCGACGGTCCTGGGGGCAATGAGTGGACTGTGCAGCCAGTCTGAGACGTCACTTGCAACTTTCTGGTGGTTTGCTGCAACACAATAGATTTGAATAGAATATGTGACTGCCTTTACAACCATTTAAGATGCACAATCTTTGTCCATGCTAATAATTTAGCTCAGATGCAACTGACGATAGATGTGAGCAAAGTGAAAGGAGGAATCGGCACACAGGAACAAATGCAATGTGGGGTAAACCCCTAAGTGTTTATTGCGTTAAATGATGCACAACGTTTCAGGGGGACCCTATGTTACCATAGGGGAATGGGGGACTGGGTTGTGGGGTTCAGGGGGACCCCACAACCCAGTCCCCCATTCCCCTATGGTAACAGGGCATGCTGTATGGTAGTTACGCCATTAGCTGCAGGTTTCCTCAGCATCAATAGGTGCAGTTGTGCACCATTCATCGGACGGATGCATTGACAACCACGTGGAAGTGCATGAGCGCATACTGACGTAAGTACCTAAATGTATCGTGTCAGTATGCGCTCTTCATTGGTGTCCATCTTAGAGCTCTTTCCAGTGCATTTATTAATGGCCCCTAAAAACAGAATTCCTGTTGTCTTTCAGGTTTTCTTGCCTCCTTTCCACAGTTCAGTTGTGATCTGGGATCAATGGCAGCTTTGTTGACTATTATCTTATGTCAAACACATAGAATTGCTAACAAGGTAGAATCTCATTCTAGGAGGCCTCAAAATATTGACTTTTCTTTGGTTTTAAAATGCTGTTTTAAATGTGAAACCTCAGCCTGCATTCACCCTTCCTCTGCAAGCAGCTCAGGCGCCCAGCCACCCCTCTCCCTTACCATTTCTGCAGAGCTGCCCGTTATATGCTGTTTTATTGCTCACATTAGCTCTTTATGGTTACATGAAGCATTTTTCTTCAGCCAAAATATCTCTCTAGCATTTCAGTGTTGGACCGGACTGTAAAATGTGATATTTGGCACAACCCTGCACTGCGGTCTGCTCCCTCTCCAGTCCCACATCCTGCTCGCCCCACTGTGCATCATAACAAAATATATAGCAGCCATTTTTTTTGCTGACTTGACTTGCCGTGAAACTGAGCCTATCAGGAATGAGGTGGTTTAACTATCCATAAAGCACAATATCACTGAACTACACATATTAACTGGTCATGTTTGTAGGAGGAACAAAGCTTTTTCTGGGAAAGGTATCTCCTCTTAAGCATGATGCTTTTATAGCTACTGAATTGGGAACAGTCGCAGGTAATACACAGGGGAAGCTGAACAGCATCACATAAATATGTCTGGGTTGCAGGCTGGGAAATTCAGATTTGTTGACGAACACTCTCTCTGCCTCGTTTTTGTACAGAAGTGTTTATCACAGAAAATGCAAACTGTTGACAACACAATACACATGCCAGACGCGGTTACATCTGTAAGCTGATGTATCAGATATATGACTTTAATATATACTATCGCACGGCTGCCAGGTTTTATCTGGTTTTAAAGATTCTGAGCCCTAAAATAGGATTGAAGGACATATTATTCAGCCTCAGTATTTCCGAAGCTAGCAAACATCTGTGTTTGATTTATGGTGTGTACTGGGAGCCACGGGCTTCAGTCCTGATTGGCTGCTGGTTGCTCTTTTTGATATGCAAATGGTCTAGATTTGGAAAAGGTATATAATTGGAACACTGTGATGTCATCAGTTATCAGTGTAGCTCATTTGGGGTCAACAGTGACTCTGGGCAGAAGACCAAAAGCACTAAGGGCACAAGATCACCCCTTAATACTCATACAGAGGCAATAGTTACAGGGTCCTGTTGCAATCAGTTTCCATCGCCATGCCCTATTTCTTTTCCATTTTAAATGATGTGCAGGTTAGGCAACGGGTATTGAGCAGGATGCCTATGTGCCTCCCCTCCCACGCATTGCTGCATTCATGGGAGTGGTTACAGGTACGGTGCAAACTGCAAATATCTGGTAGATTGTACCTGTTTTTTGTACTTTGCACCCTGCCCTCTGGTTCATAAATGAACCCCATTGATTTGTTTACATGAGGATATTAGAAGACACATTGACATTTCATAACCTGTACAGAAGCTTTGGCATGTGATCTTGTGTCTTTAGATAGCCATGGAACTCCTCTTTGACTTCTAATATGCTCATATATACAACAGGAGCTCCATTATTTGTGGGCCCAACCAGGATTAACGCAACTATTTCGGTGCCAGCCCAAAATGAATATATTACAGTCTATATTCAGATTTGTTTTAATGACTATGAGCATTATTTTCTTGTGGTAAAGGGATTTCTTTTCTCATCACATGCCAGGTAAATAATGCTACTGCTCGGGTTATGACCAACAAGAAACCAGTCAACCCTTACACAAACGGTAAGTGCCTAAGTACAGCTGAACAGAAACTGAATATTTAACTAGTTGCACATTAGGCTGTATTAGATGAACAGGGACTTTCTCTTTGTTCCTCCTGGACTAGTGGTAACATATCATAATGGGTCAGTGGGTGAAAACTATACTAGCTTAAATAACTACCAAAAAAGTGTGAGATTTAAGCATTTACTATTGCGTGCCTTCCTTTATGGATAACGTATGTACTTTTTTTAAGACATTGTGTTACTACAGGCTGTTATGGAACCCTTCTATAAACCGTGTATAGGGTTACAATGCACTAGTGTATTATAACAATGTGCAGATTTGTTGGCCATTTTTGACTGTGCAGTATAAAGCCTTTATAATCATAAGAAAGAAGAGCAGTGACTATTAATGTTATGTTTGCCTCATTAGTCAATAAGAAAAGGTAGATATTTGTAAGTTGAATATTTTCTAATTCCCTTCATATCTATCTTTTGCAGGCTGGAAATTAAACCCAGTGGTTGGAGCAGTATATGGACCTGAGTTCTATGCTGGTATGTTTACATTATATATATATATATATATATATATATATATATATATATATATATATATATATATATATATATATGTATATATATATACACTGTATATTAGTTGGTAAAAGAATAATGTTTGTAGTATAGACTATATAGCATCAATTGCTACATGTCCTATTTTGCTCTTGGGTCAGGAAGTCCTACAGAGGTTAGAAACATGTACAGGCTTTATATTTATTATACCCAATACTTTCAATTTGCACATTGCCAATTTGCCATATCTTGGAGCCTGTAAAAGTTTTGAATGTAATACATCCCATTTTTAAACATAAAATATATGTTTAAACATTTTAAACATTTAATATGGATATTATACTGAATGTTACATGTGTTAATGCCTATTGGGGCATTCCATTTTCTTGTGTTTACTTGAGGGCCTTTCTACAAATTGTGCATGTGCATGCTCTATGTCTGGGACAGCTCAACAGCGTTAGATAGTGTCCACCAAACCTGCTTCATTACGCTGCTTCTTCTTAATAGGGAAACTAGGGCAGTTTTTAGGGGCAAATTTCAGGTAGTGGAGGGCCCTCCAGAAGTTTAAATATTTATCAAATATTCGGCTTTAAAGTTTATGCCAAAACAACCATACAAAACTCTCCATAAAATGCACTGCATACTTATGAAGCTTTGGTGAATAAGAGTTCCCCTTCACATGTAAAAGGGTCTGCAGCACCTGTTTAGAAAACTGCATATACTAGACTTTTGCTGGAATAACAAAATCTATTAAAAGGAATGGGGATGTAGAAACCTTGCATAGAAACCTTGTTCTGCCATGCAATATTACTAGCTAGACTTATTTCTGTTGCTAGCCTTCTGCACACGGCTGTGCCAACTCTTAAGGGCTTTATAACTCTACCGATTTTTTACAAGGCGAACAGGGCTGTAAAAATCAGCGTTGGAAATGGTACTTCTGCACCACCTTTACAAAGAGGGGCCTTGGTGTGCAGAACGACTGTAAAGTCAGCATTTATATCAGTTATATTTTCCTACTCTTCTGTTGTTAAACTAGTCAGATGTGTCACATGCAATTTATTTTGTTATCTTTTTGACCTCCACATTGCAACAAATGAATGGCCATGCTTTAGATTATATGCGTGTGCCCCTTTCGCTAGTAAGTATGGAATGCTCAGTAAATGCAGCATATTACAGAAGAGACTGGCACATAAAAATGTGAAATAACAGAACAAGGATCACCATAAATGAATTACAATACAATGATTTTTGTCATCTAGATTTATGTCAGGCCCTTTTTTTTGTTAGTTTTCTGTTGTCCCTGCTTTTTTTTTTTTTTTTTTTCCAGTCTCCAAAAAAAGGTTTTGAAAAATGTGAGCAAAGACACTTGATCATATTTTTTTGGTCAGCATATTTTCAATAATCAATTTTGTAATAAAATGATTTATTATCTAATGATATCATGAATATTTAGCAAGGAATACCCCCCTAATTAAAGTTTTGTAAGTGGAATTCCTTTTCTCTGTGCTCTAATTCATAGCACATGATTTTCTTAATGCCTTAACAATGAATTAAATAGCGATTTAAATACTGTAACCGTCGGTAAAAGGGAAGAATAATTGGAAAGTATCAGCTGTTTCTAATGGAATTAATTGGCATGTTCAGCATTTAAAAAAAATGCTATGTATAGAAAGGAGGTGATATTAAAACAGGTGCAAAGGTCATTCCAGTTCTAGTAGCCCATGGCAACCACTCAGCAGATAGCATTTCCCCTACAGAGATAAAAAAAAAGCCCCCTAATGTATAATATAAGGAAATCTGAAGCCACCAATGAATTCCACTGCAATATTAAAGCAGGGGGTGCATACTCCGGGCTTATATAATATATTTTGGAACGCCAATAACCTAAATATCCTTGTATATCAAAGAAGGAATTCAATTATTTTATATGATACCTGTGTTTTAAAGAGAAAAGGTGATATCACTAAGCACCATTAATAAAGACACCACAGGATATTCATATATACCTGCTCATGCATTTCAAGTTTTAATATTTGTAAATATATATATATATATATATATAAATATATATATATACACATATACTGTATATATACACACACACATACTACAACTAAACCCTCCTAATGTGAAAAGCCCCATCCACTACCTTCCATAGTTCCTCCTCCCTGCAAAATGCATTAGTGATAAATGTGTCCCAAATTGTGAATCTCATGTATCGGTGCAGAGTAGCGCAGCAGAGCTCAAGGGAGCCATCTTCCACGTACTAATATACTAATATATTTGGTACAGTTGGAGCCAGTCCTGTGTGCGAGCCAACTGCGAATATGCTGGAAACTCCGTGAATGGGCAAAAGGAAGGAAAAAGATCTGAAGAAAACTGAAGATGCGGAAGATGGCTCCTGTGAGCTCTGCTCCGCTACCCTGCACCAATACATGAGATTCACAATTAGGGACACATTTTTCACTAACGCACTATGCGGGGAGGGGGCACTATGGAGGGTAATGGATGGGGCTTTTCCCATTGGGGGGGTTTAGTTCTTCTTTTACCCAGCAACCCTCAACAACCTGACAAACAAAATCTATAACTGCCCCTACCTTTGCTAGTACACACACATTAAATATACTGTATCTCTCTCTCTATATCTCTCTCTCTCTCTCTCTCTCTCTCTATATATATTCTATATATACGTCCTTGATAATGGTCCCAACAGGGACTGAAACGTCAGGACCGAAATAAATCAACAACAATTTGATGTGAACCGGAGTTCTGATCCTTTCTCAAGATTGATATATAATATTTATAGTGTTTGTATAAAAAAAATTCCAAATCAAGTAGGTGAATACTTTTAGACTAAACAAAATCCCAAAGGGAAATTTGATCAAATGATCCAGTAAATTGCAGGAAACAAAATGACGTGGGAAGGTTTTTTTGGGGATTTTTTTTTTTGCATCTTAAACAGAATTTTTTCATATATTGAATAAGTACTCCGCACTCACGAAAAAGATTTCAATTGGTGCTGGAATTCTCATGCGAAAATCATTTGGAATGTTAATAAACAGACCCCATACGTTCCCCATATTTCCCCAGCCTTATAACAGTCTGCGGTCTTGTAGATAATCAGATTTATACCCAAGGCAAGTGCTAACCGTTTTTATGATATTTTGGAAACAGAAATGCTCCAGTGACACCTACTGGTCACACAGTATCTAGCTACTACTGTACATTGTCTATCCAACATCTATCCTGAATATTATTATCCTTTAATTATAGCGCTGACCGCTGACATGTCCCGCACCCTTTACAGAGATTATACAATATTCACATTATTCCCTGCCCCAGTAGATCTTACAGTCTAAAGGTGGCCATCGACGTAGAGTTTGGCTCATTTGGCGATGTTGCCAAACGAGTGGATCTCTCCCCGATATGACCATATTGAAGTGGGCGATATCAGGCTGATCCGATCATGGGCCAGATATCAATCGGGAAACCTGTCGGATGGCCCCACACACAGGCCAATAAGCTGCCGACAGACCGTGTCGGCAGCTTATTGGCCTGTGTGTGGGGCCATTCGGATATCTTTCCTTCCTTTTGGCCATTTATCGGCCCGTGTATGGGGGTCAAGTCCCTATCTGATTCATAAAGTAGGGACAATTTTATCAGGAGCCCATATGTTTTTAGGCGTTTGGGAAGAGAAATCCCATGAATACACAAGGAGAACACATGTACCTGATGCTGATAGTGCACTTTTTAGTATTTTAAGTCCTCTAGTAGGATTCTATGTAGTCTATATGACTTTTGTCACTTTGCACTTAAAACATAATGTTATTGTTTGGACTAGGGATATTTTTACCATGAGGGAAGATGAGAATCTTAACTTAATAAGTACATTACCAGTGGGAAAAAAAAAAATATTCTATATAACCTGACAAGTTGTTTTTGTTTTTGCCTTGTCTTGACAGTAACTGGCTTCCCATACCCTCCTGCAGGAGCAACAATTGCATACCGAGGGGCACAATTACGGGGAAGGGGCCGAGCGGTATACAACACATTCCGTGCCGCCCCTCCTCCCCCACCTATTCCTACGTATGGGGCGTAAGTATCACAAAATGATAACGTAGTGGTTGAGGAGCTTGTCCATAGGGCTAGCAGCACTGTCATCATTCTCCTCGGTGCATATTTTGTAAATAATAGATATTTATCCATTTATTACAAGAATTATATGACAAAATAGTGTTTACAGTCACAGAATTAAACAGTTTTATTTCAACAATATAACTATGGATTTGTTGTTGTATATGTGTTATATTCTAATAACTCAACATCTCATTAATGGGAGAGAGTAGCTGTTCTGAAATTGGGTCATTAAAAATTATTGAAAATAAACTTCATTTTTTATCAGCCAAGGAATCTTTTATATGGTCTGGATATTACCGGACCTTCAGAGATATAGTTGTATTGCAACATTAAGCTGATTTTTATCATGACAGTAGATTAAGGGGCACTAATAATTGATTGCTCAGCCATTGTATCATTCTGGAATTTACTGGAGTTTTTGTGTTTCTAAGCCTAAAATGCTATTTATTAATGCAAACTCATCAGCTCCTCTGTGCACATTATTTGATATGGTTTTGTTATAGCCAGATTTTCCTTGTAGCGCTAGCTATTTACAGTATTCTTTTCCTTTGGATCTAAATGGGCATTTAGTGTAAAGTGAATATGGGCCCAATTTGGTCACTGATCAAATTTGTGAAGGTGGAAGGCATTGGGTTTAAACACCCCTCTCGTATATGTATAACAGTACAGTTTCAAAAAAAAATACTTTTTTTTCCTGCCTCTCGGCATATAACATATGTCACACGTCCATGGTTGCTAGAGTGTTCTTGAGCTCCAGCATCACGTGCAAGATCTATGGGTGTCAGTGGAGCTATTATTTGGCTGGATCAATGTTTACATCTAGATTGACCATCATTCAGAGGGTGAGCACAAAGGGGTCAGAGCTTGTTATTATGATCCTTTATTTATACTGACAAGTTACACTATACTTTCAGAGATTGCTCATCCTCATGCTTTAGAGCAGCTTATCACTTGAACACAAAACATACAAAACACTACGGTTAGATTCTTCTGGAGCCAGTTAACATACCTGTATGGCATGTTGGAGGAAGCTGGAATAATCCTTACAGACTATGCAATTAAACTCAGGACCCAAAGAAGTAGTGCTAAACCATGTCACAGTGCCCTGTACCAACCAACATTAACAGCAGGGATTAGGGTAATACGGGTAAAACCCCAAGTGAGTTATTTAGCATATGTTTCAGAAAACAAATAGTGAGCCATGCTGGCAGTTTAAGAGGAACTTCTTGTAGCAACTGGCATGCAAAAAAATATTATGTAACGCAATATAGAGATGTCATTGTCTCTGTGACGCCTAGATGAATGAGCCCCACAGGTTCTGAAGCAAAAAAGAACTAAGTAAAATAAAAGATCACCAACTTTGTTTGCTTATATCAACTAATATCAAGCATTCAGCCCTCTAACAGCTCAACTTTATACCAAGGTACCCTTCCAAATCCACCTCTCCTAGGATTAGGCACATGCAGGCTATACTACCCTGGAGTGTGAGTACTGGTGCACATACCCATCATGAACACTGCACTTCTATTTTAGTACAGTAGGCATGAGGGTAACTTCCTGTGGGTATGTTTTGTCAGTAGAGAGGGCTGCATTTCATTTAGGCTACAAGTAGGCAGGACAGATTTAGAGTACAAGCCTTTACTATGAATATGGGTTTATTATTGTGTCATATTACATTGTTTATTAGCATATAACCATAGCCATCTAATTTCTCTTTCTTCTCTCAGTGTTGTTTACCAAGATGGCTTCTACGGAGCAGAAATCTACGTAAGTCCTAAGCATCTTTTTAAAACATGTTCTTTGTTATAATATAAATGCAAGTTATGCACTAAATGGCAGTGTGTTGAGCGTTTTCTTTAAATGAGAAGGATCTAGGGGTCTTTGCAGATAACAAGTTGTCTAATTCTGGGCAGTGTCATTCTGTGGCTACTAAAGCAAATAAAGTTCTGTCTTGTAGAACCTCAAGGGATGAAAACATAATTATGCCTCTTTATAGGCCCCTGGTAAGGCCTCATGTGGAGTATGCAGTGCAGTTTTGGACTCCAGTCCTTAAGAGCGATATAAATGAGCTGGAGAGAGTGCATAGACTAAGTGCAACTAAATTGGTTAGAGGGATGGAAGACTTAAATTATGAGGGTAGACTGTCAAAGTTGGGGTTGTTTTCTCTGGAAAAAAGGCACTTGCAAAGGGGAAATGATTAAACTTTACAAGTACATTAGAGGACATTATAGACAAATAGCAGGGGACCTTTTTACCCATTAAGAGGATCACCGTACCAGAGGCCACCTCTTTAGAGTAGAAGAAATTTCATTGGGAGCAACCTAGGTGGACAGTGAGGTTGTGGAATGCACTGCCGGGTGATGTTGTGATGGCTGATTCAGTTAATGCCTTTAAGAATGGCTTGGATGATTTTTTGGATAGACATAATATCAAAGGCTATTGTGATACTAAGCTCTATAGTTAGTAGGTTTGGGTATATAGAATTTAATTAAAAGTAGGGAGGGTGTGTGTGCCATATTCCCTGCAATTTTCTGCTGCTTGGACTAAAACAAATGCACATCACATGGTGCCCAGGTTTCACAAAACTTCTGCTATATATAAGATAAAACATTTGCATGATAATTATACATATCTGCAATGGACCTTGGAAAAGATGAGATCTTTCTCACTGATGCTAATAAGGGTGGGCTGACAAAAGGGGTATGACACAGAGAGCAGAACAGGACACACGCACAAGATGATTGGGATGTTATCTTGAGGTTCTGTTCAACGTAGGTCACTAGATAATACACAACAGAAGAGCTGGAAGAAAGGAGGAGGAGGAGGATAGGCACGGTGCTTTTGATATGTTAACAGACCCTTCCAGGTACAGGCGAGATATAGAAGATAAAAAAGACTATTTTTAATAGAGGAATTAGCCTTAATACTGTGCCACTGGAATGGGGTGCTTGGTTTTGTTTTGTAAATGTAAGAATTGTTTGACCTCAAAATATTAAGAGACTCCGTGTTATTTAACAGGTCTTTTAACGATTTTCAAAACTATTTTTATCTATTTAACTCTTTAAAACTATTTTTATCTATTTAACTCTTTAAAACTATTTAAGGCACACTCTGACAGAATTATGGAATGGGACTACCAGTAGGGAGATTACCCTCCCTAAATACTCACCTTAACTGTTATCATTTTTATTCTCTTTACAGGGGGGATATGCAGCCTACAGATATGCCCAACCAGCAGCAGCAGCTGCTGCAGCCTATAGTGACAGGTGAGACAAAGAGATTGGTTAAAATATAAAGGGGCAACAAATAAAAATTGCATAGGTATAGTCTAATAACCCATAGCAACCCATAGTCAGTAGGGATTATTGTGCAAATGGTCTGAGTTCTATGATATTACCCTTATGCTAAATCTGCAAGAAAACGCAAAGCCATATGGAACGGCAATCAAGCTCTCCCCTGATAAATTTCCCAGGCCTCTGTATGTCAATGGTTAATACAAAACCATAGTGACTTCAACTTGATTGTGATGTTTTGCCATTGTAACAGCTGCACATCAAATTGGAATTTATAGAAATACTGTATTTAATGTCTGCTATAGCCGGGCCACTCTGACAGTACTGGTGTCAGCTGATAAGATAAGGTTCACTCATACTGATTTGTGCAGGGTATCCGCATTTTACCCAGGACCATAAGCCCATTTTACCTTGTTTGTGTGAAATGTATCTCTGAATTTGTATGTGCAGTTGGGTTTTGGAGATAGACTGAATGAGGTGATTATATGAGCTGCGGATATCAGTATGCTCACAGTTTTCTCTGGTATATCCAGTAATTAACAGGCCTCCACAACCATTCTTTAATCCTCAGTTTAGTAATACTGTTACAGTATGATTCATGGGTAATGACATGTTTTTGTTGTGGATCTCTTGGCAGTTATGGAAGAGTGTATGCAGCAGCAGATCCATATCACCACACCATTGGCCCTGCAGCTACATACAGCATAGGAACAATGGTAAGTAAGTTTTGGAATAACACTTGCACTGTTTTTGTACTTTTTTTCATTGGATAATCTTATTATACAGGAATCTGTTAAAATTAAGCAAACATGCATATCTACAGAACTTGAATAAGTCTATACTTTATGACCAAAAATATGTGGACACTCCTTCTAATTATTGAAATTGGCTATTTGAGTCATAGTCATCATTGCCAACACAGCTTTCACTACGTCATACAATGACATTCTTGAGCATTCAGTGCTTCCTACTTGTGGGGAAAGCCTATTCTTCTTTCACTAGTATAATAACCCCTTGCACAAATTACTTACATACAGAATAGGTTTTCAAAGTTCGGAGGAGAAGAACTTGGCTGCCCTAACTTCAACCCAACCGAACACCTCTGGGCTGAATTGGAATGCTGATATGTGTCAGGCCTGATCCCCAACATCAGTGGCCTGCCTGTGGCTGAATTAAAGCAAATTTCACCAGGGATGTCCAACATCTAGTACAAAGCTGAAGATGAGGAGTTTTAGCAGCAAAGAAAGGAACAACTTCTTAATAATATCCTTGGTTTTGGAATGAGATGTTGGACAAACAGGTGTCCACATACTTTTTGCCATGTAGTTTTGGTATAGTACTTTGAATTGGTTTCACAGTGCCATGAAAACCTTGTAATTCCTAAAAATAGAACCGACCATCTTTAACTACTCCAATTGTCCATAAAGAACAGTCTTTTTCAAGTCAATTCTAATTTTGTAAAATACATAATGATACTTCAGATATTGGACCTGTTATCCAGAATGCTCAGGACCTGGGGTTATCCGGATAGCGTATTTCTGTAATTTAACATCTAATTTAACATCTACTAGAAAATTTGGATCTCCATACCTTACATCTACAAGAAAATCATGTAAACATTAATAAACCCAATTGGCTAGATTTGCTTCCAATAAGGATTAATTATATCTTAGTTTGGATCAAGTACAACGTACTGTTTTATTATTACAGAAAAAACTGGATTATATGGATAAAATGGACACTGCCTTAACAGATAACAGGTTTCCGGATAACGGATCCTATACCTGTACCTTCTTTCCATTGTAACATGCTTTCCAAAGTGTAAATCATGCTCTATATAAGACTGGTTGCCCACCAAGTCTTATTATTTGTCCAGTTTTACAATGTAAAATGTGGACAATTCAATATCAGCCTATGATCAAATGCCAATATAGGCATTAAAGGAGCCTAGCAGTAATAATTATTCCCTGGTAATGTTAGCTTAGCAAACTTTCTTTATCAATAGTTTTCCACTTGTCCTACTGTTCTTTCCATTGGATGTACATTAGTAGCCAGTTGACTGCCAGTATTTCCCATGGACCTACATTAGAAGCCAACTGACTGCCAGTATTTTTCTTTAAGTACAAAATTGGAGTTCCGGAAATAAACCTCTTTGGTAGGCCATGTGTCTTCGGTTTTGCATTTACTACTGTTTCACATTTTTATTGGAAATCAGTAACCTCTACAGTAGATCAACTGACAATTTCAGGAATGTTAATTGGAAGAGCCGGCTGCCTTAATGCTTGTTTTTAGCTAGCCTGGTAACAGCATCAAAGATGAAAAAAAAAACACACATCATTTCATGTCAAAGCAAAACATATTTTTCACTTGCCAATTCATCTTCTGTTTCATGCACACACACAAAAACACCAAAACAAATCAAATCAGAATGAAAAATGCAACTGCAAGAGGGAGATTCCCCAGTTACCCCAATTACTAAATCCTCATTTTGCTCTCCAGTGCAGCTGCTAGCTAAAAGCCATCATTAACCGTACATACCCTCTCTCTATAGTGTAATGCTCTGCTCCCTCCTACCTCCTGATACCATTCTTCTTGCTTATGTTCCTGCCCCTATTCATGCTCACAGTTCTGCTCTTGTATATTTTGGAGTGCTTTTTTTTTTTTTTTTGGTTCTTTTTCTTCTATTTTGCTTCTCCACCATTCTCTTCTCTTGCAAAGCATACAAGTGTTTAACTGGCTAGAGCCTAAATTTCATTATTCCTGCCAATCAGAAATATATGAAGGGTAATGGGGGGAGTAAAACTAAACAGGAGAAGACAAGACAAAAGCCCTTCTAATAAGGGAGTGATTTTTTAAACCAGCGAGCAAGGCACAACTGGAAACGACTCAAATTTATCATAAAACGGTCAATACATATTCTGAGGCCCCAAGAGCCAATTAAACCTATTATCTCCAAGCAAGAGAAGAGCAGAGAGTGAAAATGTCTTTTTTTCCCACTACTGATTGGCTGTTTTTCATCTTTGATGTTGCAGGCTAGCCTGTACAGAGGGACTTACAGTCGATTCACCCCCTACTAGCAAGTGATCAGTCACCCTAAACTTGAGACCTAGACAAAAACAATAAATCAAACACAAAAACATCTGGGGCGATGGGTCCACAGAACATGAAAGGAACGGCCAGTGCTGCCCCTTTGACCTAATCCATGGAAGGACAAACCTTTACCTCAACCCTGCTGACCCCCTTTGTGTTTGTGTGTGTGTATATATATATATATATATATATATATATATATATATATATATATATTTATATATATCTGTGCAAGGTGTACCTGTGATCATTTTGTAACTTTACCTTCTGTAATGACTTTTTGTAACTGTTTCATCTATGCCTGATTCTGCTCTTTCCATAACGTCGTGGGCACAGGTTGTATTTTATTTTTGCCCATTTGTAATAGCCCTTAATTTCATGGATTCAAGTTTACATTTTTTTACGTCTGTCAGGCACATCTAATGTATATTTACATTTAAAAAAAAAATTATATATATATATATATATATATATATATATATATATATATATATATATATATATATATGAATATATATGGGTTACCAAACCAGTTAATATTACTCTGCTTAATCGTTTGGGTTGTATTATTTGGCAGTAACCTGCTGTATAATGAAACGGCTCGTCAAGTCCACTTAATAGAAAGGAGGCGGTAAGCTGAAATGTTTTATGCAAGCTCTTTATATAACTTGAACTCCCTGCAGTTCCTGCTGAATAGCAGAGCAATAGTACACCTACCAGAATTTCTTACTGGCCATAGTGCTCCCTGTCTAGCTGAATTATATTCATTATGATCAGAAACCATGAGGGTTTGTTGTTATAAACCAGAGCTAATGTTAAAATAAGAGCTCGCAAGAGGCTAAATTTGACATAAACTGTACAATAAAAGTTTAAAGGGGACGTAAACCTAAAAAGGAATGTTGCCTAATGAATCAAAATGTAATTCTAAGCAAATCCAATATGTATATGAAGTACAAAATGGCAATGTTTTTAAAGTTATGTCATTGCTTTTGAAATATTGTTCTGGCCATTTCTGAACTTCTGAATTGGTCGGCTTTATGGAAAAATGTAGCCATAGCTCACTGCTCACCACCTCTTCCCTCGAAATCCAACCCCTCTGCTCCTTTCACCCCTGCAAATCCCCCACTACATCTTCCACTGGCACTTTTTGCCCTGTAAGCCACTTGTCTGTAGATCCTGATACCCAGGACAGAATTAAAGGAAGCAACAGAGGTACATGCCTATGATCATAACATACCACTGCCTATGATTAGTTCCGACCCTGAGTATAGCAGAAGCCATGCTTCATCACCTGTGCTGTGGGACCAAGGTTGAGGGTGCCCAAGGCAAGCCCCTTCCCCTATCACCTGATAGTAGGGGAAGAAATAACATACCCACAGGGCTTGTCTCCTCGGCACGAATCAGCCAAACCACGTCCACTCAGCTAGCTTGCATGCCTGTAACTTGCACACCTGACTTACAGAATGGCCGAAACTAAGGAAGGCAAGCAGAATATGTATGTCCCACTCAGTTGCGCCTTAGGCTTAGGCATGTGCCTCTTCTGTCTACCCCTAGTTCTACCCCTATCCTTCATGGTTTACTAGGTAGCTTGTGCTACGTTGTTTCTAACAGCAGAACCACCATGGCAGAGAACAGAACTTTAAAATCATTGATTTTTGTAATAAACGTATACTGAAAAGGTGAAAAGATTACAATTTATATTTACTGGGCAATATTTCATGTTTATATTCCTTTATGTTTAACTTGCAATGTGTTATTGAACGTGGCTACACAAGTTTTAATGATTCGGGGTAAAAAAAACAAATACTTTTAGCAGCTAAAAGCTATAGATATATATATAAAAGCTATATATATATATATATATATATATATATATATATATATATATATATATAAAAATATATATATATATATATATATATATATATATATATAAAAGCTATATATATATATATATATATATATATAAATAAAAGCTATATATATCTAGTAAAAGCTATAGATATATATATATAAAAGCTATATATATATATATATATATATATATATATATAAAAGCTATATATATATATATATATATATATAAAAAAAAAAGCTATATATATCTTGTCTCACAAGAGTGATTCAGCATTCTCTGTAAAGAGCTGTATAATATGTTGTTATAATATATAAAATATATAATAATTGAATATACTTTTAAGTTTTTAGAGTTGCCGGTTCCAGCAAGCACAAGGCAGTTCTGGACTGGAGATGGGCAGAATAGAAAAGGGAAATGACAAAAAAAAAATATTCTATAATGGTAGTTCTGAATGCTTTGATTAAATTAGCTGTACAGCTGTACAGAAATTACTTACCAATTGGAATGTAGTCTTCTAGCCCTTTAGCCTCCATGTAAATCAAATCAGCAGTAGACTTGGAAGCAATGTTGCCCTCACAACCTTGGGAAATCCCCATTGTGTGCAATATACTAAGAGTTCATTGTATGGAACATCTATTGTATATAAATGCAGTTTTAGGCAGAGACAAGCGATTGGTATTTAGAATATAAGAGAGATAGCTATAACTTATTCTATGCCATTAATATCAGTATTGACTCATTTGTACTACTTGAGGGAACTGCTTGCGTCTGCAACATTGAGCAGTTCCCATTTTGCCAAACTACCATGAATTCGGTAGACCTTTTTTTTTATAGTTTCACTTTTTTGCGGTTTATTATTGAAAAGGTGTTTGTAAGGTTGTCTTTTTAACTTTGTAAAACCGGTATTTGCTTTACAAGTTTAACACAATGTCAGTTCTCCCCAGTCTGTATTTATTCAAGGGGCAATTGTGCTGGGGACCTGGGTTTATTTCTCTGTTTCCTACCCCGGCATTGTAAAGTGACAGCAACAGAATTGCCTCAAAGAAAGTTGTTAGCAGAGGCACTGCCATGTAAACCACTGACTTGCAACCAGTTACCTTCTAACTGCAAAAGACTTAGGGCATTTCTGGGATATTATGTTTGCAGTGGAGTATGGATTTTGTCTTTGTTGATTCATATCCGTTTCTACTGTTTAGTTGAGCTTTAATGTTTTTTTCCGGGGTAACCAACAGATTCTGAAGCCTGGCTTTATGAATGTAAGTTTATGGGACTTACAGCATTTAAACCTCATTATGTTGTGTTTGCAGTTTGCTATCTTACTCTAAGGATGAACCATACAAAGTCCTGTAAACTTGAATAAAGCATTGCTTCTGTTAATTACACTGACTTCAAGTCTCTTTTACTTAATTGTTTTTACTGCATCGTGACTTTAAGCCATTCCACCAGCCCTCTAGAAGTGAGATAGAGTTAAAAAGAATATTTTTGGAAATTGTGATTTGCTGATTAGTATCTTCCATGGCAACACTAATTGCATCAGGACCATTTAACAGGACCGTGAGCAGCGGAAGCCATAAGGGGAATAGCAGAATAGGTAACTTCTAGCTTTTGTCACAGGTTTTCTTGTCCCATGGGGCAATGGGAACTCCGATTAAGCTAAAAAATTCAGCATTGTGTACTTTTGATACAAAGTCTGGCACTTGTCAAGTGCCATGAAGTCTGAATAGGGTAATCTGTACCATTTTTACCCCCTCTAAGAGTGAGAGACAATGCACTAGACATCACCCAGTCTGCCACCTTAAAGCCTTATATTTAAGTTTGTATCCTGCACCCCTACAAAACCACTTCATGGCAACAACAGTCCTGTTCTATATGAGAGCTGTTCTGTAGAGAGCCGTGGATGGAATTTGACCCCTTTTTTTCTTCCTGTGTAAGAACTAACCCCATTGTATTCTACAGATCTTATTTGTTATCTGCAATGTAAAAGATTTTAACACGCAGCTTTTTAGCTTTGGGGCAGAGACGCGCAGTTAGATTTAGGGAGATTTGTCGCCCGGCGACAAATCTCCTCTTCTTCAGGCTGACTAATCTCCCCGATCTGCCTTTCCCTGCTTCCCCCCCCCCCCCCCGGCTAGAATGAAAATCGCCAGCAGGATGGCACTTGGAGCACTTCATTTTCCAAAGTCGCCCGAAGTTGTCTCAAGAGGAAACTTTGGGCGACTTAAGAAAACGAAGTGCTCCGATTGTCATCCCGCCATCGATTCTCATTTTTGCCAGCAGGGGGGCAGTTCGGGGAGATTAGCTGCTCTGAAGAAGAGGAGATCTGTTGCGTGGCAACTAATCTCCCCGAATCTGACCGAGTGTCTCTGCCCTTGGAAGACAAAGTATCCAAAAATACCCTAGGTGGCAGCTACTTTTAATTACTTATCTTTCTGTTCAGGCCCTCTCCTCTTTCCATGCTAGGGTTATTTATGGCAAAAAAGCCACTCCTGGTAACTTTAAGAGTCCATTTTCTGAATATTAAACTTTGAGATGTGTTTTTTCGAGTGCAGTTGCTCTCTCTGCACTAGTGATACAGCCCCTCTAGACCTCCTCTGGTGCTGTAAATGTAAGCAAAAGCCATCTCAGGCAACTTAAGGGTTAAAAAGCATTTATTGCAACTGCTTTTCTTTAGGACAGTTGTGGATAGCTGCGTCTCCTGTCACTCCCTAATAAAGCACAAGGTAGGGTGCAGGAGAAAACATCTACCCCCAGCCCCTCAGCAATACAGCCCTGACTAATGCAATGGAACACAGAAGCCTGCAGCAAGTTACACAGTGCAGGACACAGCCTGAAAAGTGCAAAAAAGAACACCAAATTGTTGCCTTTTTTTGCACTTTGTAGGCTGTGTCCTGCATTGCATCAACAATGATGAACCTCTGCAAAAATGGTGACAGAATTATGGAAAGGAAACCAAACCATTGCATTTTCACCTTTAACCTTAGATCTATCGGTCTAATTAGCTTGCTGCCTTTAAGGTAATGACAATTA
Organism: Xenopus petersii; assembly: GCA_038501925.1. Classification (NCBI taxonomy): domain Eukaryota; kingdom Metazoa; phylum Chordata; class Amphibia; order Anura; family Pipidae; genus Xenopus; species Xenopus petersii. The sequence continues at coordinate 106,166,845 of CM076688.1, read as the reverse complement.
CCCAGCTGCATACTAAGTAAAATGTAAATTTTGTTGTAAATAAAAAAAAACAATAGTATCAGCATTTCTACACACAGTACTTTATACACAGTGATAGATATAGATTGTAGGATAGATACCTACAGTAGACAGTTAAGCATTGAACTGTAATTATAATGTATTAGACATATCGCATCTGTGTAGTTTTCATTGGATTTCTTTATTTCAAATTCTCTAAAGCAACTTACACTTCCCTCTATATTTGAACCCAGTCCATAACTACAAATGTTAATGACAGATTGTGGATTCTGCAGAGAAGAATCTAAGTTAAAATCATTGGCAAATGACATTGCTGCAAAGCTTCCAGCTAATGAAACAGCCAGCTCAGCGTTCTTCTCATTCCCCTCTAGATAAACTAGATGACCTATGAGCAGATTGCCTCCACAGACTTCTTAAAAGACCAGAAACGTCAAAAAAAGTGAATTATTAATGTGACAGAACGTATTATTTAGTTCTATTCCGTGCAGTAATCATTTTTTGGAAAGAAGCTTGGAGTCCTGGCTTTTATTACTACATGTCTGCTATTGACTCTTGCTGTGTTCAGCCATCTTTTATGTACCGTATATACTCGAGTATAAGCCGACCCGAGTATAAGCCGAGGTACCTAATTTTACCTACGAAAACTGGGAAAACTTATTGACTCTAGTATAAGCCTAGACACAACTACAGCCCTGTCTCCCAGCAGCGCACATTCTGCCAAAGCAACCCCCCAGCGATCAACTGGACTTTTTTGCAAAGTTGATGGTGACAGAGAATTGCCGGATTACTGTGTGTATTGTCCCACTGTCCCACTACCATGTGCAGAAGGTGCTGTGTGATATTGCCATCACTGTTAATCTTTTGTATAACCAACAGAGGGCGCTGTGTGATATTGCAGTCACTGTTATTCTTTCATATAATCAACAGAGGGCGCTGTGTAATATTGCAGTCACTGTTAATCTTTCATATAACCAACAGAGGGCACTGTGTGATATTGCAGTCACTGTTATTCTTCCATATAACCAGCAGATGGCGCTGTGTGATATTGCAGTCACTGTTATTCTTTCATATAACCAACAGAGGGCGCTGTGTAATATTGCAGTCACTGTTAATCTTTCATATAACCAACAGAGGGCACTGTGTGATATTGCAGTCACTGTTATTCTTTCATATAACCAACAGAGGGCGCTGTGTGATATTGCAGTCACTGTTAATCTTTCATATAACCAACAGAGGGCGCACTGTTATTCTTTCATATAACCAACAGAGGGCGCTGTGTGATATTGCAGTCACTGTTAATCTTTCATATAACCAACAGAGGGCGCACTGTTATTCTTTCATACAACCAACAAATGGCGCTGTGTGATTTTGCAGTCACTTTTATTCTTTCATATAACCAACAGAGGGCGCACTGTTATTCTTTCATATAACCAACAGAGGGTGCTGTGTGATATTGCAGTCACTGTTATTCTTTCATATAACCAACAGATGGCGCTGTGTGATATTGCAGTCACTGTTATTCTTTCATATAACCAACAGAGGGCGCACTGTTATTCTTTCATATAACCAACAGAGGGCATTGTGGGATATTGCAGTCTCTCCCCAAGTGAACTGTTGGTATAGGAATGATTAAAAGTGACTGCAATCTCAGCTACTCGGGTCAAGTACCGCTGACCCGAGTATAAGCCGAGGTAGACTTTTTCAGCACATTTTGGATGCTGAAAAACTCGGGTATATACAGTATATTGTTTCGACAAAGCCGTCACTGGTCTGTTGGTACAGGCTAAAGCAGTGGCGTAACTAGATATTATGGGGCCCCACAGCAAATTATTTTTCATGCACGCAAAATGTCTAGAGGCTGACCTGTTTTACCAATATTTATTGAAATTGTATATGAATTAGGGCCTCATGGGGCCCCTTTACCTCCTGGACCCCCCTGCAGCTGGGTTATAGTGGATTTTAGCCCAAAAGTCAATCCTTAGGCTACTGTCGCCAGGTGGCACCTCCTATCCATCTGACCTGATAGTGTCTATGTATAGAATAAAATTCCTACAATATGTCTAAGGCAACTGCTACTTGGAGACTGTAATCAGTGCTTTCTTGCAAAGTGGCCATAGGAAGCTGTTCTGATATAATAAACATGAATTACGTTTTTCTGTGGCGAATCTGGCTTAAGATAAACCCCTTACCAAGCTTTTAGGAGATGAAAAAATCAAGTCAATTTTCTGTAGATTATTATGTGGATAGTAGAACAGCAGTAGTTGATATACACAATAGGCTAACCATCTGTGTAGCAGTGTACAGGTCTGATAGGATGGCAGGAAGAATTCTGAAGCCTACGCGCTATATCTTACTTACTATGCCTTTGTCACATCGTGGGAGATAGTCTATCATCGTATGTCCCATAATGTAATTGGTATGGAAACTTAACCGAGTAAAAGCCTGAATCGATCTATTGTCAGAAAGCTTCCCAGTAAATGTGGTAAGGTGCACTAGCATGCGCCTATATGATATTATTGTGCTGGCAAAGCATTAAATCCCTGTAGTGGAGTCTCCAAACCTTCACTTATTTAATGCCCTAGATATAACTTAACACAAGATAATACTTTACTTCTGTAGCACACTTTCTAAATAATTCACTCATTCTCCTATGTTTAATACTTGTATAAGCAGTAAATTGCCAATATGTTTATTATAGTTTTGACTCTCTTATTATCTAGTAGAAAAATGAAGAGCAGAGCCATTTCCAACCAAAAAAATAGACCAATATTGTAATTCATAGTAGCACAGTGCTATAGGATTGTTTAATAGTCTATAGTTATATTAGCTTTTACTATAATACTGTATGGTAGGGAAACCCGACCTGGGACGATCCCATATTGGATTTAGTGATGTCTAAAAACCGAAACATTTGGCTCCATTAAAAGATGGAAATATTTTGGCTATTTGGGACTTGAAAAAATATGCATTCAAGACCCACTCTGTATAGGGAGTCTTCCTTTCCTATCAGATATATTAGAGCTCATTCAAATAACTGATTCCAGTACAAATAAAATCTAACAAAATAACTGTCATTTGCACAAATTCTGCATGTAGAGAGACAGGATTTCTGGTGATTTGAATAGAGAGTGAGCTCTAATACATCTTCTAGGCAAAAAGAGCCCCCCTATCCGATATATTGGATATAACTGACAACAAACTCCAGCATGAAGATAGAATGAAGAGAAACAAATGCTCAGAGAGGAATAGTAAAGATAAACTTGATTATTTCAGAAACAGTACAGAATTTTTAATGGGTTGTCTTTGCAATGTTTCTTATTTCAGTATGCTGAAGCTTATATTAAATTTTCATTTTCGTGCTTGCTCCCCTTTAATAAAATACAGTTGAAGGCACAAAAAGGAATAGTAACTGTATTAAACCCGTTCTTATTTCACAGTGAAATAAAAAGTGGATTAATGAGGACGTTACATTTCAAGCATGCTTATTTTAGCAAACCCTGAATATCACTCTTATCACATATTGGTATGACACCTTCCCACACGACAGCAATGAGCGAGCGCGGATGATGATATTAAAATATTTTCAGTTTAAGAAATATTTTTTTGTGAAATAAAGCATAAAGTCAAAACCTTATTAAAAAGTAATCAAAGGAATACAAAAGCAACAAGGCATGTAAGATTAATAACAGAAAATTAATTTAGCAGGTACAATGACTGCTTCCATTTGGGGAAAACAGCCTAGAGGCTGCTCGGTTGAAAATAGAAATTGAGAAATCAAAATTACAATGCACCAAATTTTTCAAATGGATAAATAGCCAGAAAAATAAAAAACTAGATACTTTTTCAAAACAGTTATAACCAGTGACCTGTTTCCTGGTACTTTATTCATGTAGTTTGTGAGCTTAATATCAGACACGTCCATCAAGTTCAGTTCTTTTTTTAAAATAAACTTCTTACTCAATTACGGAGAAGTTAAATAAAGAAGAAGGGAAAGAGTAGAGAACCCTCCTTCATGTAAAAACTGATCCAATTGATTTGGTGCTCGTGTAGGGCCACATTTACTCAGATAAATGGTAGAACATTTACTCAAGATTTTTTAACAAATTCAGTTGCTTTATAATTATGACTACAGCTATTGGATCCATTATCCGGAAACCCGTTATCCAGAAATATTTCGGAAAGACCATCTCACATAGACTCCAATTTAGCCAAATAATCCAATTTTTTTTGAAAATGTTTTCCTTTTCTCTGTAATAATAAAACAGTTCTTTGTACTTGATCCTAACTGAGATATAATTAATCCTTATTGGAAGCAAAACCAGCCTATTGGGTTTATTTACTGTTTACATGATTTTCTAGAAGACTAATGGTATAAATATCCAAATTACGGAAAGATACATTTTCCAGAAAATCTCAGGTCCCAAGCATTTTGGATAACGGGTCCCATACCTGTACTAGATTCTGTATATCATGACCTGGATTAATGGAAACCTTCCTTATAATGGATAACTGCTGTTAATTTAGAGTGTTTTCTTACTCTTTAAAACAATGTAGTAGTTTGTAGAGTAGGTTGGCAAGACACTGATTAAATGACAGTTACTTTTATTGCAAATAAGGTACTTTATGGCTAATAAAAGTCAAGCATCTGAGTGGCGGTGGACAACTTCTCTGGCATTACATTTCATCTAGGGGGTTATTTATCAAGGTCCAAATTTATTTCAATATCGGCCGCTCAGGTTTTTAACGCTTATTTATTATTACATTTTCCTGAAAATTTGCTTTGCAGGAAAAGCTCAGATTTTCACAATTTGTTCGTGAATTTTCCCTGAAATCTCTGAATTTTTCGGAGTTTTCACCTGAAAGCTCAGAAAAAATCGTGAAATTACCCAAAACCCCCGACACAACCAAAAATCAATGGGACTGTTCCCACTGACTTTTATGCAAACTCGACAGGTTTGAGATGCCGTATTTTTGTATTCGGCCTTTTTTATAATAAAAATCACAAATTTTTCGGATTCCGGGTATTCGGAGCTAAGTAAATGACCCCCCTAGTGTCTTATCCACGTAGGGTTGCCACCTTTTCTGGAAAGAAATACCAGCCTTCCTATATATTTATCTTTTTTCCCTATTAATGACATTAATTTTTACCTATTAATGACATCATTTTTACCAGCCAGCCAGATGGCAACCATGTATCCACCCCCTTTCCCCATAATGTACAGTAGTAACAGTGGACTAAACAATGCATACTGTATACACAATGAATAGAAACTTGGGAACTTTGCACATTTTATATTATTATTTCTGATATGGTTCAAAAGTATGTGTTAATTTCAAACCAGGCCCCCTCTCTACATGTATGTGAGCTTCGCCCAGCACCCTCGTTTCCTCCCACACTCCAAACACATGCAGTCTGTCTCCTGATGACTGTGAGCTCCACTCGGGGGCAGGGACAGATGTGATTGATGAAAGTGCTGCGTAAGATGTCAGGGCAATATTAATAAATAATAATAATACAACTACAAGGCAATTAGTGAATAGAGAATCCATATATTCATTAATCATCTTCAGATGTGTGTTATGCATAATATATCCATGCTGCCTGGTGCAGTGCCCTCCCAACTTCTGAGCACACGGGCTGCTTATTAGATAGACAGGTAATGAGGCTTTTTGATGAATCTATTCACATCCCCCTGGGATGTGGACAACAGTTTCACAGTGACGATAAAACAGAGATGAGATTGGGGACAAACATGGTTAAAAAAAAAAAAAAAAAAAGTGTGACTGACCCTAAATGAGTAGGTGCTGCCTGTATATTCAACTTTCCCTTGGTCCACTGACGCTGTTCTATTCTCAAGGAGCCCTTAACATCAAAAAATGAAAATGTTTAAAGTAATATAAATATAATGCAGTGTTGCCCTGCGCTTATAAAACTGCTGTGTTTGCTTCAGAAATACGACTATTGTTTATATAAATAAGCTGCTGTGTAGCAATGGGGGCAGCCATTTAAAGGAGAAAAGGCTCAGATTTCACAGCAGATAAGCTCTTTAGAACATAATGGTATTATTAGTTATTCACTATTTAACCTGTGCCATATAGCCTTTTTCAATTTCCTCCATTGCTACACAGCAGCTTGTTTATATGAACTATAGTAGTGTTTCTTTGAAAACACTTTTTTTGGTGTTTCACAATGCACGTACGGGACCTGTTGTGCAGATTGCTTGGGACCTGGGGTTTTCCGTATAAGGGGTATTTCCAAAATTTGGCACGCCATACCTTAAATCTGCTAAAAAATCAATTAAACATTAAAGACACCTAATAAGATGACTTTGTCTCCAATAAGGATCAATTATAGCCTATTGCATGTATTTAATGTTTCCATGATTTTTCCAAATTACAGAAGTATCCACTATCGAGCATTCGGGACAGAAAACTATATATATATATATATATATATATACCGTATATATGAATCCTTGCTTGGCACACATGAAATATCCTACACACCATTGCCATCTAGTGTCAATATATCATAAAAACACACACCTGACACGTCATAAAAAAAACTAAAATTCCTGGGTGCAGTCATAAATAGCAAAGAAACAGTGTCGGCACTCTCAGGTTTTAAAAAGTAAAAAAAATATTTATTAAAGAAAACTAATGTTTCGGCTACCAATCTAGCTTTTATCGAAGTGATAAAGACTTTGTTAAAGGCTAGATTGCTAGCCGTAACATTAGTCTTCTTTAATAAAGAGCCTTGATGGTACTAATGGAGAAATTGATGTACCAAGTTTAAGCACATTTTGGAGAGTTGTTTTTATAGGTGATATGAAAGTAATTGGAGCATCAAGCTGTGCTAGACTCACATTTGAATAAAACATAGCTAGAAGCTTTACTTGACTGTGCAATCCTGGATCAACAAAGAAAGGCTTATATTCAAACAGAGGGAAAAGAAGCACCACTTTCTTTAACCTCGATACCTCTGCTTTTTTGTTCTGCAAGGGACAAATCTTTGCACATCACTATTTAATGTGTAACGCCCCATGAGGCTGGCTGGGAGACAGGCAATCATAAGTTAACAACAAACGCAACAGAACAAACAAAAGAGGCAGGGACAGGGCGGGTTAATCCAAGGTAGGCACTGGCACTTTAAAGGGTTGGTTCACCTTTTAGTTAACTTTTAGCATGTTATAGAATGGCCAATGCTAAGCAACTTTTCAATTGCTATGCATTATTTATTTCCTATACTTCCTATGCCTTCTTCTTCTTCTGACACTTTCCAGTTTTCATATGGGGGTCACTGACCCCCATCTGAAAAACAAATGCTCTGTAAGGCTACATAATTGTTGTTGTTGCTACTTTTGATTACTCGTCTTTCTAGTTAGGATCTCTCCTATTCATATTCTCTTATTCAAATCAATGCATGGTTGCTAGGGTCATTTGGATCCTACTAAACCAGATTGCTAGATTTGCTGAGTTGCAAATAACCCCAAACCCACAAAAAACAATTGTAAATTGTCTCAGAATATTGCTCTCCATAGCATACTAAAAGTTCATTTAAAGGTGAACTTTTACTTTTCAAATTCAAAGCATAGCAGTTGCAAGGCATACTTACAAAGAACAGCAGTAGCAGCAGGGCAGAGATAGTAGAGTTCAATAAGATCAGGCAGGCAAGGGTTAATGCAGAAACAAGTCAGGGAGCACAAACCATGGGCAGAGAGACCTGGAGGAATGAATAGTATTGGCATCAGCAGCCTTTATGGATTAGAATTTTCCTGCCGAAATCATGCGGACAATACACCTGGAATTCCCTGTGAATCTCTGGTATCTATTGCACATGTGCAATTCTCAAGCCGTTCTGCAGGTCCAACAACAATTCTATAAAAGGACAAGGCCATTGTTAATTTACATGATTCAGTAAATGTATATACCAGATCATCCGTTAATACTTGAGCTAATGGGAAGAACTTACCCAAGAGCATCCGAATTTGCCTGTTATGTTGTAAAATGTATATGATTTTTATGCCTTGTGTGTGGTCCGGCCATTTCTTTTGCTTTTTTTTTTTATTTTAGTAGTGAGAAAATCATCGGATCGTCGTCATATCATACAGTGCTCAACTATACAATGGACTTCAGTCAAGAAAACAAAGAACAAGCAAAGAGGCATTTATCAACCTGTTCACACTTCACCTTCCTTCGCACCTGCTCAGATATGTTAAGCCTTCCCCCCCACCCCCCGAGGAGAGGGAACCGGGCACGACATTGAACAAGCTGATAAAAACGAACGAAAAAAAAATGGGTTGACGGCTTTGTTGCAGCATCGACTCCATAGCTCCCAACGATCCACCAATCCTGCTTTCCAAACTCTGCAAAATGAGCTTCCATCTTCCCTGCTGTATGGAGTGATTCCCATTACAGGCTCAGGCAGCAGAGAAGGCTATGAAGGATGCACGTTGCAGGTCACAGCTCTGCTGCCTGTAACAAATGTCACTATGCACCCAACCTTTTATAAGTCTATCCCCAAGTACCCAACTCTGGGAAGGAGGCGACTGAACTCTCCAGATCCTGATAGCCTGTGGCAGCTCTCTGCTCCGGCTGCGGGGTGCTTGGTTAAGTCTATGTTCAGTAGAAGGTGCAATGTCTTTTACTTCAAGAGGAGTCGCCAGTGGAAGCGTTTAACTGCTTTAGTGCAGCTTTTTGTTGTTGTTTTTTTTTTTTTTTTTTTCCAAAGGGCTTCCTCTTTTGTATATTTATACGTACACCAAGAAAACAAAATATTTCCACAGCACTTTAATAAAAAAATAAACAAACAAAAACAAAACGGAATTCTCCTTTGCCCTTTGTCCTAAGAGACGCTATTGGTGTTTCTGCTAATCTGAGGAGGATCGTCTAAAATTGTTGACTGGCAGGGCCGCTGCGTTGCTCTAACGTGATACGCGTAGAACCCTTGTCAGGAACGAGAGGACATTTTCGATGACTCTGGCAACAGTCGCAGGGATAAGTTTGTATACTTTTGTTCTGAGAAGTGGGATAGTCCATATCCAAGAAGAGTATTATCCATAGATGTAGTTGGTGGAAGTGGTCACTATTCTACACTTTGCTTCCCTGCCCTCCCCTGCAAATGACCTTCTTAGAAAGTTCTAACCTACAGTATGCCTATGAAGGACGCTAATGTTGATTCCTTAATATACAATCCCTTTCTGGACTCATTTGGGGAACAAGGGTACACCAGCCCAATTGATAATTCATCCAACCTCTGTTTGGAGATCCCACACTGGGCACCAAGATGTGCACATTCAGGCAGGTATTTCAATTCTCTCAAGCCCCTTTTTTTATCCAGCACACCACAAAAAAGACTGGGATGACAAGACGAATTCATAAGAGAATGGTGAAAGAAAAGGGCGATAGTCTTGGCTTTACGGAGCAGAGAAGATCCCTGTATATATAGTATAACATAGAGTATCTGTACTCCAACTACTATCTCCTCGAAATGGCTTGTCCCATAAACCATTTAATGCTCACGTTATACTATGTGTGCTATGAAAACTATAAGATGCATAAAAAAAAACTGAAGCAAAAGAAAACGGCAAAACAAACTTTTCTACATCAGGTGTGTGTGTGTATAAAAATATATTTATTATGATTAAAGCCTAGTCTATGCGTCTACTCTTGCTTCTACGAGTCACTACTAGAACGCAGTTTGCACCTGGTTGTGTTTATTCATTAATATGAAGTGGAAATTGCTCATTCTAGTATTGGCTCGTGAAAAGGAGAATATACAGATAATTGAGCTTTAACCGTAACATATATATATACATATATATAAATATATATGTGTATATAAAATATATATATATATATATAATCCCTTGCAGCTGTACATTAAATTATTTTGCTCAGAGGTCCCGCTGTTCTCTATCTCACCAGCCTACTCTCTCTCACTCTGTATGCTTTAAAGGTGTTATTCAGATTAACAGTATATTATTATTAATATTATTATTATTACTATTCAGATTAATAAAGAGTTCTTTCTTCAACAACGTTGTGTGCTATAACCTTTAAGAAAATGTCTATCCCTTTGTAAAGGGTGTTTTTTTTTTCCACTTTGATGCTAAAAATGTGCTTTAATTACTCAGATAAATTGGTATTAGCTGCTACAGAACAATGCTAATTTGATGTTCAAAAGCTAGTTATTACCAGGCCAGACCATCAATCTGTAGATTCTGTTACATGCCAGATATGATGCTGTATGGTGAAACTATTTATTAGGCCAGTGGGGGGGGGGGCTCTTTTGCAAAATTTTATGCTAATTCTATTGTAGTTTGCTAGTCCCAGTTTGTCTCAAAAAGTCCTGGGCCAGTGCTCCGGCTAGCAGAAGATGGCACACACCCGAGGTGTTTCTGTATGAGCACCACATCAGAATCTTCATTCTTCTGTTGCCCTGGGCTAGCTAGTAAAAAGATGGATTTTTGCTTAAAGTTTGGATTTTCACTCTACTGCACCTGTTCACCGGCTGACAAGAAGCAGAGAAGATTGTGATGTGGTGCTCACACATTAGTATCCCTGATCTGTGCAGTTTTCTGCTTACAGGAGAACCAATCCCGGGCATCAGGTAAGTAATTATAATACACGAGTCATGAATATCTTGTAAATGATATCCTTATAAACAGTGAGTTCACATGACTCACTGAAACTTGTATGTTATATAGTGAATAAAGTACCCCCAGTTGCAAAATATATATATGGTCATGAAAATCCTCTGTAACTTATAATATCCTATACAAGAGAGGGTACTTTATTCACTATATAATATACAAACGGGATTTTTTGCCCACAGGTTGAATTCTCCTTTAAAGAGGTTGTTCACCCTTGCATTAACTTTTAGTATGATGTAGAGAGTGATATTCTGAGCCAATTTGCAATTGGTTTTCATTTTTTATTATTTGTGGGTTTTGAGTTATTTATCTTTTTAAATTAGCAGCTCTCCAGTTTGCACTTTCTGCAGTCACACACAGCATATCGGTGTATTTTAGCCATGAGTTGTGTATCAGTGCTGAAATATGCCCATGGAGAAACAATATGTGGTATATTTATAAATATACATATGCATATTCAGGATTTAGAATTTTTTTTTTTATTAAAATTTTTAAGGTGAACCGTAACTTGCTCGACTTCTGAAGAGAGACTTTCTATTTATGGTATGAATTCTCTGCCGAATTTCACCATGGTATTTTCCCCATACAGTGGTAGTAGGGAGAGTTCAGTAGAAAATTTATACAGGTATTGGACCTATTATCCGGAATCATCGGGACCTGGGGGTTTCCGGATAACGGGTCTTTCTGTAATTTGGATCTTCACACCTTAAGACTACTAGAAAATCACATAAACATTAAATAAACCCAATAGGCTGGTTTTACTTCCAATAAGGATTAATTAAATCTTAGTTGGGATCAAGTACAAGTTACTGTTTTCTTACTAAACTAGAGAAAAAGGAAATCATTTTTAAAAATTTGGATTATTTGATTATAATGGAGTTTATGGGAGGCAGCCTTTCCGTAATTCGGAACTTTCTGGATAACGGGTTTCTGGATAACGGATACCATACCTGTACTATAAAGAAATTACATCTGTGAGATACAGGTTTAGGATACATTATCCGGAAAGCTCCAAATTACAGGAATGCCATCTCCCATAGACTCCATTTTATCCAAGTTATCCAAAATTGTTCAAATGATTTCCCTGTTCTCTGTAATAACACAGTACAAGTATGGGATCAGTTATCTGGAAACCTATCCAGAAAGCTCCAAAATGATGCAAAGGCCATCTCCCATAGATTCCATTTTAGCAATATAATACACATTTTAAAAATTATTTCCTTTATAATAATAAAACAGTAGCTTGTACTTGATCCAAACTAAGATATAATTAATCCTTATTGGAGGTGTTTATTTTTTTCTAGTAGATTTAAGGTAAGAAGATCTAGTTTATGGAAAGATCCATTATTTGGATCATTCTGGATAACACGTCCCATACCTGTATTAGCCTGGAGGAGATGATGTCAATAATGAGATGCAAAAGTGGCTGCTCTATCTATATATGGCAGTTTGCCAGCTGGAACGTGTTCCTCTTGGCAAAAAAATCATTCTTACTCTCTTGCTATATTGGTGAAAATGTCAGGGTTTTTTGAACATTTTGTGCTCTCTCTCAATTTTAAGGGCATTTTTCCTGGGTAAAATGTTAAGCTTACATAGGAAAACTGTACATCTTTTTTTTCAGGAGAATCTGAGATTTCTAAATTTGAGTTTTTGTGTATTTCCACTTCTGGAATAAGATTTAGAGCTCTAACTTGCAATTTTTCATGATAGAGAAATGTATTCAGAAATAATATTTCATTCAACTGATTTGGAATGCCTTGTGTCTCTGGAACGTGCCAATACCAGACATGTATCGTTTTATGGAGATGTATGACTTCTATAGATCAAAAACGACAGCGGAATGCGACATACTTTAGATTTCAAAGCCAAAAAATCCTGGAACAGTAAGTTTACTTCAGGAAACCATATATTTTTCTAAGTACACATTCTGCTGAACATGTCTTTCTACTCCTAATTACCAAACAACAAAGCTTTTCTGAACACAGCGATTTCTATAGAAATGTATGAAAGCTCTGAAAAATCACCTTAAAACTTGAACTCCCATACATCATTAGTTACCAAGAAAAAACATGTGAATGCCAGGGGTCATCTGAACAGTTTGATGCCCATTGTGTATAGGATTATTTGTCGTTTAGAGACCCCAAAAAGTTTGTTCAGCTACTGAAAAATCAACACATTTGCTGATTTTTTTGTGGGGTAAAGCCACAAAAACAAGTTACCTCCCAATATCATATACATATACATCATATACAAATCATATACATTTGGAAAGTACACATTCTGCTGAATCCAAAATGGGTAACCATGGCTTTCTACTCCAAACTACTAAGTTGCAAGACTTTCCCAAAATTAGCAGTTTTGCTGAAATACCTGAAAATTGCCTCAAAGCTTCAGTTTTCCAGCAAATCTCTCTCATAGCATTATGTATATATTATGTATATAATGCCAAGAAAAATAATCGTAAATATGAATGCCAGGGGTCCACTGAACAGTTTGATGCCCATTGTACATAGGATTACACAAATATCTGGCAAGCAAAGACGCCAAAACTGACGTTAGTGCAGACCGTTGTCCCGAAGGTCACTTCAGCTACTGAAAAATCAACACAGTTACTGCATTTTTTATAATGAATGTGGGAGTATCACAACAGTGGAATGCCAATGACATCCAGGTAATTCCACTGAACAGTAACATGTAACAGTGTAACAAAAGTACAGTGACTTACAGTTCTTTTCCAGTAGTCAAAACAGCCTGTTCATTGGGGTAGCACAGGTTCCTGCTCTAGTTTTAGGCAGTTGTCCATATCTCAAGTCTTCTCATATCTCATATCTCTAGTGGTCTCTGGATCAACCTCAGGAGAATCACCTCTCCTGATTCCCTCTCCGCTGGGATCCCAATACTACAGGCAAAATGGCCTGGGAGAGATACCTCCAATCTATCACTCCTATGTTGGAGCTCAGAACTGCTCTTATTTAGCTGAACCCTGACTACATTACACTCCTAGAGTGTACTAGTACTGGGAGCTCGTCTGTCACTTTCTATTCCTCATTCACGGGGTTGTCTGGTCCCCAACTTGGACAAGTTGGTCCAATTGGCCTAAGGCCGGCCCTGCACATGAGTTTCTGGGCCTTGCTGTACCCAGGCTCCCCTGGGCACACCCAGCTGAATCAGCAGCCAAAGAGGAAGAGGTCACTCCTTACACACACTATAGTGCAGTGTGGCAGGAAGTTGTCATATCACCTATTGGCCAATAACACTGAGCAAAGGGTGGGGCCTTAAAGCCATAGGGGCAGATTAATTTACATGTTATCTTACATGTATTGTTAGACTATCCTAAATATGAACGCCAGGGGTACACTAAACAGTTTGAAGCCCATTGTACATAGGATTACCTGAGTATCTGGCAAGTAGAGATCCACGACATGCACATTGTGCAAACATATTTCATGCACATTTCTACTACTAAAAACAGATACTGCCTGATGTCTGCTAAATGTGACAAATAAGTCATTCAAAGCAATTCCAAAAAGTACACAATCTGTCGAACCCAAAGCTAATCTAAAGGTAATGGTTTTGTTATGATATTTCTGAAAATCAGGGAGAGAATTTCTCGAATCAAGCAATTTTCTTTTTGCAAGAAAAGGAACCAAATAACAGGTATGCTATATTCTATATCTATCTATTATCCCTCCCTGTATGTATCTATCTTTCTATTATCTATCTATCTATTCGTCTATCTATCTGTCTGTCTATCTATCTATTTGTCTATCTATCCCTCTATCTGTCTGTCTATCTATCCCTCTATCTGTCTGTCTATCTATCCCTCTATCTGATTATCTCTCCCTCGATCTGTCTGTCTTTGGCGAGAGGGTTGGAGGAGATTTTAAACTAGGTGTGGGAGTGAAGGTTCAGTAAAGGATTCTGTGGAAGACAGGTTAGATGAGGTAGTGGACAAAGGAAGGGGGAAATGGGGGAGGAGATTTGGTTGTGGTACTGTTAAAAACATATGTTAAATATGGTAACAGTATTAAATGTATGTTTGCAAATACAAGGAGTCTGACTGGTAAAATGGGAGAGCGGGAGGTGCTGGTGTTGGAGGGAAAATATGATGTGATTGGTGTTGCCAAAACATGGCTAAATGAGTCACATGACTGGGCAGTTAATATCAGTGGCTATACTTTGTTTCGGAGGAACAGAAGCAATAGAAAAGGAGAAGGGATATGTCTGTTTGGCAGGATTTAAAAGCTTATATAAAGGAGGAGTTTGTTAGAAAGAAGTCTTATGGGTAGAGTTCTTCACCAATTGTCTAGCAAATTAATTGTAGGAGTATGCTATAGACCCCCTAATGTAAGTGACAAAGAGGAGGTGAAGCTCCTAATGCAAATAGTTTGCTAGTTTGGGGAAAGTAATGATAATGAGGGATTTTAATTACCCAGATATTGAATAGAGCAACAGTACTGCCTGGACAGTTAATGGGAATGAGTTTATAAACGTGTTGCATGACAACACAAGTTGTTGAGGAGCCAACCAGATCTAGTGATCTCTAATGACCCAGAACATGTAGCAAATGTGCAAGTAATTGAACCCCTGGGTAATAGTGACCATAATGCTATTTAATGTCTGCTGCAAAAAACAAATATACACTGGGACAACAAAACGTTTTTTGAGTATATTAATAGTAAAAAGATGTGGGTTGAGAGTGTTGCACCTTTAAATAATGGTACCAGTATGGTTGTAACAGATACAGAAAAGGCAAATGTGCTAAATCACTTCTTTTCTTCAGTGTATACAATAGAAGAGTCAGTGTTCCCAGGCTGACTTCTCAGCTGCACTGTTGGCTCAGCTCAATCTAGTCAATGGCTGACTCAGGATATAATTCATAAAGCTTTATTAAAAATGAATGTAAACAAGGTGCCAGGGCCTGATGGCATACACCCCCGGGTTCTAAGAGAGCTTAGTTCAGCTTTAGAAATGCCTCTTTTTCTGATTTTATCAGATTCACTTTCATCTTATATGGTACCTATGGATTGGAGAAAAGCTGATGTCATTTCAATATTTAAAAAGGGATTATGATCTTTGCCTGGCAATTATAGGCCAGTAAATTTGACATTGCCAAAGTGTTTCATACTGTGCCCCACAAACCAATGCTTTCTAAACTAAGGTCTGTTGGGTTTAATGAAGTCATTTGCACATGGGTAGGAAACTGGCTACATGATCGGGTACAGAGTAGTGGGGTCCCTCAGGGCTCGGTATTGGGTCCACTTTTATTTAACTTGTTCATTAATGACTTAGGGGAGGGTGTTGTAAGTAATGTATCAGTGTTTGCAGATGACACAAAATTATCCAGCCCAATTAATTCCATCCAGGATGTGGCATCCTTGCAACAGGATCTTGATAAACTGGCAATCTGGGCAGCTTAGTGGCAAATGAAATTCAATGTTGATAATGTCATGCACCTGAGATGTAAAAATATCCAAGCCACTTATACCCTTAATGGGACTGCACTAGGCAAATCCATGGAAAAGGACCTTGGAGTCCTTGTAGATGATAAACTTGGCTGTAGCAAGCAATGTCAGTAAGCAGCATCAAAGGCAAATAAGGTCATGAGCTGTATTAAACGGGGAATTGATTCACAGGAGTAAGGGTTCTTCCACTATATAGAGCACAGGTAAGGCCCCATCTATATGCCGTACAGTTTTGATCTCCATCACTCAAACAGGACATTATTGTATTAGAGAGGGTAAAGAGAAGGGCAACTAAGCTGGTAAAAGGTATGGAATATCTTAGCTATGAGGAAAGACTGGCCAAATTGGGGTTGTTGCTGGAGAAGAGGCGCATAAGGGGTGATATGATAACTATGTATAAATATATATACAGGGATCATATAATAATCTTTCTAATGCTTTATTTACCAGTAGGTCTTTCCAGCTGACACAAGGTCACCCATTATGATTCGAAGAAAGGAGGTTCCGCCTAAATATTCGGAAGGGGTTCTTTACAGTGAGAGCTGTCAAGATGTGGAATTCTCTACCTGAAACATACAGGCTGATACATTAGATCAGTGCTGTCCAACTTCTGTGGTACCGAGGGCCAAAATGTTACTGGCCTATGTGGTGGAGGGCCGATAATAGAAATCAGTGTTGGTCACTCCCCCTTTTAAACCACACCCTTGTTACCACAAAAACGTTTAAGATCATATCCACATTAACGGTGGTAGCACACCAAAAAACCAAATGGTTGGTGCTCACTGCAGGGAAATCCCTCATCACTCATGTGAAAAATTTAAGTCATTTTAAAACATACCCTTAAATCCATATGCCTCATCCTCCCCTGTGGATAATACAACAACCTCCCAACACATGATAAAACACCTTAGGGGCCCATTAACAAAAATTTCCAAATGCTAGCAAACCCCAAGAACAAACCCCTAACAGGCTTACATTCCACAGGTAGCGTAGGACAAGCAGAGAATGGCACACACAAGCAGCACTGGGCAAGCAGAGAATGGCACACACAAGCAGCACTGGGCAAGCAGAGAATGGCACACACAAGCAGCACTGGGCAAGCAGAGAATGGCACACACAAGCAGCACTGGGCAAGCAGAGAATGGCACACACAAGCAGCACTGGGCAAGCAGAGAATGGCACACACAAGCAGCACTGAGTAAGCAGAGAATGGCACACACAAACAGCATGCTCTCAAAATCACACACAACCAACTACACTATTAAATATACAATCACACACAACCCCACACTTCTACATATGCTGCCACGATCACACATAACCCCACACTTTTACATATGCACCCGCACTCACAAACACCCACACTTCTACATATGCTCCCACAATTGCACACCACGCATCTAGATGTACACCCACGCCCACATACACACCCACACCCACATACACACCCACACTTCATATGCTCTCACACACACCCTCACTTGTACACATGCTCCCACATACACTACGTACTTCTACATAAGCTCTTCATATTCTCCCACAATCACACACAACCCCATAATTCGACTTATGCTTCCACAATCACACACAACAAACCACATTTTCACATTGCTTCAACAAACACACACAAGCACCCACACTTCTACATGTGCTTCCACAATCACACATAACTAAAAACACTTCAACATATGCTCCCACAATCATGCACCACCATCCACATATCTACCTATCCTTCCCCACTCACACACAATTACCCACAGTTCTACATATTCTCCCAAAATCACACACAACCCCACACTTTGACTTGTGCTCCTACAATCACACACAACAACTCTCATTTTCTTTTTCTTTTTTTTAACTTATGTTTTTTATTTATTTTTGCAGGTTTCAAAAATGTCCAAACATTCAACATGGAAACATTGCTTGAGAGAAAGAGAAAAGAAGAGGGAAGAGGAGCTGAGAAAAGGTAAGATTGGAGAGGGGTTGATTGTTATCTAGTCTGCTGAGGGCTGCTCTGACATTGGTTATCTGTTTGTTTGGGATTGCTGAGTAGCACTGTTTCCAGGTTTCCCATCTTAGATGAGTGAGGTCTATTTTCTTGGTAGGGCTTGTGTTTGTAATTGCCATTTTCTCTTAAGGTGCCCATACACTGAGAGATCCGCTCATTTGGCGATGTCGCCAAACGAGCGGATCTCCCTCCGATATGCCCATCTTGAGGTGGGCAATATCGGGCTGATCCGATCGTGGGCCCTAGGGCCCAACGATCGGATCCTAATGAGGCCTTAACGGGTGGTCGGATCGCGGGACCGCATCAACGAATAGATGCGGCCGCGATCCAACAGGATTTTCTGTCCCATCCGATCGAGATCTGGCCGACTTTCGGCCAAATTTCAATCGGTGAAGCCCGTCGGGGGGCCCCATACACGGGCCAATAAGCTGCCGACACGGTCTGTCTGCAGCTTTTATCGGCCCGTGTATGGCCACCTTTAAGCCAAGTTTAAGTCTGTAAGATTTATTCCTCCAGTGTTGGTATTTCTGTTGACTTCCACTGCCTGGTTATTAGTAGTCTGGCGGAGGTGAGTATGTGGAAGACTAATCTTCTGATATTGGGATGGTAGTCTTGTATTTCAAGGTTGAGCAGGGCTAAGCCTGGTGTTAATTTAGTGAGAGCTGTTGTTACTCTTTTCAGTAGAAGTGATACTTGATTCCAAAAAGATGCAATTTTGGGCAAGCCCACAATATATGTAATAGTTTTCCCTCTGCTTTGTTGCATCTCCAGCATATCGTGGGGATCAATGGGAACATTTGTTGTAGGGCTATGGGTGTTTTGTACCGTCTGTATATTATATTCCTAGTTTTCCATGTGGTTGTTGTATTTGAGGGGTAGGTTGGCCGCTTGTATCCATTGAGGGAGCATTAGTGATATTTGCAGGTCTTGTTCCCATTTAGAGGTATGTTGTGGCTTCTCGGTTGATGGTTGGTTTGCTAGTATGCTGTATATTCTAGATAGTCCTTTCTTTTGTCCTGCATTTTTAAAGCATAGTTGTCAAAAGTTTGCTGTGTCGGGAGGTCTCTCAAATATGGGGTTAGAAGGTACCTTATTTGCAGGAATTTGTATAGATTGTGTTTAGGCAAATTGTATTGGGTTTGGAGGTCCTCAAATGACCTTATTATATTTGAGTGGAACAGTTGTCCAATTGTGTTGAGTCCATTTAGGTACTGATTCCTTGTTGTCAGCCCTGGATTGTTGCTTCTAGTACTCTGATGGGGTTTGTCTTGCTGGGAAAGCATGGATATACTTTTTGTTTTTGGTGCGATTCCAGATTCTCTGGGCTGTTGCTGTGTTGTGGTACGGTTTTGCCGTCGCTGGAGGAGTTTCTATTTTGCTGGCCCACATCATTTGTTGTAGTGTGAGTGGGTAGGTTGCTTCTTGTTCTATGTAGATCCATTATTTTTGGGTTGGGGGGAGGTTCCACATTGCTATTTATTCCAGGATTGCTGCCTTATATTAGTTTTCTCCACCTTCTTTCATGTGGAGTTCTATAAATTTGCGTTTGATCCTGGGTTTTTTCCCTCCCCAGATGAACTTATCAAAAGTTGTTTGGATGTGACGTAGTAGTTATATAGGTACTGTGATAAGTTCTAAAGAGGTATAGTAGTTTTGGTAGAGACATTATTTTTATTGTTGCCATTCTTCCCATCCAAGAGATTTACAGGGGATTCCATTTTTCTAATTGTTTTTGTTTTTTGAGGAGGGGGGTAATTGCTTCAATAGGTGGTGGCTATAGTGTCTCCCAGCTCTATTCCTAGTGGGGATGCACCAAATCCACTATTTTGGATTCAGCCGAACCCCGAATCCTTTGCGAAAGATTCGGCCGAATACCAAACCGAATCCCAATTTGCATATGCAAATTAGGGATGGGAAGGGGAAACCATTTTTTACATCCTTCTTTTGTGACAAAACGTCACGACATTTCCCTCACCACCCCTAATTTGCATATGCAAATTAGGATTCGGTTCGGCCAGGCAGGCTGAATCCGAATCCTGGCCGAATCCCGAACCGAATCCTGGATTCGGTGCATCCCTAATTCCTAGTGCTGTTTCCATTGGAAGAGGCATTTTTGTTTTAATAGAGTTAATTGGCTTTCTGAGATTTTATGGGGTAGTGCTTGGGTTTTGGTGATGTTGAGTTTGTATTAGGAGATTTGGCTGTATTCCGAGAGTGTTTGAAATGTCGCTGCTAATGATTGGTTAGGGTTTGTGAGTGAAAGGATAATGTCGTCCGTGAATAGCGCCAGTTTGAATTTTGAGTGTCCTATGTGGACTCCGTTATTTCTTCAGACTCTATTACTTTTGCTAATGGTTCTAGAATCAGATTGAAAATTATTGGGGAGAGGGGGCAGCCTGGTCCATTTCCATTTGTGATATGGAAAGTCTCAGAGAGGGATCCCATTTTGGTTACCTGGGCTGATGGTTTGGTGTACAGGGCTTCTATTGCTTGAAGAATTGTAATTTTCATTCCGTATTCCTGTAACACTTCTGCCATATAATGCCAGTACACCCTGTCGAACGTCTTTCGGCGTCTAGTGCTAGGAGGATTGTGGGTGTGTTTTGTCTTGTGACTTTTTCTATAATTGACAGCATTTTCCTGGTGTTGTCAATGCCTTGTTTCCCTTTTGTAAATCCTGTTTGGTCTTGGTGTATGATAGTTGGTAAAATATCTTTGTCTGTTGGCCAGTATCTTTGCATATAGTTTGATGTCACAAATTAAGCAGTGATATTGGTCTGTAATTTGGGCATAAATTTGGTGCTTTTCCTGGTTTTGGTATGGTGGATATTGTTGCTTTCAGCATTTCTGCAGGGGGTTTGCCTTGTTTGCAGATCTCATTAAAGAGGGTTGTTAGTTGGGGAATCAATATGTTCTTATCATGTTTATGGTAGAGTGCTTTTCCCATTGGGGCTGTGTTGATAGCTGTAAGTACTTCATTTTCTGTTATAGGTTGGATTGCAGTTGGGTTTCTGAGATTTGCAGTAGTTTTGCTTTGGTGAGGAAGTTTTTGATGCCCAGCATTGTTGGTTGAGGGGTGTTGGGGTCTGTTTTGAAGTTATACAGGAATGAGTAATATGTTGCAAAGGCTTGTTGTCTTTTCCCCCTTTGGTCTAGGTCTATTATATGGTCTATTGTATGGTTTGTTTGTCTTTGTTTTAGAAGGTTAGCTAATTGTTTGGATGCTTTGTTACTATTGGTATATCTGGTTAGCCTCAATCTCTGGAGGCAGTATTCTAATTGTATTAGCTTAATTTCATGGATTTTACTTTTAATTTCTCTGATTAGTTTTGCTTTTGATTTGTGCAGCTATTGCTTTTTGCTGTTTTCTAGGTCTTGTAATTGTGTCATTAGGTTTTTCATTGTGTGTTCTGTCTGTCTCTTTAGTTGCAACGTGAGTTGTATAAGCTGTCCTCTTATGACAGTTTTGTGGGTGCACCATAGAGTTCCTATTGTTACTTCTCCATTAACTTTACTTCTCCATTCGCTTTTAGAAAAGAAATATTCTTGTGTCTGCTGGCATTGCTGGGTTATTGTTTTGTTGCATAGGATGGATTTGTTCAGTCTCCAATGTGCTGTATTTTGGCATTGGTGCTTTGGTTGATATTATTGATATTACTGGAGTATGATCTGACCATGTTCTAAGTCCGATGCTTGTCTTAGATTTTGCTGGAGTAGGTGTTAGTCTGCCAATATGTAGTCAATTCTTGTGTATTTTGTATATGTGTGCGAATAATAAGATAGGTATTTTTCTGTTGTATGTGTTTCTCTACATACGTCATAAATGGAGTGAAGTTTCAATAGTTGTTGTAGGTTTGTTGCATGCGTTCGGTTTCATGTCTTGGGTTGGAGGTACCTTGTGTTTGCACGTGTACGTTTTGATTTAATGGGATGTTACAGTCTCCTCCTATGAGTGTATGTCCATCCTTTTGCTTGTCTAGGGCTTTGAAGAATGCTCGGTATTAGGCAGATTATTTTTGGGCATATGCTGATGCAATAGTGGAAGGTGTTTTTTTTGAGTATTTGGACTGTTAAAACGAGGTATCTTTCTCCTGGATCCTCCTGTAGGCATATTATTACCAGTGGTGGAGCTTGGCTCTTTTGTTTAGGCTGTTAAGCCCATTTACATTGAGTGTGATAATGGATATATTAATGACGATGTTCGGGTGTGATAATAAGAAAAGTTATGCTCACTCAGCTTGTTTTTGGTGTGGTGTCTCATGGTCGGTGGTCATCCTGGGGTTGGTTTTGAGTCATTACAAGTCATTCAAGTTGTGCAGCCGGTGTTGCAGCAGATGATGGATTCCAAAGTGGGTGGTGAGTAAGAGGGGAGGGAGGCACAGAGGATAGACTGAATGGGATAGATAAAAGCATAGAACATTTTACAAAACTTATATACATCAATACTTGGTTAAGTATAGTATTTTTTTGCTCTGTTCGATGTTACGGGTTTCGTCTTTGTATTGTGTAAACGTTTGTGGGGTGGTGGTCTCCTTGTCTTGGAGCCATAGGGGTTTTTTTTAAGTCTCGGTCTTAGTCCATGCCAGGGGGCAATATTTCTGATGGTAGTAGTGGTGCGGGGCCTTCCCGTGTGAGAGATCATTGATGTTGTGCCGGAATTTTACTTCAGGTAGCTTCGGAGGTTAGTGGTGTGGCCTCCTTGATTCCTATGTCCTCTGTTTTGTGCTAGGTTGCGCTTAGTGATTTTCCTTTGATTGCTTTGGTTTCTGTGCCAGTCTTGTGTCAGTTTCGGCAATTTGGCAGTTTTTTTTTTCTTGCTGTGATCCTAGTTGCCATTTTTTCAACAGGGGTATCCCCTATTGTGGAGAGTCTACAATTTTCGGGGGGCCCTTGTAGATTATTACTGTTTGACCGGGAACAACCATCTGTAGGGGATGTTGGCTTCTCTTAATATTGCTGTGACCAGGCCATATTCTCTTCTGTTGTTCATGGTTCATGCTGACAGGTCTGGATAGCAGTGCAGGGCTGAGTACTTCTGAGGCAAGGTTTGTGCGTTGCGGAATTTAGTTATGACCTGTTCTTTCACCTGATAGAAGTGTAGTCTTAATATGACTTGTCTAGGTGCAGCTGGTGGAGCATTTTTATTTTTTGGCAGTCTGTGTGCCCTGACTATTAGTAAGAATTCAGCTTTTTCCTCTGGGAGTAGTTCTTTAAGCATTGCCTTGCCTGTATCTACAGAACTAGGTCTTCATTCCTTACTTGTTCCGGGACACCCCGTAATCTGATCTTATTTCTTCTATTTCTGTTTCTATCTTCAATGTCAGCTAATTTGTTGGTTAATTGCTGTACTTCCTCTTCTAAGCTGCTGTTTGCATCTATTAGTGAGTTATAAGAGCTTACCAGTTTTGCCATTTTTTGCTCTAGATGGTCTGTGCGGTCTCCCAGATGCCTCACCTACAGATGCAGTTCAGCAGCAACCCTTTTGAAGTCGCCTGGAGGTCTGTTCGCAGGGTGGTAAGTAGCTCCCTTAAGAGTGGTAGGGTAATGGGGGGTTGTTGTGGCCGCTCCGGACACATGTGCGCCTCCATGCTGGAGACATCTCCCTCATGGCTCGGGCTGCTGCAGTGGGATTCAACGCCATCTTGGGAGAGTGTGCATTGATCTGGTTGTGTGCTGGTTTTTGCATAGAGTGCCGTCATTTTTACCGGCATTTGTTGTGGCGATGTCCGGTTGTTGCTCCCAACTTGCAGTTCTCTACATGGCCCCTAATGTACTTATTTGCACCCCCGTGGCACAGAGTTTCTCAGACAGCTTCCTCTCTAATCAGCAGTCAGCTCTGCCCCTACCCACATTTTCACATATGCTTCAACAAATACATACAACCACCCACATTTCTACATATCCTTCCACAAACACAAAATCCACACACGTCTACAAATGGCCCCACATACACAGCCACAATCACATATAATCAACCACACTTATACATATGTTCCCACACACACTTCTACATTTGCTCTCACAATCACACACAATTACACACACTTCTACATATGCTCTCACACACATTTTTACAGATGATCCCACACACTTCTACATTTGCTCCCACAATCACACAAGACCACCCACAGACCTAAATAAGTTTCCACACGCACAGAAAATCCACATACACTTCTACATATGCTCCCATACACACTTTCAAATATCCTCCCACAATCACACACAACCACTCACATCTCTAGCTGTGCTTCCATACTCACATACACACCCACACTTCTACATATGCTCCCACATACACTCCACACTTCTACATAAGCTCCCACAATCACCCACAACCACCTACACTTCTACATATGCTTCTACATACACCCACAGAATTCTACATATTTTACATAATTCCACATCCCACAATTACACACAAGCACCAATACTTCTGCATACATTCCCACACTCACACACTCACATACACCGCTACATATTCTCCCACACTTACTAACCCCCCACACTTCTACATATGCTCCCACACTAACACACACAACACTATTCTACATATGATACCACAATAACACACAACCACACACTTCTTCATATGCTCCCACACTCACATACAATCCACACAATTCTACATATTCTTACTAACACACACTTCCCCCCCCCCACACTTGTAAATATACTCCCACACTTCTACATATGCTCCCACAATCACATACAACCACACACACACTTCTACATATACACCCACCCACACACACACACCCAATCCACAAACACGTATGCATATACTCCATCACCAACACACAACAACCACCTACATTTACTCCCACACTCACACACCCAATTCACAAACACTTCTACCGGTATCTATGCATCACCCCACACATTTACATATGCTACAATCATACACACCCACATACTTCTACATATGCTCCCACACAGTTCTACATACTGTATATACGTATGCTCCCACACAATTCTACATATGCTCCCAAACTCCCACCCACACACTTCTACATATGCACCCACAATCACACACTTCTACATTTGCACCCATAATCACACCCACACACTTCTACACATGCTCCCACACTCACACCAACCCACACACAATTTTACATATGCTCCCACACACATACCCAATTCTATATCTGCACACACACTTCTACATAACTTTTACATGTGTTCCAACACTCACACAAACCCACCCACTTCTACATATACTGCCATACTCACACACCCCCACAAACTCCTACATATGCTCGACACTCACACATTTCTACATATGCACCCACAATAAGAACCACACATTTCTACATATACTCCCATACAAATTTATACATTTGCACCCGCACAAACTTCTACATATCCACACACTTCAACATATGCTCCCACACTCACACCTATCAACACACTTCTACATATGCTCACACACACACACACACACACACACACTTCTACATATGCTCCAACACACACCCACTTTTACATATGCACCCACACACACTTCTACAAATACTCCCACACTCACACACCTCTACATATGCTCCCACAATGACGCACTTCTACACATGCTTCCATACACACCCACACAGCTACATATGCTCCCACACCCACACAATTCTACATGTGCACCCACAATAACTCCCACACACTTCTACATATGTACTCACAATAACATCCACACACTTCTACATATGCTCCCACACACTTCTACATATGCTCCCACACCCTTCTACATATGCACCCACACACATTACTGCATATGCTCCTACAATAACAGCCACACACTTCTACAAATGCTCTCTCTCGCACACACCCACCCACACACTTTTACATATGCTCACACACACACACACACACACACTTCTACTTGTTCACACACACACTTCTGCATATGCTCCCACACTCATACCTACCCACACACACACTTTTACATATGCTCCCACACTCATAACCAATTCTATATCTGCACACACACTTCTACTAATCTACCCACACACACTTCTACATATGCTCCCACACTCACTTTTACATATGCACCCACAATCACACACTTCTACACAACTTCTACATGTGTTCCCACACTCACACCCACCCACCCACATACTTCTACATATACTCCCACACTCACAAACACACTGCTAAATATGCACCCCACACACTTCTACATATACTCCCACACTCACACCCACCCAATTCTACATATACTCCCACACAAATGTATAAGTTTGTGTGGGAGTACATGTAGAATTGGGTGGGTGTGAGTGTGGCAGCATAATGGTCCCACATTATTCTACATATGCACCCTTGATAACACCCACACACTTCTACATATAATGACACACTCACAGCTATCAACACACTTCTAGATATGCTCCCACATTCACACCCACTCATATACATCTACATATGCTTCCACACTCACAGCCATCCAAACACTTCTACATATGCTCCCACAATTACACACAACAACCCACATTTCTACATATGCTCCCACACACTCCACCAAACTTCTACATATGCTCCCACAATCACACAGAACCACCCACAATTCTACGTGCTCCCACAATCACACAGAACCACCCACAATTCTACGTGCTCCCACAATCACACAAAACCACCCACAAGTCTACATATGATCCAACACTCACACGCACACACCCTAAACATCTACATATGCTGCCACAATTACACACAACAACCCACATTTCTACATATGCTCCCTCACACTCCCCCAAACTTCTACATATGCTCCCACAATCACACAGAACCACCCACACTTGTACATGTGCTCCCAGAATCAAATACAACCACCCAAACTTCTACATATGCTCCCACACTCACACTCATCCACACACTTCTACATATGCTCCCACACAAACCCCACACATGTACATATGCTCCAAAACTGAAACACTCACTTCTACATATGCTCCCACACTCACACACCCAATTCACAAACACTTCTACATCCACATTCATATCTTCCCCCCCACACACATTTCCATATGCTTCCACACTGACACCCACCCACACACATCTACATACAGTATGCTCCCACACTCACACCCACCCACTTCTACATATGCTCCCAAATATTTCTAATTATGCTTCCATGTTCACGTACCCCCCCCACATTTGCATATGCTCCCACAATCACACACCCACACACACCTTTTTACTGATGCTACCACAACCACACACACCTACCAACACTTCTACGTATGCTCCCACACTCACACACAACCACATTTCTACATATGCTCCAACACCCACATTCCTACATATGCTCCCACACTCACCCACCCACTTCTACATATGTTACGGCACACACAAACTTTTACAAATGCTCCCACAATCACACACTTCCACATTTGCACCCACAATCACACCCACACACTTCATATGCTCACACCCACCCACTTCTAGATATGCTCCCACACACACACACCTCTACATATGCACCCACAATCACACACCTCTAGATACGCTCTCACACCCACACACTTCTAGATATGCACTCACACACACTTTTACTTATGCACCCACACACTTCTACATATGCTCCCGCACTCGCACACAAAACTCTATATATGCTCCCAAACTCACATTCACCTACAGACTTTTACATATGTTCCCAAACACCCACATGATTCTACATATACTCCCAAACTTCTCCATATGTTCTCACACTCACAAACTTCTACATATTCTACCACACTCACACAGATTTCTACATGTTTCCACACTTACACACACACAACCACCCACACTTCTATGTATGCTTCCACAATCACACACAATCCCACATTTATACATATTATCCCACATTCATTCACAGTCACCCACACTTTCACATATGCTCACACACCTTGACATATGCTCCAATACAAAACCAACACACATATGCTCCCACACTTCTACATATGCTCCCACACTTCTACATATGCTCCAACAACAACACACAACCACCCACACTGCTATATATTCTTCCACACTCACACACAACCAACCACACTTGAGTTAAATGGTTGAACTTTGTGGACGTGTGTCTTTAATCAACCTAACATGTAACCTACTATGTTACATGTTCCACAATCGCAAACAATACCACCGACACTGCTACATATGCTCTAACACCAACACACATACCCAAACTTCTACACATGGTCCCACAATCACACACCACGAAGCACACTTCCACATATGCTCCCACAATTACACACAATCACCCACAGTTCTACATATTATCCCACACTCACACCCCCCAGCACTTCCAGCCGGACTCCCAAGGCAGCCGGCATGGGCTGGAGTGCGCATGCATGCGTTTCCGGGTGCGTGTGCGATATTTAAATTTGTTGTGGTGGAAGAGAGTAGACACAGAAGCACGCAGGAGAGCCAGTGGGAAATAAAGGGTCCAGACCAGGGGTAGGCTGAAAGAAGAGGTACGTGCTTGGTGCCCCCACTTCGTTGCATCCTAGGCACGTGCCTCTTCTGCCTACCCCTAGTTCCGGTGCTGCGCACTTCTACATATATTCCCACAATTACTTCTATATATGCAACCACACTCACACCGAACTCCACACTTCTACATATTATCCCACACTCACGCACCTCCTCCACAGATGTGCAGTCACAGATTTATCATGTTTAAATTTAAAATGATTTGACTACCATCTTGTAATCCAGATCACCATTTCCTCTCTCTCTCTCAGGTTTCAGAAGATCTTGGGGCGGTAACCCTTCAATGGGGGAAAGAGCTTGGAAGATTCTTCCTATAGATGAAAAAACAGATGGTTAAACTTAATCGTGTGCAGGAGTTAATTTGTGCTCTATTAGAACAGGAGTCCCCAACCTTTTTTTATTTTTTTTTTACCTGTGAGCCGCATTGAACTGTAAAAAGAGTTGGGAAGAACACAATCATGAAAAAATGGTTGGGGGGGGGGCAAATAAGGGCTGTGGTTGGCTTTTTGGTAGCCCGTATGTGGCCTGACAGTCTAAACAAGGCTCTGTTTGGCAGTACATCTGATTTCATGCAAGCAAAACTTGTTCAACTGACTCACCTGGACCCCAATCATATGCCTTCTTATTCACAAGCGGAATCCTGTTGCTGCTATTCGCATCCAGTATTAGGGGGCAGTTGTCCTTGCCATTTGGGAGCATGTATCACTATCAGTTGGATGAGAAACACTCTGCCCTGTGAGTTATAAAGCTCATTAAGACTACAAAGTAATTTCAGCCTTTCTATAGATTCCTTCATTATTAATTACAAGTATAATTTGTATTAACTGCTGCTGTGAAATACCGACTAGGTGGCAACCGTACACCGTATGTTCAAGTGTTCCTACACTTTGTGTTTCTTTTGTTAATAAAATGCCAATAAAAATGATTGAAAAATGAAGAGAGTTGTGGATGTTTCTCTAGGCCAGAAATCTCAACTTCAGAGCAGTCAGTGATGATTCAGAAGAACGGCAGCAGCACTACCTTCTTCCCCATACAGAAAAAAACTTTAACTACATTGCCCCTGCTCCCTCCCCACACTGTGCATTAGTAAAAAAATAAACCCATAAACAAATCTGACCCTAAAATGCAGAGCAGCGGAGCTTAGGTCTGCCACATCACCCTTTAAAAACAGAACACATATGGAATCCACAGCCTGCATGGCTAATTAGCAATTCATTTAGATGCATGGCTGCACATAAATCAGTTTAAAGGGGTGAGGTGGCAACCCTAGATGGTGCCCTGGAGCTCCGTTGTGCTGCACTGCATTTTATGGTCAGATTTTGTTTTTTAAGGTTTTTTTTTTTTTTTAAATAATGTACCGTGCGGGGAGGTGGGGGCAATGCCAGGCAGTTAAGGGGGACTTTTTTCACAGTGAGTTTTGTTCTACTTTAAGGAAGGTCTGTTCCTTCTGGAAATTAGTTCATTTGGGGTACCACCAGGAGGAAGTGTGACTTTATTTATAGGGCACTAAAAACTTTTATTATTTTAAAATGCAGTGCCAGGGCCACCATCATGGGTGGGGGAGAGGGGGGACTGATATTACAGGCTCCGTGAGATCTTTGGGGGGCCCGGCCACATCACATGTTATGCATAAATTTACATAAAAACTTTTGCAATTAGTATAACTTGCCTAGAAATGTACTTTACTTTCCTAGAAACTTATGTAAATTGTGTATCAAGCATCAGACAATGCATAGACGAGAGGTGCAGGCAGGGGCACTGAACTCCAGCGAATGGAAACATTTAAGGTAAATGACATTGCCCCCAATGACCCTCACTGATTTATTTGAATATTAATCATTTAAACAACTTGTATGAACGCCCAATCTAACGACTGAATTAGCAAATGAATGTGTTTACTATTTAAATGAACTACTACTGACCAGTTATTGGGCACCACAGGCAGATTATTATAACAGCACATAACTTCCATATGGAGGAATGACCAAACAAGGGCAGGAAGGTTTGAATTAAGGGCAAATTCCACTAAGAACTGACTGACTAATTAGCTCATTACTTATTACAGAGTAACACCAGCTGCTTATATTGGGATCTATTTACTCCTACGTGATCTTTTTAGCAGGGTAATATTGGGCTCCACAGCAACATCTTTGGGCCTCTAAACAGTCATATGCGATTTAGGTAACGTATAGAAAAACTTACATTACCTTTGTAGAAACGTATGTAGGTTTTGGCCCATCTGTTGCTGTGTCAGACTGGGAAAAAGTAGGGAGGGATAAGTAAATCCTGCTTCACCTCTTCCTCTCTCATTTTCTCAGGAATTCCACCTAGATCCAAAGGGAAGGAAAATGCTGCATCATAGGCCATTCCTGCTATTACTTATCCTACAGGTTCCAGGGACATTTACCTCTCTATTTACAGACATCCATATACCTGCTTCTCCCTCCACTGAATAAAGATATTGGTAGCAGCTGCCTCCTTTCCTTATGCAAAATAGGCAGTTTATTTACTAACTGGGTCACATGCATTGAAACCACAACTGACCTGTTCTGTTGCAAATACTATCTCTTGCTGTCGATATAACCTATTTTCCCTGTTTAGGGGGGGGGTTCATCTGCTTTGCTGGACTACAGGGCCAAAAAAGGGCTAAGCAAATAAGGCACATACTTTGGGTGCATTGGAAAGTGAGTGAGCGAATGGATGAGATGGGAGAACAAGCAGGCTGGTGGGCGTGCAGACTGAGTGCTGGTGTTGTACTTTATATAGTTCCAATGTTACATGAATTTCTATAAGCAACCTTTCCTACACGCTGTTGTTTTTGACACACAGGTGTGCATAGTGGGGTGTGCGTAAGTTTATGCACCTGTTCATAAGAAACCCTCCTGACCTTCTGTTATCAGTGGCATTTGGTATGTAATCTGTATGATCAGTGTATATACCCATCTATTGTACATATAAAATAATAATAATTATATGTTACTCCCCAATAGATCCTTAAAGTGAATGAGAGGTTATCCATTCAGCTATAATCCATTAAACATATGCTCCCCAGATTCGTGCAACTCACCCTGGGAGTATTAAAGCCCCCTCTCTCCTGTGGATTACTAAAGATTCTCAAAAGGCTGGAGTGCCTTACAGCCCCCAGAATCTCTACCAGAATGAAAGATGTGTACTTGCAATATTTACAATATAAATACTTGAGGCTATTTTTTTCCCCCATTCACTCTCCATTTAAAGAGATAGTCACAGCTTTCTCTTCCCTGAGTCTCCTATCTCTTTCTTTTGCCCAAAACCCTATTCTTCACCATTTATATTCACCTCCATATATTGATTTTCTACCTCTGCTCCTCCATCCATTGTAATCCTACTTCAGCTCTAGTCTCCTGGCGACTCCTTTGTTTCAGCAACAAATCAATACCTGCTATTTAGCCCCCTTCCCTGTTCCTGCACTACTTTCTCATGCTGCCAGCAAGTGCATTCCTTTTCCTTATTCAGTTGGTTCTGCTCAAAACATACAATAATTGTAGGGTGCAGCGCAATGGAGACTGGAATGAGGGGTAGGGGGCTGTCAAGAACAGCCATGCAAACTGTTGTGGAGTAGATTGCTCAGAATGGAATCCATCAAGTTTGGGGATAAAGGTAACAAGAAGAGGAGGAGCTTTGGTCAGACAGTTAGTCGGTAATACAATGGGAGTTACCTCTGCACCATTACATTACTCCATCTTCTGTCATTATTTTATATATATAATTAGATTAAATAATTTTAACATATGCTGAGGAGGGAATCAAACTCTGGACAGAAAAGCTGAAAAGCTGAAAGGCAGGAGTGCTAACCACTAAGCCATCACACTTGCTTCCATCTCTGTTATCTCAGCAGCTCCCCTTTCTATCCAGCAGGTGGTGAAGTTGTTGCTGTATTCATTCTGACATGTCAAGACCGGATAGGAGGGAGGCTTGAGTTCTATGGTGGATCAGGGCTTAGAGTGACAGTGTTAGTGTGCTGGGGTTTGGAGTTCTATTCCCATGATGACATGGTTTGAATTCACATTTTATGTTCTGTGAACTCGCTGATACTATATAGATAAAGGATTAGACCTAAAAGCTATGCAGCTGGGTGGCACATTGGATAGCGCTGCGGCATAGTATTCATTGAGTCATGAGTTCAATTCCAGTCTGAGCACTATCTGCAAATTGCTGAAAGTGGTGTAGTCCATGGGTTGGCACTGCTGTGTAGCAGTCATTGTTCCAAGCACAGTGCCTTAATCGGGGTTCCCATCTGAGCCCTCTACGTGCCTGGAGTTTGCATGTTCTCCGGCCCACCCTCCAAAAACATGCTTTCTAATTGACCCCACCCTCATTTGAGGAAAAAAACCCTTGCAGATCATGCGCAGGTTAATGTTCAACTCAGGACCCTGGGCTGCAGTTAGGGCCTTATACTCCTGTCCCTCAGATAACTTAAAAGATACTAAAGGCAACAGACCCTGACATCACAGAGGGCCTTCTAGATTAGGAACCTTTTCTAGATATTTCTTTTCTAGATTCGGGGGGGGGGGGTTCTTTTCTAGATTTTTCTCCCTCCCTTTTCTAGATTTTTCCTCTTGAAAGAATCTTTTTCTAGATTCTTTCTTTTGCATTTTCTAGATTCTTGCAAAGAAATAATCTAGAAAAGATTCTTGCTTTTGCGTTTTCTAGATTCTTTCTTTGCAATTTTCTAGATTCTTTCTTTGCAAGAATCTTTTCTAGATTCTTGCTAAGAAAGAATCTAGAAAAGATTCTTGCTTTTTGCGTTTTCTAGATTCTTTCTTTGCAAGAAACTTTCTAGATTCTTTCTAAATCTATTTCTAGCTTCTTTCTTTGAAAGAATCTATTTCTAGAATCTTAGATTAAGAATCTAAGATTCTTAGATTCTTAAGAATCTAAGATTCTTAAGAAAGAATCTTAGATTCTTAAGAATCTAAGAAAGAATCTTAGATTCTTAAGAATCTTAAAAGAATCTTTCTTAAGAAAGATTCTTAGATTCTTTCTTAAGAATCTAAGATTCTTAGATTCTTAAGAATCTAAGATTCTTAAGAATCTTAGATTCTTAAGAATCTTAGATTCTTAAGAATCTTAGATTCTTAAGAATCTTAGATTCTTTCTTAAGAATCTTAGATTCTTAAGAATCTAAGATTCTTAAGAATCTAAGATTCTTAAGAATCTTAGATTCTTAAGAATCTTAGATTCTTAGATTCTTTCTTAAGAATCTTAGATTCTTAAGAATCTAAGATTCTTAAGAATCTTAGATTCTTAGATTCTTTCTTAAGAATCTTAGATTCTTAAGAATCTAAGATTCTTTCTTAAGAATCTTAGATTCTTAAGAATCTAAGATTCTTAAGAAAGAATCTAAGATTCTTTCTTAAGAAAGAATCTTAGATTCTTAAGAAAGAATCTTTCTTAAGAAAGATTCTTAAGTTCTTAAGAATCTTTCTTTAAAAAAAAAAAAATTCTTTCTTCTTAAAAAAAAATTTCTTTCTTCTTAAAAAAAAAAAAAAAAAAAAAAAAATCCTTTCTTTTAAAAAATTTTTTTCTTCTTTTGCCTTTAGTATTGCCCATGCTCATGTCAGGGTTTGTTGTCTTTCGTAATGCCCATGCTCATGTCAGGGTTTGTTGTCTTTCGTATTGCCCATGCTCATGTTAGGGTTTGTTGTCTTTCGTATTGCCCATGCTCATGTCAGGGTTTGTTGTCTTTAGTATTGCCCATGCTCATGTCAGGGCCAGGTGTATAAGGCCCTAACTGCAGCCCTGGGTCCTGAGTTCAATTCTAACCTAAGCATGATCTGCAATTGGTTTTTTTTCTCAAATGAGGGGGGCGGGGCCAATTAGAAAGCATGTTTTGGGAGGGTGGGCCGGAGCCCACCCATACACACATGGAGAACATGCAAACTCCAGACAGGTAGAGAGCCCAGATCAGAATCCAAGCCCTGCTACCTGATTGAGGCACCGCATCACACACAGCATCCAGCTGTTATGGTTTTTGGAACAATCACTGCTACCCATGGACCGCACAACTTTTAGCAACTTGCAGATAGTGCTCAGGCTGGAATTGAACTCAGGACTCAATGACTACTACGCAGCAGCGCTATCCAATGCGCCACCCAGCTGCGTAGCTTTTCAGGCTAATCCTATCTATATAGTAGTATCAGCGAGTTCACATAGAACATAAAACACACATTCAAACCATGCCAACATGGGAATTGAACTCCAGATGACAGCACATTAACACAGTTGCTCTAAGCCCTGATCCACCTCAGAACTCAAGCCTCCTTTCTAGCCCGTACTGACATGTTGTCAGAATGAATACAGCAACAACTTCACAATCTGCTGGATGGAAAGGGGAGCTACTTAGATAAAAGAGATAGATGTGAGTGTGGTAGCTTAGTGGTTAGCACTCCTGCCTTTCAAGCATTTGTGTCCAGAGTTTGATTCCCTCCTCAGCACAATGTTAAGATTTTTTTTCATCTAATATATATAAATAGATAATGACAGAAGATGGAGTAATGTAATGGCGTAGATGTATTACAACCCCTGGTTCCTGAATTTGATTCTGATGTAAAAAAGCTGTGTAATCCTTTTCAAGCTTTGCTTGAGCAAGTTAATACCAGATGTCTGTATAAAATAAGCAACACACAGACATTGACACAATGGCTTGATGGTTAAGCTGCTGCCTTGCATCGCTGAGGACCTGAGTTCAATACTGACTCCAGTTGGATGCAAGGACTAAATTACCCTGGAACTGAGGCTGGAATCACACCAAGGAATCAAAATCAGCAAGCCATTGTGTCACTCCACCTCTGTTGAACATGTTTACACAGACCTTTAAAGAATGGGAATCAAACTCAAGACCTGCAAGATAGCAGCACTTATTAGTAAACCATTGCTTTACTCTATACATTTACTGCTTTAATGCAACAGTGTGCGTGCGTGTGTGTGCCTTATAACATATGAATACTCTATTTAGTATGAGACAATTTGGCACATGCCTCGGGGGAATACTATGTATTGCCACAAACCCACATTCCATACATCTTTACATTTGGTATATCAATCTCAGTATACCCAATTTACACTATATAAACAGTGTTTCTGATGGTTCTGTTGAGTGACCGGAGAGTCTGACCAATCACATTATTTGAATAGACTATATATAATCTACCAGTGCTTTAGGTGGCTTACAACACATTGGTCTACACCAGTGATCCCCAACCAGTAGCTTGTGAGCAACATGTTGATCTCCAACCCTTTGGATGTTGCTCCCAGTGGCCTCAAAGCAGGTGCTTATTTTTGAATTTCAGGCTTGGAGGCAAGTTTTGGTTGTATAAAAACCAGGTGCATTGCCAAACAGAGCCTCAATTTAGGTTGATAATCCACATAAGGGCTATCAAATGGCCAATCACAGTACTTATTTGGCACCCCAAGAACATTTTTCACACTTTTGTTGCCCCCCAACTCCTTTTACTTCTGAATGTTGCTCACAGGTTCAAAAGGTTGGGGATCCCTGGTCCTACACTATTGTGGATCTTGTCCATATGGCCACAACAGGATGGTCAGATATGCTAGAGGTGTAGCACTCTGGTCAATCAACAGAATCAAAGTTATTTTCTTCTAGTCTGAAGGGGTGGCCTTTGGCCTTTATGGGTATATATATAAAAAAAAAAAAAGAAATAAGATCCCCTGCTATATGTCTATAATGTTCTATAATGTACTGGTAAAGAGTAATCATGTTCCCTTGCAGGCACCTTTTTCCAGAGAAAACAACCCCAACCTTGACAGGCTTTCTTTATAGTTCTTTCATTGCTTATGGCAGTTTAGTTGCACATCTCTGTACTCTTTCCAGCTCATTAATATCCTTGAGGACTGGGGTCCAAAACTGCACTGCTTATTCCAGGTGCCAAGTGAGGCCTTACCAAGAACCTATAAAAAATGCAGAATTATGTTTTCCTCTCCAGTTAATGACCCTTTTTATACAAGAAAGTACTTTATTTGCTTAGTAGCCACAGAATGACACTACTACTACAAAAAACCCTAGATCCTTCTCAGTTAAGGGAACTCCCAACACACTGCCATTTAGTGTATAACTTGCATTTATATTATTTTTGCCAAAGTGCATAACCTTGCATTTATCAACATTGAACCTCTTTTTTGTCCAATCACTCTGCAAAGTCTCTGCATCCTGCATGGAACCTATAGTTCTGCGCAATTTAGAATCATCTGCAGAAATAGAAACAGTACTTTTAATGCCCACCTTCAGGTCACTTATTAACAAGTTAAAAAAAAGCAAAAGAGCAAGTACAGAGCCCTGTGGTACTCCACTAACAACACTGATTCAATCAGAAAATGTTCCATTTACCACCACTGGGAGTAGGAGGAAGGAAAACAGCATTGCTAGTGTGCTTTCTGCTCTAAACTTGCCAAATGCTTCTATCAGCCCCATACTAACGTCAGACTGACCAATGTTCCTCTTCTTGTTAATGGATCTGGGCAAAATAAGCAGGAGCCATTTCCAACTACAAAATGCAATTACAGATGCAGTTACTGAGGGTTTTTT
The DNA here is from genome assembly GCA_038501925.1 of Xenopus petersii. Taxonomy (NCBI): domain Eukaryota; kingdom Metazoa; phylum Chordata; class Amphibia; order Anura; family Pipidae; genus Xenopus; species Xenopus petersii. The sequence continues at coordinate 106,129,654 of CM076688.1, read as the reverse complement.
TTTTTGTTTCGAATCTGTGCATTTGGACAACTACAATGATGGTGGATCTGGATGAAATTTTGCATTGTGGGTAAAAATGGCACAAACTTTGTACTTTGCACAGAGAGCTGCTTGGGTAATTGAGCGCCCATATTTGTCCTCCTTATACAAACAAAACAGGACACCAACCCATACCCTTTCCTTATAGAGACATTAGGGGCATCAATCTCTCCTCTCTATTGTTCTAGACAAGCTCCTTTTGTCAGTTTATTTTTTTTCTACATTAGTTTTCATTCACCTTTTAGAGGTTGGTTTTTTACAGAAAACCCAAAAACAACTGCTAAATGAACATATAAGACAGACTCATTTTACAGATGAGCCACAACACAGCCACATCTCACCGCCTCTACCCTGGGGAAACCCCTCCATGTATATATGGACTCCCCAAAATACAGACCTATTGGCAGCAGCATTAACTATGTGAACTACAATGTGGCAAAATACCTAGCCCCTTTGGTTTGAAATACAGAGCATTCCAACCAGTACTCCCAGAATTTTACAAACAAAATCCAAGGGTTGGTACTAGGCCCAGAAGAAACCACGGTAACCTATGATGTTACTTCTCTTTTTATGTGCAGTTGTAACATCCTGAAATAGGTAAAATAGGTACAAAATAAAATAAGGAACATACTTGCTTTGGATTAGGCTTTGTTCTGTTGTCAAGGGTAACTTGTACAACAGAACAAAGCCTAATCCAAGGCAAGTATGTTCCTTACTGGACCTATTTTACCTATTTCAAGTACAAGGATAAGTTCTACAGGAACAGGATTGGCAGTCTTGCCCATTGTGACAAACCTGTACATGGAGGAAGTGCCAAGAAAGACCCTCGGTAGTTTCACTACTAGTCATTGGTTCCAATATGTGGATGACGTTTGAAGACAAGTCCAGATTCTAGCCTGGGAGAATGACTGGTTCAAAAGAGGTGTTAAAGAAGGGAGAGAGCGCGAGAGACAGAGAGCGCGAGAGACAGAGAGCGCGAGAGACAGAGAGCGCGAGAGACAGAGAGCGCGAGAGACAGAGAGAGCAAGAGACAGAGAGAGCAAGAGACAGAGAGAGCGAGAGAGAGCGAGAGACAGAGAGAGCCAGAGACAGAGAGAGCCAGAGATAGAGAGAGTGAGATATGTGTATATGTGTAAAAACTGAAAAACCAAGTTTGAATAGAGGTGGGTTTTGCGACATCTGTTGTCTGCCACATACAGTGCTGTTTTGGCACTTCTCCCTGGAAGGTTTAATAACACCTCAAAGCTCCAATCACGATAATACAATCAACACCTAACTTCTTGTCATCTTTGCTGATTATGATAAACAGATTATGCTGATTGGAGCAACATTCCAGAGTATTTATTCCTGAAATATAGTATTTACACATTATTCTGAATTGAGAAAGCCAGTTAGATGACTGATAAAAAGTCTTCAAGAAAGATTTGACTTATTTCTACACCTATAGCATGACCTGGATGAATGAACATATTTCTTTCTTTCTTTTTTTCTAAGTGAGTTCTTGCCTTGAGATTTTTTATTTTTTTCCCCTAGATGAACTCACATTTTTTCTAGATATGCAGTTTTCTTTTTTTTCCGCTAGATTGTTGCACCATTTATATTGTATCATCCTTGAGAGGCAATTTCGGGCGACTTCAGAAACGCCGAAGCAACGCAAGTGTTTTCCTACAGGCAACTTACATTGCTGGTGGGGAAGAATTCAGGGGGAACTAGTCACCCACAAAAGAGATTTGTTGTGAGGGACTTGTCTGCCATTAACCTAAAAAGTACAGTTTTAGTATTAGAAAACAAAAAAAAACACAAGTACACTGGGAGACCAGGTTTCTAGGGTTGGTTTCCTTTGGCCGTTTCTCTGTTCCATTCTTCATGCGAAGATAGTAGGATAGTAGCTGGTAATTCTTTTAACACATTCCATGTCCAAATGTATTTTTCCAATTCCATCTTTAGATGAAGGGCAAAGTTATCCTACACAGACAGGACAACACAGCACATTCTTATAACACAGTATTAAAGTGCCGGGGCTTCAAGTATTTCCAGTGATGAATATGTTCAGAATGGTGCCATTCCATGTGCTGACTGAAGAATTTCCCGTTCACCAAGTAGTGCATCTTCGTCACTCTAGTATCAGTAAGTATGTAGTGTGTGCTACATAAATACAAAAAACACAAAAATAAATATATCAAAATTAAAAACCTTTCTCAGATACATACACAACTAATATGGGGTTATAAGACATAGGCTAGTCAAAGAAGCTTCAAGAGAAATATTTCAGAAATAATGGTAATGTTTCCCATTGATATCCCATAGGCACTAAAGTATGCAGTGTATAAAGCCATTCCAATTCTTTCTGTTTAAAGGAGAAGGAAAGGAGCTCTTTACTTGGGGGTGCCAAAAGTTAAGGACTCCCAAGTGATTGTATATACTTATCTCACACCCCGATGCTCCTATCAGCAGAAAACTGCACCAGCCTGGGGTTCTTCCAGTGAGCATCACGGATTGATCGGCTTCCGGGTTCTTCATGCGGGTGCGCATGTGCAGTAGTGTGAAAAGTTGAACTTTAATGAAGAAGTCGGCTATTTCATTCTACTGCACATTCTTCTGCCCCAGGAAATTTGAAGAAAGAAGAAGAAGAAGGAACCTGATCGGAGGAACCCCTGGACTGGTGCAGTTTTTTCCTGATAGCAGCACCAGCCAGAGTGTCAGGTAAGTATATATAATCACTTGGGGTGCTCCCACCCCCAGTTAAATATGCCTTTCTTTCTCCTTTAAGGAGTAATTCTCTACCCCCAACTTGCCTAGTTGTCTTTGCTTCACGATTGACTCTCAGCTTAATAATGTCTTAAAACTGGTGATTTTGCTTTGCCAAGTCTACGATCACGCCTATGTTCTCCTTTCTGTGTTGTGAGGCCTTGTGTCATTTCATTAACATACAATTTGCCACATGGGCATTTCAAAAGATATACAACAAAATCAGACAGCTTAAATCAGTCATCTTAAAGGTTAGTTGGTTTTTTTACAAAATAGTTTGAAGGTCCTGCCCTGGTGTTTCAGTCTGGCAGCTCAATGATCAAGGAGCAGATTCTGAACGGTCACAATTACATTAGTTGATACATTTTTCAGCCGTATCTGTGGAATATTAGCAACTATTATATCTACTGTAACAGCTGCCTTCAATGAAACTCAGGGATTCTGCTCAGCAGGGACCAAGAGAAGAAATGTATCAACTAACGTATCAATTTAGAACAGTCAGTGCTTTAGAAAGACATAAGAAGGTGAAAAATAAAATTAAATGGCAACGGTCACCCTGATTTTTTTTTTACCCCGCCAGAGGTGTGAGGTACTACATCCCATACTCCGCTTGTGGGAGAGAGAAAGAAAGAAAGAAAGAAAGAAAGAAAGAAAGAAGAAAGAAAGAAAGAAAGAAAGAAAGAAAGAAAGAAAGAAAGAAAGAAAGAAAGAAAGAAAGAAAGAAAGAAAGAAAGAAAGAAAGAAAGAAAGAAAGAAAGAAAGAAAGAAAGAAAGAAAGAAAATAAATTTTAGCTTAGCAGTCCTTCAGTCTAAATCCCACATGTATGGGTGCACCTAAAGCTGTGGCCTCCAAACACCCTAAACCTAGTACAATAGCTACATTTGGGGTTGCATTCTAAGAGCACAGTATAAACTAACGATTACTTCTAATATAAACCCCCAAACTATATATTCCGTGGAAGTGCACACCTGCAACTATTCAGTGTTGCAAGTCTTGCTTCCCTACATGCAGAATTGAGGATGCAGTTCTCTGTAGAAGTTTGATGTTTGGAAAAAAGAGGAAATTAAAGTCCAAAGTTATATTTCATCTTAATATTGCCATGACAACTAAAAAACCTGATAAATGCCCTCCTGTTTGCAGTTGCCATAGAGCCCATAGCTTTCAAAATCCATCACTTGGTAACAGTACAAGGTTTTCGCCTAGGTGGCCTCGAGGATAAACTGGCCCTCTAAACAGATAATCTATTGTTGTTTCTACTTGACCCCAATTAATCACTAGAAAACATTTTGTACATACTAGATGACTTTCAGGATTTCTCTGGTCTAGCCATTAATCAAAAGACATCAGTGATTGTGCCGTTGTACCCCCTTTCTAACTCAAAGGGTTGAAATGTGTCTCACAGTTTAAATACCTAGGTATCATTGTCTCTATAGATGCTACCTCCTTCATAGCAAGGAGGCAACCTAGAGGCAATCCTGACATGCTTTTAACAAGCATTAACAACATGGGCTAAACACCTCATGACTATCCAGGGGTAGGTACATATATACAAAATGCCATATCTGCCAAAATTCTTATTCTATGTGCTGCTGCTTACTGGTCCGGATCCCACTTTCTTTCTTTTAAAGTTACCTCCTTACTCATCCCCTTTCTATGGGCCAATAAAACACCCAGGCTTTTCATGGATTTCATGATTTTGCTCACAGCCCCCAATTGACAGGGGGGGGCCTTGGTCTCCCCCCACCTTTTTCTTTACAACACAGCAGGTCAATTATATCATGTTCACTTGTGCCTAAATCCTCATGAGGAAACCCCTAATAGCACATTGCTAGGAACATTGTAGGGCTTTCTGGAGGCACTTCACAATGTTTCCTATAAGAAACTTGGAGACTATGGTAGAATACCAACTACTTTCACCACTCCTTGCATGGAGATTAGCATGTAAAATTTCAACCCTGACTGCACCCCTCAAATCCCCCCCCCCCACTTGCCTCTTTGGAAGAATGCAAACCTGCCCCATTTGCTAGACTTGCATGACTTCCACTACTGGCCCAATAGTGAGTCAGATTTATTAGCAACCTCTTGGTTGATTCCAAATTCCCTTCTATAGATCAACTCAAGCAACTAACTGCCCAACAATGGTTTAGATACCTTCAGTTTAGAGTTGTTTTCGGAGCACAATTCTCCTCACTCCAGATCACAAATACTACCACCAGGTATGAGCAGTACCTATGGGATGACATGAGAGACAAATTTATCTTATAGACTCTATAGATCATTAATTGACTGTTTCCCTGCCCCGTTGGCAGGCTGATGTCCTGTCACTTGATTCAGATGATTAGGAAGAGGCCACCGACTGAGTCTATGACTTCTGCCAGAGACCGACTTATTCAGTTCAAGTTTACACACCAGCTATACCTCTCACCAGTTAAAATAAAGAAGTTTGGCAGATCTGCTGAAGCCAGATGCCCCAAATGCCAACATACAGATGACTCGTTCTACCACATGGTTTGGGAGTGCCCACCGATTTTACAGTTCTGACCTGAAGTAGTAGGCTACCTATGAGAACTCTTGGTATTTCCTGGGGCCTGCACACCAGGACTGTGCTTACTGGGAATAGTGGAAGACATACTCCCCGTAGTTAGGACTTAAATCCTTATTAATACTGTTTTATTCTATGCCAAAAAAATCCATGGTCATGAAGTGGATGACCCCACAACCCTCTACACCACAGCACTGGCTTGATAAACAAAGTTCTGGTAAACACAAAATTGACATACAAAGCTAGAGGATGCTATTTTAAAGGAAAAAGATGGGTCAGGGAGGGGGACTATGATGCAGCAGATCCTGTGGTCTGGGGGCCCCCTGTGACTGAAGGGTCTGCTGTATAGGTAGCTACGCCAGTTCCTTCTAATTCCCAAAACTTTAAAAAAAAAAAAAAAAACCTGCTAAATAACGTCTCCTGATCAAAAAGATACCCCACATATATGGGATGCGGCCATCAAACAACCTAGGGCAGTAGGTACATTTGAGACTGTGTTCTGAGACCACACCTTGCAGATTTTTAGTCTAAACAGCCCCATTTACTGTACCTCTGAAAGAACCCACAAATTTTAAAGTTCTGAATATACGCACCTTCAGCTTTTTAGAAGTGATGCCTTTGTCTTCGTAATATGCAAAATTTTGGAAGCTATTCTGCACAGAATTACAAAATTTTTGCAAATTTCCTAAGTAAACAGGGGAAAATATTTAAAATTAGATTTATCTCTAAATCCCCAAAGACAAGTAATAAAAACCTACTAAATCAACTGCTTTTTCTTTGTTTTTATAGAGGGGGTGGGTTACTTTTAGAAAACCTTTAGTTGCAATAATACTGTGTATCTCGTCTGATACCCCTTTTGTGACACATTTTGCAAGCTTTTTGGGCAAATAGTTTGCCAAGTGTGGGTGGAAGCGAATCTATAAAGTGTCAGTAGAGCCACTGTCACTAGTGGGCATCGCCGGAATCTCAGTGGCACGAAACAACAGAGCAGGGAGTATCTGTAGCTTATATTTATAATAGGACAATTTAGGGTCTGGTTCTGCTGCCTTATATACAACATATGAATTTCAAAGGGCCATTTGAATCAAATATATACAGACTTTCTTGTACCCGGCCCTTGTTTTCCAGATGGCATTGTAATAATGTTGGAGTTGGTCGGTTCTATCAATACCACCCATGTACTTATTGTCCTCCTTGATACAGAAGGTTTAATTTAAGGGGACCTACCAGCTCTCTGTTCTGCAATTACTTACTCATTGGGGATTGACATCAGCATGAATACATTTTTTGTGTCATAATATTTGATGGCAAAGAGCTCAATTTCTCAGGGCATAAGTTTCAAAAAATTTCCAGATCCCTGGGCAGTCCTTTTTGGCCACAATTTATGGTGCCACGGGCTAGAGTGTGCAATGAATATAGGGCTCTAAAGAGGGGACTACTTGTATAAAAGTTATCTACATAGAGAAAAAACCTCCCTTACAATTTTTCCACTGACAGTCAAATCAAGGGGACAACTAGGGGGGTCTAATTGGGAGTCCCAGCCCTCATAAATCACGAAATAGCTGGCTGACACAATCTGCTTTTGCAGAGTTTATAAACAATTTGATCCCATAACAAGCACGTTTGCTTGGGATGAATTTCTGGAATTGTGTGCTCTCTTTGAAAACGAGAAGTGATCCTCTATACCAATGATCCCCAATCAGTGGCTTGTGAGCAACGTGCTGTTCACCAACCCATTGGATGTTGCTCCCAGTAGCCTCAATTTCTAACTTCTGGCTTGGAGGAAAGTTTTGGTTCCGTAAAAAACAGGTGTAATGCCCACAAAGCCTCCTGTAAGCCTACAGGAGGCTTTGTGGGCAGTACACCTGTTTTTTACGGAGCCAAAACTTTCCTCCAAGCCAGAAATTGCCTGTCCACATAGGGGCTCCCAAAAGCCAATCACAACACTTATTTGGCACCCCCAGGAACTTTTTGCATGCTTGTGTTGCTCGCCGACTTTTTTCTGCATTTGGGAGTCATCCTGCCCCTATAATTCTGCCCCCTTGCCTACAAATCTGAGAATTAATTTATAATTAGAGCATATTGTGAAGTTCCTTATAATTGAATTCAGTCATTTTTAAAATATATATATATATATACATAGGGCCCTGTTGTTAATATCTGGGTGCTACAATAGCTTCTTTATTTCAATATATGACTTCTGACTTACCTTCTCCCAGTAGCAATATCTGAAAGTCCTGGGCCTCATTCACAAGCAGGTGCTGCATCTTGTCACCATTTCCAGTGTAGATGTGGGTACTGTAGAAGTGGAAGGGGGAGGTGGCTTAATGGTGGCAGTAGTGTATGAGAAGCCTGCGTGCTACACACTTGAACTTTCTCTTTGATCTGCTGCATTGACGACAGAAAAAGATACAAAGTTAAAGGGGAAGTCCAGCTTCCAAACCAAAATTTGATAAAGAGGCCCACATAACACAGAAACCCCTAATATACCCATCATAGCTACCTGTTTCTTCAAAAAGTATGAATACATGCCATTTTCTATGCTGAAATCCAGCTGTTTAACAGTTCTTCTCTTTCTTCATCATTTGAAATCCTGGCAGGGAAGGAGAGACTAAAACACTGACAGACAGCATGCAGGAACTACATAACCCACATTGCATTGCACTGTGATGTTCCATTCCTTATTGAAATCACATGTGCAGGGAATTGTGGACAAAAAAACAGCTGGCTGTTGATACAAAGTAACAGTAGTCAGCCAGCTCAGCAAAGTAGTCAGACAGATCAGCAGAAGAGCAGGGGGCTAGGCTTAGGGAACTGTCAGAAAACATTATAAATCATGAAAGATCTGCATATTTTTTAATTGATGTATATTGCAAAATTGCTTGAAATTAGGATTACTTTCCAAAAAGTTGTTTTAATTAAAATAAGACACTTTTTGGCAGAGAGCCCAGAACACTCAGCAGCTGCACTTAAGATACTTTTGTAACAATTTAAAGGAAAACTATACCCCCCAAACAATGTAGGTCTCTATTAAAAGATACAAGAGTAAAACAGCTCATGTGTAAAACCCTGCTTCATGTAAATGAACCATTATCATAATAATATACTTTTTTAGTAGTATGTGCCATTGGGTAATCATAACTAGAAAATTGCCATTTTAAAAATAAGGGCCGCCCCCTGAGATCGTACGATTCACTGTGCACACATACAAACCACATGTAAGGTCACATGAGCCAATTAACAGACAGAGTTCTGCCTTTTGCTTCCTCACTTCTTCCTGTTACAGTTAGTGTTGTAGTATTTCTGGTCAGGTGATCTCTGAGGCAGCACAGATAGAGTCACGAAATGGTGGATCAAGCCAAGAGATGTAAAAGGGCAATATTTATGTAAATATATATTCCAGTTTGGTAAGATTCTTTAATATGTCATTCAATTTGATTGTTGCTTAAGTATTCATTTTGGGGGTATAGTTTTCCTTTAAGACCAGCAAGTATACAATTGTAACTATTTAAGATAAGCAGGTCTCTTGGGAGAACCGAGACTAGCAGATTTAAGGGCAAATCACTTTCATTAGCAAAACTGTTAACACATAAAACACTGCACTAAAACTCACAGAAATGTGTTAAAACTTTCATAATCTGCCATATTTAAAATGGACATGGTAATTAGGGGGTATGGCCATAAAACGGCCGTGGACAAAAAGATTTCACTCCCTCTTTTTGTTTTTTTAATTGTTGGGAGGTATGGAATGAAGCTTCCCAATCAAACCAATGAAAAAGGGAAAATCAAAAACAAAGAGAAACTGAGAGGAGCACAAGTGCACTGCCACTTAACCCTTTCACTGCCAGTTTCCCATTTCATTTGCACTCAGCGGCAGACATTTTGTGCTCACTCACTTTAGGGGCATATCCTGGGATTTTTAGTTTATCTCGGGAAACTATAAATTCTTTTTTTCAGGAGAACCACGATAGTCTGAGATTTTGTGCATTCCACTTCTGTGACAAAATGCTGTTTTTCATAATATAGGGATTCATACCAGAAAAATAATTTTATGCACAAAAATTCAACTGTCGCTAGAACGTACAAATACCACATACTGTATGTATAGTTTTCTGGAGATTTCTGGAGATTTCAAAAACTCACACCAGTAAATTACTGAAATTTCAAACGCTACCCAGAATATGGCGTACTTGGAGGTTTGCCCTAGGAAACCATATTTTTTTTTTAAAAAAAATATACACATTCTGCTGAATCTAAAAAGGATAACCATGTCTTTCTTCTCCTAAATACCATCAAAGCTTTTCTGAACATAGCGATTTCTATAAAACTTTCTGAAAGTTCTGAAAAAATAACCTCAAAACTTTCACTTTGCAACTCTCCCACACAACATTAGGTACCAAGAATAAAAATCCTAAATATGAATGCAAAGGGCCCACTGGACAGTTGGATTCCCATTGTGCATAGGAGTATCTGGTGTTCAGAGACCCCAAAATGAAGTTAGTGCATACAGCTTGTCCCAGAGGTCACTTCAGCTACTGAAAAGGAATTACATTGACCCCACCAAAACCATATATTTTTCGAAAGTACACATTCAGCCAAATCCAAAATGGGTAACCATGTCTTTTTTCAATCCAAAGTACGGCGTTACAATGCTTTCCCAAAATTGTCAGTTTTGATGAAATACCTGAAAATCACATCCCAGCTTCCACTTAAAAGGCACCATGCATGTAAGTGTGTATATGTGTGTCTACACTTGGCAAATTACGTGTTACCAGTGTGTGTTGTGTGCGTGTACAAGTATGTGAGTGCTGTGAATGTGTGTGACCACCCACAATCTACCCAAATCATATGTGTGTGTGTGACTGTAAATGTTAAGTGTGTATTTGTGTAAAAAGTGTGTGTGTAACACTAACCTGGGGTAGAGGCTGCAAAGGGGGGTGGAGGGGTCCCATGTAGAGAAGAAAGCCGTATTCTTTCTGGAGGGGGTGCAGGAAGTGTGTGCAGCAGCAGGACATGTAGTATGCACGTGGCTGCTGCTGCCTTGGGGCCCCTGTGTGTTCGCTGCCCCCACTCTGCTCGTTGCCTACAGACTAGGGAATGAACAAGGACAGTGGCTTTAAAAGCCATTGCTCTAATGGCATACCTGGAATTACTGCAGATCATAGAAACAACAATCTGTGGCACTTAAAGGGTTAAAGGAAGCCTGTCCCTTACCTTTCATCTCTCTATTAATACCTCCATCCATTCAGCCCTTTATCTATCCATCTGTCCATCTATCCCTGTCTCTCTTCCTGTTGATCTGCTTCTCTCATCTGCTTCTTTTCATCATCACAACTTTTCCCAGAAGTCAAAAGGTGCAAGTTTGGTTCAGTCCGTGTGCTGCCGCCAAATATCCAGTTATAATTAGCGATTGCAAAACAGCAATGACTCCACCCACCAACACATGCAAATATCCAGTTATAATTAGCGATTGCACAACAGCAATGACTCCAACCACCAACATACGCAAAAATATCCAGTTATAATTAGCGATTGCACAACAGCAATGACTCCACCCACCAACATACGCAAATATCCAGTTATAATTAGCGATTGCACAACAGCAATGACTCCACCCACCAACATACGCAAATATCCAGTTATAATTAGCGATTGCACAACAGCAATGACTCCACCCACCAACACACGCTGATCCTTTTTAAAACAGTTGCACACATGACACTTTCTGTGCCAATTTCTCACTAAAGAGACAATACAAATCTATTTCAGCAAAACTGACATTTCTTTTAACTCTTTCACAGAAATGAAAAAAAAAAGAATTTACACTTTTATAAATATGAATTTTTCCAACCAGATAGATTATTCCAAATTTCCAAAACTGACATACACCCCCATCACACGTACATATGTGCACTCACACATATGATCCAACACTGACACAATCCACAAATCCGCCCACGCAACCCTGCACCTCTACAAATGCACCCACACTCCATTCTACATATAGTTCCACACTCTTCCACATACTTCTACTCATACTCCCACCCCCACCCACAAACTTCTACATATGCTCCAACCATCACACACACACTTCCTCATAGTCTCCCACACTCACAACCATTTCTACATATGCTCCCACACTCACACACTAAATATGCACTCACACCCAAACTTCTACATATGTTCCCACACACCTCTACATATGATCCAACCCTCCCACACACTTCTATATATGCTCCCACACACCAACACACTTCTTCAAATGCTCCCACACCTACACACTTGTACATATGCTCCAACTCTCGCACCCACCCACTTCTACATATGCTCCCACACAAACTTCTACCTATGCCCCCACAATCACACCCACTCACTTCTACTTGTGCTCCAACACTCACACCCACCCACACAATGCAATATATTCTCCCACACTCACACCTGCCCCCACACCTCTACATATGCTCACACACAAACTTCTATATATGTTCTCACACTCAATCACACCCACAGTCAAGCTCAACCACACAAACACTTCTACATATACACCCACACACATTTCTACATATGCACCCACTCACCCACACACTTATACATATGCTCCCACGCTCACACCAACCTACAAAAATCCCCCAACAAACTTCTACATATACTCCCACACTTCTACATATGTTCCCACACTCACATACATCCATTTCTACATATCTTCCTACAATCTCATACTTTTACATATGCTCCCACACTCACTTCTACATATACTCCCACACTCATATACATCCATTTCTACATACTCACCCACTTCTACATATGCTACCACAACCATATACAATTAGGACCATAAATCTTTGGACAGAGATTTTTTTTTTTCTAATTTTGGTTCTGTACATTACCACAATGAATTTTAAATGAAACAACTCAGAGGCAGTTGAACTGCAGACTTTCAGCTTTAATTCAATGTGTTGAACAAATAAAAGTTTGAGGAACTAAAGCTTTTTTTTAACACAATCACTTCATTTCAGGGGCTCAAAAGTAATTGGACAAATTAAAAAACTGAAAATAAAATGTTAATTTCTAATACTTGGTGGACATCACCAGATTCTGGGTTTTCTCCTTTTTAATGCTCTGCCAGGTCTTTAGTGCTGTGGCTTTCAGTTGCTGTTTGTTTGTGGGTCTTTCTGTCCACAGTTTAGTTCAACAAGTGAAATGCAGCTCAATTGGGTTCAGATCAGATGACTGACTTGGCCATTCAAGAATATTCCACCTCTTTGCTTTAATAAACTCCTGGGTTGCTTTGGCTGTATGTTTTGGGTCATTGGCCATGTGTATTATGAAACGCCTCCCAATCAATTTGACTGTATTTAGCTGGATTTGGGCAGACAGTGTCTCTGAACACCTCCGAATTCATTTGGCTGCTTCTGTCCTGTATCACATTATGGATAAACACTAGTGTCCCAGTGCCACTGGCAGCAATGCACACCCAAGCCATCACACTGCTTCTGCCATGTTTTATAGATGATGTGGTATACTTTGGATCATGAGCTGTTCCATGCCTTTTCCATACTTTTGTCTTGCCATCATTCTGGTAGAGGTTGATCTTGGTTTCATTTGTCCATAGAATGTTTTTCCAGAACTGTGCTGGCTTTTTTTAGATTTTTTTTTTTTTTTATAGCAAGTCCTTCTATTCTTGATGCTTATGAGTGGCTTGCACCTTGCAGTGCAGCCTCTGTGTTTACTTTCATGCAGTCTTCTCTTTATGGTAGACTTGGATATGGATACACCTACCTCCTGGAGAGTGTTGTTCACTTGTTTGGCTGTGTGAAAGGGTTTCTCTTCACCATGGAAATGATTCTGAGATCATCCAGATCATCCACCACTGTTGTCTTCCATGGAAGTCCAGGTTTTTTTGTGTTGCGAGTTCACCAGTGCTTTTTCTTTCTTTCTTAGGATGTACCAAACTGTAGATTTAGTCACTCCTAATATTGTAGCAATTTCTTGGATGGGTTTTTTTCTGTTTTTGCAGCTTAAGGATGGCTTGTTTCACCTGCATGGAGAGCTCCTTTGACCGCATGTTGTCTGTTCACAGCAACATCTTCCACATACAAGCACCCCCCCCCCCTCAAATCAACTCCAGGGCTTTTATCTGCTTTTATCATTGATAGACAAAGGAATTGCCCACACCTGCCCATGAAATAAGACTTTGAGTAAATGGTCAATTACATTTCAGCCCCTGAAATTAAGTGATTTATGGACCTAACTGTACCTCTAAATATGCACCCGCACTCACACACTGCTACATATGCTTCTATATATGTACCCACAAACACACAGTTCCACATATGCTCCCACACTCACACCCACCCACTTCTACATATGCTCCCTCTGTCACCCACACACTCATCCATACCCCTACATATGCACCCACACAAGACACTTCTACATATGAACCCACACTGACACCCATCACTACATATGCTCCCAAATTTACAAACTTTTACACATGCTGCCACACTCACATCTACATATGCTCCAACACACCCACACTTCTACATATATTACCACACTCCTATATATGCTCCCACTCTGACATACACACGCACACTTTTACATATGTATCCACACACACACTCTTCCACATATGCACCCACACATTTCTACATAACTTCTACATATGCTTCCACATTCACACCCACTACTACATATGCTCCCACACTTCTACATATTCTCCCACACTTATACCCACAAACTTCTACATATGCTCACACACATCAACACACTACTACAGATGCTCGCACACTCACCCACTTCTACATATGCTCCCACACTCACATCCACACACTTCTACATATATTCCCACAATCCCACATATGCTCACACTCTGACAAATCTACATCTGTATGCGCACACACACATACTTCTACAAATGCATCCACAATTAACGCCAACACACTTCTACAAACGCTCCCACACACACACACCAAAAAACTTCTACATATGCTCCCATACTCCTACCCACCCACAAACTTCTATAAATGCACCCACATTCACCCACGTCTACATATACTCCCACACTCCTAAATATGCTCCCATTATCACACACCCACCTACTTCTAGATATACTCCGACACCCACCCACACACTTCTACATATGCTCCCACACTCACACTTCTACATTTGCTCCCACACACTTCTACATATGCTCCCACACTCACACCACCATATGCTCCTACAATCACCCACACACTTTTACATATGCTCCCACACTAACCCACACACTTCTACATATGCTCCCACACTCTTCTAGATATGATCCAACACTCCCAAAGATACTCCTAGATATGCTCACACATACTTCTACATATACTCCCATTCTTACACACACACTTCTACATATGCTTCCACACTCAAACCCACCTACTTATACACATGCTCTCACACCAACAAACTTCTACATATGCACTCATACTTCTAAATATGCTCCCACTCACACCCACACTACTACATATGAACCCACACTTTCACATTGTTCCCACCCTCAACTACACACACTTCTACATACTCCCATACTCCTACATCATTCTGTACCCACAATAACGCTCAACCCCACTACTTTCAAATATGCTCCCACACTTCTACATAAACTCCACACTCTCTCTCATTCCCACACTCTCTTGGGTCTCACTATCTCTCTTGCATTCCCTCACTATGGCTCTCAAACTTTCACTCACACACTCTTTCTTACATTCTCTCTCACGCTTTCTCATGCTCTTTTACTCACATATGCTCCCACATTCACACTCACCCACTTCTACATATGCACCTACACACACATACACTTCTACATAACCTCACACACTCACCCACACTTCTACAGATGCTCCCACACTTCTACATCTGCTCCCACACTCGCATCCACTCATATACTTCTACATCTGCACCACCATACTCTTCTACATATGCACCCATACCCACCCACTCCTACTTATGCTCTCACACTCACCCACTTCTACATATGTCCCACACTCACACCCAACCATACACTTCTACAAATGCTCTCACACAACTACTTATGCTTCCATTCTCACACACATTATTACATATGCACCCACACTCACAATATTCTACATATGCTGTCACATACTTATATTTGGTCCCACACTACTTCATATGCTCCCACACTCACATCCACCCACACACTTCTACATATACTTCCACGCACTTCTACATATACACACACACACACTAATACATATGCTCCCACACTCACATCCACACACTTCTACATAAGCTCCAACACTCTCTTGGGTCTCACTATCTCTCTCTCATTTCCTCACTATTGCTCTCAAACTTTCTCACACACTCTCTCTTACATTCTCTCTCACTCTTTCTCGTGCTGTCTCACTTACAAATGCTCCCACATTCACACCCACTTCTACATATGCTCCCAGACTTCTATATATGCACCCATACTCTCACATTTCTACATTTGCACACGTACTTCGACATATCCTTACACTCACCCACTTCTACAAATGCACATACTTCTACATATGCTCCCACACACCTACATTTGCTACCCCACATCCACCCATACACTTCTACATTTACACACACTTACATATGCTCTCACACTCACATACGTCTACATATGTTCCCACACTCACATACTTCTACATATGCTCCCACACTCGCACTTCTACATATGCTCACCCACTCACCTACACACTTCTACATATGTTCCCACACTAGCCTACACACTTTTAGATATGATCCCACAAACTTCTACATATGCTCTCACACTACTACTACTACATATGCTCCCCACACTCACACTTCTACATATGCTCCCACAATCCTACATATGCTCCCACTCTCACACCCACCTACTTCTACATATGCACCCACACTACTACATATGATCCCACACTTCTACATATACTACAATTCACACTTCTACATATGCTCACACAAACACACACTTCTATATATGCTCGCACACACACAAACATTTCTACATATGCTCCGACATTTACATCCACCCACACACTTCTATATATGCACCCACTCACAAACTTCTACTTAAGCACCAGACACTTCTAAATATGCTCCCACACTCACACCTACAAACTTTTACATATGCTCCCACAAACTTCTATATATGCTCCCACACTCACTCACTTCTTTATATGTAACCACACACTTTCACACCTACAAATGCTCCCCCACTACTACATACTGTATGATCCCACAATCACACCCACCCACACACTTCTACATATGCTTCCACACTCACACACTTCTACATAAACTCCTACACTCACACCCACCTACACACTTATTCCAATGTACCACACACGTACTTCTACATATGCTCCCACACACACAATTCTACATATACTTCTACATTCCTACATAAGCTCCCACACACACTCATCACGCACATACTCCTACATAGGCTCCCACACGCACATACTACTACATAGGCTCCCACATGCACACACTTCTACATAGGCTGCCACCCTTACATCCACTTCTACATAGGCACCCACCCTCACAACCACTTCTACATAGGCACCCACATTCACTTCAACATAGGCTCCCACCCTCACATCCACTTCTACATTGGCTCCCACACGCACCCCCACTTCTACATGGGCTGCAATACGCACCCCACCCTCAAATCCACTTCTACATAGGCTCCCACACGCACCCCCACCATCACATGCACTTCTACATAGGCTGCCACACACACACCCACTTTCACATAGGCTCCCACATCTACTTCCCACTTCTACATAGTCTCCCACATGCACGCCCGCACTCACATCCACTTCAACATAGGCTCCCACACGCACCCCCACCCTCAAATCCACTTCTACATAGGCTCCCACACGCACCCCTACTCTCACATCTACTTCAACATAGGCTCCCACACACACCCCCCACCCTCAAATCCACTTCTACATAGGCTCCCTTACGCACCCCACTCTCACATCCACTTCAACATAAGCTTTCACACACACCCCCACCTTCACATCCACTTCCCACTTCTACATAGGCTCCCACACGCACCTCCCTCACATCCACTTCTACATAGGCTCCCACATGCACCCCCACTTTCACATAGGCTCCTCCACACCCACCCACATCCACTTCTACATAGGCTCCCACCCTCACATCCAATTCTACATAGGCTCCCACACGCACCCCCACCCTCACATCCACTTCTATATAGGCTCCCACCCAGTTCTACATAGGCACCCACACGCACATACTTCTGCATAGGCATCCACCCTCACATCCACTTCTACATAGGCTCCCACACTCACACCCACCTCTACTTATACTTCCACATTGCTACATAGGCCCCCCCACACACATCCACTTCTAAATAGGCTCCCACACACACATCCACTTCTAAATAGGCTCCCACATGCACATCCACTTCTACATAGGCTCCCACACGCTCATAGGCTGCCACCTCCACTTCCATATAGGCGCGCACATACTGCTACATAGGCTCCCACCCTCACATCCACTTCTACATAGGCACCCACCCGCGCACATACTTCTACATAGGCACCCACATGCTCATAGGCTGCCACCTCCACTTCCACATAGGCGCACACATACTTCTACATAGGCACCCACCCTCACCTTCACTTCTACATAGGCACCCACCCGCACATCCACTTCTACATAGGCTCCCACACGCACATACTTCTACATAGGCACCCACTCTCACATCCACTTCTACATAGGCTCCCACATGCACCCCCACATCCACTTCAACATAGGCTCCCACAAGCACCCCCACATCCTCTTCACACTTCAACATAAGCTCCCACACACACATCCATTCAACATAGGCTCAAACATGCACATCCACTTTTACATAGGCACCCACACGCACATGCTTCTACATAGGCTGCCACCTCCACTTCCACATAGGCACGCACATACTTCTACATAGGCACCGACCCCCACTTCTACATGGGCTTCCACATGCACCCCCACCATCACATCCACTTCTACATAGGCTGCCACACGCACCTCTAAATAGGCACCCATCCTCACATCCACTTCTACATTGGCTCCCACACGCACCCCCACCCTCAAATCCACTTCTACATGGGCTCCCCCACACATCCCCACCCATAGGCTCCAAAAAGCACCCCTACTTCTACATAGGCTCCCACACACACCCCAACTTCTACATAGGCACCCACCCTCACATCCACTTCTACATTGGCTCCCACACGCACCTCTACATATACTTCCACATTTCTACATAGGCTCCCACACGCACCCCAACATCCACTTCAACATAGGCTCCCACACGCACCCCCACTTCTACATAGGCTCCCACGCGCACCCTCACATCTAATTCTACATAGGCTCCCACGCGCACCCCCCACCCTCACATCCACTTCCACATAGGCTCCCACGTGCACCCCCACATCTAATTCTACATAGGCTCCCACGCGCACCCCCACATCTAATTCTACATAGGCTCCCACGCGCACCCCCCCACCCTCACATCCACTTCTACATAGGCTCTCACACGCAGCCTCACATCCACTTCTACATAGACTCCCACACGCACCCCCCACCCTCACATCCACTTCTACATAGGCTCTCACGCGCACCCCAAGCCTCACATCCACTTCTACATAGGCTCCCACGCGCACCCACCCTCACATCCACTTCTACATAGGCTCCCACGCGCACTCTCACATCCACTTCTACATAGGCTCCAAAAAGCAACCCTACTTCTACATAGGCTCCCACACACCCCCCAACTTCTACATAGGCATCCACCCTCACATCCACTTCTACATTGGCTCCCACATCCACCTCTACATATACTTCCACATTTCTACATAGGCTCCCACACGCATATACTTCTACTTGGGCCCCCACACGCACATCCACTTCTATATAGGCTCCCACAAGCACATCCACTTCTACATAGGCACCCACACGCTCATAGGCTGTCACCTCAACTTCCACATAGGCGCGCACATACTTCTACATAGGCTCCAACCCTCACATCCACTTCTACAAAGGCTCCCACCCGCACATCCACTTCTACATAGGCACCAACCCACACATCCACTTCTACATAGGCTCCAACCCGCACATCCACTTCTACATAGGCTCCCACACGCACATCCACTTCTACATAGGCTCCCACACGCTCATAGGCTGCCACCTCAACGTAACCACATAGGCGCGCACATACTTCTACATAGGCTCCCACCCTCACATCCACTTCTACATAGGAACCCACCCTCGAATTCTACATAGGCTCCCACACGCACCCCCACATTGGCTCCTATATGCACCGCCACCCTCAAATCCACTTCTACATGGGCTCCTATATGCACCCCCACCCTCAAATCCACTTCTACATAGGCTGCCACACGCATCCCCACTTTCACATAGGCTCCCACATGCACACCCACATCTACTTCCCACTTCTACATAGTCTCCCATACCCGCCCTCACATCCACTTCTACAAAGGCTCCCACAAGCGCTCCCACCCTCACATCCACTTCTACATAGGCTTCCACATAGGCTCCAAAAAGCACCCCTACTTCTACATAGGCTCCCACACACACCCCAACTTCTACATAGGCAGGCACCCACCCACCCTCACATCCACTTCTACAAAGGCTCCCACAAGCGCTCCCACCCTCACATCCACTTCTACATAGGCTTCCACATAGGCTCCAAAAAGCACCCCTACTTCTACATAGGCTCCCACACACACCCCAACTTCTACATAGCAGGCACCCACCCACCCTCACATCCACTTCTACATTGGCTCCCACACGCACCCCCACCTCTACATATACTTCCACATTTCTACATAGGCTCCCACACGCACCCCAACATCCACATCAACATAGGCTCCCACACGCACCCCCACTCTCATATCCACTTCTACATGGGCTCCCACACACCCCCCCACATCCACTTCAACATAGGCTCCCACACACACCCCACCCTCACATCCACTTCTACATAGGCTCCCACGCGCACCCCCACCATCACATCTAATTCTACATAGGCTCCCACGCGCACCCCCACCCTCACATCCACTTCCACATAGGCTCCCACGCGCACATCCACTTCTACATAGGCTCCAAAAAGCACCCCTACTTCTACATAGGCTCCCACACACACCCCAACTTCTACATAGGCACCCACCCTCACATCCACTTCTACATAGGCTCCCACATGCACATACTTCTACTTAGGCACCCACACTCTCATAGGCTGTCACCTCAACTTCCACATAGGCTCCCACCCACACATCCACTTCTACAAAGGCTCCCACCCGCACATCCACTCCTACATAGGCACCAACCCACACATCCACTTCCACATAGGCTCCAACCCACACATCCACTTCTACATAGGCTCCCACCTTCACTGCTACATAGGCACCAACCCTCAAAACCACTTTTACATAGGAACCCACCCTCGACTTCTACATAGGCTCCCACTCGCACCCCCACATCCACTTCTACATGGGCTCCTATATGCACTCCCACCCTGAAATCCACTTCCTATATGCACCCCCACCCTCAAATCCACTTCTACATAGGCTCCCACATGCACCCCCACCATCACTTCTACATGGGCTCCTATATGCACCCCCACCCTCAAATCCACTTCTACATAGGCTGCCACACGCACCCCCACTTCCACATAGGCTCCCACATGCACACCCACTTCTCACTTCTACAGTCACGCACAGCGCCCTCACATCCACTTCTACAAAGGCTCCCACACGCGCTCCCACACTCACATCCACTTCTACATAGGCTCCCACACGCACCCCCACATCCACTTTTACATAGGCTCCCAGAAGCACCTCCACCCCCACATCCACTTCCCACTTCTACATAAGCTCCCACATGCACATCCATTCTACATAGGTTCCCACATGCATATCCACTTCTACCTAGGCACCCACACGCTCATACTTCTACATAGGCTCCCACCCTTATAACCACTTCTAGATAGGCACCCACCCTCACCTCCACTTCTACATAGGCTCCCACACGCACCCCCACATCCACTTCTACATAGGCTCCCACACGCACCCCTACCCTCACATCCTCTTCAAACTTCTACATAGGCTCCCACACGCACCCCCACCCTCAAATCCACTTCTACATAGGCTCCCACACGCACCCCCACCTTCACATCCATTCCCACTTCTACATAGGATCCCACATGCATTCCCGTCCCTCACATTCAGTTCTACATTTGCTCCCACACGCACTCCCACATCCACTTCTACATAGGCTCCCACACGCACCCCCACTTTCACATAAGCTCCCACACGCACCCCCACATCTACATAGGCTCCCACCCTCACATCCAGTTCTACATAGGCTCCCACACACCCCCCCACATCCAGTTCTACATAGGCTCCCACACACACCCCCACATCCACTTCTACATAGGCTCCCACACACCCCCACATCCACTTCTACATAGGCTCCCACACACACCCCCACATCCACTTCTACATAGCTCCCAGAAGCACCCCTTCTACATAGGCTCCCACACGCACCTCTACTTCTACATAGGCTCCCACTCTCACATCCAGTTCTACATAGGCACCCACCTTCACATCCACTTCAACATAGGCTCCCACACGCACCCCCACCCTCACATTCAGTTCTACATAGGCACCCACCCTCAGATCCACTTCTACATAGGCACCTACACCCACCCCCCACCCTCACATCCACTTCTACATAGGCTCCCACATGCACATACTTCTATATAGGCACCCACCCTCACATCCACTTCTACATAGGCTCCCACACGCACATACTTCTACATAGGCACCCACCCTCACATCCACTTCTACATAGGCTCCCACACGCACATACTTCTATATAGGCACCCACCCTCACATCCACTTCTACATAGGCTCCCACACGCACCCCCACATCGAGTTCTACATAGGCTAAAACACTCACCTCTACATATACTAGTATATTTCTACACAGGCTCATATACGTACCCCCCACCTTTACATCCACTTCAACATAGGCACCCACACGCACATCCACTTCTACATAGACATGAACACACTTCTACATAGGCTCCCACCCTCACATCCACTTCTATATAGGCACCCACACTCACCTCTACATATACTTGTACATTTCTACATAGGCTCCTACATGCACACAATTCTACATAGGCTCCTACACGCACCCCCACATGCAGTTCTACATAGGCTCCCACACTTGCCTCTACATATACTTGTACATTTCTACATAGGCTCCTACACACAGACACTTCTACATAGGCACCCACCTTCACATCCACTTCTACATAGGTTCCCACACGCACCCCCACCTTCACCCTTCCACAAAGGCACCCTCACACTTCCACATATGCACCCACACATTTTTATTTATGCACCCACTTCTACATATGCACCCACACTTCAATATATGCTTCCACACTCACATCCTCACACTTCTACATATAGTCCCACACTCCTACATATGCTCTTACACACACACCCAGACACTTCTACATATGTATCCATACACACCTACTTCTATATGCACTTGAGAAAGGGCATGCAAGGCTCAAAACAAGTCATGCGAATGGTAAGTCTACAAATAAAAATCTAATCACAGCAGTATTGCTTTGAAGTGCTCTCCTTAATGGATTGGAGATTCTACATATGCACCCACAATCACACCCACACACTTCTACTTACGCCCCATACACACTTCTACATATGCTCCCACACTCATAGCCACCCACAAATGCACCCACTTCTACATATATTCCCAAACTCCTACATATGCTCCCACTCTCACACATTTCTATATTTGTATGCACACACACAAACTTCTACATATGCTCCTATACTCTTACCCACTCACAAGCTTCTACATACTGTATACACCCACACTCACACCACCCACTTCTACAAATGCTCCATACTCTCACCCACACACTTCTACTTATGCTCCCGCACTCCTACATATGCTCCCATTCTTACACACACACTTCTGCACACAAATCCGCCTACACACTTCTAATTATTTACCGACACACATCCATCTACATATGCTCCCACACTTCTAAATATGTTCCCACTCACACCCACTACTACATATGAACCCACCCCTCCCACACTTTTACATTACTCCCACACTCAACTACCCACATGCTTCTACATATGCTCCACCACTCTCACGCTTTTTTTTCCAATTATGTTTATTGGTATTTAAAAATTAAACAGTAAGGGCAAAATCAACAAAATATTGACTTACAATAAAGCCGATCAGTTTACATAAAAGAAAATAATTATTATTACATTTCATTTAGATTCAATCCAATGAAAATAGAGCAACATATCCCAAATTAAAAAAAAAATCATTAAGGAAAAAATAAATACAGAATAAAAATAAAGTCTTCCGCTCTACTAACCAAGCAAAACATTTGCTATATTAATGGACAAAATTAACAAATCATCTATTATTAAGGCAGGTTCTAGTTATAGGGGATTCAATTATTAGAAAGGTGGATAGGGTAATCTGTCGCAAGGCCCCTACATGCCGAACAGTCTGCTGCTTGCCTGGTGCTAGGGTTCGGCATGTGGTGGAACGAGTGGACAGATTATTGGGAGGGGCTGGGGAAGACCCAGCGGCCTTGGTACACATAGGTACCAATGACAAAGTTAGAGGAGGTGGTGAAGTCCTCAAAAATGATTTTAAAAAACTAGGTTCAAAGCGGAGGGCGAGGACTTCCAAGGTAATTTTCTCAGAGATATTACCTGAGCCACGAGCAACGCTAAGGAGACAGCAGGAACGTAGGGAGATTAATGCATGGCTGAAAGATTGGTGTAGGGAGGAGGGTTTTGGGTTTTTGGAGAACTGGGCTGATTTTTCAGTCGGCTACAGGCTCTTTGCTAGGGATGGGCTGCACCTCAATGATGATGGGGCAGCTGTTTTGGGAGAGAAGATGGCTAGAGGGTTGGAGGAGATTTTAAACTAGGTGTGGGGGGGGAGGGTTCAGTAAAAGATTCAGTGGTAGACAGGTTAGATGAGATAGTGAGCAAAGAAAGGGAAAATGGGGGAGGAGATTTGGCTGGGGATACTGTTAAGGAGAGGAAGGACCACATGTCATATGTTCAATATGGTGCCAGTATTAAATGTATGTTTACAAATGCAAGAAGTCTGGCTGGTAAAATGGGAGAGCTGGAGCTGCTGGTGATGGAAGGAAAATATGATGTGATTGGTGTGGCCGAAACATGGCTGAATGAGTCGCATGACTGGGCAGTAAATATCAGTGGCTATACTTTGTTTCGGAGGGACAGAGGCAATAGAAAAGGAGGAGGGGTATGTCTGTATGTTAGGCAGGATTTAAAAGCTCATATAAAGGAGGAGGTTATGTTAGAAAATGAGGGGGCAGAAGTCGTATGGGTGGAGTTCTTCACCAATTGTAAAGAATCCAGCAAATTAATTGTAGGCGTATGCTATAGACCCCCTAATGTAAGTGAGGAGGAAGAGGCAAAGCTCCTAATGCAAATAGAAAAGGCTACTAGTTTAGGTAAAGTAATGATAATGGGGGATTTTAATTACCCAGATATTGACTGGAGCAACGGTACTGCTAGATCAGTTAATGGGAACAAGTTTATAAACTTATTGCACGACAATTTTTTAGCACAGGTTGTTGAGGAGCCTACCAGAAAAAATGCTATTCTTGATTTAGTGATCTCAAATGACCCAGAACTTATAGCAAATGTGCAAGTCATTGAACCCCTGGGTAATAGTGACCATAAGGTTATATCTTTTAATGTCTGGTGCAAAAAACAAAAATATACTGGGGCAACAAAAACCATGAATTTTGCAAAAGCTAATTTTAGTGCCTTGAGGGCTGCCCTACAGAGCATTGATTGGGGCATTAGGTTTTCAGCTAAAAACACAGAACAGAAATGGTTGTCCCTTAAAATGATATTAAATCATTACTGTTCTCAATTTATTCCCTTAAGGACTAAACGTAGAAGCGCTAAGAATCATCCTGTGTGGCTTAATACAGAAGTAAAGAAGTTAATGGGACAGAAGAGAAAGGCATTTAAAAACTACAAATCTGTAGGGACAGAAGCTGCATTTAATGAATATAAACACTGTAATAAATGTTGTAAATCAGCAATCCGGAAGGCTAAGAAAAGAAATGAAGAGTTAATTGCGGTGGAGGTGAAAACTAACCCTAAAAAGTTTTTTAAATATATTAATAGTAAAAAGATGCAGGTTGAGAGTGTTGCTCCATTAAATAATGGTACCAGTATGGTTGTAACAGATACAGATAAGGCAAATGTGTTAAATCAGTTCTTTTCTTCAGTGTATACAATAGAGGAGTCTGGGTTCACAGGCTCACTTAATAACTGCACGAATGGTTCAGCTCAATCTAGTCAGTGGCTGACTCAGGATATGATTCAAAAAGCTTTAATACAAATTAATGTAAACAAGGCTCCAGGGCCTGATGGCATACACCCCCGGGTTCTAAGAGAGCTTAGTTCAGTTTTAGACCAGCCCTTATTTCTGATTTTCTCAGATTCACTGTCATCTGGTATGGTGCCTATGGATTGGAGAAAAGCTGATGTTATTCCAATATTTAAAAAGGGTTTACGATCTCAGCCTGGCAATTATAGGCCAGTAAGCTTGACATCTGTGGTGGGCAAATTATTTGAAGGCTTGTTAAGGGATCACATTCAAAATTTTGTCCTAATGAATGGCATTATGAGCAACAATCAGCATGGCTTTATGAAGGATAGGTCATGTCAGACGAATTTGATTGCATTTTATGATGTGGTAAGTAAGATTCTGGATAGTGGGGGGGCAGTAGATGTGATCTATTTGGATTTCGCCAAAGCGTTTGATACTGTGCCCCACAAACGACTGCTTTCTAAACGAAGGTCTGTTGGGCTTAATGAAGTCGTTTGCACATGGATAGGAAACTGGCTACAGGATCGGGTACAGAGGGTAGTTGTTAATGGGACATTCTCTAGTTGGAGTAAGGTTCTTAGTGGGGTCCCCCAGGGCTCAGTATTGGGTCCACTTTTATTGAACTTGTTCATTAATGACTTAGGGGAGGGTGTTGTAAGTAATGTATCAGTGTTTGCAGATGACACAAAATTATCCAGCCCAATTAATTCCATCCAGGATGTGGCATCCTTGCAACATGATCTTGACAAACTGGCAATCTGGGCAGCTAAGTGGCAAATGAGATTCAATGTTGATAAATGTAAAGTCATGCACCTGGGATGTAAAAATATCCAAGCCACTTATACCCTTAATGGGACTGCACTAGGCAAATCCATTATGGAAAAGGACCTTGGAGTCCTTGTAGATGATAAACTTGGCTGTAGCAAGCAATGCCAGTCAGCAGCATCAAGGGCAAATAAGGTCTTGAGCTGTATTAAAAGGGGCATAGAGTCAAGGGAGGAGGGGGTCCTTCTTCCACTGTATAGAGCACTTGTAAGGCCCCATCTAGAATATGCCGTACAGTTTTGGTCTCCATCACTCAAACAGGACATTATTGTATTAGAGAGGGTACAGAGAAGGGCAACTAAGCTGGTAAAAGGTATTGAAAATCTTAGCTATGAAGAAAGACTGGCCAAATTGGGGATGTTCACGCTGGAGAAGAGGCGCTTAAGGGGTGATATGATGACTATGTATAAATATATAAGGGGATCATATAATAATCTCTCTAATGCTTTATTTACCAGTAGGTCTTTCCAGCTGACACGAGGTCACCCATTCCGATTAGAAGAAAAGAGGTTCCGCCTAAATATTCGGAAGGGGTTTTTTACAGTGAGAGCTGTGAAGATGTGGAATTCTCTCCCTGAATCAGTTGTACAGGCTGATACATTAGATAGCTTTAAGAAGGGGTTGGATGGCTTTTTAGCAAATAAGGGAATACAGGGTTATGGGAAATAGCTCATAGTCCAAGTTGATCCAGGGACTAGTCCGATTGCCATTTTGGAGTCAGGAAGGAATTTTTCCCCCTCTAAGGCAAATTGGAGAGGCTTCAGATGGGTTTTTTGCCTTCCTCTGGATCAACTGGCAGATAGGTAGTTAATAAAAAAAAAAAAAGGTTGAACTCGATGGACATGTGTCTTTTTTCAACCTTACTTACTATGTTACTATGTTACTATGTATTTATCTTTGAACATCAATGGATGAGTGAAAAAGAGTCCATCAGAATTGTACATAAACTTTTCAATAATAACTTTTTCATCACACTCCAGAATGTCAAAGTATGGAGACTAAAGTTTCAAAAAAAATGTTTCCCTGAAAGCCATATTAACATATCTAAAATACACACTCTACATATGTACCCATAATAACGCTTAACCCCCACACTTTCACACTAAAATACACACTCTACATATGTACCCATAATAACGCTTAACCCCCACACTTTCACATATGCGCGCGCGCACACACACACCCACTTCCGCATATACTCCCACACTTCTACATATAAACAGGCAAAATAATGCTCAACCCCCACACTTTTACACATGCTCCCACACTCACAATACTACATATACTACATATACTACAATACTCTATTGGGTCTCACTATCGCTCTCAAACTTTCTCACACACATTCTCCCTCACTCTCTCATGCTCTCTCACTTACATATGCCCTCACATTCATACCCACACCCTTCTACATTATGTTCCCACACACTTCTATATATGCTCCCATACTTCTATATATCCTCACAACCACATCTACATATGCTCCCACACTCACACCCACACGCTTCTACCTATACTAACACACACACACTCACCCACTTCTACATATGCTCCCACACACAGACATATGCTCCCACACTCACTTCCACATATGTACCCACAATCATGCACAACTCCCACACTTTTACATATGCTGCCACACTCACTCCAACACTCTCTCACCTCTCAAAACTTTTACTCACACACCCACTTCTACATATGCTCCCACACACACAAACTTCTACATATATTTTCAAACTCACATCCACATATGCTCCCACACACTTCTACGTATGCTCCCACACTCACTTCTACATATGCGCCCACACACCTTTATTTGCTCCCACACTCACACACTTCTGCATATGCTCCCGCACTCACACAAAAACGACTACATATGCTCCCACACATCATGTTCTCACTCACACCCACTTTCACATATGCTCCCAAAAACTTCTATATATGCTCGAAAATTGACACACAAACATCTACATATGCACCCACAATCACACCCACACACTTCTACATATGCTCCCACTCACACTTATGCACATACAGACACTTATATGCTCCCACACTCACACTTTTACATATGCTCCCAGTCACAGCAACCCACACACTTCTACATATATTCCCACACTCACAAACTCCTACATATGCTCCCACACTTCACCACAATGAATTTTATATGAAACAACTCAGAGGTAGTTGAACTGCAGACTTTCAGCTTTAATTCAGTGGGTTGAACAAAAAGATTGAATAAAAATTTGAGGAACTAAAGTCTTTTGTTAAAATAATCACTTCATTTCAGGGGCTCAATAGTAATTGGACGATTGACTCAAAGGCTATTTCATGGGCAGGTGTGGGCAAGGCCGTTATGTCATTATCAATGAAGCAGATAAAAGCCCTGGAGTTGATTTGAGGGGGGGGTGCTTGTATGTGGAAGATTTTGCTGTGAACAGACAATGTGAGGTCAAAGGAGCTCTCCATGCAGGTGAAACAAGCCATCCTTAAGCTGCAAAAACAGAAAAAGAACATTGAGAAATTGCTACAATATTAGAAGTGGCAAAATCGACAGTTTGGTACATCCTGAGAAAGAAAGAAAGCACTGGTGAACTCAGCAATGCAAAAACATCTGGACGTCCACGGAACAGTGGTGGATGCTCACAGAATCATTTCCATGGTGAAGAGAAACCCCTTCACAACAGCCAAACAAGTGAACAACACTCTCCAGGAGGTAGTTGTATCCATATCCAAGTCTACCATAAAGAGAAGACTGCATGAAAGTAAATACAGAGGGTGCACTGCAAGGTGCAAGCCACTCATAAGCATCAAGAATAGAAAGGCTAGATTGGACTTTCCTAAAAAAAAATCTAAAAAAGCCTTCTTTGGACAGATGAAACCAAGATAAACCTTTACCAGAATGATGGCAAGAAAAAAGTATGGAGAAGGCTCATGATCCAAAGCATATCACATCAAAAACATTTGGGAGGCAGTGTGATGGCTTGGGCATGCATGGCTGCCAGTGGCACTGGGACACTAGTGTTTATCCATGAAGTGACACAGGACAGAAGCACCCGAATGAATTCTGAGGTGTTCAGAGACACTGTCTGCTCAAATCCAGCTTTATGCAGTCAAATTGATTGGGAGGAGTTTCATAATACAGATGGCCAATGACCCAAAACATACAGCCAAAGCAACCCAGGAGTTTATTAAAGCAAAGAGGTGGAATATTCTTGAATGTCCAAGTCAGTCACCTGATCTGAACCCAATTGAGCTGCATTTCACTTGTTGAAGACTAAACTGTGGACAGAAAGGCCCACACACACACAAACAACAACTGAAAGCCGCTGCAGTAAAGGCCTGGCAGAGCATTAAAAAGGAGGAAACACAGAACCTGGTGATGTCCATGAGTTCAAGACTTCAGGCTGTCATTGCCAGCAAAGGGTTTTCAACCAAGTATTAGAAATTAACATTTTATTTTCAGTCTAGTATAGGTCAATCTAAAAAAAACAACTGGACTTGCTGAGTAATCAATGAAGACGTTTCACTACTCATCCGAGCAGCTTCTTCAGTTCAACTGACTGGTGTGGGAAGTTCTCGGCATATAAACTCTTCCACTAATCCATTTACAATTGCACATTGTAACTCTTCAAAGAGGTGACATCTGAAGAAACTCACAGAGGTGTTGATTCTGTGTAGTTGTGATAGGATTATCCAATGTGTCATGCAACTCCTAGATACAGGTGTTACTTGTGAACATCCATTCATGCAACTCTCACAAGTAACACCTGTATCTAGGAGTTGCATGACACATTGGATAATCCTATCACAACTACACAGAATCAACACCTCTGTGAGTTTCTTCAGATGTCACCTCTTTGAAGAGTTACAATGTGCCATTGTAAATGGATTAGTGGAAGAGTTTATATGCCGAGAATTTCCCACACCAGTCAGTTGAACTGAAGAAGCTGCTCGGATGAGTAGTGAAACGTCTTCATTGATTACTCAGCAAGTCCAGTTGTTTTTTTAGATTGACCTATACTAGATATACTATGACCTGGATGAATGAAAATCTTCATAGTCATTTTATTTTCAGTTTTTTAGTTTGCCCAATTGCTTTTGAACCCATGAAACTTTTCAAGCTTTCACTCACACATACTCTCAACGCTTTCTCATGATCTTTCACTCACATTCACATTCTCTCTCTAACTGATCTATACCATACTCACTCACACTCTCTGACTCACTTACTAACACATATACTATCACTATCTGTCTCTCATTATCAATCTCACACTCTCTCTCTCTCACTCCCACACTTTGTCACTCTCACTACAACTCTCACACTGTCTAATTCACTCACTCTCTCTTATTCTATCACACTCTCACTCAAACGCTCTCTCTAACTCACTCACACTCTAACTATATCCCTCTCAGTAATTCTTTTTCACTCGCTCTCTCAAAGTCTCTCAGACACTCTTTCTAACTCTCTCAAACTAAAACATCAGTGATGCACTCATACTCTCTCACTATCTCAAATACACACACAGTCTCTCACACTCTGCTAATCTCACTCTCTTTCACACACACACTTATGTCTCTTACTGTATTAATCTCATGCACAATCTCGCTCTTTTTTCTAACACTAACACTCACACACACACTCTCACACCTACTCTCACAGTAAATCTGTCACACACCTCTGACACACTCCCTTCTCTCTCACTTTCACACAATTGCTCATATGCTCATACACACTCACTTTCACACACTCTCTCACTAACTGTAACTCACTCAATTCTTAGCTCTGACTCATTAACTCACTCTCCCTCACACACTCACTCAAACCCTTACACCCATTCTCACATTCACTCTCTCTCTCTCACACACACTAATCTCATTCACCAACTCTCTTGCTCTCACGCTTATTCTCACTTGCTTAGACAATTTCATACCTTAACACTCGCTCTCTCCCACTCTCTGTCACTAACTCACACAATATATCTGTCACACACTCACTCTGTCTCACACTAACATACCCTCTCTCACACAATTCCTCTCTCCCCCCTCACTATATCACTCTCTCTAACTCGCACACAATTCCACTCTCACACTGACTCATTAACTTTCTCATACTCTACCTCACACACTCTCTCTCTCAAACCCTCTCACATTCACCAACATTCATTATCTCTCTCACAGTCACTCACTGTCTCTCTCACACACACACACACACACACAACAATCTCTCTCTCACTATCTCTCATACACAAACTCTCTAACACTATTACTCACTCAATCGCACACATTCTCTATTTAAAATGATATGGACAATAAAAAAAATCCTTTATAAAATACGAATGTACAATGTACATTAAAAGTTACCTATAGGTCATGATCGTTTTTTGCTGAGAGGTTTGTTTTTGTAAGTAATTGTTAGTTGAAGTTTGTTTTTAATTTTGCACAAAAAGTCAATCAGGATACATTTCACTGAATGTTGTAGCTCTATAACTATGAATGTGACAATGAATCTTATCTATCTATCTCACCCACACACTTTCGCCTTCACACTCTCACAAAAACTCACTGTCACTCTCTTTCACACACATATTCTCATTATCACTCACACTCTCTCAAACATCCTCACTGACTGCTCTCTCTCCAAAACGCTCACTCTCAAACTCCCATTTTCACTCACTCATGCACTCTCACACTCTCTCTGAAACTATGGAAATTCTTTCACTCATTGTATATCTGGACGACATTTTGGTTTACACCTCTGATGAGGTTACCCAAGTATAACAGGTTTTGGTCAGATTAAGAGGGAATTGTCTCTATGCCAAACTTGAGAAGTGTGAATTCCACAAGACCAGTATTTCCTTTTTGGGATACGTTCTTTCTCCTTCAGGTTTTGAGATGGACCCAGTCAAAGTATAACATAATATAAATGCAAGTTATACACTAAATGGCAGTGTGTTTGTTGGGAGTTTCCTTAAATGAGAAGGATCTAGGGGTCTTTGTAGATAACAAGTTGTCTGTTGTACTGTTTCTATTTTTGCAGATGATACTAAATTGTGCAGAACTATAGGTTCCATGCTGGATGCTGCCACTTTGCAGAGTGATTTGTCTAAATTGGAAAACTGGGCAGTAAACTGGAAAATGAAGTTCAATGTTGAAAAGTGCAAGGTTATGCACTTTGGCAAAAATAATATAAATGCAAGTTATACACTAAATGGCAGTGTGTTGGGAGTTTCCTTAAATGAGAAGGATCTAGGGGTCTTTGTAGATAACAAGTTGTCTAATTCTGGGCAGTATCATTCTGTGGCTACTACAGCAAATAAAGTTCTGTCTTGCACAAAAAAGGGCATTAACTCAAGGGATGAAAACATAATTATGCCTCTTTATAGGTCCCTGGTAAGGCCTCATCTGGAGTATGCAGTGCAGTTTTGGACTCCAGTCCTTAAGAGGGATATAAATGAGCTGGAGAGAGTGCAGAGACTAAGTGCAACTAAATTGGTTAGAGGGATGGAAGACTTAAATTATGTGGGTAGACTGTCAAGGTTGGGGTTGTTTTCTCTGGAAAAAAGGCGCTTACGAGGGGACATGATTACATTTTACAAGTACATTAGAGGACATTATAGACAAATAGCAGGGGACCTTTTTACCCATAAAGAGGATCACCGCACCAGAGGCCTCCCCTTTAGACTAGAAGAAAAGAACTTTCATTTGAAGCAACGTAGGGGGTTCTTCACAGTCAGGACAGTGAGGTTGTGGAATGCACTGCCGGGTGATGTTGTGATGGCTGATTCAGTTAATGCCTTTAAGAATGGCTTGGATGATTTTTTGGACAGACATAATATCAAAGGCTATTGTGATACTAAGCTCTATAGTTAGTATAGGTATGGGTATATAGAATTTAATTAAAAGTAGGGAGGGGTGTGTGTATGGATGCTGGGTTTTCATTTGGAGGGGTTGAACTTGATGGACTTTGTCTTTTTTCAACCCAAT
This sequence comes from Xenopus petersii, assembly GCA_038501925.1. Lineage (NCBI taxonomy): Eukaryota > Metazoa > Chordata > Amphibia > Anura > Pipidae > Xenopus > Xenopus petersii. The sequence goes on along the minus strand of CM076688.1, from coordinate 106,096,010 downwards.
TTAACTATGTAAAGTCTTTGCTGTTCTGAACTGGGCAGCTTCTACTGGCTTGAAAGCCACACAGCGATTTTTGGGGTTTGCCAATTTTTATCGTAAGTTCATAAAGAACTTCTCAGACCGTGGCTGCCATTACAGCACTAATGGAAAAAACATACAAGGCTTCATGGACTTCTGAAGCACAAGAGGCTTTCTGTAGTTACATAGTTAAATTGGGTTGAAAAAAGACAAAGTTCATAAAGTTCAACCCCTCCAAATGAAAACCCATCATCCATACACACACCCCTCCCTACTTTCACATAAACTATATATACCCATATCTATACGAACTATAGAATTTAGTATCACAATAGCCTTTGATATTATGTCTGTCCAAAAAATCATCCAAGCCACTTAAAGGCATTAACAGAATCAGCCATCACAACATCACCCAGCAGTGCATTCCACAACCTCACTATCCTCACTGTAAAGAACCACCTACAATTGTTTAAATGAAAGTTCTTTTCTTCTAGTCTGAAGGGGTGGCCTCTGGTACGGTGATCCTCTTTATGGGTTAAAAGGTTCCCTGCTGTTTGTCTATAATGTCCTCTAATTTACTTGTAAAGTGTAATCATGTCCCTCGCAAGCGCCTTTTTTTCCAGAGAAAACAACCCCAACTTTGACAGTCTCCCCTCATAATTTAAGTCTTCCATCCCTCTAACCAATTTAGTTGCACTTAGTCTCTGCACTCTCTCCAGCTCATTTATATCCCTCTTAAGGACTGGAGCCCAAAACTGCACTGCATACTCCAGATGAGGCCTTACCAGGGACGGAAAGAGAGGCATAATTATGTTTTAATCCCTTGTGTTAATGCCCTTTTTATGCAAGACAGAACTTTATTTGCTTTAGTAGCCACAGAATGACACTGCCCAGAATTAGACAACGTGTTATCTACAAAGACCCCTAGATCCTTCTCATTCAAGGAAACTCCCAAAACACTGCCATTTAGTGTATAACTTGCATTTATATTATTTTTGCAAAAAGTACATAACCTTGCATTTATCAACATTGAACCTCATTTTCTAGTTTGCTGCCCAGTTTCCAAACTTAGACAAATCTCTCTGCAAAGTGGCAGCATCCTGCATGGAACCTATAGTTCTGCACAATTTAGTATCATCTGCAAACATAGAAACAGCACTTTCAATGCCCACCTCCAGGTCATTAATAAACAAGTTGAAAAGCAAGGGACCTAGTACAGAGCCCTATGGTACTGCTCTAACAACACTGGTCCAATTAGAAAATGTTCCGTTTACCACCACTCTTTGTAGTCTTTTAGCCAGTTCTCTATCCAGGTACAAATACTATGTTCCAGACAAACATTCCTTAATTTAACCAGCAACCGTCTGTGTGGCACTGTATCAAATGCTTTAGCAAAGTCTAAGTAAATCATATCCACTGCCATCCCAGAATCAAGGTCCCTACTTACCTTCTCATAAAAAGAAATTAAAACCATGCTGGCACAAACTCATAGTATTATGATTAGCTATGAAGTCCAGTATCTTATCCTTTATTAACCGTTCGAAAAGATTTCCTACTACTGACTTCAGACTGGCCTATAGTTTTGAGGCTGAGAACGGGATCCCTTTTTGAATAGCAGCACCACATTAGCAATTAGCCAGTCTCTCGGCACTATTCCAGACCTCAAAGAATCCTGAAAAATTAAGTAAAGAGGTTTAGTAATCACAGAGCTAAGCTCGCTAAGTACCCTGGGATGAATACCATCTGGCCCTTGACCTTTGTTTATCTTAACATGTTCTAGTCTCTTTTGAATTTTCCTCATGTGTGAACCATGCAGAATTAGTTATATTACTAGAATTGGGACTATCAAAAAGGAAACCTTCAGTAACTGGTTCCTCATTTGTGTAGACAGACAAAAAAATGTGTGCGGAATCTGTGCTTTTTTGTTTTGTTTTCTTGTTTTTTTCATCAACCAGCTGACCCCCCCTCTGATATTAAAGGTCCAACACCTTCCTGCTTCATTTTTTTACTATTAACATATTTAAAAAATAATTTTGACTTTTTTCTGCTCGTTGCAATATCCTTTACCATATCAATTTTAGCTTGCCTTATAGCTTTTTTGCATGAGTTTTTGGCCTCCTTGTACCTTATAAATGATTCGGCTGGCCCAGCCACCTTCATATTCTTGGAACCTGGTTGATAAGAAATTAGGAAATTGAACCTGAAGAAGAAAAGAGCCCACCGAGCTTGACGAGGATTGAGCCTTCTGGCAGAGGAACTATATTCTTGTGATCTGTCAGAATAGTAATAGGTTGATTAGCACCCTCAAACAGTTCTTCAGTTCAGCTCCTAAACTCATTCATCCTGATCTGGCTCGTCCATTTATTTTAGAGGTGGATGCCTCAGAGGTGGGCGTAGGTGCCGTCCTCTCCCAAAGAGTGGACTTCCAAGGAACTCTTCACCCTTGTGCTTTTTTCCCCCCCACAGACTTTCTCCAGCAGAAAGAAATTATGATGTGGGCAATCGCAAATTATTGGCAGTAAAACCCGCTCTGGAGGAATGGCGTCACTTGTTGGTGGGTGCTAATCAACCTATTACTATTCTGACAGGTCCTTCTGGATATTTAGATATTTTTTTCTAAACAAATGGTTCCTCAGGTTCCCAAGTGGGCTCATTCATCAAAGATTTCTGGGCATCCTGGAGAGAGGAAAATGCACAAGTGTGTCTAGATAATGTTGGTGGCCTTATCTTGCCAAAGATGTCAAGTTTTTTTTTTTTGGCCTGTTCGGTCTGTGCACAACAGATGATTCTCGGTTACCTTGTGGTCTTCTTCAACCTTTGCCTATACCTGTGCAACCCTGGTTAGACATTGCCATGGATTTTATTGTGGAGTTGCCTAAATCATCCGAGATGTCTACTATTCTAATAGTAGTCAACAGATTTTCTAAAATGGCTCACTTCATTTCTCTGAAGAAACTTCCTTTGGCTGCTGGCTTAGCCTAGGTGTTTATCAAGGAAATTTTTCATCTGCACAGTGTTCCTCAATCCATTGTGTTGGACCATGGTGTGACGTTTGTTTCTAGATTCTGGCGATCCTTCTCTAAACTTTTGGGGATCAAATTAAATGTTTCCTCTGCTTACCATCTTCAAAGCAATGGTCAGACTGAAAGGACCAATCAAACTCTGGAACAGTTCTTATGATATTGTATGTCCCAAAACCAAAGCAATTGGGTTGAACTTGGGCTGAGTTTGTCCATAATAATTTAAGTCATGGTTCTTTGGGGTGTTCTTTTGTCTCTGTTTTTGGTTATAATCCTCCTGCACTTCTAACAAACATCTTTAATGTGGAGGTTCCTGCGGCGTCTGCATTGGTCCCTGACTTTAGAACCATCTGGTCTCAGGTTCATCAATCTCTCCTTAAAGCCTCTTCATGTCAGAAGGTGGCGGCGGATAAACGTTGCCGTTCCAGTCCCCCCTATCAAGTTGGAGATTCAGTTTGGCTTTCTACTCATCATATCAAACTTCATTTGCCATCTCCCAAGTTCGGACCTCGTTGCATTGGCCCTTTCACGATTAAAGAAATCATTAACCCTGTATCTGTCAAGTTGGACCTCCCTCCAAATATGAACATTTCAACCTCTTTCTATGCATCTTTGATCAAACCTTTGGTGAGAAACTTGTTTTCCTGTGATCAACCTCCTCCTTGCTCCTATTTTACTTGGTGATCATCGAAGGTTTGTAGTCCAAGAAATTCTGGATTCTCGAAGATTTAGTGGCAATAGTCAGTGTTTGGTGAACTGGAAGGAGTTTGGGCCTGAAGAGAGGTCTTGGGTAAAAGTCTCCAATACCCACGCTCGTTTGGTCAGAGCTTTTCACAGAAAATTTCCTCACAAATTATCAGTCCCTGGAGGGTACTCCTGAAGGGGGGTACTGTAAGACGCACCAGGAGATCTGCCTACCAGCAGACGTGTACTTTCGGGATAGGGCTTCCAGATACATTGACACTGTAAGAGTCACACACACACACAGTGAGCCAGTCACACAGTCGGTGAGCCAGTCACACACAGTCAGCGAGACACACACAAACACAAATCTGTTCACACAGTCGGAGAGTCAGTCACACAGACACAGTCGGCGAGTCAGTCACACAGACGGCGAGTCAGTCACACACACACAGTCGGCGAGTCAGTCACACACACACACATCGAGTCAGTCACACACAGTCAGCGAGTCAGTCACACACACAGTTGGTCAGTCACACACAGACAGTAGTGGAGTCACACACAGTCAGTGAGTCAGTCACAGTGAGTCCGTCACACACACACAGTGAGTCCGTCACACACACACAGTGAGTCAGTCCGTCACACATACAGCGAGTCACACACAGTGAGTAAGTCCATCACACACACAGTGAGTCAGACACACAGTGAGTTAGTCCGTCACACCCACAGTCGGCGAGTGTCACACACAGTCTTTAACACACAGTAGGCGAGTCAGTCACACACAGTCTGAGTCACACACAGTTGGTCAGTCCCACATAGACAGTTGAGACACTCAGTCGGTGATTCAGACACACGCGGTTGGTGAGACACACACAGTCAACGAGTCACACACAGTGAGTCAGTCACACACACAGTCGGCGAGCCATTTGTATAAACACCACAGTCGGCGAGTCATTCACACACACAGTCGGCGAGTCAGTCACACACACACAGTCTGAGTCTCACACACAGATAGTGAGTCAGTCACACACAGTGAGTCCAACATACACACACAGTGAGTCCAACACACACAGTCGGTCACACAGTCGGTGAGTGGGTCACACACACACACACACAGTCGGTCACACACACACATTCGGCGAGTCGGTCACTCACACACAGAGTCCGTGAGACACACAGTCGATGAGTCAAGTCAATCTCACACACAGTCGGTGAGTCAGTCCCACACACACAGTCGGTGAGTCAGTCCCACACACACAGTCGGTGAGTCAGTCCCACACACACAGTCTGTGAGTCAGTCACACACAGTCCGCGAGTCAGTCACACACAGTCGGCGAGCCAGTCACACACAGTCGGCGAGCCATTTGTATAAACACCAGTCGGCGAGTCACACACAGTGAGTCAGTCCCACACACACACAGAGTCGGCGAGTCAGTCCCACACACACAGAGTCGGCGAGTCAGTCCCACACACACAGAGTCGGCGAGTCAGTCCCACACACACACACACAGAGTCGGCGAGTCAATCCCACACACACACACAGAGTCGGCGAGTCAGTCCCACGCACACAGAGTCGGCGAGTCAGTCCCACGCACACAGAGTCGGCGAGTCCGTCCCACGCACACAGAGTCGGCGAGTCCGTCCCACGCACACAGAGTCGGCGAGTCCGTCCCACGCACACAGAGTCGGCGAGTCAGTCCCACGCACACAGAGTCGGCGAGTCAGTCCCACACACACAGAGTCGGCGAGTCAGTCCCACACACACAGAGTCGGCGAGTCAGTCCCACACACACAGAGTCGGCGAGTCAGTCCCACACACACAGAGTCGGCGAGTCAGTCCCACACACACACAGAGTCGGCGAGTCAGTCCCACACACACAGAGTCGGCGAGTCAGTCCCACACACACACAGAGTCGGCGAGTCAGTCCCACACACACAGAGTCGGCGAGTCAGTCCCACACACACAGAGTCGGCGAGTCAGTCCCACACACACAGAGTCGGCGAGTCAGTCCCACACACACAGAGTCGGCGAGTCAGTCCCACACACACAGAGTCGGCGAGTCAGTCCCACACACACAGAGTCGGCGAGTCAGTCCCACACACACACAGAGTCGGCGAGTCAGTCCCACACACACACACAGTCGGCGAGTCAGTCCCACACACACACACAGTCGGCGAGTCAGTCCCACACACACACACAGTCGGCGAGTCAGTCCCACACACACACACAGTCGGCGAGTCAGTCCCACACACACAGTCGGCGAGTCAGTCCCACACACACACACACACAGTCGGCGAGTCAGTCCCACACACACACACAGTCGGCGAGTCAGTCCCACACACACACAGTCAGCGAGTCAGTCCCAAACACACACAGTCGGCGAGTCAGTCCCACACACACACAGTCGGCGAGTCAGTCCCACGCACACAGTCGGCGAGTCAGTCCCACGCACACAGTCGGCGAGTCAGTCCCACGCACACAGTCGGCGAGTCAGTCCCACGCACACAGTCGGCGAGTCAGTCCCACGCACACAGTCGGCGAGTCAGTCCCACGCACACAGTCGGCGAGTCAGTCCCACGCACACAGTCGGCGAGTCAGTCCCACGCACACAGTTGGCGAGCCATTTGTATAAACACCACAGTCGGCGAGTGAGTCAGTCACACACAGTCGGGGAGTCAATCACACACAGATAGTGAGTCACACACAGTGAGTCAGTCACACACACACAGCGAGTCCGTCACACACACACAGCGAATCCGTCACACACACACAGCGAATCCGTCACACACACACAGCGAATCCGTCACACACACACACAGCGAATCCGTCACACACAGCGAGTCTGTCACACACACACACACAGCGAGTCTGTCACACACACACAGCGAGTCCGTCACCCGCAAGCCATTTGTATAAACACCACATATTCCCCCTATAGTAGGAAAGCATTTGGACAAATGTAATAAACAGCAATAATAAAACAGTATACATCCTTCACATCACATAGTCCTTGGTCCATGCAGGTAGTTTTATGATTCTCTCAGTACGCCTTATAGATTCAATTTCTTCAGGCCTATTGCAGTTGACATCAGGAGTAGGAAAATGTCCTTCATCAAATGGAGCTTCTCCAAAGTCATATCCAACAGGAGCAAGACGACTTGCATTCCATATGCGTCCATCAGACGGTTCATATGTGTATGGTCCTCACTGGCGTCTCACTTCAAGTGGTGTAGTAAATTTAGGTTGTCCTTGTTTCAGTATTCCTGGTTTCTTAATTCTGACTAAAGATCGAGGCTGAAAGTGCAATTCTCTTGCACCACGTTTTCTGTCAGTCTAAGCCTTGCATTTGGCTTGTTCACGTTTGACAATGTCAGCAGTAGATGATTTTGTAGGCACAGTATTTTGTGGAAGTTTGATGTCTGCAACATGTAACTTAGTGCGCATCTGCCCGCCATCTAATAATTTAACTGGAGATGATTGGGTTGTCGCATGGCGCGTTGCTCTGAAGTTATGTAGGAACTCTGTTGTAAATACTTTCCAAGATTTCCCAGTAAGATTTGCTGTCTGTAGTGCTTCTTTCAGACTTCTGTTGAATCGCTTGATTTTTCCATTTGCTTGTGGGTAATACACTGAAGATTTCCTATGCACAATATTCCTCTCTCTCAGAAAGGATTCAAACTCATATGAGACAAACTATGGTCCGTTGTCTGATATTAACAGACAGAAATATTATTGTAGCTGATGTAATATGAGAAACAAATGCAATTTCAGGCCATTTACTGTAGAAGCCTATCAAGGTTACAGCAAATCTAGTGTCTATAGGAGCATCTGTAAAAGGACTGAATATTAATAGCAAGTTTTTCCCATGCTGAATCAGGAAATGGTAATGGTTTTACATCTGGTCTCAACTTAACTTTGTGTACAAACTTCTTTGCACAGCCCAGTGAAGTGCACTGGTACTGTAGTACTGAGACTGTCAATGAAATTCCACCCTTATTCACAATTTAAGAGTCACATTTTGCAGTATTTGATTCAAATTGTACAGTCACTGGCAAGCAACCAAGCACAGGGATTGGATCCTTAAGTAACTGACCAGTTTCAGGGCAGGTGCAACAAGCAGATCTTTTTCAAAGTATTTCAAGAAAATATCCTTTGGTAGTATAGAAACAGCTGAACCTGTATCAAGCATCAGATTAATGGAGTGTCCCTTGTCAGCAGAAGCAGTATTGACACCGACAGTGCATATAAACTTGTCTGGAATAAATGTACCAGCTTTATCCACACTTAATAAGGTGACATTTGTAGTAGTGACTTCATGAACATCTTTAGCAGAACTACGGCAGATCTTAGCAAAATGTCCAACCTTTGTGCATTTGCGGCACCGTTTAGCTTTTGCAGGACAAGTAACATGATTTGCAGTGTGTTGTGTTGAACCACAGCGAAAGCAGTATTTTCTATTTGTATTTGCTGTATGGGTTTGCAGTGTAGGCAAATAACTTTCCTTAGCACTGTATTTTGCCTGTGATTGTGCATTATGAGGCCACAGTGTTGAATTCACAGTCTGTACATTCCCAGCAGTTCCCTGACTGAGAGTTTTAGCCTCTACCATTGCTGTTTCAATTTGGCTAGCAATTGTAATAGCCTTTGCAAGGGTTAAATCCTGCTCTAGGAGCAGTCTCTCTCTAATGTGGGGAGAGTTTGTTTTTCCACTATTTGGTCTCTTAGCATTTCATCTGTTAGATTCCCAAACTCACAGGTAACACCAGCTCTCTCAGAGCTGCTACAAATTGTTGTCTGGATTCGCCATTATGTTGTCCACGTTGGCGGAATTTATATCTTTCAGCAACCACATTTACATAACAGTATAACAGTGCTTTATTAGGAGAGTCAGACAGCCATTACACAACAGTAAGTTCAACTCTACCACTCTCAAGCTGTACACAAAGTCCTATGTATTCACAGTACAAGTCCTGTGCACACTGACACCCGCAGGGCATTTGTATAAACACCACAAAAGTGTCCATATATTTTATGTAACACTGTGTAGAATAAAAATTGCAACAATGTTAAAATAATGCATGTAACAAATGTGCACTAGTACTGCCTAAGGTAAAGGCCTACACGTAGTATTCTATTTAGCATATATAATTAAAACCGCCTTAACAAAGCGCAAGGTTCTGATACATTTTGTTAGGAATATTGCCCATACGTTACCATTAGTAGTATTCTGACTGTTCAAATCTGGACTAGGGCAAATTATCAAAATCTGAAAAATAAGCAGAAAGAAGCATTTAGCCAGGTACATTAATATAAGAAAGGATTCTTTACAAGAAAAGAACTACATTTCCCTGTGTTTCACAAGAAGCTTTTAACATTCCAGGCTTCATTCAAACCCTTCGGGTTAACTGTGTTTAATTTCTTAATCCAATACATCTTTCTGTCAATTTTAATTTCAAACCTCCACCTCTAGGGGGCATATATACCACCTCTAAGACCAACCATTTAAGTTGGTTTGCATTATGGTTCATTTTAGCAAAGTATCTGGCAACTGTAGTATCAGTGTAAGTATCTTTACTCAAATTGGGGATATTCCCGCTGTGCTCTTTAATCCGTGATTTAACTTGTGTCATAGTCTGTCCTACATATGCCATCCCGCATGGACATTTAAAGGAATTGTTCAGTGTGAAAATAAAAACTGGGTAAATAGATAGGCTGTGCAAAATAAAAAATGTTTCTAATATAGTTAGTTAGCCAAAAATGTAATGTATAAAGGCTGGCGTGATTTTATGTATAACAAGTCAGTCAGAACACTACTTCCTGCTTTTCAGCTCTCTTGGTTTACAATGACTGGTTACCCTGGTTACTAGACAGTAACCAATCAGAGACTTGAGGGGGGCCACATGGTTCATTTCTGTTGCTTTTGAATCTGAGCTGAATGCTGAGAATCAATTACAAACCCACTGAACAGAAATGTACCATGTGGCCCCCCTTCAAGTCGCTGACTAACTCAGAGTTATAGAGCTGAAAAGCAGGAAGTTGGATTCTGGCTGTTTTATTAGACATCTGTTCACTCCAGCCTTTATACATTACATTTTTTCCTAACTAACTATATTAGAAACATTTTTTATTTTGCACAGCCTATCTATTTACCCAGTTTTTATTTTCACACTGAACTATTCCTTTAAGCAAATATACAACATTGTTGGTGTCACAGCGTTGCTGGAATGACTAATGACAAGCGAACTTGATGCAGTACGTGGAGAAGATCTTGCTGCCTCTGGTTGGACAGTTATGACTCCATTTTTTGAGTCCAGATTGGCTCCCAAAAAGGACACCTCTTGTGCTGGTTCCATTTGACTCTTCTTGAAATTGAGACACCATCCATAATCTTGCAATATTTTGATCACCTTTTCTCTGAGACCTTGCCAAGTCTCTTGATGAGGCCAACAGAATTTGATCGTCCGAGTAGTGGAATAATCTTATCCATTGCCATCTTATGTGTGCTACAAGGGTAACTAAGACCTTTGAAAAGACCCTTAGAGCTGTGGATAGGCCAAAGGGAAGAAAGGCAAACTGGAAATGTGGGTCCTGTATCCTGAACCCTAGGAATGCTTGATGTGATTCTGCAATCGGGATATGATGGTAGGCATCCAGAATGCCAGTATACACATCCAATCTCCTGGACAGATTTCTGCTCTTCCATTCTGAATCTTCTGACCCGTAGAAAACTATTCACTGGCCTTAGGTTCAAAGGTTTGTGAACTAGGAAAAAATGTATGCTATGTTGCTATGTTTGTACATGCGGTTTGGGAAAACCCATAAGGAATCCACTAGGTGTATAGCTATATACAAAAGATTACAAAGGGGGGGAATTGGGGAAAAAAACGGAAAAAAAATAAAAAATGCCATTTAAATTAATAATTAATGCTAAGGGCCTTAATAGCTCGTATAAGAGATCCTCAATTCTTCATGAAGCAAGGAAGCAAAAAGCAGATATTATATTTATCCAGGAGACTCATTTTACTCCACAGACAACTTGCTTCCCTAGAAATAAACATTATTCTATATTATATTCTGCTCCAGCACAGTCGAATAAATTAGTGAATGTTTACAATTCTAATACAGCACAATTGTCATTTATTAAGCAAGTGTTTCAAAAAATATCTCTTCTTAAGTATGGATATGTAATAATAGGGGGAGACTTTAATACCGTCCCTAATCCCCAGGTAGATAGATCATATTCAATAAATAGAGATTTTCATGGGAAACTTTCTCCTTTTCAGAAATTACTATTAAAATATTCATTATGATATTTGGGGACTTCACCACCCGAATGAAAAGGACTACATTTTATTCCCATGTTCATTTTTCATACTCAAGAATAGATTTAGTCCTAACTCAAACAGATCTCTTGGATTGTTTAAAGTTCTAACATAGGACCTATCACCTGGTCAGATCATGCACCTCTTTCGGTAACTATAAAAGACCAAGTATATAGAATGATTAGACTGCAATGGAGATTAAACACTGCATTAATTTCAAAACCTAAAAATAAAGAAAAGGTATATAAAGCAGTACAAGAATACTTTGCAATAAATGATAATGGGCAGTGTAAGTCATTTGGTATTTGGAATGCCCATAAGGCATATATAAGGGGAATTCTTATAAAAATTGGATCCATAGAAAAAAAAAGAAAAAAAAACAGGAAATAAAACACAGATATCAGAATCTTATTCTACAACTATATTCTATGGAATGTAAAAAAACAAAATCCTTCCGAAGTGTTGGGTGCCCAAATTAAGGAAATTAAATAAAAACTTCAGAATATAACTATGCTACAAATGCAATCAAAATTAAACTATCAAAGCTAGTCAATATAGAATGGGTAATAGGGCTTCTTCTTTGTTAGCTAATCAAATAAACAAAAAGCCATATTCAGAAGGTTAAGGATAACTATAATAAAGGTATATATTATCCTAGGATAATAGGGGATAATAGGGAATAAATTTGCAGAGCTATACAAGTCTCTCTACAACCTGGCTGAAAATCCTACAATAACACCTCCATCTGTAGATCAAATGAATGCCTTTTTTAGATAGAGTACAACTTTCCCAAATATCTTCATCACAGGGAGTAGAACTGAAGAGTAAATTTACAGAGGATGAAGTGCTATAGCATCATTCCCCAGTAATAAAGCTGCAGGCCCGGATGGGCTGTCTCTTTCCCCCCTGAGGCTTTGGAAATTAGATCTTCCAAATTCTTCCCAAAAAGAATTTGTCCTTGGAAAGGCAAGGCACATAAAGCTAACTTGGAGGTAGCATCAGCTTCCTAAGATTTCAGCCACAAAGCCCTTCTGGCAGAAAGAGTGCCAAGGATTTAGAAGCAAGGCAAGTAATATCAATGGATGCATTAAGAATTAAGGAGGCTCCCATTTTGAGTTTTGTAAGACCTTCTAAAATATCAGACTTCTCCTGATGTTCCTTTATAGCAACTTCCAGGCTTTCAAGGCAAATCTCCATAGATTTGGCAGACAAAATATTTGCTACAGCTTGTAAAGCTTTGTCTAGGCCTTCAGTCTCTTAGACGCTACATCCCATTCTGCTTTTTTTAAGATCTCTAACCTCCTGGTGCAAAGGAAAAGTCTGACCCTTTTTCTTTATTCCAGGAAGAAAAGCTGAGAAATATGATGCCTGCTCTTCATCCCCCAATTCCAAAGTGTTCCTAACAGCCCTGATTAATGGACTGATCATGGCAAAATCAAATGAGGGATAAGATTCGTCCTCTGATTCTTCATCTGAAGAGGAACTTGATGAATTGCTTCCTGCTGAATATTTTCTGAGTCAGATTGCCCCAAATCAGTCACTCTGCCCGAAGTAGCCGAAGAAACCTCTTGGGATACAGTTTGCTTAATCCAGGACATTACATCCGATTGAGAAAAGGTTAAGCTCCCGGCTGCTTCATTCAGGCAAGCCTGACATAACCTCTTATTTGGCAAAGGAGCTTCTGAACATGCCAAGCAGGTGCCAAGATCCTCAGCAGATTTACTTGGCCCTGGCAAAGAAGCTTGCTTTTCTTTTGGATTTAGCAGATTTCATCACTGCCAATAAAAAGAGGATATCAGAAGGCAATTCAAGGAATTAAATTTTTTTTTTTACCTCAACCTGAGCGGTAGACTTGTGAGGGTGGCAGATGGCAACACGGAAAAACGAATGCTTAAAAGTAATAACAATTGGGAGACATAAATAAAAGAAACAGCCCCAAAACATTGGCATTCTTCCAGGCGCCCTAACTTACCCGGAAGTAGCAGTTCCGACTTTAGGCTTGTTCAGCTGAATGTCAGACAACAAGTGCACCCTGCTCCAGTCCTGTTTAAGTAGCCGCCTGTACGGACCCTAAATTCCCCCACCCTCCCCGTCCGGCAAAAAATGCGGCTGTCGATAGCATTTCCGCATATCGGGTGACCTACCAAACGGGGGAACATGGAGTACCTTTATGGACACCACATGGTAGCATGCAGATGCATTCTGTAAAAAAGTTTGTTTTCCGCACCTTCTAAGCATCTGCAACCACTAGTTCAGAGTGCAAAACAGCAAAATAGATGTGCTGACAACTCTATGAATGAAAAAAACCAACAAATTACCACAGAAGAAAGGATCTGCTAAAGAAAGATATGTCACACAATCTATAACAAATTGAGTGTAAAATGAATGGTGTTGTGCTGGAATAAAGTGTGAACAAGAAAATCACATATTGTATCTACCTGGAGGTGGGCATTGAAAGTGCTGTTTCTATTTTTGCAGATGATACTAAATTGTGCAGAACTATAGGTTCCATGCAGGATGCTGCCACTTTGCAGAGTGAATTGTCTAAACTGGAAAACTGGGCAGCAAACTGGAAAATGAGATTCAATGTTGATAAATGCAAGGTTATGGCAAAAATAATATAAATGCAAGTTATACACTAAATGCCAGTGAGTTTCCTTAAATGAGAAGGATCTAGGGGTTTTTGTAGATAACAAGTTGTCTAATTCTGGGCAGTGTCATTCTGTGGCTACTAAAGCAAATAAAGTTCTGTCTTGCATAAAAAAGGGCATTAACTCAAGGGATGAAAACATAATTATGCCTCTTTATAGGTCCCTGGTAAGGCCTCATGTGGAGTATGCAGTGCAGTTTTGGACTCCAGTCCTTAAGTGGGATATAAATGAGCTGGAGAGAGTGCAGAGACTAAGTGCAACTAAACTGGTTAGAGGGAGGGAAGACTTAAATTATGAGGGTAGACTGTCAAGGTTGGGGTTGTTTTCTCTGGAAAAAAGGCGCTTGCGAGGGGACATGATTACACGTTACAAGTACATTAGAGGACATTATAAACAAACAGCAGGGGACCTTTTTACCCATAAAGTGGATCACCGTACCAGAGGCCACCCCTTTAGACTAGAAAAAAAGAACTTTCATTTGAAGCAACGTAGGGGGTTCTTCACAGTCAGGACAGTGAGGTTGTGGAATGCACTGCCGGGTGATGTTGTGATGGCTGATTCAATTAATGCCTTTAAGAATGGCTTGGATGATTTTTTGGACAGACATAATATCAAAGGCTATTGTGATACTAAGCTCTATAGTTAGTATAGGTATGGGTATATAGAATTTATGTGAAAGTAGGGAGGTGTGTGTATGGATGCTGGGTTTCATTTGGAAGGGTTGAACTTGATGGACTGTCTTTTTTCAACCCAATTTTCAACAAACTAACTATGTAACTATGTATACGTATTGTGTACACATATTGTGAAAACCAAAAATAGTTAATTCATAGTTAAAGTGCTGATAGTGTGTAAAATGGCAATTGTCTGGTATACAGTTCACATTCCACTAATAAAACATAACATTTAATGGCTCCTTTAAAAATAGAAACTTGTGAATTTTTCCCTCATTTTTTTCTAAGGGGCAGATTTACATATGGTCGAATATCGAGGGTTAATTAACCCTCGAAATTCGACTGCTGAATGTAAATCCTTCTACTTCGAAGTCGAAGGATTTACCGCAATTAGTTCGAACGATTAAATCCTTCGAATCGATTGATTCAAAGGATTTTAATCCATCGATCGAACGATTTTTCTATGACCAAAAAAACATAGGAAAGCCTATGGGGACATTCTCCATAGGCTAACATTGCACCTCGGTAGGTTTAGGTGGCAAAGTAGGGGGTCGAAGTTTTTTTTAAAGAGACAGTACTTCGACTATCGAATGGTCGAATATTCAAACGATTTTTAGTTTGAATCGTTCGATTCGAAAACGAAGGTCGAAGTAGCCAATTTGATGATCGAAGTAGCCAAAAAAAAACATTCTAAATTTGAAGGTTTTTTTTATTCTATTCCTTCACTCGAGCAAAGTGAATGTGCCCCTTAAAATTGATAGATGCATTCTGATCTGGTATAGATTATTGGGATTACAGCATCTATAATAGATTGATATACTGGTCCCACCCAGATCTTACATTGACCTAAATGCCCTCTAGTTACACATAGTATGTTGTGGTGATCACGAGATAGTATATGCCTAAAAATACATCACTACAGGCAAAAAAAATCCAATATGGCGTGCAAACAAGGGTTAACTGCCACTTTGTTCTCTCAGAGGCACCAAAATAGATCACTAGTTATATCGCAACACCTGGTATTGGAAAGGAGCAATTGCCCATATGAGGAGTCTGTATAATTGTGATGAGGACATGGAAGGTCCGTCGTGTACTTGTATTTAGAAAAAGAAAGTATTTTCCACCATTCCGCCTAACCCCTGAAGTGCTGTCCCCCCACCAGAACAATTGTTATTGCTGCTAATCTGCTGAATGAGCTATACGCCTGATGCACGTTTCGCCCATGAAAGCTTTCTCAAAGGCCCAGATGCTCTTATCCATGCGGACTGCCACCAACTCTTTTCGGAGACAGGAGAACAGATAAGGACCTCACCGCAGGCAGGTACCCATTTGAGGAAAGAGGACTCCTGGCCAAAAAACCTCAGTTCCAGGCCGCATTCCGCAGGTCTACCCTTCCCAAAGGAGTGGGTGAAAGAAGAACCAAAAAAAAAGACGCGGGCGAGTCCCAGTATATGTTATTGAATTACTTCGTGGGAGGGGTTCTTCCTGAGAGGAGCTATCATGGAGAGGATTAGGGAAACATCTGTACCTAAGGGTCTAAATGCAGATATCAATTTAAGAGCTTTTATATAGACCCGTTCCCTTCTTCCCAAATAACTAAACTGGTGTAGCAAAGTTACACAGTACCTTATAGTTACCCTTATGTTGATAACCCTCTGATATAGAGGGATATGATAGAAATCAATTTCAGTTATTTTGAGATATATATATATATATATATATATATATATTCCCCCACCCTCCCCGTCCGGCACTGGATACGAGTTAAAATGCCACCCCATTTACCCTTGAAAATGTTTAAGAGTGAAAATTTTAAAGAAGGAACATGGTTATAAGATATCAAGGATACAGATTTATAGAGATTTGCTTCCGATATGGTTTTAATTTAACACGATATGAAAAAGAAACGGGTTGCCATGGAAACGTGTAATCCGAAAACAGGAAGTGAAAGATGCGCGCTACCATGGATACCACCGGTGTGAAAAGGTGCTCCTGTGCAGTAGAGATCCTGAAGCCTTGAGAAAGTCGTCAAGACGAAATGCGTTGCATGTGACGTCATCCAGGGGAGCCCAGCATCGCACACGTACAACGCCGGATTCTACCATCAACTTTAGCAGAGTGAAAAGTTAGAGCTGAGAATACCTGTGGACCGACTATCTATATGCTAATTCCAAGTGTACATATGCAATTTTTAATTATAAGGTTATTTATTATAAAGGTTTTTACACGGTGTTGAGCACATCTCTTTAGAACCAACTGATGCCTACCAAGGTGAAATAATTACTCTCAACGCTAGCAATACTCCTAAATGTTTGCAAGTATTTAATTTAAACACACAGAAGGTGCCATTGTTTTTTTTAAAAAGATTGGTTAAAGGGCAAGTTAATCTCACAGATGAAGGGAAATAGACACTTTGCCTACTAAATAATTCCAACCACACAGAAGGGTGTAACGGCTAACACAGAAATACTATACCATAACTTTTCTTTTTGTCTGTCTAACCCGAGCTTTTAGCGCTGGCTCACCTACATAAACATAACTACTGCTTATCTGGAGGAAAACAGATTATTAGAACAGGCAGAAGGAGTGAACTACAGAGCCTTTGGATCCTTTTTAATATATTTATTCCACTTAGAATTTTGCTTACCTCACAGTCTGCTGTTCTAGATCACCATAATCCTTTGTTCTTCTTAGCACCATGCTTCTCCAAGATACCCATGCATTCCACTGGAGCCAGAGAGAGAGAGAGAGAAACAGCAGTTTGTGGTTATTCTGCTTGTGCAAGTGCAGTAGTGCTTTCAATCTATCCATTTCTGCATTCATCTCCATTGAAATGAATGGAGTGCTCATCACCCATTTTCAGTCAACTGCAGCAACATAACTAGAGGGGGTGCGGGCCCTGGAGCGGGACGTGCAGCCGGGCCCCCGCCCCCTCATTATGCCCGGAATCCGCCCAGAATCAGCAGCGAGCGAGCTGCCGGGGGGCCCTGAGGGGGTGCGGGCCCTGGCCCAATCACAGCCCCTGCTCCCCCAGTAGTTACACCACTGGTCAACTGGTTTTCGTCTGGGGTTAAAGGAGTGATCATTGGCCATTTCTAAAAGGATTACAGTGGCACCTCTGTAGTTAATATGCGGTTTATCGATTTCCTGTGGTTGATAGGTTATCTATTTTCTGTAGCAATTATACTGGCACATCTCAGGTTAATATGTGGATAATCCATTGTTCCCTAGCAATTATACAGGCACTTCTTGTAGCAGTCTAGAGTGACTTTCCCCCTCCTGCAGCTCATACGATATTCCATAATAATACTAATAATTAGGGATGCACCGAATCCAGGATTTGGTTCGGGATTCGGACAGGATTCCGCCAAATCCTTGTGCCTAGCTGAACCAAATCCGAATCCTAATTTGCATATGTAAATTAGGGGTGGGTAGGGAAATCACGTGACTTTTCGTCACAAAATATTTTTTCCTTTCCTGCCCTTAATTTGCATATGCAAATTAGAATTCAGATTCGGTATTCGGCCAAATCTTTCACCGGGGATTCGGCCGAATCTCAAATAGTGGATTCAATGCATCCCTACTAATAATACGCACCTACAGATTAACAGATGGGGCTGCTCCTCCACTCCCCAACCTGGAAGTGCTGCAGATCGTTAAACATTTTAGTATGTCATAGAAATTGCCAATTCTAAGCAGCTTTTCAACTGGTCTTCATGATTTTTTTTTTCAAATTACTTTCCTTTTACTTCAGACTCTTTCCAGTTTTCAAATGGGGGGGTCACTGACCCATCTAAAAACAAAAGCTCTGTAAAGCTACACATTCAGTATTGCTTCTTTATATTACTCATCTTTCTATTCAGGTCCTCTCCTATTCATATTCCAATCTCTTTTGGTTGCTAAGGTAATTTGGACTCTAGCAACCAATTACTGACCTGCAAACTGGAGAACTGCTGAATAAAAAGCTAAAACAACTTAAACCACAAATGAAAACCAATTGCAAATTGTCTCAGAATATCACTCTCTATATCATCCTAAAAGTTAACGTAAAGGTGAGCAACCCTTTTTCACCAACGGTTGATTCGACAATCTGTGTCACTTAAAGGATTTATAAACGTTATCTGTGTGTGTTCCATTAGCCTACAATGATGTAAAGGTTAAGTATGGCTCATTTAAAGCTCACGCATCTAAAAGTCCTGAAACTAGGCTTTCCATGTCATGTTCTTACTGAGTGCAGGCAGGGAAGTACATTTTGGCAGTTCTTCTGGACATTACCTGATGCACCTTAGTTTTCCCTACTCTGGATCTGTAACCTATAATAATCATAATACCATATATACAAACAAATAGATGGCAGCATCCTCCATTAAATGGAATGCGGAAAAAACAAAAACATGGTGTGCAGGGTCAAAAAGTATATATATATGAAGAAAACAGAAAAGAAGAAAAGTTTGCACCTTCCCACACTATTAGTCTATGATACCTCCCAAATGAAAGAATAATAAAACTTAACCTTTAATTGGCAGAAATAAAAAGTCAAGAGTCCAGAACCTACTTATATTAAAAATATCATTAGGATTAGGAAAGCTAATCCGACTCACAGGTCATCTGCTTATAGACGGGTATCGGAGGAATGAGTCTAACAGCGGTGACTAGTCTAGATAACTTGACTCTAATCCTCTGTTATATTCGGGATATTCGGAGACTATTTGCAATTGGTTTTCATTTTTTATTATGTGTGGTTTTTGAGTTATTTAGTTTTTTTATTCAGCAGCTCTTCAGTTTGCCGTTTCATCAATCTGGGTCCGAATTCCCCTAGCAACCATGCATTGATTTGAATAAGAGAATGGAATATGAATAGGAGAGAGGCCTGAATATTACGATTAGTCATAAAAAGTAGCAATAACAATATATTTGTAGCCTTACAGAGCATTTGCTTTTTAGAAGGGGTCAGCGACGCCCATTTGAAAGCTGTAAATAGTCAGAAGAAAAAGACAAATAACTATAAAACTATTAACCTTTAAATAAACTAAGTATGACATAGAGAGTGATATTTCAAACAATTTGCAATTGGCTTTGATGTTTTATTACGCATAGTTTTTGAGTTATTTAGCTTTTTATTCAGCAGCTCTGCATTTAGCAATTTTATCTATCTGGTTGCTAGGGTCTAAATTACCATAGCAACCATGCATTGATTTAAATAAGAGACGAATATGAATAGGAGAGGGCCTGAATAGAAAGACGAGTAATAAAAAGTAGTAGTAGTAGTAGTAAAAGCTGAAAAGCAAAAGAAAAAGAAAAATTAAAAAACTATAATAATGAAGGCCATTCTACAACATACTAAAAGTGCACCAGCCATTTAAACATGGTAGCCGAGGGCTCAAACACAGTTTATGTATTTTCAACTACAAGTACTACGATTCCAACTCACCAATCATTTTATGGAGAAGCAACTAAAAACCAGACGCTGCAAAGTTCATGTAGGAACTAATGGCTAATTAGCAATTCAATTAGATGTATGCTGCAGACTGAACGGATTTATGTGCAGCCATGCATCTAAATGACTTGCTAATTAGCCATGCAGGCTGTGGATTCCATGGGTGTTCGGTTTTAAAGGGGTGAGATGGCAAGCCTAGCTATGAATTATCTCCCATAACCCTGTATTCCCTCACTTGCTAAAAAGCCATCCAACCCCTTTTTAAAGCTATCTAATGTATCAGCCTGTACGACTGATTCAGGGAGAGAATTCCACATCTTCACAGCTCTCACTGTAATAAACCACTTCCTAAGTAAATTCTACTCACAGTCCTTTGGAGATTCATTGTGCTCTCCCAGTAGCAACAGCTGCTTGTATCTCACTGTAGTCAGTCCTTGATACCAAGGAATCAGTCCTTTGTTTAATTAATCCCCTGTTATACACAGAGTTTCTCTGCATTTCCCAGCACAGCTCACCTTCCTCGCAGAGCAGCAGCTCCTACAGGCCACGCCTTCTATCCACAGGTGAATCTAATCAGACTGCATACCTGAGCACAACCTCATTAGCTCATCCCTCGCTGCTACTGCTTCATAGAGGATTCTGGGAGGGATATTCCTTCCCCACATGAGCTGCCCATTCATTATACCCATTCATTATACTACACACAGTTATAATTCCCATTCATTATACTACACACAGTTATAATTCCCATTCATTATACTACACACAGTTATAATTCCCATTCATTATACTACACACAGTTATAATTCCCATTCATTATGCTACACACAGTTATAATGCCCATTCATTATACTACACACAGTTATAATTCCCATTCATTATACTACACACAGTTATAATGCCCATTCATTATACTACACACAGTTATAATGCCCATTCATTATACTACACACAGTTATAATGCCCATTCATTATACTACACACAGTTATAATTCCCATTCATTATGCTACACACAGTTATAATGCCCATTCATTATACTACACACAGTTATAATTCCCATTCATTATACTACACACAGTTATAATGCCCATTCATTATACTACACACATTTATAATGCCCATTCATTATACTACACACAGTTATAATGCCCATTCATTATACTACACACATTTATAATGCCCATTCATTATACTACACACAGTTATAATTCCCATTCATTATACTACACACAGTTATAATGCCCATTCATTATACTACACACAGTTATAATTCCCATTCATTATGCTACACACAGTTATAATGCCCATTCATTATACTACACACAGTTATAATTCCCATTCATTATACTACACACAGTTATAATGCCCATTCATTATACTACACACAGTTATAATGCCCATTCATTATACTACACACATTTATAATGCCCATTCATTATACTACACACAGTTATAATTCCCATTCATTATGCTACACACAGTTATAATGCCCATTCATTATACTACACACAGTTATAATTCCCATTCATTATACTACACACAGTTATAATGCCCATTCATTATACTACACACAGTTATAATGCCCATTCATTATACTACACACAGCATGTGCCTAGGGTGCAAAACTGAGGGGGGGGGCATGTATATTCTCTGCCGCCGACCCCTAGTTCGGTCCTCTGCCTCCACTCTCCTCACTCATTCTGATCTAGTGAGAGAGACTTTTGCGTCTGTTCGTGTGTGAGCAAACTCATGGGGGCAGATTTACTAAAGGGCGAAGTGACTAACGCTAGCGACTTTTTGACAGAAATCACATCCGCAGGGACATCGCCAATTCACTAACAGGCGTAGGTGTCAATTCGCTAGCGACAGAGACCATCGCCAGTGTTCTTTTGCACTCTATCGCCTGGGGACTTTTCGTTCTGGTGAATGGTCATTACTCTGCATATTCAGTAAAGTGGGGATTTTACATAACGTTACCTCTTTTGCCAGATTTGACTTCACCACCTCAGACCAGGCGAAGTGCTAAAAAGAAGCTAGATCTTCCTAAATCTTCTGTCACTTAATGCAAAAATGCATTATGTTCAAAAAATGCTGGCGACTTACAGTGGGCTCATGTGTAGGGCATTATATTAACTCTCTTGTCTTTATTAAGGACATTTGTAATGAAAATTGTTAACTTCAATCATTTGCACCAACATTTATAATAAAGAAGTCCGTATAACTTTAAATTACAGGCCGTATGTAAATTGACCTTTGATGTAAATTGATTTTCGCTAGGTACAAACGAGCGCTAGCGCATCTTCTCTGTGAAATGCTTGCACTGCCTAAGTAACGCTAGTGAAAAGTCGCCAGCGTTCGGCACACAGGGAGCAACTTTGCATATTAGTGAATTAGCGTAGTGGTAGCGAATGTGCACCTGACAAAGTGGTGTGATGTGCAAAGCAGTCGCTGGCGACAATTCACACTTCAGTGAAGGTGTGATAGCCGTCGCGATCGGCCAGGTTGCGTAAGGGGGTCTAGCACTGTTGCTTATTTTTATATATTAATTTTTGGAAGCTGTACATGAATGTTATAAAAGTGTGTATACAGTAAAGTAACTAGAGGGGGCGGGCCCTGACGCAGGACGTGTAGCCGGGCCCCCGCCGTACGCTATTTTCGGCCGGAATCCAGTGGCGCGCGAGCTGCCGGGGGCCCTGAGGGGGTGCGGGCCCTGGCCCAATTGCACTCCCTGCTCCCCCGGTATTTACGCCACTGTGTTCATAAGCTTATATTATCATCACATATCAGTGTATGGCAAAGCTGGAAATATTTATATCAAAAGATATATGTCCAAAGGCTTGAATCCAGTAAAAACAATTTGTTTATTAGTACTCACATATTAAAAAACAGATACATACTGACCCCACATGGTTCACCACTATGGCAAAGCTGGGCCAAGCCTGACGATGGTTGATCCCAATGTTATTAATAAGGGAAAAAAAGATAAATATTTAAGGCCGGTATTTTTTTCCAGAAAAGGTGGCAACCCAAGACAGCACCCTAACTAGCCTGGCCGGCCACCTCGCCCCTCCCATGTGGCTTCCTGGTGCCCCCTTCACCTTAGTGCTGGGCGAATTTTTTCACCTCGTTTCGCCGAAAAAATGACGCCCATAGACTTGTATGGCGGTGTGCATCAAAAAAAAAAAAGACGCGCAAACAAAAACAATTTCGCCGCACAACAAAATTTTTTTGACGCCCATAGATAATGGGCGTCTGCGACATCTCACCCGCGGCAAATTTTTGGCGAAGCGAAACGGGTCAAATTCACCCATCCCTACTTAGTGCCCTAGGCACATCCCTCTTCTGCCGACCCCTAGCCCTGGTGTATGGCAAAACTGAAGTTTAAGAGAAAACTGTTGAATCAATATTCTTCGCCATAACACAATGATTTTTACTGACATATTTATCCCGTCTGGCAAACTTTTTATTAACCATTTGTTAAATACGCACACAATACAAATGTAAGAAAAAGATAAAAAGGCAATTGCAAAAAAAAAAAACAAAAACCCTTGACTTATACAGTTCCTGAAGCAGTTCAATTCTTAATCCCGGGGAGGGGGAAGTGGATTTAAAATGCTAAAATACTGAAACTGGTAGCGGCTTCATAGCCTAGTTTTGATACCCCAGGTATGGACAACTGAAATATCATAAGCAAACTCACTTATAACAGGCAGTGAAATATAAGGTGATACAGGTGTAGGACCTGTTATCCAGAATGCTCAGGAAATTAGGATTTCTGGATAAGGGGTTTTTTTCCGTAATGTGGATCTCCATACTTTAAGTTTACAGAAAAATCATTTAAAGGGGTTGTTCACCTTTAAATAAACTATTAGTATGATGTATAGAATGATATTCGGAGACAATTTGCAATTGGTTTTAATTTTTATTTATTATTTGTGGTTATTGACTTATTTAGCTTTTTATTCAGCAGCTCTCCAGTTTTTACAGAGAAAAAGAAAATAAATTTTTTGTAAAAAAAAATTGAATTATTTGAATAAATTGAGTTTATTGGAGAAGGCCTTCTCGTAATTCAGAGCTTTCTAGATAACAGGTTTCCAGATAATGGCTCCTATACCTTTAGAGACTACATCATTTATAGCTCAAAAAAAACACAACAAATATTAACACATATATGTGAAAATGATTTCCACTAGTTTGCATCAGAGCTGGGCCAAGAGGTATTAAATCCTCCCGTTCCCCATCAACCCAACCCCTGGTAGCCCACCCACTCACTTGATTACAATGTAATTCTCCTACCGCACACCTGTAGTTCACCAATCCTGCAAGCTGGTGGTGCGTTCCTTCCGTTGACCCGGCCGGGTCCCTTAGCAACCAATGTGTAAAAGAAACGGATCTGCACACACACCGATTAATGCAGTCGGGGAATATCCCCTTTTATTCAGCCACCAAACCTCAACGTTTCGGGGGGGGACACCCACCCTTCATCATGTTACATATAGGTCGAATTTCCTGTATCCCACATAAGGGTTGATTTTTGTGGCAAACTGCATGATGGGAAAAGAAGGTGTAGGAAGTTGGGTTTAAATGGGTGACTGCACAAATAATTGTATCCTGATGAAGGGTGGGTGTTCCCCCCCCGAAACGTTGATGTTTGGTGGCTGAATAAAAGGGGATATTCCCCGACTGCATTAATCGGTGTGTGTGGATCCGTTTCTTTTACACATTAGCCCACCCACTCAGCCACAACCAAATCCATCTCCATGCACTCACCCTGGGTCTAGATGTGCAATACTCGCAGGGCCGGAGTTAGACAAGGCCACAAAGGCTAGCCGTGTCTTTGATATTTATATATAAATGTTAATTCCCCTTTAAGACATAGAGGTAAATACTGCAGAGGTAGCAGTGCAAACCTTTTTAGGTTAATGAGAATATCATGTCTTATACACTAGTGATGAATTCTGTTGAGATTTATGGATCATATTCATTTACTTATGATGGCTGCCAAAGGCTTAGAGGTTTCCTGAAAAATGTTATGGCTTCATATAAAGGAGGCTTTGAATTTTTGTTAAGGCTAAACTACACGGGAGCTTTTGTAATATGGAATGATAGAAATCATCCGACATCCAAGTCACATGGCTCAAAATATAATGGGATTGATACAAAAATCTGATGTGAAAACTACATGAAACACTTGCCATCCAACGCGATGGGCCTGATGGATGTGAACTAGTGATGTGAGGGCGACCCCTGGACGAAATGTGTGCGACCTAATACTGCCGGCTTCCGGCGCCGGAATTTATAGACTTCGGCTTCGAGAAATTCTCGACCCACACATCACTAATGTCAACACTGAATGCTGTGCCTGTGTCAGATGGCCCTAGGGCCGAACGTTCGGATTAACCTAATATAGCCCTACCGTTGGTGGGCAGATCGGGAAAAGCTCCGCTTGTCTGGCAATGCCGCCAAACGAGTGGATCTTATAGTGTATGGCCAGCTTTACATTCCATTACATCTGTGGAGATAAGATTGCATAGGATCCTACAAAATCTCATGCTGTTGCATGACAAGAGTGTGTTAGACAAAATCTGACCCACAAAATCTGACCAATATCTCTCATGTAGTTTAGCCCTTTAAGGAGAATTCAACCCCCCAACTAATAAAAATCCCTACCCTTTGTATTCCCCCCTCCCTGCTGCCTCCCACACACACCTGTAAATGCCCCATAGCCTGTAATTATCCCATGTTGCAGAGTCAGCAGAGCTCACAGGCGCCATCTTCCAGTGCTTCAGTAATCTTCGGGTCTTTTTCCGGGCACTTTGTTAATTTTCGTCACTTTCGTGCATGCACAGTTATCACGAAGCGGAAGACTGCTCCAACTGCGCATGTGGCAATGCATCACTTACTTAATGAAGATTACTGAAGCGCCCGGAAGATTCCCCTTTAAAGGGACACTGTCATGGGAAAACAGGTTTTTTTCAAAATGCTTCAGTTAATAGTGCTAATCCAGCAGACTTCTGCACTGAAATCCATTTTTCAAAAGAGCAAACAGATTTTTTTTTATATTCAATTTTGAAATCTGACATGGGGCTAGATGTATTGTCAGTTTCCCAGCTGCCTCAGTCATGTGACTTGTGCCTGCATGGAACTACTTTCTGGCAGGCTGTTAATTTTCCTACTTAATGTAACTGAATCAGTCTCAGTGGGACTTGGCTTTTACTATTGAGTGTTGTTCTTAGATGTACCAGGGAGCTGTTATGTTCTCTTAGGGAGCTGTTATCTGATTTCCTTCCCATTATTCTGATGTTAGGCTGCTGGGGAGGGGGGGGGAAGGGGTGATTTCACTCCAACTTGTAGTACAGCAGTAAAGAGTGACTGAAGTTTATCAGAGCACGTCACATGACTGGGGCAGCTGGGAAACTGACAATATGTCTAGCCCCATGTCAGATTTCAAAACTGAATATAACAAAATCTGTTTGCTCTTTTGAGAAATGGATTTCAGTGCAGAAGTCTGCTGGAGCAGCACTATTAACTGAAGCATTTTGAAAAAAACCTGTTTTCCCATGGCTCTATCCCTTTAAGGAAAGCGCAAAGCTGTGAAGAAAGACCCACTTTACCTGTATGCAAAACAGTAGAAATCCTAAAAAGGAAGACTCTTTTTCCATGAAAGTATTCACTTTTGATGGAATAAAGTAAGCATTTTACGCCATAGCTTGGCTTTGTTTGCTGCCTCTGCTTTCCTCGTGAGAAATATGCTGTTCATGTGGAACCAATTCATTGGCTTTCCCTGGGCTGATCAGAAACCCTACACTGATGAGTCCCATTAAAGAGTGAATAAATTTAGGGTTGTTTGATCTGATCATTACCTTCCCACCAAATGTTACTATTACAGAACCATTTAAACATACTACGCTATGGAATGGAATAAGTAATGATGCGTGGCCTGACTTGCCTGATTGTCTAGATGTAACAAATAGTTACCCAGATATAACAGAATGTGCCACTCTAGCTATACAATCACACCTCAGTTTGTGTTTCTTTCACATAGTCTAGAACCAGCTGCCCCCACAAAGGTGGTACAGGTTCAAACCCTTCCTTACTGATAGGCTGAACAGCAAACTCTATCTGTCCATGAGAAGAGGGGCAAGGATCTGGTACTTCTAGGTCCACAACCCGGTACACACAGGCATGTGCCAAGCCAAGTAAATGAGGACGAGAAGGTGGAGGAGGACGAGAAGGTGGAGGAAGACGGCAGGTCACACCACGGCAGAATACACGGAAATGGCGGATATTCTCCATCGAGTGAGACCAATGTAGAGTAAGACTGACAAAGAGCTGGTTGGTCTCTTCATTTTGGAGCCAGCGTACATGAGAAAGTGAAAGGTCTGTGGGCTGAACAGGTAATGAGGGAGGATGAGAGAAATCCAAGACCTGAAACACGAACCAAGAGTTTTTGTCAATATGTACATGCGTCTGATATATATGTTTTTGTATAACTGTACAAAATGTGAAATATATCAGTGCACAGTAACAGGCAATACACACACATACAAATATTGAAATCAGTATCCTCACAGATCAAATAAGAGGCTAATAAAGGAAAATTGAGGCCTAAAGGTGGCCATAGACGTTATAATTACGATCTTTCCAGGAAAGAACGCGTACAGCTGAATCGTCAGATACACATGTAGAAACAATAGAATTCAACCTGTATCTGACGATTCAGCACTAACAATGGCCGATGTTCAGGTGTCTTCAAAGGCACCCGATAAAAATTTTCCATCCAGCCCGATCCACGAGCCGACCGATATCCGAGTCTTCTGGTCAGCTCGTCTCCCACCATACACGCACCGAATATTGAAAGTTTGTTTCATATGATATTATCGGTGTGTCTATGGCCACCTTAAAGGTAGCGAGAAAATTAGAACTGGGATACAAAAAGAACTTGTATATTACCCTGATCTCTCCTATGCGACAGGTAAATGTTTCCTCTTCTTCTTGGGGTGTCAGTTGGGAAAATCTCATGGACAAACTGTTTATGTAGCAGTCACTCAGATGGACCTCATAATACCTAAAAAGAAAAACAGCAGTGCTGTCTCTTGTAACATACATATTGTTAATAAGCAAATGTCATCCCAGACCCAACAAGAGAAAGGACTCATGCACAGTAAGTCTGACACATACAGCTTGATGGTTTTGGAACTGTTCAAGCACATACACAATGCTGTGCTTCCCTTTGTTGGCAAAAACAAATGCTCTGTAGGCTACAAATGTATTGTTGTTGCTATTTTTAATTACTCATATTTCTTTTCAGGGCCTCTCCTATTCATAATCCAGCCTCGTATTCAAATCAGTGCAAGACTGCTAGAGTCATTTGGACCAGATTGCTGTATTTTTTTTTTCAATTATTTACCTTTTTCTTCTGACCACATCTAAAGAACAAATAATAAAAAATCAAAAAAACAATTGCAAATTGTCTGTCACAATTGGCTCCCTAAATCCAGAACAAGTGCTAAGCTCCCTGGTCACGGCTCTGCATCCACCTGTAGCAGCTGCCTTTGGCCTCGGAAGGAGTCCTCAGCTACTCAGATTCCACCAGGTCTTAATAAGAGAGGAGCAAAGCAAGAGTTCTGGACAGGCAAAGGGGCACGGTCGTTACCGAAGTTTTGGACGGAAGGCACCAGTTCAGTGAATAGACGAAAAGCGTAGTCAGGCAGGCTGGGGTTGGTGCAGGCAGAGTACAAGCAGGGTCAGACAGGCAGTGGTCGGTTCAGGCAAAGTTCAACCAAGGTCAATCAGGCCGGGGTGGGTACAGGCAGTGTTCACTGAATAGTCAGGCAGGCATGGGTCAATACTGGTAGAATCAGAGTAGTCAGGCAGGCAAGGGCCAGAATTGGCATGGGTCAAAACAGGAATCAAACAGGACAAAATCGCACCCATGAACTAACAAGTTAGACCTAACAATGGGCAATGAGTTTGAGCACAATGGGCAATGAGTTTGAGCACAAAGCCCCATTCAATATTTCAATTTAGCGCCACCAGGCGTGATGACGTAAAACCCGGAAGTGCGTGCCGGGCGCCCCCTAGTCATACTGGCATTAAGCAGAAGAATTACCACGCGGCAGGCGTCACAGCCAAAGGCGCAGTGGGTGTCCCCGCTGGCACACTAGACAACCAGGGTGAGTGTTCCTTACATTTTCTCAGAATATCACTTTCTACATCATACTCTTTAAAATTAGTTAAGCACTAATAATACATTAAAAGCTTGGCTATAATATGTATTTGCATTTCTGCCTTTGCATTTTTACACCAAAGACTTCCCCGTGTCTGCTTGTCATCTGCATTTGCAGACCTGGGTCTAAAGGTAGCAGATCATGTTTTCTCCACCAACATATTTGCACCAGCAGAGAGAATGCACCACGTGTCACTAGCCTAAAGCATTGGCTCAACTCTGCAGGCCATCCGTTAAAAAAAAAAAAAAAAATCAGGCCCCACCTTGGGACCCAAAATCACAGGTCACCCCAATCGCTCTTCGCAGGCCCCTGCTTAGAGGAAGCACGTTTGAGAGGATCCAATAACTGGATTAAGATTGCAACATGGTGCTCCCACAGTAGTACTTTGGACTGGTGCAGTTTTAATAAACAGGAGCACCAACCTAGGGTCTCGGGTAAGCAATTGTAACCACCCTCCCCCTGCTGTGACTTCATTTTTCATTTTAGCCTTTTTAAAGGGAAAGAGGGAATACTGCTTTTTAAATAAGATCATTTCCAATGAGTACATTATTGCTATTATTGCACTTACCTTTGCTCCCAGCCATGCTTGTGATTCTGCTGTGTCTCTGCTACAGGCGATGGAGGCTCTGTTAGTGGTTGTAACGTTTGCACCATGCTCTCAACTGAAGGGTAACAGAAAAGCCATTAGATTAAGAATATTATTTACACCTTACCCTTAAAACTGTCATTCCTACTTATATCTGTCAGTATCTCCAGTAAGCGAATGCACCCTCACATTGTCACTCTCCTGTTTTATCATTTACAACATACATGTATAGAAACCAGTTCCATTTTCTTACCAGACAGTGCATTAATGCTATCCACATTACAGGACTTGGCATCTTGAGTGCTGAGCTCCAGCGACACTGCAACATTTGAGGAGTTCTCCATCTTATAAACCAAGGCAAGAAGGAGCTTGGGTGGGGCAGGTACATGCAGAGAGAACAACCTAAAATCAATCCAAACAATAAAGGTAAGGAAGAGGCATTCTAAGTACAAAAAAAGTTTACTGCCTTTAGATGAACTATCCAAATATAAATATTTCTAGCATATGTTTCCACTGTACAAGATAGACTAAGGGCAATTGCAAATGTGGTGAATTTTGGGTGGTGAGCACAGCACGACAACTGTAAAGTGGGAATCGTCTGAAGGCACTCAGTGTAGACAAGGGTTTATTGCTCCAGAAAAATCATTGATACATTGAGCAATAATCACCTTATTTTGTGCATGTTTGTCAAATGTGTATGCCTCTGTGTACCTTACAGTGTAGCTATGAGCAGTTGCAAAACCAGCCAGATATACGCAAAGCTAGCCATACATGGGTAGATGTAATCTGCCGATTCTGCCTCTTTAGACCAAGTCAGCAGCCCATAGATGGGTCTTCCCCGACTGCTTCCATGACAGATTTCTGAAATTTGTCCATGTACCGATGGGACAAATTTGAAAAGCGGATCTGGCAGTGTATGATTAGCTTTAGCCTCTCTCTAGCATTAGCAACAATATTTGAAACAGGGCCATGTACAATAATATTGTTATTAAGAGCCAAAGATAAAGTACCCGCTTAAACAACTACTTGGCAGTTCCTTATATAAACAATTTCATACCTGTTAATTAAAGACTTAGTATATTTAAGTGCAATCCCTCTGATTGTCGTTAAGACCAATCCCATAAATTATAAAGTGCAGTGCTAAAGAATTAATTATAAGTTAATGAAAATTAAACGATTAGAGTTGATTGGAGATAAAGTGCAGTGCAATGAAATGCATTCCATTAAATAGACTTAAAGAGTTTTTTTTAAAAATCAATAAATGATTTTGCCCACAGTATAATCAATTAGAAACCACTAGAATTCCCTGGTGGGGACTTATTTCCCTTCTAATGTGGCAATGTTATTTGATGAATGATTATTATACCCGCATCCAAATTGGACTTGAAATTAATTAATAAAGGTTAAAGTGCTTTCCAGTGCTAAATCAATAATTAAATATGACTCAGGTACATTGATTATAAATTAATTAAGGTAACCGCATTAATTAGGATAAATACTAAAAAACAATACTTCGGTTCGTGAATTGAAATAAGAAAATGGAAAAGGAGGAAGGTGGAGTTGTCCCAAATCTACTGCCTAAGTTATTTCTTATCCCTGGGACACCACAAAGACATAGAAGGCAGAGAACCGGGACTGTGGTCTTGAATATTAATCTAAGCCCTAAGTTGTAGAGAGCTATGATGGCCTAAAAAACAAAAATCCACTGCCTCCTGTAAGTTTTAGTAACCAGAGAGAAGAAATAGGGCTTAGATTAATATTCGAGACCACAGTCCCAGTTCTCTGCCTTCTATGTCTTTGTGGTGCCCCAGGGATGTTATGATTTCTATTTTTCCAACTGTTTTGCAGCAATGTATGCCTTACCAGACACTTACCTTACCGTGACTCCATCAATGCCAGATGGCAAGGAACCCTCAATGAGTAGGGAACTACCTCCATGCCAAGCATCCTCCTGGCAGATCTGGGATTTCACCCTGCCACCCTTTCCATCTTTGGGCTGCACCTCTGAAAATATGGGCTGCACTTCTTGAGCACTTAGATTAAACCATGGACCAGAATCTTCTTCCTAAAAGATATCAGTTAGTTAAGCTTCAGTGGCAAAATGGAGAATGACCACAGGCTCAGCACTCATGAAACCCTCTTCCTCTGGGAAAAACAATATATGAAAATACCACAGAATAACAGTGTTTTTACCTGATAATTAGAGGAGGCATGTACTGACACATGGACACGAGAGCTCTAAGGGGTGCAAAAGCAACTGCATCTGAAAGAAGCACATTGTGCTTTCCCTCAACCTTCCCCCATTATAAATACAGTGCCGCTGAACACAGACAGCACTGCATTCATTGGGGGCATCAGATCCCCTGAGTTTTAAAGCACAAATGTATGGATTTTTTTTCCCACAGTCTAAAGACAGAGGATAACCAAAGCAGTCACTTCATGGCTGGGTACTGAAAAAAATGCACATTATCACGATTGTTTTCCTTGGTTACCACAAGAGCTACTAATTGCCTGAGCTACAAAAAAATGTTTGCCATTGTTTTAAAGGGAGTTTTCTGGATTACCAAGTTGTGGGGTAAGGCCTAGTGGTACGTGGTATGGTTTGTCTCCCCAGTTTAAATCTTCGCTACTGTGGGCGACAGTCTCCTGTAAATGCCATCCCCTTCACTAACATTAGAACCAGAAGGCATTTCCCCCACAATTATGCCGAAACTGCCACGAGTAATGTAATTTACTTATAGCCCTTCTAAGGTTAGTGAAAAGCATGACATTTTTGGGAGATTTGTCACCTGCGGGAGCGAATTATTAACATAGACGACAACTCTCCACGTGCCATTGCCCTAAACTATATAGTTCCATAGTATTTAGTTGAACTTAATTCAAACCGTTACATTTACCTTGTGTAAAATGGTTTAAATCATCGCTGTGCTCAACCACATGCAAAGAAAGGCAAGTATAACCCATAAACTGCCTGGATTACTGTAATTACATTTAGACTACACAATGGTGAAAAGTATATTCACAGTGTGTGCTCACCAGATCTTACAGCATTATGGTTTTATTTAAACAGACAAAGCATGGAGACACAAATTACGTAAAAAGCCCTTATTTGGAATAGTTCAGGTCCCAAGCATTCTGGATAAAAGATCCCACTCCTGTAAAATGAAATTGAGACCAGACAACCAATGCCACTTGCCCATCAGTTCTGCAAACTGCCCAAAGAGAATTTCAGAAGAGGATTAAACTCTTCTGATGTTTGCTCTGCTTAGATTAGTCAGAACTGACCAGAAGGTGTTGCTGTTGTTTCAGCTTGATAATATTAGAAGGGTAAAAATGTATAATAACCTAGAAAAAAACAATTGATCTCAGGGTTTACATTTCCTCGAAACTCACACATACATTTAAACTCCCCCGAGAGGCTTTTGAATTTATATCATAGTGACAACTCTACTTTATTATTTAGCATTTAGCATTCATGCCCACAGAAAGATGCTGTTCTCTGTGAAACTTACCTCGCCAAAGGAATATCTTTTCTTTCCATAGCCAAGACAAAAAGAGGAGCATATGGGCAGGAGGCAGAGACTATGAATGGGAAGCTGACTCTCTAGAAGAGACCAGAACCTGAAGAGTAGAGGAGACACATGCAAATGAATTGTATAACCAAAACAAACACTGGATCCATTAAACCAAGGGTGCCCAAAAGGTAGATCGGGATCTACCAGTAGCTGGTGAGCAGTAGATCTCAAGACACTGTCAACAGCTTCTCTAAATAACCCTCTTATTTCTTGTTTTTCATTCGGTTATTTTTTATGTTACGGTCACATAAGAAATTGTGGTTTGTTAATTATAGCAACATATAATTGTCCATCAATCAATAATTAAGTAATATTTTCAGTGGAACAGAATGCTAACAATCCTTTTATGGCTTTAGATCCTAATGGCACAACACTAAAAGTAGACATTAGAAAAGTATGGGCACTGCTGCTTGAACTTAATTTGGGGATGTTGTTTAGTGCAATTGTTTAATATCAGATAATGTCATATCACCTCTAACCAACATAAATATTCCCTAAATGTGTCCCTTTGCAGTTTTTACAGTTTTCTTTCTTATCAGCAATTTCAAACCTATTATAGAAAAAGGTTTAAGCCAAGCTCAGTTTTAACTAATAACTAAATTTGCACGTCTTCATCCTGGAAAACAGGGAGATGCTACTTAGGAGAGGTGTTCCACTGGCTATAAATCTGTTTTATGGAAAATAATGTGAAGGTATCCTGCACGCATTTCATGCACAGTTCTTACTTGTCTTGATTCTGAAGGAATTGCTCTTTCTCCAAACACTCATACACCCAACCAGGAGCAAAAAGGGCAGCGGAGAGGCCATACTCTCGAATCATCTCCAGTGACTAATGGAAATAACACAATGACAAGTCTGGAGTCAGAGGATTTGACAGGAACATGAACAGAAGAAATTACACAAAGCCCTTTATGTAAGAGAGGCAATACCTTTAAGAATAATGTGTCACATTTAAAGGGGTTGTTCCCCATTTAATTTTTAGGGGCAAATTTACTAAAGGGCGAAGTGATTAATGCGGGGACGAAAATTTCAGTACTTCGCCGATTTACTAACGGTCGCTGGCCTAACTTCGCTAGCGAAGGACTCTAGCGGTACTACGCCTGGCGAATTTGCGCTCTGGCGAATGGATGTAACTACACAAATTCACTAAGATTCAGATTTTACTGAACGTTACTTCTTGCGCCAGACTTGCCCTCGCCACCCCAGACCAGGCGAGTGCAATAGAGTAGATAGGAATCCCTCAAAAAATTGTTGAAAATAGTCCCAAAAAACACTAGTGTCTTTTCCTTTTTCAGGGTGATAGGCTGAAAAATAGCGTAATTTTTTTTTGGGGGTGGGGGTAACCGGCTCCCCCCCTACATTTCCTAACATATGGCACATAAACTATACGCTGGGCTCATGTGTAGGGCAATATAACAACTTTATTTTATTAAGGTTTCCTGGCCTTGTGTAGTGTAATGTATTTGTTGCAATCATCCATTGAACTTTAACTTCCCACCGTATACAAATTAGGCAACGCTAGTGAAACTTCGCTTCGCTTGGCACAGTAACGCTAGTGCAACTTCACCAGCATTTGGCGCCATGGACGCAACTTCGGATTTTATTGAATTAGCGTTGTCCTGGCAAAGTGTTGCGATGTGAGCGAAGCCGTCACTGGCGAATTCGGAGGTTAGTGAATTTGCCCCGTAGTATGATGTCGAAAGTGATATTCTGAGACAATTTGTAATTGGATTTCATTTTCTAATATTTGCAGTTTTTAAGTTATTTGTTTTTTTATTCAGCAGCTCTCCAGTTTGCCATTTCAGCAATCTGGTTGCTAGGGTCCAAAGTACCGTAGCAACCATGCATTGATTTGAATAAGAGAATGGAACATGAATAGGAGAGGTCTGAATAGTCAGTAACAATAAATTTGTAGCCTTACAAAACAAGTCAAACCAGTCCTTTAAGACCAACACTTCAAAGGCTGATATGTAAATAGGCCACAAACTCATGCTGGAGTGTAATATTTTCATTAGCTTTTGAAGTTAGTGTAGAGGAACCATTATATGGGACAACCTACCTTAACTGTATCAAACTTTCCTCCTACCACCTCCCCTCGGGCAAATATATCCACTCCGACGTATATGTCTGTCCTTCGAGGTTCCTCTGTCATGCGTTGCAAATGCTCCTCCGTCCAGTTGTAGTTTGTGAATATTCCATCACAGACATCAAAAAAGTTTCTGTGGAGTTGGGACATGCATACAGTAAAACAATAGAATTCAACTTTATTGAAAAGAAGAGGGTAAAGAATTTAGGGCTTGATTAGTTGTTTGTCTTCAGGTTAAATTATAGATTGCCTTGCAGAATTATTCTTTACACGCTGAAATTCAAATATACATAACTTTGAAATTGCAAAATATTGTTTTATTAATGGAACAGTAACACCAAAACCTAAAATAATTACAGTATAATGTACTGTTGTGCTGCACTGTTAAAACTAGTGTGGTTGCTTCAAAAACACTACTATAGTTGATATAAACAAGCTGCTGTGTAGCCATGGGGGTATTAAAAGCTGAAAAAGGAGAAAAAGCACAGGATACACAGCAGATAACAGATAAGCTCTGTAGTATATATTGTGATTATTCAGAATTTATTTGTTATCAGTTCCTTTAGAGTTACCACGCATCTCTTGTTCACTTATTTAATAATGCCCTCCTCACTTGGTCAACCGTCTCAAGGCATAGCAGAGGTTGTGGCATTGCCTTTTCATTTTTAAATAATTGATTTAATGGTGCTTCCGGGGATGTTTAAGTTTTTTTTTAAGAAAAATAAACCAGCACTAAAGGTGAGCATTCACGGGCTGATATAAGTTGCTGACAGACAATATCGGCAGCTTATTGGCCCATGTTGGGTGCCCTCTAATGCTTCCCCGATCGTTATCTGGCTGAAATTTGGCTTAATATTAATTGGTCAGGATTAAAAATCCGAGAGAGGACGACATTTGGCTCATTGATGCAGTCCTCGCCCTGACCTCCTTTATTTCTGTCATCGAGATCTGTCTGTTGGGTCCTAGGGCCCATGACCAGATCAGTCCGATATAGCCCATCTCAAGGTAGGCATATCAAGGAGTTCCGCTCATATGGCCAGCTTTTTGGAAACAATGTACATTTTTTCCACATTGTACATAGCATTGTCTAAAATATCCATGTCAGGGGAAAAAATCTATCAAAAGATAAATGTCCCACGGCTTATTTTCAGTAAAAATAAATTATTAGTATTCACAATAAAAAGTTTGATACATACTCACACATGGCCCACCTTACGCGTTTCGTACCCTCCGGCACTTAGTCATCTCCGGGGGGTAGGAAACACGTAAGACGGGCCATGTGGGGTCAGTATGTATCGAACTTTTTAATGTGAATACTAATAAATAATTTATTTTTACTGAAAATAAGCCTTGGGACATATATCTTTTGATATAATTTCTGTGTGTTGACTGCTTTTGGAACCGGGGCATGTCCATCTGGCTATGTTTAAAGATATACGGAAAATCAGATGCATGGACTCCCGATTCTAAAATAATTTAGGGGATAAACCTATACAGTTTTCAAATTGTTTACAATTATTTGCAATTTACAATTAGAAACTTCCAGATGCCCTCTAGTATAGACCTTAATTAAAGGGCTGGTTCACCTTTAAGGTAATTTTAAGTATGTTATAGAATGGCCAATTCTAAGCAACTTTGATTTCAATTGGTTTCCATAATATATTTTTTTTTATAGTTTTATAGTTATTTGCCCTTTTCTTCTGACTCTTTGCAGCTTTCAAATGTGCGTCGCTGACCCCCTTCTAAAAAGCAAATGTTCTGTAAGGCTACAATGTTTTGTTATTGCTAATTTTTATTACTGGTCTTTCTATTCAGGCCCTCTCCTATTCATATTTCAGTCTCTTGTTTAAATCAATGCATGGTTACTAGGGTAATTTGGATCCTAACAGCCAGATTGCTTTAAATGCAAATTGAAGAGCTGCTAAATAAAAACTAACTAACTTAAAAACCTTAAATAATAAAAAATTAAAACCAATTGCAAATTGTCTCAGAATATTACTCTCTACGTCATACTACAAAAGTTATCTCAAAGGTGAACAACATAAAATCCCAATTTAATCCATTTTAGAAGTCAAGGGATTTTCTGGCGTTAGAGGAAAGCCAAACTGCTAATTCAAACTGGATTTACTAAACATTTAATGTAATGCAATGCAACCTTGTCCCGGGCCAAAACCAGTTTCTGGCTAACCCATAGTAAAGCACCATAACATTAACCACTCCCTTTCGTACCTAGGCCCACACGGTGATGATAGGGGGAAGGGATAGTGTTGACAAGTCACATATGAAGTAGTGACATTCAGGGGCATATTTATTATGCTGTGTAAAAAAACTGCAGGATAATGTGCCAGGCTTTGCCGAGTAAAAAAAAACCAGCATAAAATTTGTATGCTTTTTTTCTTCAGAGTGACCCTCCAGAAGCAATGTAAGAGAATGGAGGCAAATCTGTCGTAAAATTACACATACCTTGATGAATTCAGCATTTATTTTACAAAGCTTTTTACACCTTTGTGGCTAATTTTACACAGCATAATAAATATGCCCCTCAGTATCAGCATGCCTTGGCACTATGTCAGAAATCAGACTTGGTAAGTTTAACTAGTGGTCCGGATCTATAGACAGGAACTATAGACAGAAAATTGTCATAAAATCCCTGGGCCAATTAAAGGGGCTGTTCACCTTTAAGTTAACTCTATTTTTTATAATAGCTAATTCTAAGCAACGTTTCAATTGACCTTCATTTTTTTCTTGTTTTTGAATTATTTGCCCCTTCTTCTGACTCTTTCCAGCTTTCAAATGGGGATCACTGACCCCCATCTAAAAACAAATGCTCTGTAAGGCTACAAATGTATTGTTAATTCATCTTTCTATTCAGGCCTCTCCTATTCAGATTCCAGTCTCTTATTCAAATCAATGCATGATCCCTAGCAACCAGATTGCTGAAATAACTAGAGAGCTGCTGAATAAATAACTGAATAAATAAATAGAAAATTGCTAAATATCTACTACATCATACTAAAAGTTAATTTAAAGGTGAACAGCCCCCATTTCCATTTATAAAAAAAACTTCCCTCCCAGGGGCAAAGATTACATAACCAGGACTTCCTGAACCAGTAGGGGAATTTTACCTCATGGGTCCCCCCATTTATAGAAAATAGTCTATATATGATCTCAAATTATTATCTATCTGAATTCTGGTGTGTTCCTTGTTCAGCAGGCCATTGATCCTTGGGGTGCATTACAAGACTTGTTTTAATTTCAATTGACTTCTTGGAAAAATTATAAAGTGTGTAAAAAAAAAATCTATTTAAGCACAAATGTTGCCAAACAATTGATGTTTTTCCTTTTTAGCCTGGCTATTACAAAAATATAGGTTAGAAGTATCCACTACACTTGCTGCTTAACCTTGTTAATGTTCACAACTCCGTTTAGCCCTACATAACAAAACCATACTTACTCGTGGAGCAGCCTTTTAAATGGTTCCAAAAAGTTTTACTCCCTACCTCTGTGAGGATTATTTAAATTATGTCCAGCTCTTTGGGATACAC
The DNA here is from genome assembly GCA_038501925.1 of Xenopus petersii. Lineage (NCBI taxonomy): Eukaryota > Metazoa > Chordata > Amphibia > Anura > Pipidae > Xenopus > Xenopus petersii. The sequence goes on along the minus strand of CM076688.1, from coordinate 106,057,186 downwards.
ATACCTGTTTTTGTCATTGAGTTCATTTTGCCACTTCAGCTCGCCCTCATGGATTATGCTATCATACCACAAGACCATTCCCCCAGGGATACGCTTGTGTAGTTGCTCTTTCAGGTAAGTCAGGAACAGCAACATGTTGGACACTGCGACAGGCTGGGGAAATATCTCAAATAGTTAACATATAAATACCTTGTAAATAACCTGTAACTAAAGTGGGAACAGACAAGGAGTAAGGACATGCAGAATGAATGGTGAGAATTAGTGATGGGCGAATTTGCGAGGTTTCACTTTGCCGAAAAATTAGCGAATTTCGCGAAATGCCAGAAAATTTGCAAAACGGCGAATTTCCGCGGCCGTTTTGCAAATTTATTTGCCCATCACTAGTGAGAATATTTATGATCTCTGAAAAATGGAGTTGGATAGACTGCTACTCACGCTCAGAACATTTTCAATGTTAATTAACCATCCATCAAACTTATAGTACTCTGCCAGTCGAACCATCTGATCTGCAACTGCATGATATGTAGATTCTTCGCCTGCCAGAAAAGACTCGCACATCTTTGCTCCAGTATCCCATTCTGTGATAAAGGTGCCTGAGGTGTAATGAAGAGAATACGCATTAGAAATGTACAATAAATTGACCACTTCCCATATGAAAACGTTATTTGATGTTAGTGGATGAATAGCATGTGCTGGATGGCAATGACTTAAACCTGCGTTTATGAAAAATACAAAAAAGGAATACAGAAGGGAAAAACTTCTTTTAAGGGCAATGGCACATGGAATGTTTGGCCACCAACGATAAATCTTGGCTTCTGAGGGTAACAAAACCCCCTGGTTTCCTGCCCACCAGCTAATATGCAAGCTGCCAGTGGCATAACATAGGCTGTTACTGCTTATGAAGTTATATTAGCATAGAGATTCATCATATACAAGATTTATTTGAACAAAACCAGACCCTTAAGGTAGCCATACATGTAGAGATCTGATCATTTGGCAACCTCGCCAAACAAGTGGATCTCTCCCCAATATGCCCACCTTGAGGTTGATCCAATCGTATGGGCAGGCGGATTGAGGACCACATCAACGTGGTCATCAATGTGGTCCTCGATCTGACGGGATGTATGGGTCAGAGGGCCCCATACAAGGCCCAATAAGTTGCTGCCAATGTATCAGCAGCTTATATCTGCTCTTGTATGGGAACCTTTACTCGACAAGCAACAATTTTGTTCACAGATGATTTCTCAAATTTTAATGGAGATTTTGAATTTATATTAGATTACTTGGAGTTTCAAGAGAAACCGCTAGGTCATGAGGCTTGTTGTGCCACAGAGCAGCAGTGGAGTTAGGGATAGATGTATAGAAGCTTTGCAGGAGTGTGCTGCAACTTCACATTAGAAAGGGAAGAAAGAGTTAAACTTCGAAAGTGTACTGTCTGACAGTAGTGTCATCTGGGTGCAATGTAAGAATGAAGCATAGAAAGGATAACTAATATGAAGTTGATTGGAGAATTACTATAGGCATTGTATGTTGCATGGCTTCCTTGCATTCCTTACATTCCTTAGAATGGTTCTAATGGTATGAGTGTTGGAAAAGTATTTTGGATTACAAATGCTTACCAAGGACGCACACCCCATGTTTGTGAGCTGCGTTGGTCCAACAGACAGGCGGAAGAGTAAACATATGATGACTGAAGTACACAAAGATATCAATGTGCTGCCAGTGATAGAATACATATGGCTGCTGTGCACCTGAACCTTGAATAAATCTGTGGAACAATGGAGACATGGATAAGAGACAGGCAGATCTTAATATGTTAATGAGTTATCAGTAATGCTATGAATGCACTATATCTTATGTTCAAAAGCATCCTCAAACACAGAACAAATGTTTAACTTTGTTATTATTGGTTATGATTAATGTAGAGTACATTGAGTGGACATTTCCAGTACTATAAAAATATAATCCTTTCCTTCCTCATGAGCCACAGGAGGTTTTTGTTCTTCTATAAAGTGGTTGCCAGAGGTTTTTCACAATAAACTAATGAGCAGGTAATACAACATGTGTCTGTACATGCTAGGATGCACATTTAAGGACTTATTAATAAAGGGAACGGAAAGGTTGAAAAGTGCTAAAATCATATTTTCCTTTGGAGTTTACTCCCAATACAAAGTACTACTTCTTTTTTTACGTGTAAACTCCTGCACTTGAAGCATACAAGAGAGGTGGGTAATAGGCAGCACAGGTGGATCCCTGGTTTGCATATTCTTTATAAGAGCAAGTTGCATATGGCAGGTGCTATGGATATGGCTCATTTGTGCATGTCAGTGCTGAGCTCTAGCCTTATGCCACAAGGTGCATAATGTATATTACACTGCACAAGGGCTAGACCTGTGTGCTTTGTGTATGGGGCTCTAAGTAAGTCTAGTCCTCACTTCTTATCACAACCCATCCTTGAAAACAACCACTTATTGCTAGAATCTGTCCCAGCCAATAACCAGCCCTACAAACACAAAATGGCATATAACAGAACAACCTCTTTTTTTTACCTGTCATCAAGGTAACCTCCCATCATATCATGACAAACAAGGGTTTTAGGCCTCTGGCTTTCAATTGGTGGATGTCGCTTGGCAACAGGTACAACAGCAACATTAAATGCATCCTGATTGGTTGGTTTCCAGGAAAAGAGCTCCTCCAGGTTAGAGAGAAAGAAGCTTATTGGCTCTGACGTATTTCTGTCATGGTGTCTTGCTAAAATGGATTGAGCCATTAAAGGAACAATGTAAAATGTTAAAACCAATTTACCTTACTTTGCCCATGCAGTATAACTGATCATGTCATCACATAATCAACTTCTAGTTTATTATCTACGCTTGCAAAAGAATAATGTCAAATGTGACTTCTGGCTTCTATATATTTTTTATAATTTACTACTCCCTTGGGTAGGTTTACTCTTATCTCCTTATTCTACTTTTGCAGAACACCACTGGTGTTCATAAAGAAACGGGACATTTGTTATGCAGTCTATTTAAAGTACTTTATTTATTATTAGCAAGAGAACAACTCATTTCAAAATAACAGAGGTGTATGCTCAGTGCACACTACTGTATGGGTACATTCTATCTGAAAGGTAGAAAAGGGAGAAGCAGATTGTTACATACAAAATACATTCATCTGCTGCTCCTTACGAATACACTGACAGATATGGCATCACCACAAAAACATAAAGTTTGCATTTTTGCACCAAAATCCTGCATACAAGAGAACCCCCAGGTCTATCATTTGTGCCGAATTCCGAACCGAATCCTAATTTACATATGCAAATTAGGGGTGGGAAGCAGAAAACTTTTTTTACTTCCTTGTTTTCTGACAAAAAGTCACTCAACTAAAGATTCAGCCGAATTCCAAACCGAATCCTAATTTACATATGCAAATTAGGGGTGGGAAGCAGAAAAGTTTTTTTACTTCCTTGTTTTCTGACAAAAAGTCACTCAACTTCCCTCCCCTAATTTGCATATGCAAATTAGGATTCAGATTTGGTTCGGCTGGGCAGAAGGATTCGGCCAAATCCGAATCCTGCTGAAAAAGGCCGAATCCCGAACCAAATCCTGGATTCGGTGCATCCCTAATCAGAATATCACTCTCTACAGCATACTAAAAGTTAAAGCAAAGGTGAACAACCCCTTTAAACCTTGAATAGAAGCAGTACTAGTTTGGTCACCTTTAAGTTAACTTTTAGTATGTGATAGCATGGCTAACCCTAAGCAACTTTTCCACTGGCTTTCATTTTTTCTCCTAGTCACAGAATTACAACTGCCTTCATCCTTGACGTAGCTGTAGGTTCACTCAGTAATTATAGAGGAAGCAGACGCTGTGGCTGTGGGAAGCCTGAGTTTGATCCCTCTATTAAGGGACCTGCCAGGGGGAGCCCAGAAGAGTTATACTATTGGGTTAAACACTTCAACCTCCTTGACAATGCAGTAGTTCCATGACAGCTAAAGTGTCACCTACTCACATGGATGAACATGACATTATCCAATGCCACATATGGGTTAGTGGCCCTCCAGCTTCTACTGATCAATAAACTCATGTACCTTTAGCAGGAGGCAGTGTTTTTTATGATTAACAGGAAATATATGAAGCTTCCAAAATATTTATATCCAAAATGATATGTATAATCGTTAATTAACATTTTCATTAAAAAGTTCATTTTATATCTGTTGTGTGCCATTTCTCACCTGAGAGGGGAACAATGTCATCTCTAATCACTTCCTTGTAAACCTTCATATTTGCCAACGGTGTTGAGCTGGGAGAAGAGACATAAGTTAGTTAGACCAGCGAAGCAGAACTGAGTTATCACCAAGTACAAAGTTGCCCCAAAAAATATTGAAGGATAACCAGTGCAATTTTAAATAATCCAATAGTGTCAATTGAAAAAAAAAAAGGCTTCTTGTTCTTGTAAGCATGAATGCCATCAATACATTTTTCTCTACTGGATATTGCTGGATGCTTTGTTTAGATATTTTCTTTAGGAGAATTGTAGATCTGTGTGAAGGACAAGAAAACCTCAGGCTATAGGTTGATATGTTAACTGTCTCATACCACCAGCTAAATCTGATCATGCTTGCTAAGGGCAATGACACATCGGTTGTACTGCCATCCATCTTTTTGATTGTAAGCTTGTTTCTGCAGAGACTGTAAGCTCTTCTTCACCTCAGATATTGGTTGCTATGTATGTTATTATGTATGTTCATTGTATAGAACCATATAATTTTACAGGCCTGAAAAATATGTTGGTAACTGTAAAAATACATGTTTATTATAAGTGTAGGCAACATAATGTCCAAAATGCTGTGCAATGTAAATCACAAGGCATTTTTGCTCTATTATGTGATAAGCTCCCTGCAGCACTTACATTGTTGGCAATGGCATGACATTTCAGTCATTTTTTTTTCACCAGCCCAGAAAAGGGAGCAGCAGATTGTTACATACAAAATACAGTCAGTTATTCTTACCTATTCATCTGCTGCTTCTTACGACTGCACCGACAGACATGGTGTCACCACAAAAACATAAACGTTTGCATTTTTACAACAAAATCCTGCAAACAAGCGAAAACCAGCACCAGCAGGGCATTCCTGCTATTGCTGAATTAATACACGAGTTTGCGTTCGGATCCTCTCTTCACAGTGAATAAGCAAATAAGGATCCTTATGGGAGTGGTGATGGGAGTGTGTCTGTTTTTCAACCCCAATTACTGAGCAATTACTGTAAGATAATGGCTGATCCCAATGTTATTAATCGGGGAAAAAGATAAATATATAGGAAGTGCAATATTTTTTTCCAGAAAAGGTGGCAACGCTATGTATAAGTTAAAAGTGCAGGCACACAGCTATGAGTGAATTTGCATGTGTTGCTCTGGTTACTGCTGCCTGTCTCTTATCCTTGTACTTACAGTTCCGGTTTCACACTTTGCAGCTGCACTTCCTCTCCCCGGCCCTCCCCCTTCTGTTGTTTTAGTTCTGCAGGGCTCACCCCCTGCTATTTCCTTGCCTCTCCTTCCATTCAGTTCCTGTGTCCTGTTATAAACCCCACCAGATCCGTGCCTGCTTTTTGCAGAGCTCCTTGATTTTGAGTGATGTCTAGCTCTTGTGTGTGCTCAGCTTTCAGGCCAACCCACTCCTAGTTCACTGATTAACTGTTTCTAAACCAGCCTGTATCCTGGTTTCATCTGAGGATTCGCTACCCTGCTTGGAATTTGCTTTCATCTCCTGGCATGATAATAGACTGCATATAGATTATATTAGACAGCTTTTAGTGCCACCCAACAGTGAGCAAAATGGCCATGTCTGCCTGTCACCACATAATGATATTGAATGAAAAGTGCAATGTCTGATGAACATAGAAAGATAACAACCAGACCTCCATGTAAAAATGTCAAACGTATAGGGTTGCCACCTTTTATAGAAAAAAAATACCAATTTTATTCCATTTCTAACCCATTAATAATATTGGCACCAGACAATCATTTTTACCAAACAGATGGCAAGTTTCTACTCATGTGCCATTGGCTGATAATAGATCCATATTAATCCCTTTTAATAAATTGGTCTTGGTGGATTTGTTTTGACAGTAGTCCTATTTCAGGCGTGTCACTCACATGAATTTTTCAGAGTCAACCTTTTTTGACAACTGAAAAGTATTGAAACACATCTACTACTTACAAGGGCACTGAATGCCATGGTGTCACATGAAAATATGTATTTTTGAGTCGAAATCGACCTTGTTTGTCTCTAAATTTATGTAGGGGACAAGAGGAATCCTTCCCCTGTTTTTCTGCCTGTGACATCATCCAGCCCAGTTACAGGCTGGAGAGCGATCCGATTGGCTGGGCACCCCAGCGCATCCTTGGGAGAGAGGGTGTGCCTGACTTTGGAGCCAAATGTACAGGGTCTCCCAGGAAGCTGAACAGAGCCAGCACGAGTTGCTGTAAGTATGTCAAGTACAGAAAAGCTGTTACTGGCATGGATACAACGTGGGGCCCCTAAAGTGAAGACAAGCCTTGTGTATTTACCTGCTAGCTGCTGCTAAATTCCAAAGGTAGAGGTACTTTTGGGAAATGGTAGCGCTACCTGGGGAATAAGAGCTCTGGGGAAGGGACATTTCATTTGAACTGTGTGGTTATTAACCCCTTCCGGAGGATTGGGACTTTGATATTAAAAAGGACTGTGTTGGAGCAACAGTTTAGTACCTAATAGTGATTTAAGTAGCGTCCCAGGTGTTCCCAGTGTAGGAGTGCATGGTGTATTAGTTTGCCCAAGGTTTACTGCAGTATATAAAGTTTATATTTGTTTCATTTGCAAACTGTGTGTGTTTTATTATGCCTAGTTGAATCCCCCTGAGGCGTGTTCCTCAGTGTTCCCTAGGTGGAGGCACTTTGCTGTAATTCCCAGTTCCCGGTACTTTTCATACAAAAAAGGGACTCAGGGCCCCTGGATTGCCAAGGGTAAGTTGTTATTTAAAGAGACAGTAACCAAATTAGGGTTATACTTAGAAACAGGAAAAGCAGTCAGGGGGTGTCATCAAGACAGGGACAATACAGGTGTATCAGGTTATGTGCTTTTATAAACATTAGCAGAATGGGGCTATATTATCCTGTAAATACATTTACATTTTTCAGGGGACCAGAAAACAAAATAGTTTAAAATCTGGGGAAAATGTAAAATCAGGGAGATGCATTATATATTGGTGCAAAAGTTAATACTTTTGAGTTTCCACACCAAATCAGTTCCCCTATTTCGCCACACAAGTTGACGCCATTCCTGTCAGTGAAAATAGGTCAAGGAACGGATTAGGGTAGATTGACTGTTTGTCCACATTGACTGTTTGTGCACTTACATACAGGCAGAGGAACAGCCTTGTCTGAGATTTGATTTCTTTTTGTTGGGTACAGCTGAGGATGGGCTGGAACTAGAGGTAGGCCTGGGGGGCAATGATGGGGGACGGCGATGGACAGGCACCTTTTGAAGAGTCGTCTGCCTACCCTTAGTCCGGGCTCTCTTGCTCACTGCCACTCCCCATGTTGGTCACCGTATGCTTCCCCCCCTGCACAACGTGTACTTGCACATGGGGGGCGAGGTGCCGCTTTGCCTAGAGTGCCCTGTCAGCTTGACCTGCCACTGCAGTTAAGTTCACATTGATCTCTCTCTCCCCCATTACATGCAGAGAACCAGCCACATCTGGGATTAGTGTATATTGTTTTGGGGCTGATTATGGGTGCACAGTGAGAACTGAGAAGTAGGGAACTGATTGTTACTGTTCTATAATGGCCTTTGAACTACTTAAATAAGTATACGGAGGCTTCAATTTCCTTTTGCTTTTATCTTTAGTAGTTTCTGAGATATAAGCCGTTTCAGTGCCAGAGACCCTGTCTATGCACTTCCTGTATAGTCATTTAACCCGAGGGCTGCTGACTATCTGACTTTCAGAAAGAGATGTGGAAGCAAATGTCTGGTATTAGCAGTCTAAGGGCAGAGACACACGTGGAGATTCAGGGAGATTTAGTTGCCCGGCGACAAATCGCCTCCTCTTCGGGTGACTAATCTCCCCGAACTGCCTTCCCGCCAGCTAGAATGTAAATCACCAGCAGGTTGGCACTCAAAGCGCTTTCTTTTCCGACCAAAGTTTCTTGAGGCACAGGGGCGCTTCGCCAATGAGTCGAACTGAGAATTTCGCCTCAGACGGCAGCGCCCCACTGGTTACCAGGGGCGGCAAAAATACTGATCGTGGTACTTTAAGAGCCGAATTTCCGGTTTTCAAACCGGAAATTTGGCTTTTCTAACGCAAAGAGCGCAATTATGCTCTCTGCACTAGCGTCCTAGCCCTCTCTGCAAAAAGGTGAGCGGAGTGGGGCGGCAGCAACAGCAAGCTGCCTCAGGCGGAGGAGGGGCCAGGATCACTCCTGGTGAGGCAACTTCAGGCGACTTCGGATAACAAAACGCTCCAAATGCCATCCTGCCGGCGATTTCGATTCTAGCCGGCGGGAAGGCAGTTCGGGGAGATTAGTCGCCCAAAGAAGAGGCGATTTGTTGCGGGGCGACTAATCTCCCCGAATATCCACGTGTGTTTCTGCCCTTAAACTATCAAATTGATATTTTATGCAAATTAAAAAACAGTACTAAGAGAAGCACTTTGAGTACATTAACATCCGTTTATTGTATAGGATTTAGATCCCCTTTAATTGGATTTACTAAATGAAAGCAGTGTTTATGGAAGACTTGTTTTGGCTTTTAATTCTAATTTAATTTAATTGCCCACAGAAATAGGCAGATGATGGAAATACATTTGATGCAGTCTGGGATACCCATATGTCAAAAAGTGAAATAACCGTTTGTCTATTTCTAGATTAAAAAAAAATTCCAGTATAATCATTAAAATAGAGAGAAGAACCAGAATAATACTCAATAGCGCACAAGCAGTACTATGGACTGTATGATGGGCTGGGCTGTGCATATGTATTATAACTGGCAGGGTAACGTACAAGTGTTATTTTGTGATCCTTTTAAGTAAGCTGTATTCTTGCTTATTCTAAAATCCTTATAAAGCACTTGCTGGTTTCAATATAAATAAATGATGTGGCTGATGAACACACTGACCTCTCTGCATCACGCTGCCCGTCCTCCTCTAGCTCTTCTGCCGCTCTCCTCTTCCCGTTATTTCGTTTTCGCTGAATGCTTCCTCTTCTCCACCAAGCGCTTTCTCCTCTTCTAGCAGAGTGAGCGTGGGCTGAGAGGGGGGAAAAGGAGGGGAAGGGACAGCGTGGGAGGGAAAGGTAGAAAGCAGTGCATATAAAATTGGATGGAGGGAATCATAAAATAAAAAAAAAAACAATTATAGAAGAGGAATAGTGTAAGCACAGAACATTTAACCATGAGGAAACATCATTTTAATTCTGTAAATTTCATAAATGTAATAGTTTTAATTCTGTATTTGCTGTGCTGATAGACAAAGCCTGACTGACACTAGTACCATAATAATAATAATAACAAGCTCTGCCTTCCCTCACATCTATAACCATCTGGCGCCTGCAGTCGACACTGAATGTCATGTGACTTCACTGAAGTCACATGGTACTAAAAGCCAGCCTGGCTCCTCTCATCTTCCTCAAATGCTTTTATCTGAATGCTTCTTACAGACAATTACTGTGCATGCCCACGCAAACTAAAAATTCAGGGCAATTGCTTACAATATTGGGAGACTGGGGGAGGTAGACCTAAATCGGGTAATTCCCAGGATAATCGGGGGGAGTTGACAGCTCTGTGTAATGCCACTGCCAACTTTGTGTGGCAGTCGGAAACCAAGGACCGGAACTAGGGCTAAGGCAGTAGGGGCACCTGCCTAGGGAGCAATGATGTGGGCGCGCTGGCCGGACTGAGAATTAAAATAGGCCCTGGCATTTCAGGTACACAGAGGCCCAATCAGCCCAGACAGAGGCCCAAACAGTCCCCACCAGCCCACTAAACACTGAATTTCGATGGCACCTTAAAGCAGCCCCTCTGGCATTTGCCAGAACCCACAGATTGCCAGTCCGGGCCTGGCGCTGGGCAGGTACCTGTTCAAAAGTCTTCTGCCTACCCCTATTCCGATTGGTTCGCTCCCCTGCTGCTCTCGCCTCTCTCCTCTCCTCAATCACTCCCCCCTACCTCCCCTCCCCCTTCATTACTTCCCCTCCCCAACATCTCATGGTACCCTTGCAACTAGATTGCTGAAATTGCAATTGGAGAGCTGCTGAATAAAAAGCTAAATAAATCAAACCCTACTAATAAAAAAAAATGAAAACCAGTTGCAAAGTCTCTCGGAAGAAAAAAAAGAAAGTTGCTTAGATTTGGCCATTCTATAACATACTAAAAGTTAAGAACCACCCCTATTAACTATTTGGTGCCGGTAATAACTGATATTAGTTTTATCACTAAATAAACCCCATATTCATTGAAGGTGTGACCCATTGCTACAAATGGTTTGTCGTTGCTGCACGTTGTGTATTATATGCATCGATGCCCATGACGAAGCTCAGATTGACAAAGTGTTGTGTTGGTTTTTTGGGAAACGTGCATTAGAGCAATGGTTTGTGGTTGATTAGAACATATAATAGGTAATTTAGTAATACACCTGTTTGATATGCAGACATGAAAAGGATCACATTGTCCACAGGTGGTTTTACATCTCATTATATTTCCATAGTAAAGTGGTATTAAATGTCATGTGTGGTGTAGCCATAAAACCTCAGGCCTTATTTTGGTTGGCAATCAGCAACCCAACGCCACCAACCCCCCCCCAGGATTCAAAGGGCTTTTCTGTTGGACAAGTCATTCTTCTTGCGCTAACAGATTGACGGGGGAATGGGCAGTGGCAATAGTGGACTACAGAGTGGTTGCACAATAGCAGGTATGAGCAATGAGGTGTGATCTTTTTGTGCACTGCTTCAATATTGAATTGTTTTTTTAAGAATGCAAGACCTCACAATAAATACCGGATTTCTATTCAGAGCAACCTGCTCTTCCTGATTGTAACGTTTTTCAACAAACACCCGATTAAACAAGCTCTGTATATTCTCTGTTCTTTTGTCTCCTGCTTCTCAAAGTTCTATATCTGATGCAGGGAGAGGTTGTAGGCTTTTGTCTACCTATTATGCCAGACTCTCTTCACTTGGGAACATAGTCAAGCTTATAATGGCGCTCACATGCAAAAAAAAAAAAAAAAAAAAGTTCATTAAGGAAATTGGCATGAAATAAAGTATATTGTCTTAGTATAGTATGTAGTCATTGCATGCTCTTACACAGGCATATGCATTCTCCTGTAGTGGTGCTTTCCACCAAACAGGAACTAAAAGGATCAATTCATTGGCTTCATGTGCCCATTGCACAGCGCTGAACTGCCGTACACATGTGAAATGGCCACATGGGGTTCTAAAAATAGCCAATCATATCCTTTCTATGTTTTCTTCCACATGTGTAGCTCCTTCTGTATGAAATCCCTCAAAACTGACAGTATTAGAAGTTATTAAGTTTCAGTCCTTTAAGTCTTTCCTTGTGGAATAAAAGCCTGGAGTTGGTTGTTTTCTACTGTTAGTTTTGGGATATGACCTGGCCTTTAAGGGCAGTGACAGTGCTTCTCTGGGCAACTAATTTCTTGCACTCTCAAGTAAAATCTTTCCCATAGACAATAATGTGAATCGCTGGTGGTAAAACCAATGTGTCACTTCAGTCTCCCAAAATCAGTTGAAGTTGCTACAAGAGGAAACTTCAAACGATTTTGAGAGACTGGAGCTACACATGGGTTTTACCACCAGCGATTCACATAACATTTTTGACTATGGGAAAGCTTTTACTGGAGATTATAGGAGATTAGTCGCCCGCAGAAGCAGAGATTTATCACTAGCGATTAATCTCCTGGTGTGTCACTGCCCTTAGGGTTTAACCACACGGGCTGATTCAGGGAAATTTAGTTGCCTGGCGACTCTTAGCCTCTTCTGCGGGGCGACAATTTCACTGCCTTCCCCCTGCTATAATGACAAAACGCCAGCGCCAATGCACTTGCGGCACTTCAATTTCCGGTCACCTCTTTTGGAGTAAGGCAGAAGAGGCACCTGCCTAGGGAGCAAAGATGTGGGGGTGCAGGGCAGGTACCTGTTCAAAAGTCTATTGCCTACCCCTATTTCAATAGCAGGTATGAGCAATGACGTGTGATCTTTTTGTGCACTGTTTGAATATTGAATTGTTTTCTTAAGAATGCAAGACCTCACAATAAAGTTCGGGGAGATTGTCACCACGCAGAAGTTCAGAAAGATTGTCGCCACGCAGAAGAGGCGATTAGTCGCCAGGCGACTAAATCTCCCCGAATCTGCCCGTGTGCTTGAACCCTTAGATGTGGTTTTTTTTTCTGCCCTGGTTGGTAGCTTTCCTAAGAAGTCTTGAGTATAAGATCAACAGCATTTGACAAGTAAAAAAGCTAGACTGCAGTAACAGGAACAACGTTTTCTAAAAGAAATTTTTTGAAATCATGACTTTTTTTTACTGAAAAAGAAAATATTTTTAAAAACAAATGACATTTCTGCATGATAATCTGCATGACTCAACATGGCACGTTAAATCGAAAATGTAAACACGTAATAAAAACATTGTTTAATAAAAGGATATCAGGCACCCTGACACATTGAGGCTTCTTGTGATAATGGAGAACATGACAGTCAGTTAACGGATTCAATCATATCAGAAAAATTAATCACCCCATTCACTATAATGTGAACAAATTCCCATAATATTCCTATTAATTGATATTTGATCATTAATTTTAGTGGAGACCCAAAATGTCTGATTAAATTAATTAAATATTCCCCAGCAGGAGTCCACTGAAATTTGATAGCAGTCAGATCAGAGAAGAAGGTGCTTAAAAGAGACTTCAGATGAACTCAATTCCTTCATATTTAACATTTCCTACTTTAGTCTCCGGTAAGAGAATTCTACCATCCAATGTAAACGCAGTTATGTATGTGGCTACTTTGCCGTTATCTTCTTCTGACTTCAGAGCCACAATGATTTGATCATCTGTTCCTGGAATGAATTTGAAGGAGGAGAAGCCGTGCGTGGGATTCAGTGTTCCCACGTGGGACATTTTGATGTCTGAGAAGTCAGGAGTAGCACGAAGAAGAATGTTGGAGCCGCGCTTCTCGTCCTCCTTTTCGCTGTATTGTTCTTGACTGGCACGACGGGGCAAGAAGAACCAGCTCTTCAAAGAGTCGCTCCATGCTGCAGATTCATGTATTAAGTACCCTGCAAAAAATTAAACGCAAACAATAAACCTTTCTGTAGCTATTATAAAAATAGTATTCCTTAACGTTTAATGAGCTCATTGTGTACAATATTTAGTATATTAAATAAATGTATTTTTTATATAATGCATAGCAAAGTATACTAAAATACATATATACAAGCTTCTTGGTTTAAACTAGAGCATGACACAACGTGTGGCTATCCCATCCTCACTTCTGTGGAACTTTATCCACCTTCAAGGTGTGTAGCCACAAAAGACAATATAAAGCCATTTGTGTCACGTTACATAGTTAATTACATAGTTAAATTGGGTTGAAAAAAGACAAAGTCCATCAAGTTCAACCCCTCCAAATGAAAACCCAGCATCCATACACACACCCCTCCCTACTTTTAATTAAATTCTATATACCCATACCTAAACTAACTATAGAGCTTAGTATCACAATAGCCTTTGATATTATGTCTGTCCAAAAAAATCATCCAAGCCACTCTTAAAGGACCAGTAACATTAAAAAATTTTTTATCAAAATTCGTTAGTATAGAACGAAAAATCAACACCAAGGCAAATAAAACTTTTGGATTGCAAAGCCTTTATTAAGAGAAAACTTACCAAAACTCCACTTCCTGTCCTCTTCTAAAACGGCGAAAGGGCGACCATCCATGCAGCGGTGTTCAATTTCTCCTCCCTGGCTATTCTCTCTGCAGCGCTTCCCTTGTCCGGCGAAAAAAGAAGAAGAGGAGGAGGGCAGCCTCTGCCTCTCCAGCGGCAAGTGTTGTCTGCAGGCGCGCCGATCTGCTGAAGAATATCCCCAGGACTACAGCGCATGGACAAACCCCTTGTTCCCGTGATGTTCCCATCTGAGTGTGCAGTCCCTGCTGCTGCAGGAGAAGGCGGCGACTTTAGATTCCAGTAGCGCCGAACCACACGCTATCCATGGATGCGTGTGAGAACGCATGCGTGCGTCCTGTCCGGCGCAGGCGCGCTAATGCGCGTCAGCGTCTGACGCGGGAGCTGGCGACGGTCGCGGGCGCGGAGGCGCCGGTCGCAAGGACGTAGGCGGAAATGCCTATGATGGACGTGCTGGCGTCAGTTCCGCGACGTCAGCGCAGTGACGCCCGTTTTGGCGCCAAATTATCTGTATTTAAACCTAAACCACTCTGTAATGTATTGCCTGGTTATTAGGTTGTTTGAACTGAAACCCTAGCATTCTGAACTGTTTGGATTCCTGATTATTGACCCTTGCCTGAACTCGGATTTGATTACTGCCGCCTGTCTCGACCTTCTTGCCTGTTTCATCGTTTACGATTCTTGCTGCCTGCCTTCTGACCCCGGATCTCCTGACTACGACTTCGCCTAATCCCTTGTACCTCGCTATCGTCTCACTGGCTACTCTCCACAACCCTGCTCCTTGTTCCACTCCAAGCGGGTAGCGGTTGTGTGAGGCGCTTGTGGGTTCATTATCTTCTGCTCCAGCTCCTTCTACGACTGGATTATACTGGTGAGTCTGACAGTATAACCAGGCCATAATGGATCCAGCTGAAGGGGCGTCCCCGTTTGCCGTCCTGACTCAACAGCTGTCGTCCCTCACGCAAGCTGTCCGGGAGCTGCAAATTGGCTATACCCAGCTACAGGAGCACATTAGGACCCATCCACCAGCCGTCCTTCCTCCCACGGCCGCCGCAACTCCGCCTGCTCCAGCGGAAGTTCAGGTGATTACTTCTGAAATTTCGGAACCTAAGGTGGCTTTCCCGGAGAAGTTTGCTGGTGACCGGAAGTTGTTTCGGAACTTTAGGAGCAACTGCAAATTACTGTTTTCGCTCAAGCCTCACACTTATCCTAATGAGCAGACCCGGGTTGGGGTGATTATCTCATTTCTTACGGGGTAGCCACAGACGTGGGCCTTTCGTCTTATGGATTGCCACAGTCCTGTGTTGGCCTCAGTAGACTCCTTTTTCGATGCCATGGCAGTTCTTTTCGATGATCCTCACAGGGCAACTACCGCCGAAGCCTCCCTGCGTGCCCTGAAGCAAGGTGGCCGTCCAGCGGAAGACTATACCCTGGAATTTCGGCAATGGGCTGGTGACACAGAATGGAACCCGGCGGCGCTTAAAAACCAGTACCGCTTCGGACTTTCTCCTGAATTAAAGAATGAATTAGCCCGTACTGGCATCCCTGACAGTTTGGAAGATCTCATCTCTCTTTCCATCCAACTGGATCGGAGGCTCAGAGAACGTAGAGAGGAAGAACTGGCTGAGAAAGCAGGCCTTCTTCCTCAGTCCTGGATGCTACCAACCGCTCCACCTCCTGTTCGAATGCCTTCTACTTTTCCTTCAGCTGTCTCTCCGCCTGTTTTCAGCGCAGCCCCAGAGCCTATGCAGATTGGAGCCATTAGATCGGCATTAACTCCAGAGGAACGGATCAGACGTCGCAGACTCAACCTCTGCCTTTACTGTGGACAAGCCGGTCATTTGCTTCGAGGTTGTCCGATCCGTCCGACGGGTAAGAGGATGTTTGAAAGAGACTTTTCCAGTTGCCATGTTCCCGTGCCTCTCCTGACTGTCTCTTTATCTTTGCAGTGGGGAGACAAGCGGGTAGAGCTTCAAGCAATCCTTGATTCTGGGGCCAGCGGGTGTTTTTTGGATAATAAGGTGGCACTACAGTTCCAGATACCACTCCAGTCTAAGAAGAACCCCATAGCTCTCCGTGTGGCAGATGGGTCTCTGATTACCTCAGGCCCTGTGGTGCAAGAGACTGTCTCACTTTTTGTTGTGTTAAATAAAGGGCATGCTGAAGTCATGAACTTCGATGTGGTTTCTTCTCCTTTATTTCCTGTCATCTTGGGTTTACCCTGGTTGCAGAAACACAACCCATCCATCAACTGGTCTACCGGCGAAGTGAACTTTCTTTCAAACTTTTGTTCCTCTCAATGTATTTTTTCTTCAAGTAGAGTTTGTTCGTTATCCCCTGCCTCTGAAATTCATAATCTTCTTCCTCAAGTGTACTGGGAATTTACGGACGTTTTTAATAAAAAAGGAGCAGACAAGTTACCTCCTCATCGCATTTATGACTGCCCTATTAATCTTCTTCCTGGGGCTCAAATTCCTTTTGGGCGAGTTTATCCTTTATCCGAATCCGAACTATCAGAACTTCGTTCTTATTTGGATGAGAATCTGGCCAAAGGATTCATTAGACAATCTTCTTCTCCAGCTGGAGCCGGGATCTTCTTTGTTGAAAAGAAGGATCATTCGTTAAGGCCGTGCATTGATTACCGGGATCTGAACAAGATTACTGTCAAAAATCGTTATCCACTTCCTCTTATTCCTGAACTTTTTCAACGCCTGGCAGAAGCTAAGATCTTTTCTAAACTGGATCTCCGCGGTGCATATACTCTCGTCAGAATAAGAGAAGGCGATGAATGGAAGACGGCTTTTCGTACTCGTTATGGGCATTTTGAATACCTAGTCATGCCCTTTGGTCTTTGCAACGCCCCTGCAACGTTCCAACATTTTGTCAATGATGTATTCAGAGACTTCCTTGATATTTTTGTCATCATCTATTTGGATGATATCCTTGTTTTTTCCAATTCCTTGGAAGAACACAGAGTTCATTTAAAGAAAGTTTTGGCTCGACTACGCATTCATCAGCTTTATGCTAAAATCGAGAAATGTGTTTTTGAACAAACATCTGTGGACTTCTTGGGTTTTTTCGTTTCTCCTCAGGGAATTGAGATGGATTCCAGGAAAATTTCTGCAATTCTTGATTGGCCAATTCCATCTTCCAGAAAAGCGGTTCAACGTTTTATTGGTTTTGCAAATTTTTATAGAAAATTTATAAAGAATTTTTCCCAAGTCATCCTTCCAATCACCGAGTTGACTCGTAATAATCTGAAGTTTTGTTGGTCACCACAGGCTCAGGCGGCTTTTGAGAAGTTGAAGGCTCTTTTCACTTCAGGCCCAATTCTTCATCATCCAGACGTTTCCCTCCCTTTCATCTTGGAAGTTGACGCTTCAGAACTTGCGGTGGGAGCGGTGTTGTCGCAAAGAACTGGAATTCAGGAGGATCTTCATCCTGTCGCTTTTTTCTCTCGTAAGTTGGCCAAGAGCGAGTGTAATTATGATGTTGCCGACCGCGAATTACTTGCTATTAAGTTAGCACTTGAAGAGTGGAGGTATCTCCTTGAAGGATCTAAACATCCGATTCTCATCTTTACGGATCATAAGAATCTGGAGTATCTACGTTCAGCCAAGAGGTTGAGACCTAGACAAGCGAGGTGGGCTTTATTCTTCATGAGATTCAATTTCCATCTCACATATCGACCTGGGTCTAAAAATGTTAAAGCAGACGCCTTATCCCGAATGTTTTCCTCTGAAGACGAGATTCCTTTGGCCCCTGAAACAATTTTAAACTCTAATAATTTTCTCCTGCTACAGTCTACTCTGGTAAATGGAATTAAGAACGCTTCCATGAATATTTCGGAACCATCATTAATCTCCAAGGAGGGTCTTCTTCTTCATCAAGGTAAAATTTTTGTTCCTGAACAAATGCGCTTAGAGGTCCTTAAGAATGTACATGATTCCAAACTGGCGGGTCATCCAGGTATCAAGAAGACCACTATCTTGGCAAAGAGATTATTTTGGTGGCCTGGGATAGCTAAAGACTGTTTTAAATTTGTTGCTTCCTGTGAAGTTTGTTCTAGATCCAAAGACTCTCACTCTCGGCCCTTTGGTCTTCTGCAACCTCTGCCAGTGCCTTCTCATCCATGGGGATCAGTTTCTTTGGACTTTATTTCTGATCTACCATTGTCCTGTGATTGTTCTACCATTGTTGTCTTTGTGGATCGTTTAACCAAGATGGCTCATTTTAAGTCATTACCTAGACTTCCTTCTGCCTCTGAGACTGCTGATACCTTCATTAAGGAAGTAGTAAGACTTCATGGTCTTCCGGATGAGGTGGTGTCGGATCGGGGACCACAATTTACATCTCAGTTTTGGAAATCATTGTGTGGGGCACTTAAAATTTCAGTGTCTCTTTCCTCTGCTTTCCACCCTCAGTCCAATGGCCAGACCGAACGGACTAACCAGACTCTCGAACAGTATCTGAGATGCTATTCTTCATACCTCCAAAATGACTGGGTGAATCTTCTTCCGCTAGCAGAATTTGCATATAATAATGCCCACCATTCTTCAATCAATCAGTCCCCTTTCTTCGCAAATTACGGTCTTCATCCAGTAACGTTCCCCTCTGCCATTGTCTCTGACATCTTAGTTCCTGCTGTCAAGGATCGATTAACCTTCTTATCCAACAACTTTCAAAAACTTCAGGAAAACATGAAGAAGGCTCAACAAAACTTCAAGGTCTATGCTGATCAAAAACGGAGAGGTGACCCTGAGTTCAAGGTGGGTGACTGTGTCTGGTTGTCAACTGTTAACCTTAAACTTTCTTGTCCCAGTAGGAAGTTGGGTCAACGTTTCTTGGGTCCCTTTCCAATTATTCGTCAAGTAAATCCTGTGGCTTTCCAGCTTAAGCTGCCAGCGTCTTGGCACATCCATCCAGTGTTCCATTCTGCTCTTCTGAAACCAGCTTCGACGTTCCAATTTCCTGGGCGTTCGGCTCCTCCTCCGCTACCTGTGGTGGTCGACGGTCAAGAAGAGTTTGAGGTTGAGGAGATCCTGGATTCTAAGTTAAAAGGCAAGCGGCTCCTGTATCTGGTAAGATGGAAGGGTTATGGTCCGGAAGAAAATTCCTGGGAACCAGCATCTAACATCCACGCTCCAGAGTTACTGAGGAAATTCCATGGAACTTATCCAGGTAAGCCTTCTGGTGGTCGCGTCCTGAGGCCGCTCCTTGATGGGGGGCAATGTGAGAATGCATGCGTGCGTCCTGTCCGGCGCAGGCGCGCTAATGCACGTCAGCGTCTGACGCGGGAGCTGGCGACGGGCGCGGAGGCGCCGGCCGCGGGCGCAAGGACGTAGGCGGAAATGCCTATGATGGACGTGCTGGCGTCAGTTCCGCGACGTCAGCGCAGTGAAGCCCGTTTTGGCGCCAAATTATTTGTATTTAAACCTAAACCACTCTGTAATGCATTGCCTGGTTATTAGGTTGTTTGAACTGAAACCCTAGCATTCTGAACTGTTTGGATTCCTGATTATTGACCCTTGCCTAAACTCGGATTTGATTACTGCCGCCTGTCTCGACCTTCTTGCCTGTTTCATCGTTTACGATTCTTGCTGCCTGCCTTCTGACCCCGGATCTCCTGACTACGACTTCGCCTAATCCCTTGTACCTCGCTATCGTCTCACTGGCTACTCTCCATAACCCTGCTCCTTGTTCCACTCCAAGCGGGTAGCGGTTGTGTGAGGCGCTTGTGGGTTCATTATCTTCTGCTCCAGCTCCTTCTACGACTGGATTATACTGGTGAGTCTGACAATGCGCTACGATTGCGGGCTACGAGCCGGTAGCACTCCCGGCTCAAAGGCGGAGCGGAATGCCACAGTTTGCAGGAGCTGTGCACTTGGCCGCGTGGAAAGCCTTGTGTTTGCGCAGCTCCTCCACGTCGCACTGATCCATGCGCTTGGGGATATTCTTCAGCAGATTGGTGCGCCTGCAGACAACACTTGCCGCTGGAGAGGCAGAGGCTGCCCTCCTCCTCTTCTTTTTTCGCCGGACAAGGGAAGCGCTGCAGAGAGAATAGCCAGGGAGGAGAAATTGAACACCGCTGCATGGATGGTCGCCCTTTCGCCGTTTTAGAAGAGGACAGGAAGTGGAGTTTTGGTAAGTTTTCTCTTAATAAAGGCTTTGCAATCCAAAAGTTTTATTTGCCTTGGTGTTAATTTTTCGTTCTATACTAACGAATTTTGATAAAAATTTTTTTAATGTTACTGGTCCTTTAAAGGCATTAACTGAATCAGCCATCACAACATCACCCGGCAGTGCATTCCACAACCTCACTGTCCTGACTGTGAAGAACCCCCCTACGTTGCTTCAAATGAAAGTTATTTTCTTCTAGTCTAAAGGGGTGGCCTCTGGTACGGTGATCCACTTTATGGGTAAAAAGGTCCCCTGCTATTTGTCTATAGTGTTCTCTAATGTACTTGTAAAGTGTAATCATGTCTTCCATCCCTCTAACCAATTTCGTTGCACTTAGTCTCTGCACTCTCTCCAGCTCATTTATATCCCTCTTAAGGACTGGATTCCAAAACTGCACTGCATACTCCAGATGAGGCCTTACCAGGGACCTATAAAGAGGCATAATTATGTTTTCATCCCTTGAGTTAATGCCTTTTTTATGCAAGACAGAACTTTATTTGCTTTAGTAGCCACAGAATGACACTGCCCAGAATTAGACAACGTGTTATCTACAAAGACCCTTAGATCCTTCTCATTTAAGGAAACTCCCAACACGCTGCCATTTAGTGTATAACTTGCATTTATATTATTTTTGCCAAAGTGCATAACCTTGCATTTATCAACATTGAACCTCATTTTCCAGTTTGCTGCCCAGTTTTCCAGTTTAGACAAATCACTCTGCAAAGTGGCAGCATCCTGCATGGAACCTATAGTTCTGCACAATTTAGTATCATCTGCAAAAATAGAAACAGTACTTTCAATGCCCACCTCCAGGTCATTAATAAACAAGTAGAAAAGCAAGGGACCTAGTACAGAGCCCTGCGGTACTCCACTAACAACACTGGTCCAATTAGAAAATGTTCCATTTACCACCAGTCTTTGTAGTCTATCTTTTAGCCAGTTCTCTATCCAGGTACAAATACTATGTTCCAGGCCAACATGTGACACCTGGAGGCATATTTATCAAGGGTCGAATTTCGAATTGAAAAAACTTCAAATTCAAAAAGACCAACCGTAATTAAGTCAAAGTTTTTTTTTTCCAGTCGAATAGGTCAGTTTTTGATCGATTAGGTCGGTATTCGCCCAAATTTGAATCGTGCGAATCGAGGGAATCGCGAATTCGATTCAAAGTTTTTCCCAAAAAAACCTTCGATATTTCAAAGTCCACCAATTGACTCCAAGTTGGTTCTAGGAGGTCCCCCATAGGCTAAAACAGCAATTCATCAGGTTTTAGGTGGCAAACGGTCGAAGTCGAATTTTACAAAAAGCAATAATACATTTCTATATTTGAATTTTTGAATTTATTTCAAATTCGAATCGAATTTGGACTATTCCCTAGTCGAAGTACACAAAAAATTGCTTGAAATTCAAGTTTTTTTCATTCGAAAATTCACCTCGACCTTTGATAAAACTGCCCCTTAAAACAGTTCATGGTTTCACATCAGTCCGTGCCTCTGCTTCATACCTTTACAGATAGG